>CM059586.1:107157500-108407500 GCA_030407085.1 Trichopria drosophilae
TTTTTTTAAATTTATTTATTTATAATTGTTAATAATTTTGCGTAATTACATTTATTATCCTTTTCGTTACGTACCAAAAGGCCCCATCTATCATTATAAAAAGATTTTTTGAATATTGCTTTGAAAGCATTGAAACTATAGAGAAAAGTTGTGAATAAAAAAGGTGATAATGGGCTACCACCATGGCGCAAAGGGTTAACGAAGCGAATCGCACGCTTAAAAGAAGTTTAAATGACGCTTAATTGAGTAGAGTGCTGAAGCATGAATATGCACCTTTTAAGCGATATCTAAGCGTCCAATTAAGTGGCTTTTAAGAGTGCATGAAGTCTTTTTTTACTTTTGTACGCTACATGAGAAACCCAAAATTAAAGAGTTCATGAGACATTCGACAAGAAGGAGTAAAGTGATTTTTACAATCTTGTACAAGTTTCCTTACGAAACCTTATAATGTTCGGTGTTGAAAAATTATTTTGATCCACATTATTATTATTATTATTATTATTTATTTATTTATTTATTAAACAGGCCTGAAGCCCTTCTATAAATGTACATAATATGGTATAGCGCACTTAAACGCTTGTGAACAATTGGTATAAAAGTATAGTATAATAGTACAATAGTAGTTTTCTTAATTCTAAATTCAAAATTCTATAGCGTGTATCACAAAGGTTAGTTGTTTAATACATAATAATCGTATATCCGTCACTTTACAATAATATAAATAAGTAAATACCTAGCAAGTCGTTGATTTCGACCTCGATAAATGTGAAAAAAAAAGGGGAGAAAACAAACCAAGACTTGAAGTAACTTCAAATAACTAACAAATTTTAGTTTAACATCAAATAGGACACCAAGATCTTTTACTGTATAGACCCTTTCTAAAAGTGTAGAATTCAAAAAATAGTCGTACGAGTCTGGTGATGTAAATAATGAGAATGTAATAGCATAGCATTTTCGCAGGTTGAGTTTCATTCCATTTGTAATACACCATAAGTTTAAGTTCTGTAGATCTTGTATGTGGGAAGAATCTTTCTCCGAATTAACCACCGAATAAATTTTCATTTAATAATATTGGTCCCAAATGTCTCATTTAGGCCCGTTACTATTTTTAATTTTTATAAACGATATTGTAGATTTTATTTCTAGTTCTCATTGTCTCCTATATGCTGACGATCTGAAGTTATATCGTGTTATTGATTCTCCCTTGTCAGCTTCATCCCGTGACTTGTGTGGTATTTCCTCGTGGTGTCATATTAATGGTTTACAGTTAAATGCCTCAAAGTCAACATTTATGCACTTTACTAAATCTAATAATCCAGTGCAATTTCAGTATCAGATTGATGGGATCGATTTAGTTCGTTCTGTGACGATTAGAGACTTAGGTGTCACTTTTGATAGTTCTTTAACTTTTTCGAATCATTTAGAATACGTTATAAAAGTAGCCAACAGAAGTTTAGGTTTTCTTTTTAGATCAACGAAGCTTTTCACTGACTGTCAGGCTATAATTCACATTTTCAAAAGTATAGTTCTTCCCCATTGTATATATGCATCAGAAATGTGGCGTCCTTATTTGAAATACAACATCGGTAGATTGGAAGCGATCCAGAGGAAGTTTTTAAGATTTCTATCGCATAAAACTGATACTCCTATGCATCGGTTCTCACACGAATATGGACTAAAATGTTTGATTTGCGCACGATACAATCAATTCATGAATTTAGAGATTCCCTTTTTGTCTATAACGTTATGCCTGACTCTTATAACGCTCAAGAAATTACCAATTTATTCTCTCTTCGGACAGTACGTTATGCACATCGTATACATCGTCCACTTTCTGAGGTTCAATGTAAATCGAGCAGATTTTATTTCTCTACGATAAATAGAATCACTCGTCTGTGGAATAATCTGCCTGAGGAAATAAGATCTGCTCGATCTTTATCACTTTTTATACTTAGATGTAAGACTTATAAGTGTGAATATTATGAATGAATGTAAGATTGTATCAAGAGACCACTATTATTATTTTCTTTTTTGTAACAAGGGCATTTATGTCTGTTAATATACTAATAAATAAATAAATAAATAAATAAATGTGATCCTTGTGGAACCCCAGATGATACCAATATTTCATGCGAAAGAAAGTTTTTAAACCTCACAATTAGTTTCCTATTTGCCAAGTAACTTTGGAACCAATTGAATAAACTTCCTGACTTTATTATACTAGAAGAATATTAAGCTTTATTTATTAATGTTACCAAAATGTTAATGGATTAAGAACAAAGTGCGATATTGTAAATACTACTGTTTCGTCTTTAGCACCTCATCCAGACTTGCTTCTGTTAACAGAAACCTATCTTCACCCAGGAATACTCAACAATGAACTGGGTTTTACCGGTTATAATCTGTTTCGTCGGGACAGAGTTTCTGTTACCGGTGTTAGTGGATATGGAGGAGGTGTATTAATTGCTGCTAGTCAAGCTCTCAAGGCAACAATTTGTGAAGGTGTTCATACCGATATTGAGCAAATGTTTATAACTATTTTGGTCGGAATCCGAAGATTACTCATTGGTTTAATTTACATTCCGCCACGTTCTGATCCCAGCGTATATTACAAACATTACGAAGAAATCGACTATCTAGTAACAAAATACCCTGATCACGAGTTGTTTTTGTTTGGTGACTACAATTTGCCGTCAACCACATGGAACTTGCCTTCTGGAGTTAACAATTGTACACATCCTGATGTGGTTGTACGAGAAGGGGCAAAGATTATTGGTAATCTTGCAGCGCTACATAATCTGTATCAATCTTTCCCCGAATCTTTGGACAAACATTACACTTTGGACCTGGCTTTTAGCAATGAAGGAAGTTTAGTGTATGTTCCGTCAACAGATTATTTGGTTCCAGAAGATTGTCATCATCCTTCAGCATTTTTTAAGATTGATAGCTCGGATCATGCTTTAATGGACTTTCAAAGCGCTCAATGGGATTTTCGCAATGCACCGTATGACAGCATTTCATCATCACTGTGCGAAGTTGATTGGGACTCATTGCTGTCAGAGATTAAGCTAGAGGATAATATCTCTATTTTTTATAATACAGTCTACTCGACTATAAATAGATACGTTTCGGTTAAGAGAGTTTATTCTTCTAGTTATCCTATCTGGTACACCCGAGAGCTAAAAGATTTAATAGTTGATAAGAAAATCGCTCATAGGAACTGGTGCGAATCAGGAAGGTTGTCTCATTTTATAATATTTAAGCAGTTACGCGCAAAGTGCATACGACTCTCGAAGTTATCATATAGAAATTATATTAGCAAAGTGGAATTGAATGCGAAATCCAACGTCAAAGCGTTTTGGTCGTATGTTAGGAACCTGAAATCATCAAATGGAGTCCCGAACTCTATATTTTTTGATAATCATCGCGTCTCAGCTGGACCAGACATATCTAACCTCTTCGCTAGTTACTTCTCTTCCGTTCATATAAAATCCAGCTCAGTAGATTTAAGAAATTACGATTTAGAGGAGGAGGGAATACTTAATGATATGTTTGTTACAGAGGATGACATTACTCGGGCCCTAAATAACATAGAGGATAAATTTAGTTTTGGACCTGACTTCTTACCCTCGGTTTTTATTAAGAAATGCATTGGTCCATTACTAAAACCCATTTTGTTTATTTTTAATAAGTCCTTGTCTGAAGGTTTTTTACCTAATGTTTGGAAACGTTCCTTTATCACGCCTATTTTCAAAGCTGGCAATGCATGTAACGTAAGAGATTACAGACCGGTATCACTTATTAACATCCTACCCAAATTACTCGATGCAATCGTCGCAACTAAAATCTCGAATGCCTTTTCGTCTATTATAGTGGATGCGCAACATGGATTTGTACGGGGTAAATCTACCATTTCGAATTTACTAATTTATAATGATTTTATTGTTCAGGCACTGGAGAGTTCCAGACAGGTTGACTCAATCTGTCTGGATTTCTCCAAAGCTTTTGATACGGTTGATCATGGGTGTTTGATAGATAAACTATATCACTTAGGGCTCAGAGGGAAGGTCCTTAAATGGATCTCTTCCTTTTTAGTCGATCGTGAACATATCGTTAGGGTAAAAGGCAATAATTCTAACAAATACCTTACTACATCAGGTGTTCCGCAGGGCTCGCACCTAGGACCTGTCTTATTTATATTATTCATAAACGATATTGTACAATCGGTTACCTGTAAGATACTTATCTACGCTGATGATGTCAAAATATTCTCTGAAATCAGAAGCCCTAGGGATGCAATCAAGCTGCAATGTGATTTGGAGGCGTTGGTCAAGTGGTCATTGGATAACAGACTTTGTCTAAATATTGCTAAGTGTAAGTCCATTTCTTTCTACAGAATTAGAGAACCTATGCTTTTTTCATATTCCATAAATGGTGTTGGTCTAGAGTCAGTTTCCTCAATAAAGGATCTCGGAGTAATTTTCGATCGCTCTTTGAATTTTAAGGAACATTTAAAGTATGTGGTAACAAAATCTTACAGAACTCTTGGATTCTTGATCAGAACTACCAAGAACTTTCATAATATTCATACGATCATATATCTCTATCGCACATTAATTCTGCCTCATTTATTATATTGCTCATCTATATGGACACCTTTCGTTGCTACTGATATTTCTGATCTTGAATCGATACAACACAAGTTTGTGAGATATTTATCTCGAAAGGCTGGGAATCCGATGCACCCATTTGACCATGTTTACGATGACAGAGCTAAGTCTTTTGATCTGCAATCGGTAAAGTCCCTACATTCATACCACGATATTTTACTAGCTTATAAAATTCTTAGAGGTTTGATTCATAGTGAGGAAGTAACGGGTTTATTTATACAGCGGTCAATCTCGCACCAGCTTCGTACTATCCGATTCGTCGAAGAATCCGCTAATCGCACAAATTATGGGTTTAATTCTACGGTACCAAGGCTAAAGCGGGCGTGGAATTTATTACCACAATCGATTACTTCGGAGAGACTGACAAATTTTAAATACTATGTACTCGGGCTCACTAAAACTTTTTGTTAATTAATTGAATTATTCGTTATTACACTTTAATTTTATATTATTATTTTAGTTTATATCATTTATTGTTACTCAAATTGTATAGCGCCCAATTATGTTTTTTTTTGTTATATTTTGTGTAAAGGCACTTCTAGTGCCGTTGATTCTAAATAAATAAATAAATTAATTATCAGCGAACATTTTTATAAGGATACAGATGTATCACACTTATCATATTAAGTCTTGGAAATTGATTCACGGTAGTAGATCAGTCGTTGGCGTCACACGCAGTCTTTGTTTCATGTTAAGAGTCGCATACCTTTGATTACGACTGGATAAGTGACTGAATGGGAAACACCTTATTTAACGATAATTAATTTATCTTTACAAAAATTAAATTACATAAAAAAAAATTATTAAAAATTAATTTTTATATAAAGTATGGACAAAAATATAAAAATGTTTGCAAGGTAAGTATTTTTTTCTTATACATTAATCTGTTCCTGTACGCTTCCAAAGCATACGTAGCCGTTCACAAATTCACGCTTTAAGTACTCCTATCGAACTTTCATGGAAGCGTTTCCCAAACTTCAATTTCACTCTTTATGAACTCTTAATGAACGCTCACATTTTTGGCAGGGTTGCTTCGGAATATCACATCTTTGGATATGAATCAGGGTTTTGTGAGTCATAGCAAAAGTCTATTATTATTTATTTATTTATTATTTATTATATTTTTTTTTAACGGGCGGAATTGCCCTTTTACAAAGTTTGTTCATACATACTGAATAATAATTGTTATATTTGCGAGAGCTGCAGATCGACTTAAGAAGATGGCGCCATACTTCACATTTGTGTATGAAATGTAGGAAACTGCAGAAACCTACACCAAGTACAGCAGCGGTCATGAGTCGATTTCCGCCAGATAAACAATATTTTCGAGACGTAAACAAACAACGTGGCTCGTCTTACCAACAGCGAGCTGCTGCTTGAAAACGAAATCGAAAAATTGTTCACCCAACAGGGATCGAACTCACGACCTACGACTTCGTAGTCCAGAGCGTTAACCGCCTGAGCCACGAAGCCGATTATTATATTATTAGTTTTTCTTATTTTGATTTTATGTATATTTCTATGTTATTATGTCAGTGCACATGTAAAATCACGTCAACACTGTAAATTTACCACGATTTTAACTGGTGTTATAATTTCCACCATTTCGATTTAAACTTGGACACTTGTGACAGTGTATGCATCAGAAATTTTGAATTCTTATTTGAAATACGACATCAACAGGTTGGAAACGGTTCGGAGGAAGTTTTTAAGATTTCTATCTCATAAATCTGACGTTTCTCACACGATTATAAACCGATTTCAACGATATTTAATTTATGTATGATACATATGAATTTAAACATTCTCTTTTAGTGTAGTGATGTCAAATCTTTTAACGCTTAAGAAGTTATTAAATTATTCTCTTTTCGGTCAGTATTTTATACACATCGCATACATCGTCTACTTTTTTAGGTATGTAAATCGAGCAGATTTTATTTCTCTACAATAAATAGAATTATTCAATTCTATCATCTGTGAAATAGTTTGCCTAAGGAAATAGAATTTGTTCGATCTTTATCGTAATTTACAAGATGTAAAATTTGTACATGCGAATACTACGAATGAATCTATTAATAAATAAATACATAAATAAATATGTACTTGAGTAAATAGAACTTTATATGAACCTATCGAGGATGTAGCAATTGAATGATTCAGTTACAAAATATACTTTTTTTAAAAGTTGAAAGTCTTGATTAAAACGATTAAAACATTAAATTTGTATAAACTAACCTAAAATAATTATAATTTCATTACCTTAAAATGGCTTTTACTTTTTCTAGCGTACATATTTTTATTTATTTTTTTTGACATCTTATTGCATCACATGATGCATCAGTTCTGATAACTTGCATTCTTTATTAAGTAAGATTATTTAACTGTTAATTAACAGAAACTAATTAATAATAAAAAATTAGTTAATTCTATATTTTTTTATCAACTATTATATACAAGAACAAAAAGTTGACTTCTGCAATTAATAAATCTTAATAAACTATACGTTTTATGATATAAATAACAGAAAACAATCTATCTAAACCCAAAAATGAACAGAACTATTAACCT
Organism: Trichopria drosophilae; assembly: GCA_030407085.1. Lineage (NCBI taxonomy): Eukaryota > Metazoa > Arthropoda > Insecta > Hymenoptera > Diapriidae > Trichopria > Trichopria drosophilae. Next base: position 107,164,739 of record CM059586.1, read on the forward strand.
GTCGAAAGCTACCAACTCGTCATAAAATTATTGAAAGTCTGGTAAGTAACTTACTTATATCCAGTCTTTGTTGAAGGCTCAGTCCTTGTGCAGAACGAGAAACAAGCTTTGTGAGGGTAGTAGCGGCTAGTAACTGAGCATAAGCGGAGTCACCACGATCCAACAACAGTTGGCATTTGTTAAGGGTGTCAGGTGCATTTTGGAATCCGACAAGTGCTTTTTCAGCTTCGGCTCGATCAGCAGAATCCTGAGATTCGTACAGCTGCTTACACAGCAATTCCAGCTGGCGTACCTCCTGTATGTGGTCCATTTTTATATTTTTTACTCCAACTTGCCGATTATCGTTGAACGCTGTCAAGCTAGCTATCATTGTCCCAGGTATGCGTACTTGTCGAAGCCTACCATTGTTACGGTACTGTTTCTTGATACATTTACAAAAGTACACAAAGTAGATTCTCTATCGACAAGATTTCTAACATTAAGTGAACTTCGGAGGATCACCGAATCCTTTAGAAGTGTTTATTTAAATTATACTGAATCGTCGGATAGAATGCCAAGAGGTTAGAATCACTGATTGGAAAACATTGCCATTTCGGATGGGAAACGTCGATTTCGAAAAATTGCAAAATTGCGATTTCTCGAAATTGTTCGAAATCGTAGGGGAAGTGCATCAATAATCAGCCGAGACAAAACAAATCACACGAGGGGGTGGGGAGGTGAGGAGTCCTCGCCGAAATTAAGAATTGAAAGGGCGTCAACGACTTTGAAATCTCCGTCGGCTTCCCACGCGAAGAAATAAAAATTTTGGGTAGAACCCTAACCTCGTCTTGTCGCCCGGTGTCGACCGGGGATTCGGAGAAAGAGTCGACAATTACCGAAAAAAGGGTGAATCGAGTGCAGCGAATCCGGAAGCCGGAACGTTACGTTTTGCGCTCGGGGTTTCTTTTCTTTTTTTCAAAAAAGTATACACACACACACACACCCGGCTTGCAAAGTTTTCTTTGTTTCGGATTTCGCACTTTTGATTTTGCTCGAGATTTTTCGGGCCGAAGATTCAGGTAAATGTTTTTGTTTTGGTTATCGGAGAGGGATGAGGAGATGGAACGGGACACGAAACTCAGCGAAACTGCACGAAACGTTGAAAACAAGATGATCGGCTAGGAGTGGAGTCGCGCGACCAAGAAAGTGTGTTGCTAACGAACTCGCGCATATTCCGCGTGTCAACAACAATGCGCAATTCCTTCACGAAAACGACGCACTTGACCAAAATATTCGAAACGCCAAGATTTTTCATAGAGAAATCATAAAAAAAGAATTGTTCGATATTTATGTATAATCGAACCGGCGTTTATGGTTTTGTGGTAGGGGTATTGTTAGTGGACAAGGGGTTAAGAAACCAGGAAACCGATAACGGAAAACTGGAGAACAAGAAATCCTAGTTTCGTTTCCCAACCGCTAGGGGCGCTAGTTGCAACTCTTCTATTGCGACACCAAGGGCTACTCTACAACCTCTTTTTATTCATAGGCTTAACTGCGGTCCTTTTATTTTTTTGTACACTGTAAAAAATGGTTTCGTAAAATCACAACACAAGTGTGAAATTACACACCCGAGTTACCACTCTGAATGGTTTCAAAGTACAAAATCACTAGTATTTTTACACAAAAACTGTAATAGCACTACAAATATTGTGAAATTGTCACTCTGAGAGTAGGTTATATAAATTACCACTTCTTAGAGCAGTAATTTTACACTTTTTGAAATTACATCTGACAATGTTAAAAATACAATTTCTCTAGTAATATTTTCCATTCCGCGCGTGACCCGGGCAGCCATCATTGATGTTTATATACTTGTTTGAATTTCTCGTAAAGATTTCGGTTATTTGTTATGTGAAGATATTTTTTATCTCATCAAACGTGTGTAGAGGTATATATATCATATGCTACATATTTATTTGACCAAATAAAATGAAGTTTCTTTACAAGTATATTGAGGTTAAGTTTGATGAATTTATTTGTAAAAGTGTACACGTTACTTCATAAACTACAAACTGTTAAAGCGAGTGAAGTTTTATGAACCAAATTTATTGTAAAGTGACTATTTACATGTATTGTTTATTGTCGTTAAATGCAAAACTATATACGAATCGTTGTTTGTCAGGTTGAATTTTATATTACAAATGCTATTGTATGATAAATAATAAATATTAAAACATTCCTAAAAACTATTTAATTAATTCTTAAACAAATTGCAATATTTTTTACATTCACAAAAAAAAACATTGCAATGCATATATTATATTATATAATACAATTCAGTATTTAATACATATATACTGCACGCACCAAATGTGTATTTAACCTAAAAAATGTAAAAAATTCACCGCTATTGTAATTTTATTACAGCACTGTAATTTCACTGTAATGGTGTGATTTTACTATAAACACAGTAATTTTACTTCATTAATTGTAAATTCTAACCTGCAATTTCAAGTCTGTTGACAATCGCTGTAAATTTACATTTTTGCTGTAATATTTACAACTTTCTAGGGATTTTACTACTCTCAGACTAGGTTATACAGATTACCTACTCTCAGACTCAGAGTAGTAATTTCACACAATCTTTTTTTACAGTATACAGTACATTAAAAAGAGAAAATGAGCTTAATAGCAATTTTAATATACAAATATATAAATTTTTATAAATAACTTGGTTGATAAACGTTTATATTTTTTTTTAATAATTTAATAGAAATATACATCTGTTTTCATTTTGAAAAGATTTGAAAAATGTATTTATTTAATATTTCGGGGATTTTTGCAAAACATCATAATTTTTTAAAGATAATAAATATTTTACAATACTGTAATTCATTGCGTATCATAGAAAAAGATCTTACTACAATTTAAAAAAAAATCATGTGCATGTTTCATTTTACTTAACCCATTAACCCTTTGAAGCATACATTTTTCTTTACGTTAAAAACAGCTGAAATTTGTTACTCGGGGGTTTTCGGAGTCGCTGATTACGAATCTGACCTCAAATTTTCAAAATTCAAAATGGCCGATCCAATGCCAAATGGCGGATCCAACATGACGGAAAATCAGCGACCCCGCAAAACCTCCCGAGTACCCGATTTCACCTCGATCAAGTAAATTTTTGCAATTCCGTCGGCCATACTGGATCCGCCATTTTGAATTTTGAAAATCTGAGGTCAGGTTCGTAATCAGCGACCCCGAAAACCCTCGAGTACCCAGTCTCGTCATATTTGAGTGACGTTTTCTTCTCCAGATATATTTTCCATAAAAAATCCTCCATTTTTGCACTTTGTTTAATTTTTTTAAACAATATAATATGATAATTAATTAAAAATATTGATTTATTTACATTTCCTAATATGTTCTGGAAGTAAGGTAGCAAAAAATTGCAGCAAAATTAATTAATAATTACCTTAAATATGTCAATAATGAATTACAAAAAGGTGTAGCATGCTACACCATGCTTCAAAGGGTTAACGCCGGGACGGACACATTTTGATCAGTTTGAGCGTCGATAATTTGTACATAAACGCCGTGGAAAAAAGAGCCCCATGCCAAAAATGCCCCTTTTTCGTACCTCGAATATTGAAACTTTTTTTATGCCAATTGGTTACATATTATGACCCAATAATCCCTGCAAAATTTCAAAGTGAGCATATTCCCCGTTTCGGAAATTTGAGAGGTCAAAGTTGACCATGTCCAATAAAAAATGTACATCAATTTCATATTTATACTCGAATAATAATGTTTAAAAAAATCAGACGATGTGGTTCTTTACAGATTTTTGGCTGTTGATTACGAATCTGAAGTCAGATTTTAAACATTCAAAATGGCGGATCCAATGTGGCGGACGACTTTTTTGAAAATCGATCTAATTTGCCTAAAAATTATTACTCGGGGGTTTTTGGGGTTGCTGATTACGAATCTGACGTCATATTTTAAAAATTTAAAATGGCAAATTCAAAATGGCAAATCCAAAATAGCGGACGACTTTTAAAAAATCAAATGCAATTCGCTTGAAACACGTTATTCTGAAGTTTTCGGGGTCGTTGATTACGAATCGGCAGTTAGTTTTTCAAAATTCAAAATGGCAGGTCCAATATAACGGGTAACTTTTGAAAAATTTAATGCAATTCGTTTGAAACTCGTCGGCTTAAGGTTTTTGTAGTCGATGAAGTTGAATCTAACGTTGAATTGATATTGAAAAGGCACTTAGCTTTCTTTGTCGCTGCATTAAATCTGTTTTGACTCTGCATAGGAAACAAAATAAAATCTAAAAACAAAGTTTTAATGCATCGTTTAAGACATCTTATTTGAATCGTGGGCTTGCGAAAGTGATAAAATAAATGTATCTTTAGTGTTGAAAATCTCGAATTTATAAAAGATTTCAGCCTATATTCAAAATCACTAAAAACAAAAAACTATCAGCAGATCAGCATTTCATTGATTTCCATTCCATGTACATCTTATTTGAATCGTTTGCTTGCGAATGTGATAAAATAAAACTATCTTGCCTTGGTTGGAGTATTGCATCTTGCCTTTGTTGGTTGGATTTTTACAACTTGGCCATTGTTGGTTGGATTATACTATCTTACCTTTGCCGGTCAGATTATCACATCTTGCCTTTGTTGGTTTCATTTTACGATCTTACCTTTGTCGGTTGGATTATTACATATTGCATTTGTTTGTAGGATTATACTATCTCACCTTTGCCGATCGGATTATTACATCTTGCCTTTGTTGGTTGGATTTTACGATCTTGCCTTTTTGGTTGGATTTTACGATCGTATCTTTGTCGATTGGATTATTACATCTTGCCTTTGTTTGTAGGATTATACTATCTTACCTTTGCCGGTCGGATTATTACATCTTGCCTTTCTTGGTTGGATTTTACGATCTTACCTTTGCCGGTCGGATTATTACACCTTACCTTTGTTGGCTGGATTTGACGATCTTACCTTTGCCGGTCAGATTATTACATCTTACCTTTGTTGGCTGGATTTGACGATCTTACCTTTGCCGGTCAGATTATTACATCTTGCCTTTGTTGGTTGGATTTGACGATCTTACCTTTCCGGTCGGATTATTACATCTTGCCTTTGTTTGTAGGATTATACTATCTTACCTTTGCCGGTCGGATTATTACATCTTGCCTTTGTTGGTTGGATTTTACGATCTTACCTTTGCCGGTCGGATTATTACACCTTGCCTTTGTTGGTTGGATTTGAAGATCTTACCTTTCCGGTCGGATTATTACATCTTGCCTTTGTTGGTTGCATTTTACGATCTTACCTTTGTCGATTGGATTATTACATCTTGCCTTTGTTTGTAGGATTATACTATCTTACCTTTGCCGGTCGGATTATTACATCTTGCCTTTGTTGGTTGGATTTTACGATCTTACCTTTGCCGGTCGGATTATTACACCTTGCCTTTGTTGGTTGGATTTGAAGATCTTACCTTTCCGGTCGGATTATTACATCTTGCCTTTGTTGGTTGCATTTTACGATCTTACCTTTGTCGATTGGATTATTACATCTTGCCTTTGTTTGTAGGATTATACTATTTTACCTTTGCCGGTCGGATTATTACATCTTGGCTTTGTTGGTTGGATTTTACGATCTTGCCTTTTTGGTTGGATTTTACGATCGTATCTTTGTCGATTGGATTATTACATCTTGCCTTTGTTTGTAGGATTATACTATCTTACCTTTGCCGGTCGGATTATTACATCTTGCCTTTGTTGGTTGGATTTTACGATCTTACCTTTGCCGGTCGGATTATTACACCTTGCCTTTGTTGGTTGGATTTGACGATCTTGCCTTTGTTGGTTGGATTATACGCTCATACCTTTGCGCGGTTGGATTATTACATCTTGCCTTGGTTGAAGTATTGCATGCGATGTTACAACGATTGACTTCAATATGAATTGATTGCATCGAACCTTTCAAGATCTGTTTGCTGAATAGGACTTCAGTAGAGTTAGCAATTTTCCTCGTATATCTAAGGCTAATTTTATCACTAGGGCGAAATCGCCGTAAAAAGCATACACTGCGTATTCTCCAGAGAAATATGAGATCCTAAAGCTAGCGATAGGTTTCAACTCGTTTATTTTCCAGTCGTTTACAATATAACAAAAACATTTTTTATATCCAATTCTTTTCAGGAGCCATTGAATACCTCTAACTATCGATAACAGTACCGTTTAGAGAGGCAGAAAGTTAATTATTGTTAATAAATAAATAATGTCGACACTTTTTATCGTCCCATATTTTTTAAGCAAGCTAATACCATCAACTGTCAATATTTATGTCATCTAGGCTGGCACAAGAAAGTTAACTATTGTTAATTAACAATCAAAGTCACTGGTTATATAAAAGATCACTGCACAATGAAAGGGAACACGTTTTCAGACTTCTGATTATATGAAATCTGAAAATATATATCGATGAATATCTTTTCCAATCTTCCGGTAAGAATATATTTTAAAAACCGGAACAGAATCCTTGTTTGATTTTGGATATTATTATTTCAATAAAAACGTTATTTTATAATACATAAAGCCCAGTCTACAATGGACGTGGAAGGCAGATGCAACCACAATGTACGGAAATTCAGCGAATAAAAAAAAACTTGAAAAAATCAAAGCTCGAAACCGATTGGTCCGATTTCCTGTAGAGCCCGAATTTAAAAAATCTTATTCAGTCATCTTTTATTTACGTTTTTTAGTGAACTTTCCTACCATACCGGCGGACCACTTTAGAACCCCCTTAAAATCCTACAGATATGCTATCATTTCATGTACTGGTAGTTACTGCAATCGCCATTTTGAATTGTTTCTGTCAGATGTGCTGGTATACAAACTTACACAGAATTTATGGAACACGGAAAGGTAACAGCAGCTCATGCAGTTCAGGAACCATAATAGGAAGAAGACAACAGCAGCATGAAACACCTATACGTATACACTTTTATCAAATATTACATTAAATCACAAAAAGGTAACTTAAAAAGTCTAAAAGTCTTGAAAACAACATTTATTTATTTACATAATTTGTCATAAAGTTTGAGAGTAAACCTTACAATCAGCATGAACCTCCTCCCTCTTTAATCATCTCGCTGACGTTACCTCCTTAACAAAACTTCCATGTAATGGAACAGTTGGAGACACTCAAGAGGCAGAATGAATAATTTCGTCAACATAATGTTCAACTACAAAATATAATGAAGTTGAGGAGGACATGAAAAATGCAGCTCATCAGTCGAATGTTGATTATGCTACAAATATTCTTGATCGATTGTTCACTCCGGACTAAGGGAGAAAAATTCTGTCCAGCAATTCAAGCGAAAAATCGCTTAACCAATTGTGTGAACCAAATGTTTTAACCTGCAGTTTCTCTCGTACAGAGCAGGATTACTATCGCCATCACAAATCATCATCAGTATACTTCGTGAAATATAAAGAAAATTACGAAAACACTGCAAATTATATTTCTTATTCAAAGATTAAAAGTGGAATTAATTAGGATCAGATTAAATGGAATTAGGAATTAGTTAGAAACGGATTAAATAGGATCCCAGAGGGAAAACCAGCCTGGAAGAACTAGATCGGTTTAAATTAAACCTGTTCCTGGACAGTAATATTAAGTTAAATCTACCCACCGCACTGACAATTTTCAGGTGGGATCTCTGCTGGGAAACGGTATGTCATAGAGTTGATCCCATATGGGTCATAGATTTCGGGTCATATAGTCGTAAAATTTAGGCATTATTAGTAACGTTTCACTTCTTGAATAGTAGTATATTATATTCCATGAGAGGACAAGTTATCTAATCTTGTCTTCCAGCATTTGTAAATTTTTGTCCAAAAATAAAATGCTCATCCATCCGAATCTAGGACTGTTGATAAAACAAATGATGGTTTGTGCGAGCTTAAAACTTGATACATTTCTTCCCTCTATTTAGTCGCTTGTCTTCTTTTGGAATATAATATAGGGGAAAGAAATACGTTTTTCTAAATATTGCACTTATTTACAGGCCCTGTATATTTCAAGTATTGTTTCGTAACATTATTAAATTGGTCAAATAGATACTGTATACTATTAATAAGAGCATTGATAACATGTAAATAAGAGTAACATTTAGAAAAGCGTCTTCTCCGGGCTAATGGATTTGCGTTACTTTGCCCTACTATTCAACAAGTGAAACATTACTAATAATATCTACATTTTACGTCTATATGACCCGAATCCCATTACCTATCTAGGATCTCCTCTGGGATCCCGCCTCCCTGCTGGAAAACCGGTCCCGACTGGGATCCCACCTGGAAATTTTCAGTAGGGCAGTAATACATATCTAGTTTTTAGATAGTAACCGGAAAGTTATACTATAATGCAACGAAGACAAAAACTGCACAGTTACTATAATTATTGATTTGGCGTCTTAACCCCAAATCAGGTACACTTACACCAGCACATTTGGTTGGCGTATTGTCAAATTGCCAACGGTAAATTTTTGCTCTGTACATTGAATACCTTTATTTACGTGGTCATCATAAACTGTCGACTGAGATCAGTTTTAAAAATATTTCTAGTACAAAAGTAGACTGACACCAGTCAGTATTTAGACAGTATTATATTGGGGGACTAGACGAATTGTAAAGATGACATCAATAATTTTCCATCATAGTTCATACCTATATGGAAATTTCAAAATTGTATGCTTGATAGCAGAAATCCTGATCAAATCGAAATCCATTTCGACAATGGGTGCAACGTATTGTGACACACTTGGTTACATAATTTGTGACGGTACCCGACGGCTACTACGACCTAACTATACATAACGGGATAATTTCTTGTACGTAAACTGAACAGTTAGGTAGGTAGAGGGATATAGAATAAACTTCTCTAAGAATTATAAATCATTAGAGACCAATAGGGAAATGAAAAGAAAAAATAACATTCACGTATACCACATCTACGAAGAGTCTCTCTGAATGTATCCGCCATTATAGCCAAATGATTATTTCCCTTTGTAATAATTTTCCATCCACCTAGACCGAACTCAAGTCATTCCAAATCTATCCAAAATTTCATCTTATATATTTTGACCAGCATATTCCGACCTTGATTGAAAAATTTTTTAATGTGATTTGTATTTTTGAAAATAACTCCCAAAAGCGTGATTCTTTCATATTTATTCGTCGTTTATGGAATTACCGTTAATTTTACGAAGAAAGTGCACCTAACCTTTTAGGTAGTGAATTTGATGGTCTACTTGCTTTTTTGAAAGCATTTTTTGTGTGGTTTATATTTTTTATACAAAAAAACATAAAGTACTTTCTCAGCCTTTTTATTCGACCTCCCCATAATCTAGCATGGATCGCTCCATAAACTAATCACATCTAAGATAGGCCATGACAAACCGAATAAGTGCGTACGAGATTATGGACAAAAATGTTAGTATTACATTTCTGTGTTGTTTATAGTCTCAAGCGTCAACATTTGATGACAAATATAGGGTAATTTTTTGTTGCTAAGCGTGTAAACATTACAGCCTTTAGTTTGTGGATTTAGATACCAACATTGATGTACATTAATAATCAAAATGTAAAACCGACTACCCCAATTAGGGTTGAAAAAGCTTCAAATAGAAAAAAAATGCAATACTTCATCCAGATATTTGGTCTGGGTCCAAGTAAATTTCATAAAATGGCGCAGTTAATGGCAATTTTCTAAAGCGTTGTCAGTGCAATCACTAGTTGGCGTAAATTTTCTTCTAGGTGAACTAACAAAATTCAAGAAAACCGCCTTAAGGGAGTTCTAAAATGGTCCATCGGCGAGGTAAGAAGTTTCACTCAAAAGCGTAAATTAAAGATGACTGAATAAAATTTTCAAAATTCAGGCTCTGTAAAGGCAATTCTAATTACTATAAATGGTTTCCTAGAAAATACCAAAGACATTAACTGAAAACTGACTTAGAATTTTCGGAAGTAAATAGAAATCACGTATTTCTTTTACACTTTCTAGGATACGTCTATTGTAATTACAATTGCCCTTACATCTGAATATCGTTTCAAAATTCAAAATAGCGTATCCAAATTTACATTTGTATTTTTTATTTTGGGCCCGCTATTTTTAATTTTAAAAACATAAGATCACACCCGTAATTTGTGACGTCGAAAACTTTCGGGTACCTAAATTCAGCTTTATCAAGTAACATGACACATTTTGGTCGATCATCGTGGATCCACCATTTAGAATTTTGAAAATCACATACCACATTCATAGTCTGCGACTTCGAAAACCGCCGAATACCCAGTTTTAGCTTGATCGACTAACTTTTTACCTTTTTAGTCGGATATCTTGGATCCGCTACTTTGAATTGTCGAAACCTGAGATCAGATTCGTAATTTGGGATCCTGAAACCCCCGAGTAACGAATTTCAACTGTTTTCCGTGTACTGAAAAATGTATGCTTCGAAGGGTTACACGCGCAACCCCTCCAGTTGGCCCCTCTTCCACCGGACCCTCTCCAATTGATCTAATAGGACATGCTTTCTCCCATCCTCGTGCGATTTTCAGGGCCGGTGTTACTGCAGCAACGTTTATTCCCGCATATAAAATGTGTTATTATGTACAGTCGTACCCCCGTTAACGAATATGGACGGTACAACGCGGGGCATTTCAATTTCTGTTAAGGAATATTTGAGGAGAAAATATAGACTCCCCACCTCCAACTTTTCTCGGTCGTTGGAACCTGTATTCTTCTACCGCGCATGCGCAATGTCAAACCTCTGAAAGGGATTAGGGGAGAGTGAAGCAGACAAATTTAATATTTTTAGGTTAATTTCTTAACTCGATTATTATCTTTGATTATTCTATTATTCAGTTGATGTCTTACTAAAGATGCAGAAGAAATATATGTAAATTCATGACAAAAGGAAATTCAGACAAAAAGGTTACTTTAGATACCTCGAAGGCCATATTTATCAAGAGGAGCGGTCGCTCCTCGCGCCAAGTTTTTATCTATTACTCACCACTACTTGCGAACCCCGTTATTTTTACGTTTTTTTGATTGGCAGTGATAACCTTAATATTATACAAAAATATTGGATTTTTTCGGTGCACAGGTTTCGAGAAATCTTGAGTGCAACAGTGCCCGTGTCACAGTCTACCCCAATCTCCCCTAGTAGAAATGCCGACCTAGGGGTAATTATTCGCTAACGACAGCGTCTGCATATTCTAAAACTATTCGTTAACGGGGGTTCGACTGTACATATAGATACGTACCTTCATCAGATCATGTGACGGTGAAATGACAACATTTCGCCGTCCAGTGCAGCGTCCACTCTTGTTTACTAACCTAACTTCTAAGTAGACATACAGTAGGGTCTCCCTTATTGCATACTGCAGATTTTTCAAAATGGCGTTGGTTTCCCTTATTCTCTACTTCCCCTTTACCCCCACTCTTAGAGGTCGACGGTCGACAACGGTTCGAGATTCCCTCAACCTCGAAGGTTTAGGTTAGGACGCAATGGAGGAGGGAAGCCGATTGGGAATATATGCAATAAGAGATCCTAAATTCAGAGAATAAGAGATGTCTAGAGAATAAGGGAGGATTCAATAACGGAGACCCTACTGTATGTAGATGAGATTTCAACCCACGTGACATTTGGTACTTGTAATTAACCTCTTCTTGTAATTACACAGTATAGGGCATCTTTTATTCGCCTTAGAAGGTAGCGTGAAAGCCCATCCGCTGCGATAAAGATAACTTACTCGTTTGTATGTAAGTATAAAATATGGAGCAATTAACGAAAAAAAGAAAAACTAATAGATGTCGGTCGAAGGAGGACGATCATATCATGGTGCGAAACGCATTTTAACAATAGTTCTAATTATAAGCGCTAGAGGGATGATTTTTAATATTAAATCCAATAGTAGGTGATTCAAAATTTTTACATATAAGTACTGAATAATTTATTGCGCTAGACGTGAAACTGATATCCCAGTTACGTCATATTTTCTTTGTTTACTTTTTTCAGAATTAGTAAGAGGACCGTATTACCAAGAAAAACTATTCAAATGGATTGAATTCCGAAACATCTGTATTCAATTTTACGAATACAATCGGAAGCAGTATAAGAATACAAATAAATACAGATTTATTCAACGTTTATTTTTTGAAAGAAAACTTTTTTTGCATTGAAATGAATACGCTTAGATAGTTCTGAATCCGTAATCTTGAATACAGAGGCATTCAATATTTCGATTTTAAGAAGGAAACTTTTTTTGGATTGAAATGAATACACTTTGATAGTTTTGAATTCGTAATGATGAAACGGATTCATCAAATATTTCGTTTTTAAAAAGGAAACTATTTTTGGATTGAAATGAATACACTTAGATAGTTTTGAATCCGTAATGTTGAATACCGATGTAATAAGATTTAATTTTTAAAAAGAACACTTTTTTGGATTAATATGAATTCAGAAAGTAACCTTTTTATTCATATGAACGAATAGAATTGTATTTACGTGTGAAAATGGATTCACCGTTGACCAAAGTATGGATTCAGAATTTAATAATTCAATCCAATTCTATACAACTCTATCCAAATTCGATTGCTGGGCATCTATTAGTTTTTTTTTTCGTTAACTACTCCATATTTTATACTTATTTATTGACATTTATCCCCAAGCGAGTAGTCATATTTCTCAGGGCGAGATGGCGCGTCCATCTTCCAAGGCGAATTCTAACCTCTCTTATTCTAATTGTCCAACCTCAATCGTTTCCTCACAAGTTTTCCCCCACCATATGCGAAGAGCCAATGTAATCTCGATATTAATCCACGAATCAGAAGCCTCCACAGTGAAGTGAGTGGGGTTAACGTGAAAATTAGAATAAGAAAGTGGCGCCGACGCCAACAATGAATGTAAAACAAAAAAGTGTTACAAATTTAAAAATGGTAAACATCCATCTGATTAATCTCATTATTGTTTGTTTTTTACGATCGTCGACGTTACGACGAAATTAAATCAAATCTTTTTTGTATTTTCCAGATGAATTTGCATAGCTTGGTTCGAATTCGTCCTGGAACGTCGGAGAAAATGTCCTTCCTCGAAAAAAAGTAACCAGTGTTTTCTTATGTATTTTTGTTTCATGATTTCAAATATGGCAGTAAAAATAGTCAGTCGGACATATTGACACAGCCATTTTGAAAAAACCCGTAAAATTCTGTAAAAAGTTTTTTCCAAATATAGATGATTATAGGTGATTTACAATTTTTACATAGTTTTTTCGTTATTACCGGCAATTAATCTCCAATCGAAAAATGTTTTATTGGAATATTGTGAGTATAAAAAATATCTACAATTTTTGTATACATCATTTTTCACACAATCTCAAAGTTTCCGAAAAAAATCGAAAAACCCGTGTTTTTTGTTTTTAATATTTTTCGCGCTCAAAAATGATGTTTTTTTCTTGAAATTTTTAGGAGACTTACCTTTATTTGTCTTGAATAAGCGGTAATTTTTTTGAGTAATTATGTATATTCGTTTCTTTTTTATTGATTAAAAACCGATAAAACACCTATATTTTCCAGTGAAAAATTTAATGTCACAACAGTAGCGAATGGAACTTTATTTAATGGAATTTGTTCGTTGAAATATCTACTTTCAGATGGTAAAGGAATCAACTTACATTTCTATACAAGAAAGTGTCAAAAACCTCGAAAAACTAAAAAAAAAAACGATTTTCAACATCAATATTTAAAAGAAAGAAACAAGTGAAATTCTGTTATTGTAAAATTGTTTTTATTACGTAATTTGTTTTATTCTGTAATTACGTTGTATATTTTATCAGTTAATGAATAAAAATCTAGTTTTTTAGATTTTCGTGTTTTTTTGCACTTTTTTGCATAGGAATCTAAATTGATTCATATATCATCTTAAAGTAGATATTTCAACGAACAAATTCCATTAAATAAAGCTCCATAATCTAAAGCTTTAATATTAGATTTTTCATTGGAAAATATATGTTTTTTTTAATCAATAAAAAACAAATAAATATTATTATTCAAAAAAATGACAGCTTATACGGGACAAAAAAATTTCAAGAAAAAAAAAATTTTTCAGCGCGAAAAATATTAAAAACAAAAAGCACGGATTTTTCGATTTTTTTCTGAAACTTTGAGGTTATGTGAAAAATGATGTATACAAAAATTGTAGATCTTTTTTATACCTATACAACATTCCCATCAAACATTTTTCGATTGGAGGTCAATTATCGCCAGTAATAACGAAAAATCGCTGTAAAAATTGTAAATCACCTATATTTGGAGAAAACTGGGATTTTGCGGTTTGCAAATTTTTAAGCTTAATAGTTGTACAAATAAAGCCGTTTTTCTCCACATTTTTGTCAGACTTTGAGAATAACTTCGAAGAGGTAGGTTATGATTATAATTTTTCTCCTCAAATTATTTAGATAAATTGATTTGAAAAAGTTTACGTCATTAATATTGACATACAGTAGGACCTCTCTTATTCTAATTGCCTTTCTTATTCTAATCGTTCCCCCACAAGTCTTCTCCCACTATCACACGAAAAGTCAACGAGTAAGAATAAGGGAGGTCGGCGCCATCTTGAAAAACTTTATTAATTAGAATAAGAGAGGTCCTACTGTACATATATGAGGAATTCCGCGGTACTGTTAACATTCTACGCTAAGAAAATTCAAATTTTTATTTTGATAGCCCTTCCACCGATCTTATACTACTACATTTCTAGGACCACAAAGAAGTAAAAAAAACTTTACCACTCATAACTGAACAAAGTTATTTTTCTAAATGCGAGAAATGTAAAAACAAAAATTTGTAACAATTACAGTAAACCCCCTCTTACTTGAACACTCGCTTTCTTGAACACCCCGTCTATTTGAACAAAATAACCTCGTTTATTTGAACGGTTTCTACTTCCCCTTACCCCCACAACTCGCTCTTACGCGGATGCAAATTCCAATGCGCGTGCGCTACTTACGCCGGACGGGTATATTGTGCAAGTAGTGGGGACAACTGTAAGCGTTCAAATAAACATGGTCGGAGGGGAATGCTGGCTCGACCCTCTTCAAGTAAGAGGGATTTTACTGTAGAAAGTTATACATAGACTGAAAAAAGTATCGGATAGACTATTTTCATGTGTTTTTGTCTCCTGATTTCGAAGATAATAATGAAAATGATCGGTAAGGCATATTTAAGCTGCCATTGTAAAAAAAATATCAAAAAATGTGATTTTTTTTAAGTTTTTTTGCACTTTTTTTCAAAAATACAAATCAGACAATAAATGTGTCCAAGAAAAAAAGATTGAACATCAAATTTTCTACAAAAAAGGTTGTATGCATTTTCTTCCTAATATCAAATGTAATAAAATAAGAACAGTACTTTAATGAAACTTAATTATATTTCTATAATATTCGCATAGACTAGTAAAGTAGTATGTAGCATAATAAAATAAACGTAATGTTTGAACGCAAAGTGTAAACAAGTAATAAAATTAAGAAACAACATCAGCTTTATTTTTTAACACGTATAAAAATTAATTTTCTAGAACTTTCTTTACTTGTTTTTTGTACTCTTATTCTCATTTCTTTTTCGAATCTTCTTTACATCTTCATTTCCAGCTTGAGTTACCATTTTCGTTGACATTGTTGTGATTGATATTCATTTTCTTCTGGTAATAAACTGTTTATACACCTCGTTGAATGCTCAGGAAAATACATTTTTTAAAAGTTGGACGAGGGTTAGACCCTCGTAATGGTAAATATGTAAAAGTGTTTCAATGCGAGTACTTTCAATGTTCACAGTTCTACGGAATTCTTTGTGAAGAATGCCATGGAACTTTTAACATTTGACTCTACAAAAATCCAGTTTTTATTTTTATGGCACCTCAACTAATTTTTTGCTGTATTACGTTCGTAAGGTCACAACAAGTCGTGAAAAGAGAAGCCACTAATTTTTTAATTAAGGTAGGGAGATGTCATGCCCTTAAAATGCAAAAATACCATAAAAACGTTCTTTAGTTGAAATTTTTTCAACTCTGGTGAAATCATGATTTTCAATTCGAGTGGAGCAAGTAAAAAGCAATGTTGCGAACGTCGCCGAGAGGTTCTATTTTCAATCTTATTCCAAGAGGAATATTTACCCCCATGCACAATTGAAAAATAATAAAAGTTTTTTTTTTTAAGCGTACAATGTAAAGAAAATTTTCATTTTCTCAAAAATCGGGTACACATGTTCCTGGCTTCATACTTCATTTTCTAAGATAGACACAGACTTCAATGACAAATATTCTATTAGATTTTATCTCGGCTAATAACGTATATCGATTTCAAATCATTTGGATAAATGTTTTTTTTTAACATGAAAATGTGGCGAGTACTCGTACAAAAACTGTAATTTCAGACAGTGTTTTGCTTCTTATGCAAGGATAACACGGTGTGTCTTAACGCACTTTAACTCAAAAGTTCTCCCACTGTAAATATTCTTGTGGATATTGAATCTGGACATTATTAGAAGTATTTTCACAAAAAAATCAAAATCTTTCATCGAGCCGTTTTCGAGCAAATCGACTTTTTAGGTTAAAAAAATAGAATTTTTAGATTTATATTTAAAATATGTGCTGTAGCGGTATTTAACCTTTTGTACATTAAATCTAGGGAGATTTTTTGAAAAATATATGATGTTTCATATAGCCATTTTATGTCAAAATTTGGAATTTTTTGCAGAATTACAATAAAGGAACAATAGTAATTATAAAAACGGATCATTATTTTAATAAATTATATGTACTAAATTTTAAATAATAATAATAATTTCTAACATAATTAAAAAATTTATTTGACACCTATTTAAATGTTAAAACAATACATAACAAGTTTTAGAAACGTGTGTTAATCACACATGGGTACTGATAACACAAGTTTTTTATATGTAAATATCAATTTTTTATCTAAAAATTTGGAGGCTGTACATCATGACTTCAAAACTATCTGGGAAAAAAAATAAGATTTCACATAATCATCCGGATTATTCCCAGAAGCTGTTACGAGCTGTCTGTGAATATAACAGTATTCACATATGAAAAACATGTGTATGCAGTACCCACGTGTGATAAGTACACGTTTGTAAAATTTGTTATGTATTGTTTTAGCATTTAAATAGGTATCAAATAAAGTTTTGAATTGTGTTAGAAATTATTATTATTATTTAAAATTTAGTACATATAATTTATTAAACTAACGATCCGTTTTTATAATTACTATTGCTCCTTTCTTGCGATTTGGCAAAAAATTCCAAATTTTTACATAAAAAATCGATTTTTTAAAAACTGGTTTTATGAAACATCATATATTTTTCAAAAAAACTATCTAGATTTAATGTACAGTAGGTTAAATACAGTTAGAGCACATATTTTAAATATAAATCGAAAAATTCTATTTTTTTAACCTAAAAAGTCGATTTTCTCGAAAACGGCTCGATGAAAGATTTTGATTTTTTTGTTAAAATACTTCTAATAATGTCCAGATTCAATATTCACAAGAATATTTACAGTGGGAGAACTTTTGAGTTAAAGTGCGTTAAGACACACCGTGATAATATTGTTACGGAGGTAGACAAAAAAGTTTGAGTACATTCCCAGCTAGCATTTATGGTAACGTCTTTTTTTTATGTCAAACCGATGTTGCTGTCCTGTCACCAAGACGTCATAAGTCCGTCATAACTGACATGTCTTTTTGCAGACGTCTTAAAAACGTCTAAGACATGGTTAGGACGTCTGAAAAAAGACATGTCATTTATGACGGACTTATGACGTCTTGGTGATGGCACAGTAACATCGGTTTGACATAAAAAAAAGACGCTACCGTAAATGCTAGCTGGGTTATACTACGTGTCTTCTTGAAATGCAATAGAACCCCTCTTATTTCAATTGCCCCTCTTATTTGAATCGTTTCCCCTCAGGCCTTCCCCCACCACCGCTCGAACATCTCGATACAGTTTACACCATTAAAGCTGTACAGTGTAAATACCGATTAACCTAAATTTGCAAACATGTTTAGTCGGTAGACTGATATGTAATGAAATTTCAAATTAATTTTTAAACTTTTGCATCAAACTCGTGATTTACATCATACAAATTATTCGAGAAGCTGCTAATTTCGTGAAATAAAAGTGCACATTTGAAGGTTAGGATGTTGTCAATGTTTAATGATGTGTATTTCAAGACCTCCACAAAAATTGAAAAGTCTTTCATTTGCAAAATAACAAATCCAATATCAACAGCTTAGAATTTGAAGTGATTTGAAGCTTTCATTAATCACATTTGCAAATTTGTGTTAAATATTGTCTCCTATATTCATTTCGGTCTTAATCACAGTGTATCTGTGAAACAAAAAATTATTGATACACAATTATATGTAATAAAGTGCATAATGTAAATTTAAAATGTTTATTTCTACATTCGAATGCAGATATAAATGACCATAAATAAATTCGAAATGTAACAGCCTTTATTTATCACATAAATGATTTGTGATCTCGTTACATTTTTATCCAAATTTAAAATTCTCTACACATATTTCAGATAAATTATATATATTCAACTCTAAAATATATACGACGTCTAACAAAAATAAAAAGATATTACAGTGGCCATCCCCATATTTGAACCATTCGAGTCAAGGAAGACGGCGCCTTTTTCCCTTAATTTAACACTTCCCCTCATCCCCACGACTGGCAGTGTGAGAGAATATAAACAGAGAGGACATACAGTGGCCCTCCCCTTATTTTAACTCCTATTATTTTAACTTTCTTTCGTCCCTTATGTTAACTTCTTCCCCTCGCGAGTTCCCCCACCATTCGCCATTTGAAAGGGTTCAAAGATGCCACTATATCTCCTCTGTTTTTATTCTCTCATACTGTCAGTGGTGAGGATGAGGCTAAGCGGTAAAATAAGGGAAGAAGCCACCATCTTCCTTGACTCGAAAAGTTAAAATAAGGGGAGGGCCACTGTACAAGCGCATAACGAATGGCGGGGGAAATCACGAGGGGAAAAAGTTAAAATAAGGGACGCACTTAAAAAATAAGGAGTTAAAATAAGGGGAGTACTACTGCATCATCCACCATTAAAGCGTTAACTAGAGTAAGGGGGGTAAGGGGAAATTTCAAATAAGAGGGGTCGGCGACATCTTGAAAACCATGACCAGTTAAAATAAAGGGGGTTCTACTGTATGAAGAAAAAACTCGATTTGACTTTTATTTTGTACGACTTTTGTGCTAGTACTTGCAATGTTAACAGTTCGACGGAATACCTCATATATCTGTTAAACGACTGTTAAAAACAAAAATTTACCAACGTCTGCAATTTTGTTAATACCATACTTCGTTATATTAAACATTTTTGTCTCTTTTTCATCCTCTAAATACGATTGGAAAAGTATAAACAAAGTTCAAAAAACAAAAACTATCTTTATCAAAATGTTATCAAAGTTAAAAGAAATGTATATTTTTATCAATAAATATAAATTTTATGGGCTCTGTCTACCACTTGAAAAAAAAATTAAAAATTTCTTCTTAAATTAAAAGACACTATCACTTTTTAAACATACGAACAAAAATTTTTTAAATAATAAATAGAACTTGAAACTCTTTAAAAAAATATATACAAAAAAATAAAAATTAACTTTAAAAAACTCAACGTTTCGGACCTCTCGGGTCCCTCTTCAGGAGTCGATAATTAAAAAGTTTTTTTGACTGAGAGGTCCGAATAGTTGAATCTTTTAAAGTTCATTTTTATTTTTTTTGTATATATTTTTTAAAGAGTTTTAAGTTCTATTTATTATTTTTTAAATAAAGTCTTATTTTTAAAAAGTGATAGTGTCTTTTAATTTAAGAAGAAAGAAGAAATTTTTTATTTTTTTTCAAGTGGTAGACAGAGCCCATAAAATTTATATTTATTGAAGAAATCAAGCCTACCCCTATTTGTATATTTTTATCTTCTACTTACCGCATCATTTTGGTTGCGCTTGCGTCCCATACTTACCATCGCTAAAAAACTTAATACAATATACATCAATCGCAACAAAAATGTCATTATCTAATTGAACCAAAACGAAGAATAAAAACAAACCCAATTTGACTTACAAAGTTTAATTTCGAAAGAGTTGCACAACTTTGAGCACATCGTCAGTGGTCGCTGGAGCTCTTCGTAGGGCGATATTACTTTGTATGTGTGTGTGTGTGTGTGTCTTGAAGAAGAATCAAGCGACGATTTCTTATGCCATCGCTATATTTCAAAGAGTACATATCAACTTATATCCTACATCTTTAATACACCCGTTCACTCACTAAATTTTAGTCGCATAAGCACCGTACGACTACAATTTCTCTCTCTCTCATTCCCAGTCGCTCTGACATACACGAAGATAAGTAAGTAAAATACGAATGGTGATTCGACTGTGTCCGTAATAGACACAAGTGTCACGAAATGAACAGCGAGACTCTAGAAATACCTCCGTTTAACTAATCGAGCCTCCATTCTTGTGCTTCTTCTTCCTGCGAAGCTTTTACAAATTCCATTTCTCAATTCCGATAGACAATAAATAACACGCAGGGAACTCTCGAGTGATCCTTCGATCGTGCCCCGCACAGCCTTTCTAACGGAGAGAAATCGTTTCATTTTAGTAAATCAAATTTTGTTTTTAGAATCTTGAAGACAATAAAAAGGATGCTAGTTATTGCTTTTGCAAATATCTCTTTACTTGGTTGTACGATAAATGATTTTTGTACTAACAGGTGTCTCAAATCTTTAAAAATGAAATGCCATCGCTTTTCCTTTTCTTCAAGTTTCATTAAATTTTCCAAATGTTTACTCAAAACATTTCCTAAATTAACTAAAAGAAATTTCCAATGATTTTGCCTCTGCCGTTAGAAGAATGATTATTCGTTGTCGCCTCTGCACTGGAGGGTTTACGTTTTCGTCGACGAAAACTAAATTAGTTACACACCGAGAGACAAAAAATGACAGTCACCCTTGCATTCATTTTTTTCAGTCTGTTTCTTTCATTTTACTTAATAAAAAGAATCGTTATTATGCGTATTTCTTCGTCGCAGATAAAAACTAACGCGATCCTTTTTCTTTTAGTCGAATATTTACACCTAATGTACGCATCGGACAGTGCTTGGCTGAGGACGCGTTAGATAAAATTGTTCCTAAAAAGATAGCCCACTTTCATTTTCTGTTGTTTCTTTTAGCGGCTTGTCTTTTATATACAATTATTGGAAACGTTTTTTTTTTTTTTTAAATGCAAGTGGCATCGCGTCGTAGTTGAACGTCATCTAGATTAATAGATTAAAGTTATTTACGATTTTTCCTGCATGATCTTCTGTGCCTCTGCCTTTTATCCACTTTCCTAGGCGAATTTCATTTAGTCGACACTTATCCACGCACACACCGAATAAGTACTTGAACATTTCACGACTTTCCTTACTATAAATTAATTACATTAAAAAATTCTTTAATTTACTATAATACATCTAGTATCTTAAGTGTATATTCAGCCTCCCTAAAAACGTTCCCATTTGTTGCGTACTTTTAAGTCTTTTTTTTTTCTTTTTTTTTTGTTTTTATTCGTTCTTTTGAAAAAACGGTCAACTTGAGCTTAGAAAAATTCCAGATACGGCCGAATGGTTGTCTACATCGTTTGGGATGTACTGTCTTTTATCCTGGTGTTCCTTTCCTTTTCGATATGGAAAAAACCTTTCATCAATTCTAATCGCCTTTGGAAAGTTTCGCTGCTCCAATGTAGAAGAATTCTAGATCATCGGCTGAGTCTTTATCTTCAGTGGCTCCTGGCAGCCGGTGCTCGGTAGCCGGTGTCCGTGAATTTGTTGGATTCACTCACTAACCGCTTGTCTGGAAATTTTAGATAGCATCAGCGCTGTTGAAATGTCTTCCGTTATAAAAGTTTCTACTCACTCTTATATCACAATAAAGGAATCTTCGTGTGGATGCGTCACTCGTATGCTGTTGACAAACATTAAATTTAATTAAATCTATTATAGACAATTTGTCAAATTTGAATTTTGAAACTTACGAGATGGAGATCTGGTATCGGATTGGTTAACGATGGCTGAATTAACTTGTCGAGATCCGATGCCGCTAGTCTCGCTGGTTGACGTACTGTCCTGATTGCAATTGAGGAAGTCCCAGATTAGGATGGTGTCGTCGTGTGATGACGACACTATCTGGAACTCGTCGAACTGAAGGCGAAATACACGACCTGTGTGTTCCTAATTAACAAAATTAGTTGCATTATTTTTAAGCATTTAATAGTATTTAATAGTATTTTTATTTAAAATAATGAACGTTGACTTACCACTAGTGTTCGAAGACAAAGCGTATTGGCAAGTGCTCGTGGGTCGAGCGCAGCAACCAAGTCCCAAACTTTAATTTTGCTATGACACAAAACGATCATAAGTAATTGTTAATCAACTTAATAAATTATTGTATACTAATTTCTAAGTTTAACTATTAAAAGATTTATTTATTTATTTATTTAAATTATAAATTTATTTATATATTTATTTATTTATTTAAATTATACATTTATTTATTTATTTATTTAAATTATACATTTATTTGTTTATTTATTTAAATTATACATTTATTTATTTATTGAAATTATCCATTTATTTATTTATTTATTTAAATTATACATTTATTTACTTATTTATTTATTTATTGAAATTATGAATTTATTTATTTATTTATTTATTGAAATTATGCATTTAATTATTTATTTATTTATTTATTTATTTAAATTATCCATTTATTTATTTATTTATTTAAATTATACATTTATTTACTTATTTATTTATTTAAATTACACATTTATTTATTTATTGAAATTATCCATTTATTTATTTAAATTATAAATTTATTTATTGAAATTATACATTTATTTATTTATTTATTTAAATTATAAATTTATTTATTTATTAATTTATTTATTTAAATTATAAATTTATTTATTTACTTAAATTATACATTTATTTACTTATTTATTTATTTATTTATTGAAATTATGAATTTATTTATTTATTTATTTATTTATTGAAATTATCCATTTATTTATTTAAATTATAAATTTATTTATTTAAATTATACATTTATTTATTTATTTATTGAAATTATGAATTTATTTATTTTTTATTTATTTATTTATTGAAATTATGAATTTATTTATTTATTTATTTATTGAAATTATACATTTATTTAAATTATAAATTTATTTATTTATTTATTTAAATTACACATTTATTTATTTATTTATTTATTTAAATTATCCATATATTTATTTAAATTATAAATTTATTTATTGAAATTATACATTTATTTATTTATTTATTTAAATTATAAATTTATTTATTTATTTAAATTAAACATTTATTTATTTATTTAAATTATACATTTATTTATTTATTTACTTATTTATTTATTTAAATTATAAATTTATTTATTTATTTATTTAAATTATACATTTATTTATTATTTATTTACTTATTTATTTATTTAAATTATAAATTTATTTATTTAAATTATACATTTATTTATTTATTTACTTATTTATTTATTTAAATTACACATTTATTTATTTATTTATTTATTAAAAATATCCATTTATTTATTTATTTAAATTATAAATTCATTTATATATTTATTTATTTATTTAAATTATGCATTTATTTATTTATTTATTTAAATTACAAATTTATTTATTTATTTAAATTACAAATTTATTTATTTATTTAAATTAAGAATTTCTTTATTTATTTATTTAAATTATAAATTTATTTATTTATTTATTTACTATTTATTAACGGGCGGATTCGCCCTTGAAATATACATAAATTATTGAGGCATAACAACTATACATCGAGATAAGATACACAAGAAACAAACAATAGCGCATACAAACTACGTTTTTAATAAATGACTCGCAGTGGCGATTCTTCACGCATTATACGCAGCCGAAATGGCTCTGCTACACTCAGAAATAAAAGATTTTGATGAAAGACGATTAACAAGATTGGCTGGTAAAGTATTCCAAGATCTCCTCAGTCGGTTCACAGGGGCATGAAATGAATAATTTGACCTGCAAGTGTTCTCACATAATGTTCTACATATTCTATAAGTACGTATAGGTGTACGAGAAGGGAACAGTTTAGAGACATCAGGCGATTTAGTAGATCCCACTACAATTTTATATACCGTCAAAATATCTATATATTTATGAAGCGAATGAATTGTCGGAAGCTGAAATAATGTTGAAATACCAGAAAAATCATGTGAAAAACGATGCATAGGGCTATTAGTTTTGCTCGAAAGATATCTTAAAAATTTTCTCTGTACAGACTCTAATATCGTAACATCGGATTTAGTGTGAGGGGACCAAATAGGAGCTGCATATGTTAAATGTGGGAGAACTAGTGACTTATAGAGAAAATTTTTTGTAGATCGCATTAAGAAACCAAGCTGCCTGAAAGCTTTGCCTGTAATTAATTTCAAGTGTCCAGAATAAGAGCCATGATTGTCAAAAGTAACCCCAAGGTCTTTAATTGTTGCAACGCTTCCAAGGTCCTGGCCCATAATAGCGTACTGGAAATCCATAGACGATCGTGACTTCGATAGATGCATGACCTTACACTTATTGATGTTTAATTGCAGGCCATTAAGATTACACCAAATTACTATATTTTCAAGATCACGTTGGATTTTGCTAGCGTCCATAGGCGATACAATTTTATTATATAATTTTAAATCATCCATAAATTGGTTATCACAGGTCTACCCTTTATAAAACCGTGCTGCTGATTAATAATTTTGCTGAATATAAAATCCGACAATTTTGATGCGACAATGCGATCAAATAGTTTCGCTAAAACATTCAATACAGATATAGGACGGTAATTTAGAATATCTTGTTTGTTACCGGATTTTAAAATCGGCGTGATAAAAGACATTTTCCATATTGATGGGAATATACCTGATGAAAGGGAGGTATTAAAAATCAGCAGCAGAGGTTCAGTTAACGCAGGAATACATTTTTTTATAAATATCGGCGGTATCATATCTGGTCCACAACTTAATTCACATTTTAAATGATTGGAAGCACAAACAACATCCTCCTTGGTCATGACTAAGTTGACTAGAAAAGGATCGATATCATTAGTTACAGAAGCATTGGAGCTGGTGTTATAAATTGAGCTAAAATTCGTAGCAAATAAATTGGCAATATCTACACCGTTATCGGCATAAGTACCACCAAGGAACATGTTACTTGGAAGTCCATTGTATTTACGCAGGTTGTTAATATATGCCCAAAACGATTTGATATTCGTACGGGAATAGAATTCAACCTTCTTAATATATTGCAGATAAAGATCACGGGAAGAACGAATACATCGCGCACGAAGTTGTTTAAAAGTTATGTAATCATTAAGAAGGTTTAGATTCTTTCCACGTCTTGTGCGCAGCTTTTTTGGCGTTAATCAATTGGATTAATTCTGATGTATACCACCGCGGACGAGTAATATTGGAAAAAGATTTCTGTGAAATGTGATTATGTATAACATCAGTTAAAGCAGAATTAAACGTAGACGCCATATTATTTACATCCGGACACGACAAAATTTCACGCCAATTAACATTAAACAAAATATCATTTAAAACATTGTAATTTGCGTTAAAAAAAATCAAAAGTCTTATTATTAAAAGATAATGATGACGGCATTGTCATATTAAGACTGCGTATACTAGTAACATGATGCATGTCGGTTGGTAAAATGGAATCTTCTTCTGTAGAGCAATGCAAAGACGTATATGAAGAGAAGAGCAAATCCAGTGTATACCCTTTAGACAGCAAAGGTGCTATGTATTGCTTTAAATTTAGCGTTGAGAAAGTGCTGTGTAAAACTGCCGCATTATCTATTATATTGGGTTGTACGTATCCATTTCTGTGGTAATTAAGAGTATCGGCAGTGTAGCTCCATAGAATATTAGGCAAGTTGAAATCGCCAAAAATCATCCATTCACAGTTTGTGAATTTGTCGGCCAAAGTACTCAGTAATTGCGCATATTCGTGATAAACTGAGTTGAAAGATGCAGGTGAAAAGTAGGAGACAGCAAAGATATACTGCCGCCCTTTTAACCGCATCCTGATGAAAATATGTTCAGCAGTTGGGTGAACATACTGTATATCACAAGGGGTGGCTGCAATGTGTTTCTTGATGGCAATAAGAACTCCACCACCTCTTTTCGAATTCGACAGCTCGTAGGCGCGATCGGAACGGTAGATATTATAATTATCCAATCCCAGTTCAGCGTCGGAAATCGAGTCATTTAACCAAGTTTCTGGAAAGGCAATGATGTCTGGAGTATTAATGAGCGTATTAATCGAAACGTGTAATTGCGCTAATTTAGTTCTGAGACCCCGAGTATTTTGGTAAAGACATGTTAATCTGGACTCTGCTGAGAAGCTAACTGGTTGTGCTCTCGAATTTTGCAGTCATTGCTCTGACCGAAGTGAAATTAGATCATCTTCAGTAGTAATGCAGTAAGTATGCTCACCATTAGTAGTTTTTAAAAATATTTTGTGACCTCTTCTTTGCAGTTTAAGCCCGTGGTCACGGGCATAAGTTTTGGCTTTACCAAGTAGTTTGTATAGAGAAGGTGGTAAATAGTCATTAATAAATATCTCGTTGCCCGGCCAACTAGCATTAATTTCATTGGACTTTAATGTACCTTTTAAGCGCTCGAGCGAAACGGACAAAAATATTGCCCGACCGTGCCGAGTTAGTACGAGCCTGAGCAAAAGATGGACCGACTTCAATGGGCATGCCAAAAGTGATGTTAGTCGAAATATTACTGGTAGTAGCAGCGACTGGCATTCTATTTACACGCCCCAGATCTTCGGGAGCTATCGGGACACCAACCAATTCACACACGCGTAGCACTATTGCCGAAAGATCTTCTTTGTCAGTATATGGGACACCTGCAATTACTACGTCATTATTATGACAATGGAGTTCAACTTCTGCCAGACGATTCTCTTTCAGCTTATCCGAATTGCGAAGGATGATATTTTCTTCTCTAAGAGCTGAGACTTCTTGTTCCAGAGAAACAATTTTCGAATTTTGATCAGAGACTAAAGAATACAGTTCATTAGTTTTAGTGATCAAGGCACTACAATGTTGTTCCGTGGATAACTTAAAATTATTGAGGTCACTCTGAATTATATCCAGTGTATCCAACTTGGCCATTTTGCTATTTAAAAACGTCAGTTGATTTGCAATTGTGGCGAGAGTAACGTCATCCTGTTCTTCGGATGTATTGACAGAATTTTTAGGTCGGGGACGTTTAGAGGAAGTCGATGCAGCTGGCCGTCCTCTAGGACGCTTTTTCGATTTGGAATTGCAATCTTCAAGTTCAATCAGATCGCAGCAGCAGAAAATGCCATCATCATTCAGAAAATTTTCCGTGATGCACGATTCGTGAACGACATTACGACATTTGTTGCACAATACAGTACGTTCACCGCTGACCGAGACTTGACAAATTGTACAATTTTCGTTATCCTTTAAATTTACTAAATCGGCGACCTCTATAGTTTCTGCTACCGCGGTATCCACTTGTATTTTGGGAGGTGTCTTGAACATGTTGAAAAATATTGGGTTAAACAATGTCTAAAAACACGAACACTTTCGACAATCCTAAAGTCCACGTGTCAAGAAGCGGGTAATAATGTCTTTAGATTTAAAATCAAACACAATGTGACACAAATATGTAAACACTAATAAACGCTCAATAGTAGACACCGAAAAATTGGGACAAAAAAAATAAAAAGTTATAATAATAAAATGATTGAGGAAGTCATACAATAATAACATTATAATATAATAGTATTAAAAATATAAATATAAAATCACTAAAAAATTTTCATAGAAACGTCTTTAAAAGGGCCGAAAATAAATAACCGAAATTTCACTTTAATATTCGTAAACACTGATAAACACTCAATAGTAAACACCGAAAAATTGGGACAAAAAATAAAAAGTTAAGTTGACATACTTTATGGACAGCAATAACGATGATTGAGGAAGATGCAATAATAAAATTATAATATAATAGTATAAAAATATAAATATAAAATCACTCCAAAATTTTGATAAAAACGTCTTTAAAAGGGCCGAAAATAAATAACCGAAATTTCACTTTAATATTCGTAATATCTAACATACACAAACACTCCAACGGTAAGCACTGAAAAACTTCAAAATAAGAACGTGTACGTATACAGTCCGGATTAACGACGATTTTGAAATCCAGTAATAATAAATGTGTAATAAAAATATAATCCGACTAAAAATTTGGATAAAAGTCTTCTTAAAAGGCCAATATGCAATAAAATAATTACACTTTAAAACACACCACACAACACTGAAAAATAGCAACGTATATGTATATCCAATCCGATAGTTATATGAGTATAATAACAATATAATCGGACTAAAAATTTTAGGTGTCCTTAAAAGGACAGTTGATAATAACACGAATTGCACTTTAAAAATCGTAAAATATGTAATGCACAACACGCAACACTGAAAACTTCGAAATAAAATCGTGTACGTATTGAGTCTGAAATAACGAAAATTGAGAAAACTCAATATTAATAAAAATATCGTTGTATTCAAGAAAAAGACCAGTTTCGATCAACTGATTTAATCACTGGAAATTAAGCAAATTACGTGGTGTATTTTTATCATTAAATTACCGAATAAATGAGCGAACGTTAACTGATATTCGACCGAGTCAACACGTCCGTATACTTCAAAGGCTGTACAGTAACTGTGATTTAAATTATAAATTTATTTATTTATTTAAATTATAAGTTTATCTATTTATTTATTTAAATTACAAATTTATTTATTTATTTATTTAAATTATAAATTTATTTATCTAATTAAAAATTTTTTTATTTATTTATTTATTTATTTATTTAAATTATACGTTTATTTATTTATTTATTTATTTATTTAAATTATAAATTTATTTATTTATTTAAATTAAACATTTATTTATTTAAATTATAAATTTATTTATTTATTTATTTAAATTATAAAAACACAAGTTGAATAACTCACCCGTCGTAAGCTCCGCTGACGATGTGCTTGCTGTCGAATCTGATGCATCGAACCAGTTCTTCGTGGCCTTCTAAAACGCGCAAACACGCACCGCATTCGATATCCCACAATCTTATCGTATTATCGCTACTACCACTCACTACCAGACGATCTCTGTATTGCAAACAAGCTATGCCACGTTTGTGTCCGCTTAACGTTCGTACAAATTCACACGTGGACGTGTTCCATACTTTGATAGTCCTATCACCACTCGCTGACACTATGTACTTCTCGTCAAAGTCGACGACGTTCACCGCTGCACGATGTCCCACTAACACCCGCCTAAGAGCAATCTCCGTCTGCGATGTCATGTCCCAAACCGCTATCGATCGGTCCTGTAAAACGAATGCAATATTGAGTTTGCGAAATCTTACGAGTAGGAGTCGAATGGATGTGACCACTTACTTTTGAACAAGTCACCATCATTCCGTTGTTGAATCTGAGATGTAAAACAGCTTCGCAATGGTGGATGAGCGTGTTGACCATTTCTCCGGTGTTGGCGTCCCACACTCTCACTGTACTGTCGGACGAACCTGAGATGATTGCTTTGTCGTCGTACTGGAGGCACAAAACTGAGCCCGTGTGACCGGTCAGCACCTTGATGCACTGCAGGTTATTTCTATCCCAGATTTTGATTGTATTGTCCCTAAGTCCCGACACAATCTTCTGGTCGTCGTACTGCAGGCAGTAGACACCTTTCGAGTTTTCGCTACGGCAGTTTATTCTTTGCAGGTTGAACATACCCCTGCGCCAGTTGTTATCTATGCTATCGATGTCTTTGACAATCTTGGGGAAAAGCGTTCTATAAAAGCTATGATTAGGATGACTTTGGCCTGGCCGTGGTTTAAATAAATAATGTATCCTGGAAATGTAATTCCATGCGTTAGAAGGTTTATATCGACGGAAAGGATTAACAAGTCCACGATTCAATACTGACCAGCCTCTCCTCTCCGCTAAACCACGCCAAACCGAATCTGTCCTAACTTTACGTTCGATTAACTTTTTCCACAGCATACCTTCGCTTATCACTCTGTACCATTCTTTACAAACCCGTTCGGCAGCGCATAACGAGTCTGCGTCCAGATACGAAAGAATGCTCTCTGCTACGTGATCGAGTCCTTTCTCTGAAAAATTACGTACCGGAATTAGTTTGTGGAATAAGACAGTAAAATAGATTTGATTATATAACTGTACTACGCTCTTTTTAACAGCATTTCATCTTATGGAATAATTCTGTGCGGAGGTGCCTATCCTAATGTACTTAATAAAATACTAAGATTACAAAATAGAATTGTTAAAATTATATTCAACAGAATTTACAGCTTCGATAATCTACCTCAGAAAATTCGCCCATTAGCAATTGATTCTATATTCAAAATCGAATCAACATTATATATGTACCTTAGAGAACAATACAATTTAGTCCCAAAAAGAACCAGAAATATAACATTATCTGGACCAAAGATCTATAAAAGGATTGGTAAAAAAATGTATAAATACTCAGCCACCTCGCTATACAATATGCTTCCAAGTTCACTAAAAAATCTAGTCCGCAGCAAAAAAAAAACATTAAATGTAAAATTACAAATTGGATCAAGACTCTTCACACGTGACGAAAACTCTACATTAAAAAAGGAAAAAGAAGTGTCACTTTACTATATATTATTTCTCGTATTTTAAATAATTATATGGGCATTGTTCTAGAACTTTTAAACTTTATGTTGTCGCTCATTATGATACCATAAAAATTTTAAATATAACTTTGTAACACTACAGATCAACAAATTTTTGTTCGATTTACATGTAATAAGTGTTTATTACTAATTACAGATATGTAGAAAACAATGAGAGTAAATAAAATTAGTGAATTTGCCTGTTTTTGGTGCGCGACACTCACTACATTTTTTCAGTTTTAACACTGAAACTTTTTGCACCTTTTTTTTTATGGTCTGTGGTTTTTTGTGGAAGTATTTGGGGATGCAAACAAATGAAAAATCCTTAACTTAATGATGTGCCTGACTGAGGAATAAAATTATATACCTTCAAACTTGCGCGATAACTTTTTTTTATAGTTGACAATTTAGCAATCAACCTTAGATAATTTGTTTCACATTGGTTTTTAAGAAACCACACAACAGGGGTACATTACCTATATGATAAGACGTAATTTGAGCCTTTGCCCGAATGTGTGCCACCTATACAAAAAAAATGCGACCACGTCAAACTTTAAATTTCCAAGCGAAACTCACTTTGAAAAATCAAATTATTTAATGGCACACCTACAATTTAGCTTCTAAGTACTTTGGAATCATTGTGATCTTTTCTCCTATGTTATTAAAGTATTTATAAATTTTGTGTTTTTTTAATACAACAAAAAACACAATTTTTGACAATAATAAAATGATTATTCTTTACAAATCGTTTTAATTTTTTGGTATCCTTAATGTTAAATCATGTATTTGGATTTCAAATTTTAATGAAAACTGACTTTGGATTTGTAATCAGTGGCCTCAAAAACCCTAACATATCAAATTTTATAAAAATCAAAGAAATTTTGTAAAAATAGTCCGCCATATTTAATCCATTATTTTAAATTTGAATAACTATTAACTAGACGTTTAATTTTATATACTAGCTTCTAAAAATTAGGCCATAAGCAAAAGAACTGAATTTTTTATGTATATTAAACGTTACAAAACTAAAAACTAATTTTACGAATAACGTAACATGTTACATTAAACAAAAAAAAAATACATTGTGTATAAATGAGTCACGCAAGGTTTTTCCTGTCATTTGATCAATTCTAAAGCCAATAAAATTAATTTCATGAATGTGCCTAAAAAAAAAAAAAATGCAATTTTCTTCAACCTCAAAGTTTAAAAGTTCTAGAACAATGCCCATATATGTAACCTAGCGAACCAACTAACACCAAGTATTAACTTTTACCAACCATCACTTGCATTGGTGATTAATACTCTAAAAGAAAAATTTTATAGGTACGAGTAAGAAAATAATGTAAAAATAAAAATTGTCGGTAATATCTATAATACGAACTGTGATATTTTTTGAGTAATTTTTATTCATTCTTTCTTACAATATTTGTACATTTGGAGTTATTACGATGATTCGAGTACGAAATATATTAAATTTTAAGAAGTTAATTTCTCAGGTAAGTTCTACTTGGAACTTGTCTGTGAGAAATACAATATATATATATTAGTTCTTAAGTGTCATCGATGCGTCAAACAACAAAACTGTATTAAAATATTTTGTATCAAAGGGTTTCATATCCGTTTATTAAATTAAATAAATAAATACATATAGCACAGCAATTGGTACAAAGTTTACGCTACCAACTCTTACTTTTATTCCTAAAGTCAACGATATTATATTTCTGGTAAATGTGATGCGGAAAACTAACTGTGAACAACTGTTTATGAAATTCTAGATCGTTATGTGCTAGCAAAACAAATCGTTGCTTCTATTCTACAGTTTATCATTTGACAAAACTATGGAATTTTATTTAAATTATATACGTGCATGAACGCTCAAGAATAAAACAATAGATAAAAAAGAAATGTTTGATAGATGATTAAAAGGAAGAAAAATATGAATATAAAATAAAAAGATGTAACGAAAATGATTATACATAAAATTTTAGAAGTAGTCAAACAATAAACACCACTATTTTTTATTCAACAATAAAAACAACAATTCGTTCTGCAATTCGTTCTAAATTTTTCTATGTTACATGGGACTGATTGTAATATTTTTGTTAATGGGGCAATTTTGCACGTTTGCTATTAATAAATAAATAAATAATCAATTGCAGACCCATCTTATGTATTTTGCTCTAACTAAATATTTTATACACCAAATGCGACAAGGAAACTACATCTGTAACGCTTCAGTGATCCGAATGTGCAATCTCTTTAATGAATTAATAAAAATAAATAAATAAATAAATTAAACCTATCATATGTTGCCTTAGTTCACCATTTGATGTGCTTTTGTATTTACGAAGTAGCAAGGCATTGCCACAGGGAGTCACTGTATCCTTTGATAAAACTAAGGAACAACGAGAGCAGTTTGCTAAATTAAGAGTCGAAGCCAAGTCGTACAACGAATCGCATGGTGATCAAGTTAAGGTTGTCAATCAGTCTACCACCGTAAAGTAATTCCAAAACAAAACTGCGATGTAGATTAACTTTTGGGTTGAATTAAATTTTTAAAAAAACGCTAAAAAATTGGAAAAATCAAGATATTTTCAGTATCCCTCCACCGATTATTTTCATTTTAAGTTAGTCAGTTAGTTGAACTTCGTCCAAGCTCACCGTGGGGAGTGATCTTTTATAACAATTTACTAGGATCACTAAAAACTTTAAGTTGTAGCAACAAAATCGTAAAAAAAAAAAGCATTAACAAATTGGCTAAAGTTTCAATAACTGATGCTGTACTAAATTTTTGTTATTTGAATTGTAAAAAAACACTTTCTTACTTATTTGTTTTCTTAATATTGTTATATTTATTATCGGCTCTTCCCCTTTAACAATAATAAATAAATAAATAAATATTTTTTATATAAATTCTTTTTTAATGTATTATATAAATTATCTAGTTTGCGATTCGCAAATTGATACATCTTGTTTGCCGCTGAGGAATTATTCTGAATTTTTCACTTTTATTTGTAGTTTTAGTTTTAAATTTAGTTTATATAGTTTTAAGTTAGCTTGTAAGTTAATCCAGGCCTACGTACAGATATGGTCAAATCCACAGAACTTTTGACTTTTATGATGTGTAAGATTCGCTTAAATAAGCTGTACAGAACTATTTATAAAACGTTGCTATTTACTAAAAAGGGTATGCTTTTCAAGGTACAGTTATTTGTTTTGCACGATAGTTGATTTAAAAACCATAGGAAACACGAGAGCTCATAAAATTTGAATAAACTGCTGCGTAGAAATCGTATTTTCTTTAATATTTTCTTCTGTAACTTTTGATTAATTGCACTTTATAAAAGCTAAACATACTTGAAAAATAGGTCTCCCTTTACTGTTTTAATGTACACTTTACTTAACCCATTTTTTATAAATATGCAAAAGAATAAAAAAACTTACAGCATTGTACGTGTAAAAATGTTTCTTTCAAATGTTTTCGATATTTTAAATTGTTAACATTTAGATTACAATTTTCGTAGAACTTATTATACCTGCAATAATTTATCCAAGATATATCGATACTACAACATTCAATATTCTAATTAAAATCACAAAATCATAGTCGCAAATGGTCAAATAAACCATAAAGTTAAAACTGTACTTTTTTAAATAAGTTCATTTAATATCGTACGCATAAACAATTAACTATATATTAAAATGAAAGATTTAGAGGTTTAAATTTATATTTAATTACTTGTTATCCCATTCGTTTGAAATCGTAATTTTAACTAATGTTCAAACACATTTTGAAGATTATTTCATCAATAAACTATTCACAAACTAAGTTTCTGAATTAAATTCATATCGAACTCGTTTTAAAATGCATCACTTGCCATTGAATTCTTAAATTGCTTCTGAGAATATATAAATAACTTTTATTAATTTACT
Source organism: Trichopria drosophilae (assembly GCA_030407085.1). Taxonomy (NCBI): domain Eukaryota; kingdom Metazoa; phylum Arthropoda; class Insecta; order Hymenoptera; family Diapriidae; genus Trichopria; species Trichopria drosophilae. The sequence goes on from CM059586.1 coordinate 107,199,681, forward strand.
AGTTATCGTAGTACTTTTTTAATTCTGTTACTTTTATTATTTTCAAGTATTGTTTACCTTACTGATATAATATGTATATGAATTACATCGTTACTATTGTTTTACACTTTAATTGTACTTTTATTCCCCACGATTAGTATTCGTTAACTTCTGGCCGAATGATCCAAATAATTACGCTATATGTTTATCTATTACGACTACAAATACTAAGAAATTAACTTACTTGGCAGGAGAGATATGAAATCCCTCTGAAGCATAGGTTTCAAATAGGCGTTGATGTGTCCATGTTGGTAGTGGCACATTCGTGCTAACAATTGTTCGACAAAGTGCACTTGTTCTGGTTCAGTCCATTTTTCAAAGTACTTCATACACTGGTCGCGGTCATAATTATATTGTGCCGATATGCCTGTTGGTGGATCTTTTTTCCTCGTAGGATCGTATAGTATCGTAACTGGGAACTGAAATTAAGAGAAACAATTATGTTAACATTTATTTGTAACATTTCGAGGATTATCATAAATTATCAACTTTATATTTATAAAAGTTATCTATACTTTGGTTCGATTTCCAGGAATACTATGTCTATTATAATTTAAAACAAGACGATCCTATTAAACTTTTCTACTTTTCGTTTATTGCAATAAATACTGCTAATTAAAAAATGAAAAGTCCGTTACTATTCAACTACTAATAATTTTTACTAATAAAGAGAACAAATAATAATTTAGTACTAATTCTATGAACTACTAAACTAAAATGTACAATTTCTTGCATATTAGTATAGTTTTGTCAATAAATTAGTAATTTTGTAGTATTATCCATTAAAAAATGTCTAATTAACTAATTTTTCTTTTTCAATTAGTAGTTTTTTGCTAATTGAGTTTTGGAAAGGGCTGAAGGAAAACAAATATTCTATATTTATAAAAGTTATCTATACTTTGGTTCGATTTCCAGGAATACTATGTCTATTATAATTTAAAACAAGACGATCCTATTAAACTTTGTTACTTTTCATTTATTGCAATAAGTGTCAACTGAATCGATTCAATTAAAGATATGACATTAAAGGTACGATTAATAAAAAGAATTTCTTGACAGCCATACCAGGAAATTTGTAATCGTAGAAAAGAAAATTGTGAGGGAATTATACCTGATGTTTCGGCTGGGGCATAGTGAAGGGTTCTTGTTCTTATGGGACTTTACAAGATTGTAGGTGGATTCTCTTCCAGTGGTACGTATATATATTGTATGTATGTGAAGAAAGCCACTTTATTGTGTGTATGTAAATGTTGAGTACCGTCTTGAGAGTGGCTCTCCTGTTTGTGGGGGTGTCTGTGAAATATAACGTCTAACAAATTGTATCCTGGTGATGTCTTTTGTCTATTGTTTTATCCAGTCACTTCTCAAAATTCTGATATACCAACTTTGGCACTTTAAATATAGATTTTTTAAAAAAACCCGGAGCTCATGTTAAAAAACGTGACTAACTTATTTATGTTCTTTGTTATGAGAGTAACGCAGACACGCTTATGGATGTTCCCCACTTCTCGGTCACATTTTTTCTACATACACTGGACTTCAACTATTCATGAGGTTTTCTGCTCAGATAATTTCTTTTTGGGAACCAAACAAAAACTTAATCGACTTCAACTGTTCAAAAAAAGTTTCGAAATGTCCTAGAACAATTCATACAAGTGCTGATACAAAAAGAAATTTAAAAAATGATAAAACATTAATAAAAAAATATATTACAAACATTTGACTATTTTTATAAGAAACATTTTTTTAATTTCAAAACATATAAAATAAACACAAAAAGTCTATTTATATTTCAATTTTGTTAACCTATCTAAACCTGGATTAGTAAACTACTAACTAGTTAGTTACTACTATAATTTAAGCATAATAACCAGAACTAAGGAATTAAAAACGACAAATTCATGAATAATATTCAAAATATTTAGTTGAAAATAAAATTGGCTACTTTATGTCGATAAAAATTGTGACTAATTAAATTAGTAACTTAAATTTCGGGAATTGCTCGTTTAAAAAATATGGATTTTTATTTTTATCGATTTCGTTTTGTAAATGAGGAAAGTAAACATTTTTGTTAAATGATGAAATGCAACCTGTGGTTTTAGTTGTCTTTACACTTGAATTGTGTGAAATGAGTCATTTAGAATAACGGTTCATGTATTCTGATTCATGAACTCAAGATTATCTGATACCACTGTATTTAAAAATGGCGGTTTTTATACCGTTAGTAAAATTGTTTCATTTTTGTTATAGAATAATGGAGAGGTATTATAAATGAAATAATTTAGAAAATTTTTAAGAATTTTTCCAGTAATAAATTTTGCTAATAAAAACTGAAAATTACTATTTAATTATTCTAATATTATTTTCTTTCTAATAGATTAGTAGAATAAATACTTCGATTAGTATAATGTTACTAATATTTTACTAGTGTTTTTGTATTTGGTATTACAAAATTGTCCAATTCATTGTAATTCACTTTTCATTTTATGTTAGTATTTTCTTATTAATTCAGATTTCGAGAGCAAAATTAACAATTTACTCATCATGATTTGGTTTTATATGTTACTTTTTTTGTTTTTACCGTTTTTTATGTCGTTTTGAAGAAAAAAATTACTTTTTACGAGTTAATTTAATATTATTTTCCAACTTAGATTGTGTTTACTACAAAATGACGAATTTATGAACAATTTATAAAGTTAATATATTTATAATATCGAAAGAAATTAAACAAAGTTAATACTTCGATTAACATCGATAATTTTTAATAATTTAATAATTTGAATAGAGTAACCACCAGCAAACATTTTTTTATATTCACTTTTGTAGTACTTTTTATGTTCCTTTATTTTTTATTTTTGTCTTAGTAAGTTAAGATTTTTCAATTAATAAAATACAAAACCATGTTTCTGCAATGAAGCACATTTAAAAGGGTTTCTTTGCATTGAAAACAATTTTTGTAGATTCAAGTAAATGTTTACCTTCAAACAAAATATTTTGTTAAATTAAATAAGATGTTTTAAAAATAAGAAAAATTATTAAATATAAAATAAATATCTTTTCAAGTTAAGTAAGTTATGAACGATATGAAATAATTTTTACTCTGAATAAAATCATTTAAAATAGTTGAAAATTAATAAAATGAAAACCAAAATAAATAAAAACTTCGAAGCTATCCTTAGAAGTCGGTATTCAATTATAATAGTTGTTAATTTAATGAAATACTTTTAAATTTCACTAATTTACAGTAAACCCAATAATCTATTATAATAACTGTTTACTTCGGTTAATAAATATAATAATTTTTAATGTAGTAAACAAAAATTCTTATAAAAAACCAAATTTTTCAAAGATACCAGGAAATAAGGTTTTGTTTTAATGAAACTTAAATTCATCTTTCAAAAACCTTAAAAATATTTGAAGGTATGTACAAAATTATAAAACTTTAGAAAATCGTGGTAGTATTTGTAAAGTAACAAAAATTTTCTGAAGCTAAAATACTCCAGTATGAATATTTAGCATCAAAAATAATTTTACTAATGTTTATCACAAGAATATTTTGTTTGTGCACGATTTTAACAATTCTAATCTGGTATTTATTACGCAATACTACACTAAAAAATGACAATGTTGTGTATATAAATATTTGGGAAGTTTAGAGAAAAATAGTCAAAAAAATACTTTTTATTTAGGATAACTCTGTTGAAGATTAGTAGTTAAATTCAGGTAAATATTTACTCCGTATTAAGAATAATTTTAGAATAACAAATAAAATACTATGCATAAAACTCAAAGAGGCATGTACTAATAGTAATTAGTACTACTACTAAAAATAATTCTACAAAAAAATATTTACAAAAATGTTAGTAAATTAAACTACTTTTTACGAGACTTTATGTGTTCTAAGTTTTAATTATGACCATAAAGAAGTTAAATTATCAAAAAAACACCATTCTGTTAAAATATCAGCTAAACATTTACTAAACTTTTATTTTTCTTCTGTATTTCCTTAGTAGCTCATGGCCCCTTCTCTAAATCTCAATTCGGTAAAAACTATCTACTAACCATAAATTAAATGTGTGTTTCTATCATTTAGTAATTTTGTTTACTAAAAAGTAATTTAACTAGTAATCTATCAATAAAATTCAACTAATCTAAAAGAACAAATTGAATATTTTAGTTTAGTTACTTTTAGCATTTGTTATTAATTAGTATTTTTGCATTATTTATTAGTAAAATTGATTACTAATTCAATTAGTGACACATTTTTCATTTTTCAAATTAGTAGCATTTAATTAATTCAGATTTTGAGAGCACTATAAGTTTTTATTACGATCATAAAGTAGTTAAATCGTCAAAAAACATAATTCTACTAAAAATCAACTAATTATTAACTAGAAATGTGTATTTCTTTTGTATTTCCTTAGTAGCTAATGATCCCCCACTCTAAATCTCAATTCGCTAAAAACTATCTACTAACTATAAATTAAAAGTAGTGTGTTCCTATCATTTAGTAATTTTGTTTACAAAAAAGCAATTTAACTAGTAATTTATGAATAAAATTCTACTAATCTAAAAGAAAAAGTTGTATATTTTTAGTTTAGTAGCTTTTAGAATTTTTTGTTAATTTTTTCGTTTTTTAATTAGTAGTTTCTGAATAATTCAGATTTAGAGAGCAGTTTCTCGATAGTTTTTATATCATTTACTTATTTTCCATGTTAAATGTATGAGAAAAATAGATAGTATAAAAAAAATTCTACTTGATGTTTATAAATGTTTTTGAAAGATTTTTTCTTACAAATATGACTCTTGAGGATTAAAAAATGACATTAATTGCAGAATGACAAGCTTGGGTACTTTTAATGTTTTATTTTTATATAAACTTCAAATTTTTTTTCTGATTTTTTTTTTCTAATTTGAATTCCTTTAAGGAAATATATTTTAATAATACCCTTCAACTCAATGGCGGCCTTTGAAGCATATTTCCACGTAACCTGCTCTTCTTTTATGAGCTCGTTATGAGGTTTTGAAGAAAAAAGAAACGGGAAAAATGGTACGTCGAAAAGTGAGAGTCAATGAATGGTCGAGGCGTCATATAACGACTCGAAAATATAACGGTACCAGCCGAAGGTGCTGAAACGAAAACTGGAATATCGAAATATTAAATTTCATCTTTTCAGCTCAAGTCAAATAAAAACCGAATTTTTTTCGATAGACCGTGTTGCATTATATACACGTTTGTTACTCGAATGTTGACAAAACGAAATGACAGTGAAAAATTAGTAAAAATGAAAACGTTTTGAAAATTTGTAAATGGGAGAAGAAAAAATCATAATTTGAAGAAAACATTTAATAAGAAACAAGTAAATGTTTACAGGAATTAAGAAAATATTTTTTATATTTAACAAATGTTTTAATTTTGTAATAAAGCTTCTTTTATTTAGTAAATTAGTTGCTACACTAAAAAAACGTTCTTGGTTTCATGAAAAAAAAACACATGAAAATTTGTAAATGGGAGAAGAAAAAATCGTAAATTGAAGAAAACATTTAATAAGAAACAAGTAAATGTTTACAGGAATTAAGAAAATATTTTTTATATTTAACAAATGTTTTAATTTTGTAATAAAGCTTCTTTTATTCGGTAAATTAGTTGCTACACTAAAAATACGTTCTTGGGAAATTTAACTACTTTTTAACTGCTTAAAGTGTCATTAGGATCTTAAAGAATTTTTATTAGTTTGAGTTATTAGTAGGAATTAAATCAACTAAAAATCTAGTTGCAGCTTATTCGACTAAATTTAAAAAAAATGACTGGGTGTAACTAAGAAGAATGAAGATACATTTTTAGATAATATTTAGTGGATCTAAATTCTTTAAGGTCGTAATTATAACTTATAATGCTCTCGATATCTGAATTAATTAAATACTGCTAATTAAAAAACGAAAAGTCCGTTACTATTCAACTACTAATAATTTTTCCTAATAAAGATAACAAATAATAATTTAGTACTAATGCTATGAACAACTAAACTAAAATGTACAATTTCTTCTTGCATATTAGTAGAGTTTTGTTAATAAATTAGTCATTTTGTAGTATTGTCCATTAAAAAATATCTAATGAACTCACTTTTCTTTTTAAATTAGTAGTCTTTTGCTAATTGAGATTTGGAAAGGGCAGAGGGAGAACAAATTATTTATTTACTACACATAATACAAATTAAAACAAACGAAGACATAATTTTCTACACTTTCGTTGATATTGTGACTAATTTTTAATATTTTCTTTACTATCCTTATAGAATTTTTTTCGTTATACCATCTAGTGTTGTTATGCGTTTAACATGGAAAATAAGTAAACTGGATCAAGAAACTCCTCTCTAAATCTGAATAAGTTAAAAACTACTGATTCAAAAGCGCAAAACGTATCACTAATTCAATTAGTAATCATCTTTACTAATACTAACGCAAAAATACTAATCAATAACAAATTATAGTAACTAAACTAAATAGTAATAAACTAAAATATTCAATTTCTTTTTCTATATCGGTCGAATTTTATTGATACATTACTAGTTAAACTACTTTTTAGTTAAAAAAATAATTAGATGACAGCTACACACTTTTCATTTTAGTTTAGCAGTATTTAGCAATTTGAGATTTAGATTGGGGGATCATTAGCTACTAAGGAAATACAAAAGAAATAGACATTTCTAGTTAATAATTAGTTGATTTTTAGTAGAATTATGTTTTTTAACGATTTAACTACTTCATGGTCGTAATAAAAACTTATAATGCTCTCAAAATCTGAATTAATTAAATGCTACTAATTTGAAAAATGAAAAATGTGTCACTAATTGAATTAGTAATCAATTTTACTAATAAATAATGCAAAAATACTAATTAATAACAAATGCTAAAAGTAACTAAACTAAAATATTCAATTTGTTCTTTTAGATTAGTAGAATTTTATTGATAGATTACTAGTTAAATTACTTTTTAGTAAACAAAATTACTAAATGATAGAAACACACATTTAATTTATGGTTAGTAGATTGTTTTTAGCGAATTGAGATTTAGAGAAGGGGCCATTAGCTGCTAAGAAAATACAGAAGAAAAATACAAGTTTAGTAAATATTTAGCTGATATTTTAACAGAATTATGTTTTTTGGGCGATTGAACTACTTTATGATCGTAATTACAACTTAGAAAACATAAAGTCTCGTAAAAAGTAGTTTAATTTACTAACATTTTTCTAGATATTTTTTAATAGAATTATTTTTAACTACTAAATTACTATTAGTACATGCCTCTTTGAGTTTTATGCATAGTATTTTATTTGTTATTCTAAAATTATTCTTAATACTGAATAAATATTTACCTGAATTTAACTACTAATCTTCAACAAAGTTATCTTAACTAAAAAATAGTTTTTATACTACTTTCCTCTAAACTTCCCAATGGTAGTTGAATTTGTCACGTATTTTTTTCTAAACTAACTATTTGCATATACACGAAATTGTCAGTTTTTAGTGTAGTAGTGCATAATAAATTCCAGAATAAAATTGTTAAAATAGTATATAAACAAAATACTCTTGTGATAAAAACTAGTAACATCATTTGATGTTAAATATTCATGCTGGAGTATTTCAGCATCAGAAAAATTGTTTCACTTTACAAAAACTGCCATGATTTTCTAAAGTTTTATAATTTTCTTACACACCTTCAAATATTTTTAAGTTTTTTGAAAGATGAATTTAAGTTTCATTAAAACAAAATCTTATTTCCTGGGATCTTAGAAAAATTTCGTTTTTTATAAGAATTTTTGTTTACTACATTAAAAATGATTATATTTATTAACCGAAGTAAAAAGTTATTATAAAAGATTATTGGGTTTACTGTAAATTAGTGAAATTTAAAAGTATTTCATTAAATTAACAACTATTATAATTGAATACCGACTTCTAAGGATAGCTTCGAAGTTTTTATTTATTTTTGTTTTCATTTAATTAATTTTCAACTATTTTAAATGATTTTATTCAGAGTAAAAATTATTTCATATCGTTCATAACTTACTTAACATGAAACGATATTTATTTTATATTTAATAATTATTCTTATTTTTTAAAAATCTTATTTAATTTGAGAAAATATTTGTTGTGAAAGTAAACATTTACTTGAATCTACAAAAATTATTCATTTAAAATATTTCATATTGTTCTTCGCTTACGTGAATTGAAAAATCGTTATTTTAAATGACACTATTCATCAACTAAGAAAACATTTCTGATATGCAGCATAAATTCATAAATAATAAATTAACAATAGAACAATATTACAGCCGACTATTAATAATATTCTAACATTTGATAATACTAACGGTGTTAAAAAACCAAGTAAGTACTAATTAAGAATACATCCTAAATTTTTTCTTTACTTCAGTTTTATCTTAAATATACTTAAGTTAGTTATGTCTAACTTGGTTGCATTTTCCAATATTACCCAAACTGTAATTTAATTTTATTAAAGTGTTCTTAATTTATTACTTTGCAACTGCAATTTCAGTTATCGTAACTGGAGAAAGTCTACATCGGGAGTTTCCTCGGATAATTTTAAGAGCGAATTTATTTTATATCAAAAATTTCAATTGCCTCAATTAAAAACGGAATTAACGAAACTTTAAAGTATTTTCATAGCAAACTGTTTGTTCTCAATCTGTGTCAAAATACGTGATGTATTATAATTTGAAAGGGCTATTGAAATTAAGAGAGGATGTAAAGTTTTAATGGAGCACCATTAAACTACTTAAGCATTTCTCAACTCTCAAGATAAGGACTGAGTTTAATGTTGACTTTAATATGCTTCTCACTATTTTAACAATTGCGTATCATAATTATAATCCTAACAATAAATATTTAAGTACAATGAAAAAAAATAACAAATTCAACAATTGTTGGGTGAATTAGTAAAAATATTTTCTAAAATAATAAAAATAAATTTTATAAAACACATGAAAAAATATTTTTCTGCCTCCACCAAAGTCCTATAAAAATTATAATGGAAGATATTGTGCAATATGATGAAATGAGAGCTGAAATATCAATTTCCAAACAAATTATACCTTTTCGTGGCATTCTCAATTTCACGTTTTATAAACTCCTCCTCCTAACCCATGTCTATTCCTTATTACTTTTATGTCCCTCATTTTTTTGTCTGTCTCTCTTTCTGACTTTCACACCTCTGTCTTCCTCTCACGAGATGTAGAAATCAATAAGCTTCCCAAGTACCTTCAATTCCAACCCAAGAATCGCTTTCAAAAGAAAATACGAAGCTGCAAGGGAGATATGAAGTAATAAAAAGTCGAAAAACCAAAAAGTAAGTGGCTGCCATGTTACAAGCATACACGTAAGAATTAATTATACTTTTTAACAGTATGAGTAATGCTTATCTCCATAATAACGAGGACAACCTTACTTTGATATAAAGAACCTACCAAGCTGCATAAATTTTTAAATGAAGGCAGAATTCTAAAGAGATATTTCATATTTTCGTAATTCGGTTTTTCAACTCGTGAACTAAGAATAACCTCGAAACAAAAAAAAAATTTTAATAAAACGGGTCAAATTTTTGTTACTGAAGTGAAAGTAAAATTGCAAAGTAAACTAACAACAAACGCTTGAAATCGATTGACCACGTCGTTTAAAAATAACAAGAGAAATAATTGATGTTAATCGATTTAATATAGGCAGATTAAAAATCTGAATTAATCAAAAAGTGTACAACGAAAAAGAAATGTGTGTCACTAATTCCATTAGTCATGATTTTTATGAATTTACAGTAATCATGATTTTTTGAAAAACATTACTAGTGTAATTTAGTTGAATTTGATCATTTTTAGAAAAAAATCATTATTAATTGAATTAGTGCCCTAATTTTCCCATTTTTAATAGTAGTTTTTTGAAATTCAAAATTATATAGTACGGAGAAGGTAAAATATTTTTTTCATTTCGCTTTCTCTATATAAAATAATTTATTTGAAAAAAACGTTTGAAGATGATTTTCAAAAATTACTTTCACAATATTTAGAAACTTAACTAAAAGAAACGAAACAATTACACTAAAAATATTAATTGTTTCATTAATTAAATAAAAAAATAAATGATTAAGACTACAAATCTAGTCACAAACTTTTTTGATAACAATAAAATATGACCTCAAAATTTAAGGTTAGGCTGTAATGTAGCATATCGTATATTTTTATTATGTAGGCTAGTATATTTCAACACAACGCTTGACCCTTTATTTTCTGAAAATCAATTAATTTTATAATTTTTCAAAATCTATAATGCGTCCCGCTCTAATTTTCTCACATCATAAAGAGAATTATTGTGGCCGCGATGTGGTGATCTACCAGTCCGCACGGTGCCGCCTGCGTCTTCTGGAGACCCCCACTACTAGCGGATAATCCCGAAGCTCACGAAATTCGCCGAGGAACCCCGAATGCGTTAAAAAAGCTTCTATCCATGCCGGTTTTGGTTGTTTTAGACGTTTTTATACCGTCTAAATGGTCTTGTATAGCTGTTGTTCGGTGGTGTGCATTAAATGAGTATATTATGATTTTTAAAAAAACGAGTGAATTTATAGCGTCCATTTTATATCCGAAATTGATTTATCGATCAACTTATTAATCGGTTTAAATAAAAATATTTTTGTAATAGATTTTTAAAATATCTACTTATCCAAATACTGTGAGTATCGTTATTTTCTGTAAACATATAAGTTTGATACTTTCTGTTTATTTAGTAAATTTAAAATTTATTAACCTGCAAAGAAGTTTATGTATCTTTTTGTACCGTGATTTTGTTTTCTTCTTTTTTTTTAAACAAATTAAATTTTCAATAAATAATTCAATTTTTTACCTTCTTTTTTCACTAACAAAATTTAATCTCGATAAAAATGTCACTTACGTATCTTTTTATTTCGCACAGCAAATTTACACCTCAGAAAAAGTTGGATGACACGTTTCGACTTTTGGAAATTGGGATATTTCTAGCCCTTAAATTAACAAAATTTACCACAATTTACAACAGACAAAAATAACAAAACCCGATGGATGTCTAATCACAATTTCACTAATATTCCAGAATCCGACTCGATAGTCCCAAAGTCCCAAAGATATGTATTTTTCGTTGCTTTTAAACTTCATTATCTTAAACAAAATAAAAAAATAGTAACCTGGTCCATGAATTTTGAATATGCTATTTCGATTGTTATAGTGAAATTTGCATCAAAATATTCTATAACAAAAATTACATTTTATTAAAAAAAGAAAAAGAATTTTTTTAACAAATTTTTTGTTCGTTTTTGTTCATATTGAAAATGTAATGGAAACAATTTCGGGTTTTAATAAGTGGGTTTTTCTGGTTTTTGTCTAAAATTTCGCATAACTTCTAATACTTTCATTTTGGTCATGCATAACAAGTATACTGATAGAAGCGAAAGGACCAGTAGTAGCACGAATATAATTTTTATACGAATTCATACACAGATTTTTTGCCATTATTCTAACATTTTTAATACGAAAAAAAAATCATAATTTTTTTTTATTGTGCCGCCATGTTTGTTTTGAATCTCGAAAACGTTCCAAATATTTGATTAAATGCAATAATATTTGACATTTAAATTGTCAGAGATCTTTACAAAGTTTTACTAAAATTTCAGCAATTTTGGCCCATATATATTTTTTTTTATTTTACTCACTTTTTAGTTAAATTAACTATTTCATGTTACTCAAACTTTGTTTGTTTCTCTGTAACTATCATAAAATGGCCTATTAAAAGAATTTACGCAACACCCTAATGAAAAGGAAAAAAGAAAAAAAAATGATTTGCGCTCCACGACGAAGGTAACGGCGGATTTGAATTATCGCCGACTTTTCGCCGTTTCCCTTTCTCGAAACTGCTTTAAACGACAATTTATACAATAACAACGATCGGATGCAGTTGTCGGCCACAAATTATCGAAGAAAAAGAAGAATTATCAAAAAGGTTATCTTTGAAGGGTCGGATATATGCAAATGCTCGCCAAGTCGAGCGTACATCCTCCGTGGGTACCCCACCCCCCTCCGCCCCCGGAACGCCCCCGCGAATATATGCTCACGTACGTTTCGATATGTACTCCCCCCTCCCCCATTGCCCCCTTCCAGTACATTCGTTCCTTCTCTTATCCTTACTCCGAAAGACATTTAACGTATCGTCTGCTGCGTGTACACTTTTTAAATTGAGATTTAAAAAGGCCTTTCGTAAAACCGAGTACGTTTAATAAAATCTTTGATTCGATCAATTTACGAGAACCCCCTTCCTCTCAAGGACGCGACACAGTTGGAGTCGTTTTTATTTTTAAATTTGATTTTTTTAATTTTCTTGTACACGAAGATAAATTTTCTTGGTAATTTTACCATTTCAGATGTTAATTTCGACTTTCATAAAAATTGCCATTTTTGTGATGGCAAAAAACCGAATTTCAAAAATCCGAAACATTGAAAAATTTACATTTAAAAAGCCGACACTCAAAAAATGACTGTCAAAAAGGCCAATGAGTCATTAAGCTTTAATATTCATGAACACAACAATGTCAGCTTTTTAAATATCGATTTGTCAATTTTTCGGATTTTTGAAATTCTGTTTTGACATGTACCTTATCTGATAAAGACGACTTTAGGTTCTTTGAATTTCTATTATTCAGACGTTGAAAAAAAAAAGACAATGTTTACCGGAAATATTTACAATTTTCTTCCAAATCTCTTTTCCTTTATTCCACTTGTTATTAAAGAAATTCTGTAAAAGTTTCGAAAGTGTGCTGTTTTTCCAGTAGGCGTAAATGCAATTTTTTAAACAAAAATATAAAAATCTTTTTTCCGAAAATAATACAATTTTTGAACTTTCTCAGACTTTCTAATACTTTTGATTTATTCCACCTGTTATTAAGTAAACTCTGTGAATTTCTGCCAACTTCTAGAAAAAAATAGACAAAATATATCAATACAACATTCCAGATTTTTTCTTCGAAAATTATCAACTTTTGTAACGAATTGCAACAAAAAAATGCTTATAACTGATCATAGAATTTACTAGTTTTTCGTAAATTACAAAATTTTTTTAAATTTGTTATAAATTACACTAACAAAATCTGAAAAATAGTAGCGTATTCCTTAATGAATTCCAACACCGTTTTATTCTTTTCATTTTTTGGACAAAGTTCATAATATTTGTGTCGGAGCGTTTCCAAAATTCTTCAAGAAATTTTCATGTCGGACGCCATTTTCGAGACCGCCATTTCGAATTTTGTAAATAAATATCACACCTATTTTTAAAGATTCTAATGCTATAAGCGATGAAAAATAACGAGAAATTTAAAAAACTCATGATTTTTATTAAAAAAGATTCGTTAATTTAAGAATTTACAGTATTTTGCCATCCAACATTCGAAAGAGTGGGATTCGGACAATAATAATAAAGAGTAAAAATATACTAAATTATTAGTCAGGTTCTACTCATTTCAAAGTAGTCTCTGAATTATTTAATACCTGATTACTAAAAAAATGATTAAATTTAACTAATGAATTAGTATTTTTTATTTTTTATTAGTAAAAATGATTAATAACGCATTTAAATGTTAAAACAATGTCTCAAAGTGTCTCATTTCAAGAGAATATCTTAGTTTAGTTCAGTCTAATTCTTTTGAAATAAAACACTTTGAGACATTCTGTTTTTACAGTGTTAATGTTCGACATTTCACTCCTTCATTAGTTGATGACTACTTCAAATTTAAAGAGTGTCTTATTCTAAATTATCTAAGACACAAAAATGTAACTAAAACAACCTTTAGGGATACATTGCTTAATTTTTAAATATATCTTGTATCTAAAAAATTATTTAAAAAATAATTAAACGTTTTATTCTTACCAAATAATGTGCCTCAAAGTTCACAATTCGAAAATTCGAACAAAATAGATTATTTTTCGTTTTTTAAAGATTCCTTCGTTTTTATCATTATTATTATTTTAAAAAAATGTTTTTAAATGTAGTCATATATTTTTATTGGACTACAACTTCAAGTATATCAATTTATTCTAAAAAATGCCTTGAATTTTTATTTTTCTGAATTTCGAATGATGCTGAAAGATACCTCATGGTCTTGTGCATTTATTTATATCAAATTATGCAGTTTATTTGATAAATAAAACGCAACTATTCCTCTTAAGGTAACCTTTCTATTAACGATACCATTTTCAGTTAACAATACCTTATTATATCAAACTTTCTCTCGCGCAAAGACACAAAACTAATCATTTTTTTTCTGCGCATCCTTATTCCTCTCGTACAAGCTTGCCTCGTAAACAAAACATGTTCCGCAACTGTAACAGGTGGCTGAAAAAGTGTGAAAACTTCTAATATATCTATTGTTAAGTAACTACTTGCAATACGTGTAACTAAGTTGCATGGTTAAAATAATACAATTCAATTCCGGCAGTGGTTGTAACAATGGGTTGTGTTCACATGTCACTCTTCATTTTAAAAAGCATGATTTATGGCTTCTCGATGAAAGACAAGAATCGTCTGGCATTAAAATACCACAGTCTTGATACATATGATCGTAGAAAATTGAAGCGCTTGACATTTTGTGAGTCATCCTATATTACGAGGACATTCCAAGTGAAATCACCCATATTTCGGAGTTAAGTTTAGTAATTCAAAGTTGAACCACCATTAGTATGCGTAAAAATAAGAATATTCACCAAATTAGAGATTAAAAAATTATTGGTTAAAAAATTACTGATAAAAAGTGAAAACGAAAAAATCGTAAAAATATCAACGAATAAAAAAAACTACTATTGTTTTTTCCGAAATCTAGAAATCACTTCTTCGGAAATAAAAGAAAAATTTCAAAAAAATGTTGAAACCATTGCAAAAGTTATATTTTTCTCACACTCGGCACGCAAAATGCCATTTTTCTCCCGGTATCCCGGGATAAAAATAACGATTTCTCTCTCTAGGGAGCTAAATAATCCTTTCTTTCCCGAGGGAGCAAACTAATTTTGTCCTGGAGCTAAATAGCACGCTCTGGCATGAGAAAACATTTTGTGCAATAAGAAATAATCCCTAATTGTAAAATATACAAATTCTTACACATTTTTTAATTTTTCAGCCCTCTAAAAATCTCAGTTAGCTAAAAATTAATAATCTAAAATGAAAAGTGAGTTAATAGCAATTAGATATTTTGTATTAGACAATATTAAGAAATCACTGATTTATTTAAAAAATTCTACTAATCTAAAAGTAGAAATTGTATCTTTTTAGTTTAGTAGTTACTACTATTAGTACTAAATCAGTATTTTTTACTCTTTATTAGTTAAAATGATTATTGGTTTAGTAGTTGTCAATCATTTATTAGTACTGTGATTAATAGTTAAGTTGGGAACCTTTCGATTTTATTTTCTATTTTATTATTTATTTTTTATTCGTAGTTAAGTTAGTAACCTCTAGTTTTAAACTGATTTCAGTGTTTTGAACAAAAAAATTCCTGTTCAACTGTGTCTAATTATAACAATGGAGCCACTAACTAAACTAATCTCAAATACCACGTCACCTTCCATTACGCATCCAACCCAACAGAAAACGATAGAATTCGCATGTAAATTTTTGCTCGTTTTGTTTACAACATAAATCGGACACGTATCGCAAATTATTCATTTTATTTTCCTTTCTTTTTTATGTTTACCGCCAAGAGATTGCTTGTTGAAAAATACTGAACTCGCATTTGATTTTTGCGTTGTTATTATGACAATAAATAGTTCTCTCATTACCGCCTTGAAAATGATAATAAACAAACATGCGTATCAAATTACGAGCATACAATTTTGTGTAAATTTGTGAGTATTCGTACACAATTTACTCCCCCTTTCAAAATATCTTTTAATTAAAAACGTCTATTTACATTTAAAAATAGTTGGCAAGTGTATTGGAGTCACTCTCTAATTCTGAATTAGTTCAAAACTGCAAATAAGAAAAAAAAAGTTGGTCGCTACTTCAATTAATAATAATTTTTACTAATAAAAACCTACTAATTTATTACTAATTCTATAAAGCACTAAAAAAGTCAATGCCTACTTCTTTCAGATTAGTAAAACTCTACTAGTGAATTAGTAGTTTTGTACTGTTCATTAAGAAAAAAACTTACCACTTTTCGCTAAATATATTTAGTTTTTTATTAATTCAGGTTTAGAGAGAATTTAGTAGTTTTCAATATCACCATCGCAGTACTAAATAAATGTAAATATCAATATTTACTAAAATATCAATAAATACAACAGATACTAATTATTTTTTAATAAATACTGTATTTCTCATTCATTAAAATCAAATTGCATTTTATTTAAATTTTGACAATATTTTCACACATTTCCCTACTGTTTCGGATTTAATTCGTTAAGTGAAATAAAACGAAGTGTCAGGCGCAGTAAACGAGATGTCCTTCAAGAGTTCTCTTTTATATTTAAAATAAACGCCACGACGACTGTGCTAAAAAGTAAATAAATGGATTTCTTTAAAATCAAGTTATACTACGTTGAAGTTAATTTTAACATCTTTAATACCAGTTTTATTTGCTTGACGCAATTTTTACTGAATTGCATCCAATTTGTTTTCAATAAAAAAAGAGACAATTTTGTAAAAGCTTTTAAAACATTTATTAAATTTGTTATAAAAAACAATTCTTGATGGCTTTCATATTTTTAGAATAATTTTTGTTACATCGACTTTTCGTTTAAAATTGGTATTTTCAACCTTTACGAATCTGCCCTCAGTTTTTCATTTAAAGTAAATGACTCAAAATGAAGGACCAAAAATAATTTTAATTTTGTTTCAATAGGTTTACAATTCAATAATAAATTAATAGAACCGATTTATCGAAATAAATTATTTTACAAAATACTCGTAAAAAATCAATCTTTGCCTTCATTAAATTAATTAAATTTGCAAAAAATTGCTTTTCTTTATAATTAAGCTAAAAAGTTTCTGATATTTAAACAGAAAACGAACGGGGGAAACGGGTTCGCGTTTAATTGTGATTTGCTCGTTACACGGCCTTAAATTTAAAAGTTCTTTCGTTTTGTTAATAAAAGAATGTTATTTTAAACCAAACATGTAAAATCTAATCAAATTCTTATATAACATGATTTTTTGTGAAATTTCAAACCGAAAAGTCCTTTATGGAAATTTCATCCAATGGCTAGATTATGATTGGCGAGTGTTATAAAGTCGACCAATGGAAGCGCGCTCAGAGACCCCGCCTCTACGTGGAGGCGGAGCTTCGTTGACTCTACTGCGCACTCTCAGTTCGTCAATTTAAAATTTCTCTCTCTATTCAAAACCAAGCTTCGTATAGAATTTTTGTAAAGGAATTTATTGTTTAGAATTTTATAAAGATTTGCTTTATGCAGTTTTTCCGCCCGTATTTTCATTACTTTGTTTATCTATATCAGTTTTCGTATTATAAATTTCATAGGATTCGTTTTCCGTAATTATTTCAGAATAACCATTATATTTCTATTATATATCCAGTCCCATTGATTATTTCCTATTCAGTTTATATTCAATACGACATGAGAAACTGTGAGTTTCTTTCAAATTTTATCAACTAACGAAAATTTGAAAAGAAAAATATAGACAGAACTGTGTACATAGGTGACTACCTTCTTTTATTTTAATTTTTCGAGTACTATTGCTGCTTCTTCCTTTATTTAAACATTTTTTATTGTTCCTTTCTTCTACGCATTACTTTATCAGTTGATTATTAATGAACTGACATCGGGACATCTGTTGGAGCAATGAACCATGAATAAGGGGTCCAAGTTAAAATAAGGGAAGACCTGGCCTTTACACGGTGATATAAGTATATGATGGTCCAAAAGGTGATAAATTATGATCCTTTCGAGAAAAATGGCTATCTTTTCCGAAGATTCCCGAACGTTTCCGACTGCATCCGATTTATACGTAACTTCGTAGGCGTTCGTATAAAATCGGGAATATCTGTCGCCAGGTTTATTATTTCTCTTCTCAGAGTTCGAATAGCCCAAAATAATTTTTATCATAACCTTTTTTTTTAAATTTCTTAAACTTTCATCCTGTTATGTAAAAATCAGTAACATTCTTGCAAGTTCGTCGTACCATTCGGGCATTCATGTAATGGCATCCGCGGTAGAGATTATTGTCATTTTCTGCCGATAATTTGGCGTTTGCTCCAGCGATCGTTTCGCGTCTCGGGGCAGGACACGACTCGTCCCGTTCTTTTCCTTCCTCGACGTCGGCGACCTGGCCTTCTCATCTGGGGTCACTAGCGTTCCGTGCCTCGGCGGCGTCTACTTACCACGGGTTCGACGTACATATCGGCCCCTTACGGGGCATATCGGGGGGGACTAGGGGGTAAAGGAGGTGGAAACGCGTGCGTTTGCCGGACAACAACAGTAATAATGGCGCATTTACAGAGGTTTGCCATCACGCGACGTCTTCTTGCTTGTCCTCTCTCTCTCTTGCTCCCCTTGAGTGAGCTCCTCGTGCCTGTCTCTCAGGATAGAAAAGACGACGACGAGATGCGCCGCCGTCACGGGTATATAGGCAGGGGCGGACCGGGCCGGACCGCGGGTTCTTGACCCCGGACACCGGCACCGTCGCGCTTTTGTCTCAGACTCACGAGTTGCAACACACCGCCGCGCGGCGGTATATACACACACCGGCTAACTAAATACTATAGCCGAGCTCCGCTCCATTGTTGACAGTCAGCTAGATTTACGCGCTCGCTAGATCTGCATTCAGCGATCGGGACGACCGATGACGGATGATACTTGCGCGTGCTAAATAACCCCTCCCCCAATACTGGCATTGGATTTTAATGAATATTCAATGATTTTTAATTATATCTTCATATATAAATAATTTAATTTTTTTTCTTCTTCATCAAGATTATGTATTTTTCTGCCAGGGTTCGAAATTCCGAATAAAACATATTACGAAATTTCATTAATCCGACATTAAAAAATCCGAAGGTGCAAAATTTCGAAAATTAATCAAACGAAAGTTAAATCATAAGGTGCTGGTGTGGCACTAAAGAGAGCTTAACATTAACCCAATAATGTCCACATATGCAATTTTGTCATTTAATTTTGGATCGTCTCTATATGATGAGCATGATGAAAAAAAAATTGTGAATCATCGTATCTTATGTTTTTAAGGGTGCTCGTTGTATAATGGTGGGGGTCAGAATTTTCCAAAAAACGTGATTTTCTGATTGAATCTTTTTTTTTAAATAGTATTTCATTCCCTTATCATTTTTTTTAAAAACCTTTCTAAATCGCATCCTCGATATCTGAACATAAAATGAATACGGTATGCAAACTTGCAAAATTGCCTGTTAAAACAAAATGGCGAGCGGACTGACAATTTTTTATTTAAAACTTGGCAATTTTTTTTCCTGAAAACTCTTTCATGATGAAAAATTTTTTCATGACGTTTTTCAAACTTCCGATTTTCCGAGTTTTTGAAAATATAAAAATTGTAGCAACAAATGGTGCAACAAAATTTGAGGGTATTCTTTGACCAATCCTAAGACATTGTTCTATGAAAATTTTCACTAAAGTTTACATTTTTTAAGACAAAAATTGTTCTTGGTAATATTTTTTAGATTTATTTATTCATGAACTATTGATTTATTTTCATTTAATTTTTGAAGTTAAAGACGTTTGCAAAGATACAAAACTACTCTAAACTAAAAAATGGTCGGAAATAAAAATTATTTACTAAGACATGAGAAAAAATATATATACTATTAATTAAACACTGATTTTATTTTGCAATGTAACCTTTCTTAAGCCAAAGTTACCTAAGAAGAGTTGGAGATTCTTAGAGTACAAGTCTTTATTTATTTCGAATTCGTTCATGTTCACTAAAAAAAAATTGAATTGACTTAAATTAAATAGAAACCGATTGTTTTATTATCAGGATCGTAGGGTCCAGCTTTTAAAAGAGAAAAACAAAAGATGTCAATAACTTTTCGTTTGTAATGTTCTCTTTTAAACGCCTTTGAAGAGGTCATTAATTACACTTTCTCGTGTCGTAAAAATCAACTTTTTAGAAAGTATTCTATTGTGATAATGCTTTCTGAAAATTTCTGAGAAACATTCTATATACTTTCCAAGATGCTGAAGATTATTGCGCTAAACGTAAAGTAAGTCAAATCGATTGTCAATATGGTTGTGCCTTTTGTTTCTTCTCTGTTATTTGCATAAATCATAGAACCATTATCTAAATTTCATGGAGTGAAAACTCTCTATTTCTTTAAATAAATAAATTTTCACTGTTAAAAATAACATCTGCTTCTTCAAGGTGGAATTTTTAATTTTTACTCTTTTGGAAAAGTGATTCAGTTTTCACTCTTCGACAAAATAATAACAAACTATGCACACATTTAGAGTGACTAAAAATTTATTTTTACATCAGAAAAACTCTTCATTTTATACATCAAACTAAAATTATTTAAAAAAAAAGACACCTTCATTCTTAAAACTTTTTTGTTTGTAGTAACATCAATCATTTCTAATCAAAAAAAAATGGCGACAATAAACTATAATATTTAATCATTTGTGGTTTCTTAGATAGATTTTTTTACCAGAAAATAAAAATCGTTATATTTTCATTGTTTAATAATAATATTTAAGGGAATTAATTAACAGAAACTGAGCATAACGTGAGGAGACACAAATCACAGGTAAAAAAATGATTCAAAAGCCAACAACATAAATCAATAATATAGTTTGTTATAAAAAATGTTGTTATTACAAACTAGTGAAGCTAGTCCAACCTTTTTGACAATAATTTTTGTTTCTTTTTTTAATATATTATGTATTATTGACACTTAACAATACAAGAGTCCCCGTCCCCAGCTATAGGACCCATTCTTTCGGACTGTCCAAATTTATATCATGCTATAAGAAGAAAGGTATAGATTGCATCTTGGTGGTTGGGCAGAAGCGATCAATCAACTTTGATCTAAATTGGTCGGTTGGGGTAGGATGGGAACGTGAAAATTTGTAAAAAGAAAAATAGGCAAGCAACAACTGGAAATCATATAAACCGCAGATATTAAGAATTTAAACTAAAATTTTAATATTTTTTTCTTCTTAGAAAAATACGAAAAGACATTTACATGTTATGTTATATTATGTTGTGTTGTGTTTTTTTGTTTTGTTTTGATTTGTGTTGTGTTGTTTTGTATTGTTTTGTGCTGTGATGTATTGTGTTGTGTTGTGTTATGTTGTGTTGTTTTGTATTGTGCTGTGTTGTGTTGTATTGTATTGTTTTATGTTGGACTGTGTTGTGTTGCGTTGTATTGTTTTGCATTGTGTTGTATTGTATTAAATTGTTTTGTGTTGTGTTATGTTATGTTGTGTTGGGTTGTTTCGTATTGTTTTATGTTGTGATGTATTGTATTGTGTTGTGTTGTTTTGTATTGTGATGTGTTGTGTTGTATTGTATTGTTTTGTGTTGTGTCGCGTTGTATTGTTTTGAATTGTGTTGTGTTGCTTTGTATTGTTTTGATTTGTTTTGAATTGTTTTGTATTGTTTTGATTTGTGTTGTTTTGTATTCTTTTGATTTGTGTTGTGTTATGTTATGTTGTGTTGTGTTGTTTTGTATTGTTTTGCGTTGTATTGTGTTGTGTTGTTTTCTATTGTTTTGTATTGTGCGGTGTTGTGTTGTATTGTATTGTTTTATGTTGTGCTGGGTTGTGTTGTGTTGTATTGTTTTGCATTGTGTTGTATTGTATTAAATTGTTTTGTGTTGTTTTGTATTGTTTTGTGTCGTGTTGTATTATATTGTTTTGTGTTGTGTTGCGTTGTTTGTTTTGTATTGTTTTGAGTTGTGTTGCGTTGTTTTGTATTGTGTTGTTTTGTATTGTTTTGTGTTGTGTTATATTGTGCTGTGTTGTGTTGTAATGTATTGTTTTGTGTTGTGCTGTGTTGCGTTGTTTTGTTTTGTATTGTGTAGTGTTGTTTTGTGTTGTGTTATATTGTGCTGTGTTGTGTTGTATTGTATTGTTTTGTATTGTGCTGTGTTGCGTTGTTTTGTTTTGTATTGTGTAGTGTTGTATTTTTTTTTGTGTTATGTTGTGTTGTATTGTTTTGTATTGTTTTGTGTTGTATTGTATTGTTTTATGTTGTGCTGTATTGTTTTGCATTGTGTTGTGTTGTATTAAATTGTTTTGTGTTGTGTTATGTTATGTTGTGTTGGGTTGTTTTGTATTGTTTTGTGTTGTATTGTATTGTTTTGTGTTGTGCTGTGTTGCGTTGTTTCTTTTGTATTGTGTTGTGTTGTTTTGTATTGTGCTGTGTTGTGTTGTATTGTATTGTTTTATGTTGTGTTGCGTTGTATTGTTTTGTATTGTATTAAATTGTTTTGTGTTGTGCTATGTTATGTTGTGTTGGGTTGTTTCGTATTGTTTTGTGTTGTGATGTATTGTGTTGCGTTGTATTGTTTTGTATTGTGTTGGGTTGTTTTGTATTGTTTTGATTTGTGTTGCGTTGTTTTGTATTGTGTTGGGTTGTTTTGTATTGTTTTGTTTTGTGTTGCGTTGTTTTGTATTGTTTTGATTTGTGTTGCGTTGTTTTGTATTGTTTTGTATTGTGTTGTATTGTATTGTTTTGTGTTGTGCTGTGTTGCGTTGTTTTGTATTGTGTTGTTTTTTTTATTTGTGTTGTGCTATGTTGTGTTCTTTTGTATTGTTTTGTGCTGTGATGTATTGTATTGTGTTGTTTTGTATTGTGCTGTGTTGTGTTGTATTGTATTGTTTTGCATTGTGTTGTATTGTATTAAATTGTTTCGTGTTATGTTATGGTATGTTGTGTTGGGTTGTTTCGTATTGTTTTGTGTTGTATTGTGTTGTGTTGTTTTTTTATTTGTGTTGTTTTGTATTGTGTTGTGTTGTTTTGTGTTCTTTTGATTTGTGTTGAATTGTTTTGGTTCGTGTTGTTTTGTATTCTTTTGATTTGTGATGTGTTATGTTATGTTGTGTTGTGTTCTTTTGTATTGTTTTATGTTGTATTGTTTTGTGTTGTGTTGTGCTGTGTTGTTTTGTTTTGTATTGTGTAGTGTTGCGTTGTTTTGTATTGTTTTATGTTGTGCTGTGTTGTGTTGCGTTGTATTGTTTTGCATTGCGTTGTATTGTATTAAATTGTTTTGTGTTGGGTTGTTTCGTATTGTTTTGTGTTGTGATGTATTGTGTTGCGTTGTATTGTTTTGTATTGTGTTGCGTTGTATTGTGTTGGGTTGTTTTGTATTGTTTTGATTTGTGTTGCGTTGTTTTGTATTATTTTGCATTGTGTTGTTTTGTATTGTTTTGTGTTGTGTTGTATTGTACTGTTTTGTGTTGCGCTGTGTTGCGTTGTTTTGTTTTGTATTGTGTTCTGTTGTTGTTTTTTATTTGTGTTGTTTTGTATTGTTTTATGCTGTGATGTATAGTGTTGTGTTATGTTGTGTTGTATTGTGCTGTGTTGTGTTGTATTGTATTGTTTTGCATTGTGTTGTATTGTATTAAATTGTTTTGTGTTATGTTATGTTATGTTGTGTTGGGTTGTTTCGTATTGTTTTGTGTTGTGATGTATTGTGTTGTGTTGTGTTGTTTTGTATTGTGCTGTGTTGTGTTGTATTGTACTGTGTTGTGTTGCGTTGTATTGTTTTGAATTGTTTTGATTTGTGTTGCGTTGTTTTTTTATTTGTGTTGTGTTGTTTTGTATTCTTTTGATTTGTGTTGTGTTATGTTATGTTGTGATGTATTGTGTTGTGTTGTGTTGTTTTGTATTGTGCTGTGTTGTGTTGTATTGTATTGTTTTGTGTTGTGCTGTGTTGCGTTGTTTTGTATTGTGTTGTGTTGTTTTGTATTGTTTTTTATTGTGTTGTTTTGTATTGTTTTGATTTGTGTTGAATTGTTTTGTTTTGGTTTGTGTTGTTTTGTATTCTTTTGATTTGTGTTGTGTTGTGTTATGTTATGTTGTATTGTGTTGTTTTGTATTGTTTTGTGTTGTGTTGTTTTCTATTGTTTTGTATTGTGCTGTGTTGTGTTGTATTGTATTGGTTTGTGCTGTGCTGTGTTGTGTTGCGTTGTATTGTTTTGTATCCTGTTGTGTTGTTTTGTAGTGTTTTGATTTGTGGTGTGTTATGTTGTGTTGTGTTGTGTTATGTTATGTTGCACGTATGATTATCTATAACTTATGTTGATAAAAAAAAAAATTATCATAACTGAAAATGTTGATAAAAAAAATGAGAAAATTGTGATCTTTTTTTTTTATTGAATTATTGTTATTTATTATGGTCAATTTTTAATTGTCAGTACATATGTTTAGAAAATATGAAAAATACAACCAAATAAGCCCAGAGGCAGCTGAAAAAGTTGAAAACTCAGGAAAGAAATTTATATTCCTAAAAAACTCATTGAATAATTTCCACAAATTAGGTTCGTCCAAGATTTATAAAAATTTTCAAAATTCAAATATTTTTGCAGCTCTATTTTTTGGGAGCGTTTCATGCACTCTTGGCTATTCTTCTTTTGTTGTGACATCGAGACTCGATTGCTGCCACTTGCGCACATGCGTAATTCATGGGACGTTTCTCAGGTGACGGCACGTATACGTAAAATGTGTAACGGTGCTTTCGGTATGTTTATGATTGCGCGCGCGACAAGAATAACGTGGAGTGAGGGGCTACCTATATGTAGACAATTCCCACCAAGAGGGAATATCCAAGTGGCCGCTTGATGACGCGACGAGGAAGAGACGACCGTCATGGCGGGGGCGTTGCAACGGAAGCAAAAAAAAAAAAATTCTTTTCCCGAACAAATACTGTTAACGCCGGCGGAGTACACGAGTGGTCGAGGCCGTTAATAGTCGTGGCTTAGTGCCACTTCTAGCGAGGAGAAATTTCGAGGGGCCTCTTCTGTTTGCCATCTACACCGACGGCGACACGCTCCTGCACGGAGTAACACCGGTGTATAGTACTAACTAGTATTTACGCACGTCATTATTTGCGAGGCGGGAAAAGAGGTAACGTCTTCTCGACTTACCGCCGGCTGATAATACCACGGCTAAATACCTTTAATGGATCCTTCAACACCGAGCTATACGCTATTTTTGACACTCGGGGACATTCCCGCTATCTTGCGCCCTTAATGGACTCCCATTTGCGAATTATGTACGATATCCGACATATTTTATTTTATTAAGTACACAGAGTAACAAAGTTTGTTGAAAGATTAAAAAATCTCCCATTAACATTTTTAGTATGGCTGCCTTTACCGCCTCTCCTTAAAATAAAAACTTTAATGGAATGTGTGTGCCTGAAAGTTTCATTTTACTCCTAAAAAATTAATTAAATCAACATTTTTTGTTCAGTGTTTTTCTTTATGGCTAAAAAATTCTTAGAGTTTGTAATATTAGAGAAAGTATGAATTTTATTATAATACAAAGCCTGAAAGTGTTAAATAAACGTTAGGTACAATGTATTAGTACTCCACATCCGTATCTGTTAGATATAATAAATAAGATATACTACGTAGGAAAAATTCCTCTAATATACCAACTGAAATACGTTTCCATAACGAGAGCAAAATAGAACCGCGAGAGTCGCGAGCGCTCCTAGCGGCGACTAAGCTACTTGCGTCGCTTACACACTTATAAATTCACTCTTGCAAGAATAAAAGTTTTGACTGTTCTTGAAAGTGTGAAAATACCAACTCGTCCTATCGGAGTGATTTTCTCAGTCACTCTTTACGAGAATTTTCAGAAATAAGTGATTTTTAAAATTTTTTAAATCAGAATCACCTTTACAAAGCTCGAATTTCGAAAAATCGATTGGGTAATTTTGTATTTACGTATTTTGCTAAAATGATTCAATTTTCCCATTTTTCTTCTGAAGATCTAATTTTCATTGTACACCCAGCAACTGCTTTCGCTCATTTAAAAAGCAAATAACTCTTAGACAAATTACCGAAAAACAATAACTTTTTTTT
Source organism: Trichopria drosophilae (assembly GCA_030407085.1). Lineage (NCBI taxonomy): Eukaryota > Metazoa > Arthropoda > Insecta > Hymenoptera > Diapriidae > Trichopria > Trichopria drosophilae. The sequence goes on from CM059586.1 coordinate 107,225,824, forward strand.
ACCAATCATTAGTTACATAGTAGGCATTAGAGCGAAACTAAGGAAATCTGACAATAGAATCGTTGAAACAGTAATCCAGTTTATAACAATAGTTCGAACGAAAATTACATAATGACTTGATTTTAAAACAATAGGAGAGAGGGCTATTATCATTGCCAATGACGTGCTTCTAAAGCCGGCATTATTTTTCAACTGCGCTCAGTGCGATTAAGTAAAACCCGTTGCTAAATGTCCGTTACGTTTTCCAACGACAATGTATTTTTCGTTACGTGCGTTTTACTAGTGGGGAATTAATAGCGAAAATCGCAAAACTTAAATTCACGTTTCATAAGTAAAACAAAGATTTGCGCTTTCTAAATTTATGGAAGTCACAATTCACTCTTTATCGAGTGAAAATAGTCACACTTTAGTAAAAGAGCAGTGTGTCGATCTTTAGCTGATTTAAACTAAAAAATAGGGGCTTTTTACTCTAGAATGAGTTTTATTCTGCAAGAAAACAGACCAATCTTAAGGTTACACATTTTTTGTTGCAGTTCTTAGTTTAACAAAAATAAAACAATTTTAAATCATTTATAATATTAATTAAATTATCATCCAATGAAAACTATAAAAACACTCGAGAAGACAAAATTAATAACCAGCTTCGACATCAAGTTACGCAAAAATGAATATTTCTTAATTAATTTCAAATCTAATTACACGGTTGATCAAGGAGAAATTTAAAAGTCTTAAAGTGAAATGATTATTTATAATTATATATTCCTATCGCATGCTTTCTTTAACGATTTCTTTCAATTCGTCAGATTATTCAATTTCTCATTTTTTTCATATTTCAAGTTTTTATATTTTCTACATTAATTAAAGTTTTTAACCAATTTCACTAAAAAATCATTTCATGTTGAATTTCTCCTGGATAAACCATCGAGTGATTTAATTATTAACATTTTAAAATTTGAAATTAATTAAAACATTTTCTTGAACGTAAATCATGAAGATATTTTGTTACTTAATCTTCAAAAACTGATAAAGCCTTATACAATACAAATTGAATACTTTCCGTCTAGCAATTGCAAAATGCCGTCTCACGCGAATAAAATAAATACAAAAGGAACGTTCTCCACACAATAAGTAAGCTGAGATAAAAAATGCTTAATTAATGACAATTGAATTAAAAAGTTCACCAATTAAAAAAATCAAATCTCGCTTATTTTAGAAATGCGAAATCTTATCGATGAGATTACGTTCGACTTTCTTCTGCCTTTGTAACAATGTTGCCATAAATCCATTTACAACAGTTCAATACATCCAATTACGAAAGTAATTAAAACACACCGTTATCTTTGAGATTTATGAATACTGAGCTGTTTTTTTTCTGCACAGTATTATTGTACGACCTTAATTACTGTCTCGTATGTGTTTTTGCAATGAATGACTGAAAGAAAAAGGACTTCGTATACGAGGTTGAAAAAACAGAGACTCTAAAGGAGGAGAAAGGAACGAGTCGTTGACAAATATAAAAGTATCAACGACGAGCTCGAGGTAGGTCAAGAAAATGCGATTTAATTAGACGCCGGCATCATCGTGTTTAGTATTTTTAAATAACATTCATGAATTTCCCTTGAAAGAGTCGTAATAGATAATTTTCAGAACGGTAATTTTAGGATCTAAATTTAAAAAAACTGAGCGAAATTATTTTATCATCAATAATATAAATACGCTATGAAATTCATGTCACCTATTTTGAGGCAAGAAGAACTATTAACTATTCCGCGCGATGTCGCTTCAGAATCTACGTGCCCCCCACCCCCGCTTATCCCTTCTTTTTTCTCTCGTTTTCAGCGTTTCGGGGAAAGCGCGCGAAGTTTGACACTGTGGAGGGGGTAGAAGATGTCCGATGGGCAAACCTCCGAATATGAGTTTTTTTTTCGTCGGCCACGTGATAGCGTTCACATTTTTAGGTTATATTTATGTATTTAACTTAGGACAATCTTTTGTACGATTTGCTTTCAATTTTCTGATCTTTCGAATCTATTGACAGAACCATGTAATCACGCGCTGGAATATTTAAATAAGCAACAGATCAATGTTCAATATTAATCATTTAAATTTTTTACGTCAGAAGTTGGAATTTTTGAATTCTCAGATTGATTTTTACCGATTTCTTCGGCAACCCAACAAAAAGATCTAAAAATTTCAATTTCGGGAACTTCGATGACGGCGGGTTTGCAGACGTCCGTCATCGATTGCCGTAAAATCCATCAGATTTTTGCATTTAATAATTAACGGCTTATCGTTGAACGTCATCGCTCCGGTGTGCGCGATAGAGCGCTCGCCATCGACAAAAAAACGTAGATCAATTATAGATCGGGATTCGATTAGCAGCGTCGGCATCATCGTCGATAATGGCCGATCGAGATAAGCGGGCTACGGAAAATGAACGCGCTAAGCGTCCGAGCGCCTCTCTTATTAAGCGTATCTCGTAAATCGAGCGCTCGAGCGCTATTTGTCGTATATACAAGTTTGAGCTGATCATTTTCCGTATTTCTCGCTCAGGTGGCTAACACGGTAAAGCGCCGTAGGTCGGGCACGTGTCTTTACGACTTTTTTTTTGTACGTCTGGCACGCACGCGCGCGTCTTTTCGTCGGCGGACACGCACTTGTCTATTGTGCGTGAGTACACAAAAGACTTTTGCACGCCGAAGAGCAACTACCGAACGAACGATGCTTTTTTGCTTGGTAAAAAAAAAGCGTACAGGAACTGGCTGTATGTCGGACGGAGCGGAACGTACTTTCTCTCACGACAACGCCGACGCCAAAATTTCTGCGGGTCATCGTTGAACGCGCATGGCCGATTTCTCTCTCGCCTTCAACAGTTTCGAGTCGTTGCATCGTGATTAATTTTGTTTGTTTTAAAAACTGGTTTCAAAATCCATAAATTCTGTGTTTTTTCCAAATTTATGGATAATGCCTGATTTTGTAAATGATGCAGCAAAATAATGCGCGGGAATATTTTAATAAGCAACAAATTATAAATCAGACCACCATTATCAATATTCTTTTTTTAATTTCGAATACATTTCAAATTCATTGTGTGATTAAAGTTTTGGCAAATAGTAGAATCTAAAAATAAATGTAAGGTGTTGAAGAGATGAGAGAAGGGCATGATCCACAGAGAGGGGGGGGGGCGGGAGGAGAGTAATTTATTAGGTTATCCTTATTATAACAGAACCATCTATGAGAAACCGCCCATTTATTCAAATGATCGCTGTTTTAAAATGCATTACGAACCTGAGAAAAAAATCGCTAATGCGAAATTTAATTATCATGCGTTAATTAAACATTGCAAATTCATTCATATTAAATGTTCCCGTAGGAAAAGAGGGTAAATCGACACCCGCGCGACCGACTATAATAAGATCTCGAAAAACTGGTAACATTCCCCGCTCCAACGTGGAAAATGTCCACACAATCATAATTCAATATCCGCCTTAAACAAACATAAATCGACAGTTCGTCCGAGGGTCAATTCCCCAAGCGCTGGACAAATAATTCCACCAATCGACAGCTATTTAACACAATCATCTTCAGCAAATAACACCCCTAAAAAAGAATTTCGGATTAACCGATGTATTATGATCAAATTAGATCTAGTTAGAGGCCGTGACAGACCTTTATATATCATGTTAGAGATCTTACTATGAATATACAGTGAATTTAGTATAATATTTATTTGATTGATCTGGCAATACCTACATAATTCTGTTCTACCGTCGTTAAAAACGGGGTGTCATCAGATTATACGCTGAGAGGAATACGCGAATTTTTCGTGTAACCTCATGGAGACCAAAGAATTAATCCACTTAGTGGCGCCAGTATCGCTTGGAACCCCCCTCTCCATCCCCCTTCTACTCTCGCTCTTCCCGATTTGGATAGTGCTGGGGAGGGAGGGGCCAAAATATACTAGCGCAACCATGCAGATTAGTTCATCCCCACTTTTTTGATTCCCAACTAATATCTAATTTGTTATTTTCCTGGATCTTTAACATATTTATACACTCTAAGGCGCAAATTTTCTTTGAATCTAACTCCTGTTACGGCCTACGACTGTGGGAAAACGCATCTCACCAGACCCGAGAAATGCAAATGTCCTCGATGGTCTTAGTATGTGCTACTAAAGTTCGGTTCGATCTTCCGATGCCACTTGGACTTTCGCTTTCTTGCAGTCGAATATATAACTCGGCTAGTCACCGGTTAATAACGATCGAGCCGTCGGTTTTCTCCGGCGTGGAGGTGGCGCTGTCTGCATAAGACGAATTTCTGGAATACGAGTCGAGTTATGCCGTTCTTGTCCCACTTTTGACGAAATCGACGATCTACAAAAGATAAATCCCGATGACGGAGATTACAGTTTGCGAGCGAGAGGCAATTGCCAACTTCTTTTATGTTCATCTAACATGTAGATTTATGCTGTGGATTTTTAATACACCGTACGGTATCGCGGTATCGGGGTCGAGAAACGAATCTTCCTACGAATGATTCATCCTCCAACGTGTTTGAAGATGTTTAGTCTTGGTGTTTTATTTGAATTGTCGTAGGCGTTTTACGAGGTTGTTTGGATATGGTTTGAGTATTCGATATGAATGAGTTGCAGATCATTTCAACTGCCGACATTTTAAATTTATTATGGAAACAAAAGAGTACGTCGGTTTCTTCAAAGTGGAGCAATCGACAACATATTTGGCGCCCAAACATTGGAACTCATATTTGACACGACAATTCATTAACGTCAACAAATGCCTACATACAGTACTCCACATGACTACTGAATGGTAGCGCTATCAGTCATGATGTAGACAAGTCAACATAAAAAATTGTCATGTTAGAAAGATCATTTATGCGAGGGGCAAACAATACGAGGAGTAGGGGTTCTCAGATGGTACTGGCATAATTGAGATAATCAATTCTTCGCCCTCAATAAGGTTGCACGAAAAATCTGCCAGTGCCAGCCCTACGACCTTGCCGCAATATTTTGTGCTATTTGGATAGTGATTAAGCATAGAAAATGCATTGATCTTAGCATCCATGTATTCCGAATGACGCTTACACGACAATCCTTTTTTAGTTGAATAGGAAAAAAAAGCATTAGTTCGCGGTACTTCCTGATTAGATAAACGATGACGACGACAAACGAGGCCCGCTTGGATTTCTATTTAACTGTTAGTCATGGATCGGAAATTCAAAACACTTGTTGATACCCCGTCAACAAGAAACCACTGTTACAATGTAACACTTCCTCCTCTATCTATCTGCAGGATGGTTCCGCAACCCGTAATCGCCGATTGTTAGCCGTGGTTTCTCGAACGAGGCCGTTAAAAATAAAATCGATGTCACGTCCCGACGGCTGCGGATAACAATGCGATTTTTCCCGCGCGCCAAAGCGACTCGAACTCGAATACGGAAGTGTGACCGATGTCGAATCGAAGGACGCGCTGTCAAGAATTGGCTAGCCCTTCCTGCTCTCTGATTTTTTCTTTTTTTGACCTGCGGATTGTTGCGATCGATTTTGAACGACACAGGGAGGAGATCTTACGAAACGGATTTCTCGATCGCCGTTTATAGAAGAGCGGACCTTCGACACGCTCGACAGAACTTTCAAGGTGCTTGACCGACTGCGTCGAGCCCTGATCCTACCTGTAGATCATGTGCGCGCGGCTCTGGTGGTGGGACGGCACTTTGTCTATGGATCCCGACAAAAAACGATCGAGGAGATCGAAGAACCGGTAAAATTCAGGTTCCGGGGAAGCCGAGGGTATCGGCCCGCAACCGAGTCGATTTTCTTTCTCAAGCCTGCCAACATTCTGGATCTTATCCCGATGGCGATCATGTCCCCGAATCTTCATGGTCTAATCGTTTTCGAGCTGCGAATCGAACTCACAAATCGATTAACCAAATCGAATGCAATCGAGATCACTTTACGGAAGTGTCCAGTCATGCTCGGAGATCGTGGAAAAACTTTCAGTCAGAGATAAAAAAAAAAAAAACAGGCTTCACAGTTCAAATATCAAGAGTTAAGTCTTTCAATCCAGTCATTTGTGCGAAACGGGACGCGACACTGTTCTTGGATATCTTCTCCAGTTGTTGCTGGACGAAAAAAACATCAGTTGCTGATGATCTATGGCCCAACAAGGTATTGCTTTCTAGCGGCGATAGATCAGTTCATCGAATGATTCATTTAAAATCATAAAAATCTGATAAACTGACCACATACTAGAACAAGAGCATTAAAACATGCCTCAACGACAAATGCCTTCCCAATTTCACTTTTTTCCATCTTTAGATCGCAGCATTAAAAAACGGACACGTCATCCAGTTTTCGTGGCAATTATTATCCGCGCTCAGGTGCACGAAGAGGATAGACACGAGCCTTTAACATCCTAACATCTTTTTTTTTACTATCCGTCTATTTCCAACCAAGTGCCCCTAACGGTACTTCAAATACGTACGCGGTTCTTCCGACAATAAGCCAGTTCGTTCCAACGTTTCTTTATTCTCCTTTTTGCCTCCATTGTTTTAACCTCGCTTCCTTTACGATTTAATTACGTTCTACTTTTTAAAAATGCCCTGAACGCTGAAATTTACATCTTTTTTACGAGTCCTTCTGTAAGAGCTGCTCTTGAACTACAATTGCGAATTGCAAACGGAAGTGGCGGCCCTCGGTATGCACCAAGTAATGATGGACGGGGGGTTTAGGTATCTGGATGCGCATAGGAACTCCTGTTTCCATTGAATGCACGCAGCTTCGAGACCGAACCATTATCGTAATTTCCTTGGCGATGGCCCTCGGCTGGGCGTGTGCTACTTGCGAGAAACTTTTTTGAAAATTCCGAACAATGGCGAGATTCGGAAAACTCTGCATGAATCTGCTCGAAAGTTTCAGCGTTGCATAAACGTTTCCTTTGCAAGATTGGGTAACCTCTTCCTCATGGAACAGAAATAAGCAAGTTTTCAAGGTGGGGGTATCTCATACCTGAATTCATTGTTATTGTTCACTCCACGGATGGGTAATTCTTTAGATGCGATCTAACATTTTCACAAAAATTTGGTAAACTGAGAAAATTATTTTATTCTAACTACTTTGTCATTATCAAATCCTACATGGCGCTCGAATTTAGGAAAATAGACCGCAAATATGAAATCTGTCTGGAAACATACCTTTCTGTTAATAAAGTTGCCATTTTGAAAGTACTGGCTTTTGTTAACCACTCTTTTAGTCTGAGTCGAACAACAGAGCAAAGGTTATCAATTGACAATAAGTTATTTAAAATTCTGTACAATTGATTCTAATCCTTACAAGAATCGTTATGGAGGAAAGAGCTTCCCTGATTGGAATGGTACTCGAGGTTACATAAAACTTGTATGCAACTTTCTACTGGATCTAGGGTCTCGAATAATTTCCGGTACACTGTACACATCTTCAAAATCCAATTCAAGAAATATATTGCTTCCATACTGTACATACCAAGTTACGTAGTTCTATTACTTAGTAACTTTGCTGTATAAATACGAATCAGACGTCCTAAAGTTTAGTAAGTGTTCTTCGCGGATTTAGAAATCGTATAAGTTTGCAACTGTGAAATTATGTTGCGAAAATTTCCAGTGTTGTAAAAATCGTTCCTAAAAATATGAAGCCTTTTGTTATGTTTTTACACTTTATACGATACATATTACCACTTTACTGGTCGAAAAACGACCAGTCTTAAAAAAGTTGGATAAACGAATTCTGCTTGTACAACAATTTAATTATTGAAAAAATTTCATATATCATTAATTCGATTTTAAAAAAATCGTTATGTATCCACTTCTGGAATGAATTGTAAGGAACCGGTTCGACATAGTTATTAAACGTTAAAATATGTAGTCCCGGGAAAATAAAAATCACAATTATGTTAAACGTTTATTACGTAATCCAATTCGTTTCTTTTCGGCAATGTCCGTGAACAAAAAAATATCGTCCGAGCAAGAAATGTACAGGGTGTTTCAAAACTCGCGGGCAATATATCACGTGTCTGTATTAACATGTTCTAGTAAGTCGCTGCGGCGAGAACAAAGAAGCGCCTGTAAGATCAAGCCGAGACTAACTAACCTGACTTCCTAGAGTTATAAAATGTACTTCATTCCTAGGTAATTTTTTTATACATATTGACATTTTACAAACTCGATACTTACTTTCATGAATTGTGAAAAATTAATCAGAATGACAAATAAATGTCATTAAATTTCTGATAAAGATAAAATCAAATAAATTTCGTTAAATCGCAGTTAAAAATAAGTTTACAAAGTAAATGCGCAGTCCTGGATTTCGTTTCATGTTGCATAATTCTTTTTCCTTCCTACTCCCAGTGATATTCACAAATAATATAATCGATATTTCCAATTTGCGTTGCCCCGTTTTCAATGCTCGACGGATTACGTCAGAGAATTACTTCCTTCAATGTTTATGTGAAAAATATCGATGTCCTATTTTATCTAATATTTTTAATAAAAATGCAAATCGTTATTTGTAAGAAATAAAATCTAGTATTACAAATACTGTTCTAATAAGATACGACTTATTATTACGAAAAAGGATCCGTCTTTTATTAAGACGCTTAAGTCGGGACTTAAGTAAATGTACCTATTAAATAATAAACATTCCTTTATTTGTGACTTTTTCTTTTGTATGCCCTACTTTTATGACAGTAAACAGAGGGCGAAGTCGCAAATAACAACACAATCACTAATGAACTCATTTATTTGATTGCTTTAATGTATATGTGAATACCAAACATTGTAAAAGTGGTTTTAGAAATAGAATTTATTGCCTCAGTTTCCCATGGCATACTAAGTAGATTACCCCTTGTCATACTAACTAATTGATCAAAACATTAATAGAACAATGAAAATCAATGCCTTTGTTATTTTCTAGGATACCGTCAATAGTAATTAGAATTGCCGATACAGGAATTTTGAAAAATCGATTCAACCCATTTTTTATTTACGGTTTTTAGTGAAAATATCGGTCAAACACTTTAGAACCGCCTTAAGTAAGAAGTGCATTTTAAGACCTTTCAATAATTCTGCAAGATAGTAAATTTACTAGAAAATTTTCTCTAGGACCACCATATTGTTTTACTTTATACGACCGGTTCAACAAAGGGGAAATACAAAAACAGTATATTCAACCTAATAAAAAGAAGGTAGTCAACCGTAAAATATAGAAACGATACAATACGTTTATCATTTTCCAATTTAGATGACTAGGCGTGGCACGAAACGGACCCGTTATTGCTTGATATTTCTGATAACCACAATCGTATATCAAAGATGACATTAGCGTTATAACTCGTACCGTTGTGAACAGTTTACGTAGATGTAATAAATGATATAAAAGACCATACACAGAGAACAATTTAACATAACACGCTTGTATCAATTGTTCGAATTATCTACGGGTGTCCCTTTAAAAGACGAGATACAATTTATAGGCGTCCGGAAAAAGGTCGAGGCAATTTATTTGTCTCATAATCATAAACAATAGTAAATTCCAAGTTGTAATTATCTTCCAAAATTAAAACGTACAAATTAGAAACTACGGGAGACAAAAGAAATAATCTTTTCATTTTTGTATTCAACATAAAACAATAAATTATGAATTTTTAGTTTCGTTTTTGATTTGCATTGTAATTTTTAATTCGGTACGTAACAATTACTTTAACAGTACAGATTTATGAGAAGCGTATTTTCTGCAAAATATTAAACTGTATGACGTCATTTACTTGAAGCTCCGATTAATTTTCCAAAATTGTCATGACCTAGTTTTGTTCATCTTCGTGTACAGCTTTGGTACCGGTACATGTTCCTGCGCAGGATACGCAGTCAAGGAGACACTTTCATCGAATTAAAATTTCGATTTAACAATGGCATTGAGAGATTTTCCGGAGCTATTGAAATACAATTTAATACAAATCTCCCGAAACTGTTATTAAATTCAATATTCAAGCTGGGAAGGTCACACACATTTTTAATACTAACAGATTCAAAGAGCATTAAATGGAAGCTATTAAAAATTACAAAATCCTCTTATGAAACAAATAATTAAAAATTCAATACAAAGTAGGTTCTTTAACAAAGTTAATATTACCACTAAACTGCCCGTTGACAAGAAATAGTTAGCTGCTAAATTTTAGTACTCTTAGCTAAAGACCGACAGCTATCGACGGCAACAAATTTATTCAACTAAATTTACTAGCAGCCTTTAGACTTTATAAGATATTTTTTTTTTTGCAGTGTTACTAATGGAATCGGCCGCTAGAAATTTTACTAAACTAATTGAAGGAATACTATCTAATAATGCACCTTTATGTCATTTTTAGTTTTCCATCAATATTTAGCAATTTCTTGCCTGACGCATTCTTCTTTGCATACTTGGATTAAATTAGATTGAAGGGGTTCTAAAAATAATGAGGCCTGAAGTGCTCAATAGTTTTTTCTTCGCTTTAAGAAATTTATTTCGGTTGAGAATGGAATTTGCACTCAAATGAGCAGTTTTGGTCTTAGTGAATACAATGACATTTATTCCACTTTAAGATTTAAACGCGAAATAAAATATTAAAAATGCTAAATATACGGTAAATATTACTAGCTTTTTCAATTTGTATTGTATATATTTCAATAGCGTATCGTCGTTTTTACCAGAAATAATAGAAATAATTTTCCTATGATCATAAAATTATGTTTATTACACAAAAATTAACATAAATTTTAAGATAGTTTGTTAAAGCTCGTTACCTAATAAAATAGTATAAGAATAATATAAATTCGTTTATCTTTATATATTTTATTTTGTAAAAAGTTCGTTCCATTGACGCGGACACAGTTGAAATGCCATATCAAGTACTCATTACTTAGAGTCGTCGTAGACGAGTGGTTAAGCGAATGGATTAGTAATTGGAACGGTGCGGTTCGATTCCCGGACGGGGCAATTTTTTTTTTTATGAATTTAATGTAAAGTTCTATATTCATTCATTTTTTGTATCTCAACCCGTTTCTTCCTGAAATGCCACCAATTTTACCTTTAGTTCACGTCGTTCGTTTTTAGGGAAAGAATCAATAAATCATTCTGGAATAATCATGTCTTTTATTTGTTTCCCCATCTACCCAAATCCGGTCTCAGACTGGCGCTATATACCGCCATTTTTAAAATATCGGCTTAAACGTATAAAAGTCGCGAATTTTTTTCAAATAATTCTGTTTTTCAGCAGGAATCCATATTCTGATCGAGCTAGACCTCTGTATGTGGTAGCATAAATAGTTATACTAATAGATAGGACCGTTAGTAACACGAAATTCGAGGTGGCGGTCTTAACCACGTATTTGGCTAGGAAAATTTTGCAACGATTGCCTAGAGCAAGTGGCTAAACGAATTTTCTTGAAACTCCTCATATGCATAGATCCCTGAACGCGAATCTGCAGTCAGATTTCCAAAATTCAAAATGGCTGATCCAATATGGCGATGAAAATTTTCTAACAATGTTTAATTTTCATGAAAAAGGGTTTTCGGGGTCGCTGATTACGAATTCGTTATCGGATTTCCAAAATTCAAAATGGCAGCTCCAATATAGCGACCAAAATTTTCTAACAGTCTTCAAAAACGTCCCAGAGAGCCCTAGTCTAAAAACTATATTTCAGGCGCGAGCAAGCCTCAAAAAATGCATCGTGTTTTGCTGTCTCATCCTAGAGCGTTTTCATAGTCTCACACTGTGGGTTTCTTAGATTGATATCTCGCGGCAAATGTTGCAGAACCAGCCCCGAATCTTAGTTTGATGTCGAAGGAATCCCTGTACAGTTCTCTCCGTGTAGTGAGTCAAGCTAATGTAAAAATTTCACTTCCAACATTTTCAACCTACTAAAAAAATTAACATTGAGTTCTTTTTTTGGACACACCTTTCAGTCTTTAGTTACATTCGGTGTTCGAGAATTCCAAAAACCACCAAGAACTTTTCGTTATCACCAAATGAAATTCCGTTCATTTAACTCTACTTAATCAGTCTTATTAATTACCAGAGCTTCTAACAGTGCGTATCAAGCACGTCTTAAGAACAAGACGAGAAATAAAACTCATTCTTGTGGAAGAGTCTCGGGCAAAGTAGCGTACACGTTTTACACGAACGTGCCAAGTATAAACTCTCGTGAAACTGGAATCAATCGCCGGAAGTGGGCTCTCCAAGCTGCGGCGCTTCATACGTATTGTATATGTATATATATGAAGCGTGCACGTGCTTCCTGGTGGTGTACCCTTTACCAGATCGGCCTTTCTCATCTTCGACGTTTTATACGAGTGTGCCTCATCCTTTGTCCATCGGCCCTCCACCGTGTAATCTCGCACCCGTATCGATCCTCTAGATCGGATCGAGACGATCATCGCCCCAATTTTTGGGACTCTTTTGTCCGGCGGCGAGGCGTGATTTCGGATGCGAGAATCGGAGGAGCGTGATTTTTCGAGGCGAGCCTACATGAGCCCAAGGATCGATTAAGCTGGGGCACAGGAGAAGTATACCGATCTGGCAGACGGTGATCTGCAGGTGTTCTGCAGGTTCCGCGTGTGTCGGGTTTGGGTCGAAAGGCGAGCTCGAGAGTAGGGCACCGTCCGTGATGAAGCGAGGCGATCTCCAACAGGATCCCTATAGCCTCGATGCTGTAGCCATGCGGCTACGCAGGTTTTTGAATGACCACGGCTGCCCTCGAGTCTCGATCGGGGGATTGAACGAGTGTTCTGTATCTGGCTGCATGTACGAGAGTGTGAGAGAGAGAGAAAGAAAGAAAGATGGAGAAGCCTGTCCAGCGAGTTTCCTAAGGATCTGGAATCAGTGTATCCCTTTGTTTCTCTTGTTTCTGAGTAGAACGGTAAAAAAGAAACAGCTTCCTTCGTCGAAGTTCATTTTATTAGCCATCTCAGAAATTATTAGAATTAAATTTATAGAACTTTCAACCATATTACGATCGTTGGTATAAATAGTGTGAGGTGTAAATCTACTTAAAACAGGCGAGTGCTGTCAAAACTGTGAAACATGCTATAACCAAATACGAAACCACATTTGTAAAAATTTCATTTCATGACAAAATCGATATGATTGTACATGGTTTGGTTCATTAAATGATCGGTTGTAAGTACCAAAGGAGTGGTTGTTACTACCAAACGGTTTAATCGGTTGTATGTACCAACAAAATTTAAACCGCTCGGTTCTACTGTATCGTTTAGTTAATGTACATCATGACAAGTCCATCATTTGAAAATTAAAACTGGTTATAGTGACGTAAACTTTCAACCAAACCAGTTTAGATACCACACCCACTCTGTTCGGTTGAGTTATAGCATCGAAACTGTTTACGTTTGGTAACCGGAATTTTGTTTGTAACAACGGAACTGTCTTTTATACGTATTATGAAGAAAATTGGTAATTAAAAACGAACCGCCATTTGGTTCTACTGCGAGATTCGGGTATTCTTCGGACATCATGAAGATTCGACACTCGTCATTTATTTTATAAACCAAACCTGTTTGGTTGCAGCAACCTAGTCATGATGTCATAAAGGTTCGTTTATATTTCCACTATAATAACATGAAAATCTTTTAATTTTCCGCATTCTAACTAGGTATAACCCATTAAAAGAAGCCAGAAAGACAAAGCAAACAATGTAGAAAGACAATGACTAACCGAGGAAAGGAATAAGAGCGTGACCTAATAGACGCTATTGCGCGATTATTATTGAGATCTAGTTCGTGAGAAAAAGTAAACAGTGCGCGTTGAATATCTCGTCTGCGCAGCCTAAGGTGCGATCTGCGACAAAGGCTATTAGCATTCCGTCAGCCATCCAAAATGAGCTTATGGGTCTATAAATAAACACTAGCCTATATACAAATTCGTCGTTGACGAAATTTTGAAAAATAAACTAGTCGTCGTTCTTTTGCCAATATAAACATTACTAACCTACGTAGTAAAACGATTGTTTTTAATTTTCTTTAAATTTGAGATCCCAAAATGTGAGGTAAAAATTCAAAATGTGGATCTTGCAATCGTAATTCAGTGTCAATGATAAAGCCACAAGAGGATAAACACGTAAATTGATAAATAGAAATCGACTTTCATGACGAGCCTGTGATTGCTGCGATCACGCCTGGTGGCAATGACCTTAACTATATTACAATGTCTAAGAACTACCGTCTGACTTATTTGAACCATCCAAACTACCAACTGAATGTTTTTCTCGATTCCTAATCATCGAAGGATCATCGTAAAATATAAGGATAAGTCGATTTGTCATTTCCCACGCGATTATTACTTTCTATGCAGGATGAGTTAGCCCGACGCCTACACCGAGACCATCCTCAATGCAGAACTTGATTGTCTAAAGTGGCAATTACGTTATTGGCCCAAAGATTGGATAATCACCGCCGAGTGCTGAAAACCACGTCGCCGTCGCCGCAAACAAATGTTTGTGTGTAGCTTCTTCTTCTTGGGCTTGCACTTTATTCGATTTTAATGCCGACTTAACGAGCGGGAAAGCAGTTTCGAACGGATGAGTCAGACTTTTAAGAACCCTCGCCGATGATCGAACCAGTAGTGGTTCGCGATGGGAAAGAAAGAAGAAAAGAAATCAAATGAAAGGAAGAGTGGCAATGTGAAATATATTCACCAAGTATTTACGTGTAGACATTGTAAATCCTCGTGACAACGAGCGGATAAGTGGCCTCGCTTCAAGGTTCGATCACTCCCCTCCAACGATTTCTTTCCCTCTAGATCTCTCTCCTGCGTGTGCTTTTCTTTTTTTTTGAGATTTAACGTTGTTGTCGATCGTCCTTAATGTCCGTTTATATCACCTATGTCTCTCTCGCTCCCATGACCAGAACCCCGGAAAATCACAGTACTGAATTGACGACGACATTATACTAGTGGCTGCTTGTAGTAAAACGATGCAGCTGAGTGCAGCTAACGAATAGGACCGTGATCGTGTGTCCGTAAACGACCGAGTCCACGCGTTTTACCTCCACCTCCTCCTCCACGTCGTCATCGTAATCCTCGTCGAGGCTGGTCTCGCCGCTCTGTAGCGCATGATTTTTCGCTTCACCGAACATTTACCAGACACGAGAATGCTCGTTTATTTATTTTCCTGTTATTTTCGTTTTATACCTACCGACATGCGCCTTACACGAATGTAGATTCCCAACGCGGAATACATTACAATGTATATCAGCAATAAACGCGAAAATCGAATTTCCATTAGATCGATAAGGGACTTATGAGGATGATCACGTATCGGTTGATGCACCCAATAGTTAGAAAAAAGAATAGCGTACGGTCTAAGGCCAAGGTATAATACATTATAATGGACATAAGCAATAAAGAAAAAAAAAAGAAAAATCTACATTACATCGCGAAAAAATGTCTGGGGATGTTTGTTGATCGGTCCAAATGGCCACAACTACTGTATTTAAATTGAAAAAAAAAATATATATTGGACTATTAAAGAAAAAAATCTCACAGCTGTACCAAGGTTTAATCGTTACAATGGATGCGTGTATTAAAGAAGACAATAAAATGTTAATTAGATCGATAAAAAAGGATTTTTGTTGATCTGTCGATGATCACGACAAATTTTTTTTCATTAAAAATGACTCCATAGACGTTTTTCTTTATCATTAATCGTTCATTCCATTTATCTTCTTAACAATTTTCAGCGCGAAAACATTAAGTCATATTTTTTTAAGAAAAACCAATCATAACTTTATTGGGTTCACTGAGAAACATTTGTAAAAAAACCGACAATCAATAAACCGACACTTCAACCGACATTTGCAAAATTGATGCCATATTGGAAATCATGTCATCTGAAACTAAATTTTACCATTGGAATATTGAAGAGGGAATTCGAAAACATTAGGATATGAAACAATATCGACATTCTCAGAAATTTTCCTTAATAAAGTAATCGTGAAAATGAAGAAAAATCCTTTAACATACACGAAAAAAAATAATCCAATGAAAACCCCAAAACTCGTTCAGATGTTGAGAATTTCAGAAAAGTTCGACGGATACCTCATGATCGTAATCAGTGGTAAATGTATGCGAAACGTTTCTGAATAATTCTCGAACTCGAAATGTATTTCACAAATTGATTCGAAAATCCGTTGAATGTAAATACTCAAGTTTGGGATAATTACGCCCAAGGGTCGAGAAAATCCTCGAACTCTTCGGAAATATTTTATGTGCAGGCTTTCGTATCGACATAGTGTCGTCCTTATTTATAGTTATAAATTCCAGCGTGGCAGTGGTCGTGCGTGTTAAAGTGTATGATTATCGTTCAGCAGACCCGGGTTCGAATCTCCGTCGGAGTAATGATTTTTTTTTTTTTCAATTAATATTCTTGCAGAGTTCTAGACTGATTCTTCACAAGTTCTCAGACATTTTAACTGAATCGTAATATTCTTTAACCCTTAGTTCCGACGGCTATTTTAAAGCCTTTTCCTCTCGTTACCTGGGTCAAATATGTCCTACCGCTTGAAAATGCTTACAGTTGTGCAATTTATAAAGTACAATTTGAATTTTCTCTGGGTCGAAAAAAAGTGTGTGAAATCGTCAGCATCCGAACGAGTTCAGGGGAGTTCACTGGATTATTTGTTCCCTTGTAGTTAAGTTTGTCGCCGTCAGGGGTGCTGCATGGAGGTATGTGTCTTCATAGTAGCTCCCGTTATAGAAATGAGTTTTCATTCACTTAAAAGCGGATGAAATTGCAAGCATCAGTGATGGCTGCAAAATGTCATGTGTGGATTAGTGGCAGTGTCATAAATATATTGATGATACGAAATTTATAATCCAAAACTGATTCGAACTTTTTGATGTTTTCTTGTCATCTAAATAACTTAGATCCCTATTGGGAATTTTGGCGTCACCCTTCAGGCGCTGGATTAGATATAAATAGATTAAATATAACGCTAAAATTTCTACTAGGGATAATAACAAAATTGTAGTAAAGTTAGAGAAAAAGCTATAAAATAATTAAAATGAATACGACAATAAATGACTGTTATAAAATAAATATTTCCATGAATATCAAAAAACGTGACAAAGAAACAAATACGTTCATTACGGATATTAAAAATATATTCTTAAAATATATTCTTATTATACTTCAATCGCGTGTATTTATTTCGTCATTTATTTCATTTAATTTCTAGTAAACGCTAACGACTACGTTTTTTCCTTTATACAAGAACAGAAAGAGAAAATACCGCGATTATAAATAATAAAAATCGATACACGTGGTAGTAACTACGAACGCACATAAGAAATTTTCTTATTTTCTTGAAAAATAGTTTATCATTAAAACAATATAATGTCGGAATACCAAATATAAAATAATAAAAAGTTTCGTATTGACAAGTAACCAAAGCAGAATACATATTATTCATTTTGAATTGAACAAAACAGTCAGTGATGTATTTGATGTTTTGCAATTGGAAATTACAGCAACAATTATTAAAAGAAGACCTTATAAGCAACTCGGTCGCGTTTAAAAGGAAATTAAACTTTATTTATAACTACGCTTTATTTCAGTTTGTTACCTTGCGACAGATATTTATAATACTCGACAATTAGAATTTCATTCGCATTGAAGTGTTCGTATAATGTGACGCAATCTATAATCGAATATATTCTAGACGTCATTTCATGTAATTGCTATATTTATACTAGTATAGGTATTTTCAAGTTTCTTGCTTTCTAAAATTCTCGAAATTTCACTCTTCGTACGGTAAAAAATAGATCAATCATGCAAAAGAGAGAATTTTCATTCTTTTAATAAGAGAGTTCACTCCTTCGAGAGTGAAATTTCACTCCACCGAAAGTACGTTTACTCTTCAAAAGTAAACTTTCACTTATTAAGCCGAACCAGGTGGCCAACATATGGTCAAGACTGATGAGGTCGAAAAAATCTATATGTTTTCGTTTTTTTTTCAGACGCTTCAGAATCCAAAAGGAAATAAATGGATAGTCCAATCAATTTTGTTTATTTAAAGAAAGGTTTCTTTATTGAAATTAAAAACCCTTTATACAATGAATGTGTCTTACTAAAGTGCGCTTCAAAATAAATAGAAAGTAAAAATAATAATAAAAATAGTTTTTATTTTGTCTTATTTTTGTTATGCATAAAAAATTTTGTTTTGCAAACGTTGATAAAATAAGTGATTAAGTGAATGGATTAATAAAACGTTTGGTATGGTTCAATCCCGGGGTAGGGACAATTTTTTTCTATATTTAAATTAATAAGATTCAAAAATACATTTTTGTGTTAAGCTCTCCGGTTTTGTTCATGAAAAATCTAAAAAAATGATTACATTTTATATCGTTTACATTTTGATTGACTGAAATAATAATCTGAAATAGCACAAGTTACAACAAACTTTATGAAAATTGGTAGGTTACATTCTAATGAGTGAAACAAATGCACATCTGACATTTCCTATTACGGTTTCTAAAGTGTGTAACCGAAAATAGCAAAATGTTTCCGAATATATCAGAAGTCTGCTGATGAAATACAAAATATAAGGAAACGAACGACAAAATATCAATACCTTATTTGCCATAGAAAATAAAATAGTGACCGAGCGTGTTAAGGCGCGCGAACGCTGAACTGTTGCCAGGGCGTTTCCGAGTTCGAATCTCCGTGGGAGATGGAACTTTTTTTTTCCGAACGCCGGAAAATTCCAAGAAAATCAAATGACTGCGTGTTCGTGTTGGTCTTTGTTTCGAAAAAACTGTAAACGTGTAGAATATGAAAATAAAATGTGAGCGTAAAAAAAATTGTACCATAATAAAGATAAAAATATATGATCATAATATATTTTATTTTTATTCCAAATTATGTAAATTTAAATAATTTTTTGTAATTATCGTCTCCATTTTAACAAATATTGGAAAAAAAGTCTCTGTAGTATTAGAAACAGATTTTCGAAACTACTATTGGCCTATTTTCTCGATATGCAGTACAAGAACAATTTGCTAGAAGCGGAACATTACCCTCGTTCGAACATCCCCTTCGGTTCAATATTTTATTTCCCCAATAATGTCGTTCTTTGACAACGGTTAAATATTAATTTCTCAATATATGGTAAAAGTTGTTTGATGTCATTTCTATACGACCCGAAAAGAGTGACTAAACATATTTTCTTTTCCTTTCCCCTTCTATAAATGACTACTATTTATGCTACTTTAAACGCGTAAAATAAAATAAAAATAAACTAAGTTACAATTCGAAAATTTGAATGAATTCTAAAGTAGTAACTAAAGCACTTATGGATTTTTATGTATAACTTTCTGTGCTGTAACGGTCCTGTTCAGGATTAGCCATCGAAAAAAGCGTAAAAATAGAGGAAAAAACAAGAAAAATTGTAAATTTGAGGTTGAAAAAGAACCATTTTCAGGTTAGGTATTCACAATTATTAATCATCACTTTTTCATCTCATTTTTTCATTTCTCCAACCGTTATGCTGTCAAATAATTGATATTTTATCAAGAAAATAAAATATTACAACTTACTGACGCCATCTTGGATCCACAAACTTTTGCAGTATTCAGTATTATCTTGTTGACTATGAAAATAAGATTTTTGCTCAGAAACGTCGGAAACAAAATAATTTTTCTCTACAAAATCACGTCTTGATTTTGACCACCACGTAACGTGAAATAGCGGTACTAGCAGAGGAGTAATGGTGGGGTCCAGCATCCCCTCCCCCTCGAGCGTTACGTAATTCATGACCCCTTATGTTTTTAAGATCACTTGGATGACAAGTTGCAGCTGAAAAATTGTGTCTAAAATTTGATTGTCATCTAACAATGAGCTGAATTTTTGTCGGCCGATTATACTAGTCGCGACAATGAAAATTGAATTACGCTTCGTGCCCCTTTACGCGACGACCGGCTGAGTCAAGTGCGGTATAAAAGTCGATTACGTCGATACTCGGAATAATATAATTTGCCCTAGTTCAGTGCGATGCGCAACTTTACGTCTCTGTTGCTCCAGCATTAGCGTCCTGGATAGATACCGTCGAATGCAACGGGGGAAAGGGTGCGATCTAAGGCATCGATTATATGCGGTAAAACCGTTCGAGGACACGTTAATGTTTGCAAAACACGCAGAAAACCAATAAAAACGACAAAGTTTCTCCTGCATTAGTCTAATAAACATGACGCCAGAGCCCGGCATTGAAAACAAAGGGAAAACTAACCTAACCTAACCGATGATCCGTTCGCTAATCGAATGCACTGTCGTATGGTTAAGTAGACCAAAGATTTTCGAAATTTAAAAACAAATAACTTAAAATAAAAGTACCCAAGTGTAATTTTACCGTTTAAATTAGTAGAAAATTCGACTTTATCGACGGAGTTTATACAGTTACACTTTCTGCCGCTAGGCGCGTCGGTCATCCATAATTCGACTATCCGTGCCCGCAAGTGAAATAAATTTTCATTTTATACAAAAGGGGTGTTGATAGTTTCGCATGACTATGATAGTACAACTACTTAGGGCGCAAAATAAAGAAAATAAAACACCTCTAAAAATATTTTTTAAGTGTACTTTAAACACAAATATAAAACATTTTGCACCTTTTGAAAGATCAATGAAAATTGATAATTTCGGGTAATGTTTGTTGTATTCGATATGCGTCAGGAATTAATCGAAGCCGTTGATTTGTCATGTTTTAACAAGATAAGCTCGAGAAATGTCTCATGAGACATTGCGAAATATAGGAACGTCCATCCGCTTTTCGCACAAAAACGTCAAACTAGTGCGTGCGAGCGTTGAAATTTTGTGACCTATTTACCAAGCCATAGAATCCACCGGGTCAAATTTCCTGTCCTCCTCCTTTCTTTTTAATTAATTTTATGTGCTCAGGTATCGTATGAAAATACACACGAGAGGTTTTTTGTTGTTAACTGCCCTATTGCAATTAAACTGTGCGACCTAAAAACTAAAAGTAAACAAAATGGTCTCGTCTAAATTCAACTAAAAAACAAAATCGTTCTGGATCTTCCAACGAGTTATTATTACGATCATAGTAAAAATAAAATATTTATACTTATTATTTAATTTTTGTTGTATATTTGTATATTCACTAATTTATCCTAAATAATAAACATAAATTTTATTTTAGTAAATATTTTGTATTTATTTAGTTCAATATATTCTGTTTTAGTGAAATTAAAAATCAAAGTAACTCTTGCCAACTTATATTGTAGATGCCAACTTTCATTTCAGTATTTTTCGCACTTCTGATATATTTAGCACGCACTGTACTATATTTAGAACATTAGGAAGTAAATGAACGACGAATGTTTATAAGTAATCCGGTATTATTTAAATTCATTAATAAACAATCAAGAGGAGAAAAACTTTTTTTTTTATTTTAAATTTAAAAGCATGTACTATGTAATTCTGTTATCGAAAATATTAAAAACAGTGTATTTACTATTAAAATTTGAAATTAACTGTAATCAGACCCTTTAAAGAAAATATTTCTTTGACGACAATTTAAATGAATAGAAATCGATAATTAGAAAACAATTGTATTTCAATATCTTTAATTTTTAAGTATTAAGCGACTAGACAATGATTAATGAAAACAATTAATTAAAACTTTAGGATGCCCTGATTTTAAAACTATCTGCTTTCTCTAATAAATGCTAAATACGTTGCTAGAATTCAATGAGGAATTAATCAGAATTTTTAAATTCTCTTTTGTGAAATTTTGAAAATTTATCATCTAAAATGTTTGTAAATTTTAAAAAATTTCTGATGAATTGTAAAAAAATGTAATGTATTCCTTTATGAATTCTAAGAACTGTTGTTATTGACAATTTTGTATAAAATTTGCTAGTTTTCGTGGAAAAAAACTGAAAATTATGTAAATGTTTATATTATTATTTTTTCTTGTAAAATTAGCAACTTTTATAAATAATTGCAAAGAAAAAAATTTTATCTAGGAATAAACTAGAATTTTTCAGAATCCTTCGGAAATTTTTCAAAATTAGTATAAATGTTAGATAACAAATTTTTGAAAATTTTACAAAATAACTGACAAAATTCCGTTGAATTAAAAACATTTGTGATTCTTAGCATTTAGAAATGATAAAAAAGTAACACGAGTAAAAATGAAACCTTGAAAAATCGTATTTTTTATTCAGTAATTTAAAAAATTTTGCATTTGTAGTATTTTCCAAAATTGTATTTCTACTTCATAAGTATATAAATGTTCAAATCATTTTTATTTTTTTCCAAATTAACGCATTTAGACGGTTTGGGAGTCGCTTTTTTCAATTTTTGAGTTTAAAAAGTTTAAAACTATATTTTTTCACTAGATTTTAATGTTTTTTTTTTAAAATATCGTATTTTTAGGACATTGTTTTCGAAATTTTTAAAAATTCTGGGATTCTACCAACATCTAATGCACGTAATTCACGGACCCGATAGTTATACTGAAAAGTTTTGGAGGAACCAATTTTTTTGCAGCATGGAGGATCCAAAATGGCAGCCCCAATGACAATTTTTTCTTTCTTGGAAACTATAGACTTTACAGTAAATTTTCTTAGAATAAAAGTATCTTAAAATTGTCCAAAAAATACACCGAAATTTTGTTAGAATTTTTTTATTCAGTTTTTGGTTTTTCAAAAATGTGAAAATTCGAAATTTTGACAAGTCAATACAAAACTTAATACAAAAATTTTAGAGCATTTTATAACTATTTCTAAGACGATTTTGTTTTACGAAAATTTTCTTTAAAGTCTTTAATTTCGAAGAAAACAAAGTATTAAACTTTTCTAAGTTTCGAGACTGATAATAGTGGTTTTTCTGTAAAACTATAGACTTTAGAGAAAATTTTCGTGGAACAATATTGTCTTAAAATTAGTATGAAAAATATTCTCAAATTTTTTTAAATGTCTTTTTTCAAGATTTCAATCTTTCGAAAAACCAAAAATTCTAACAAAATTTGAAGACATTCATTGACCAATTCTACGATATTTTTTTATTCTAAGAAAATTTTTTCTAATGTCTATTGTTTTCGAGGAAAAATTTGTTAATTTAAACAAAAAATTTGTTAATTTAAACAAAAAATTGTCATTGTCGAATAAATGTTTTTTCCTCCACAACTTTTTAGTACAAGTACTGAGTTCACCGATTACGTCCATTAGAAGTCGACGGAAACGAAGAATTTTTTGAAAATCTGGATTCGTTGTAAAAAAATGTCCTAAAAATATGATATTTTTACAAAAATTAGCGAAAAGATTTACTTTCAAACTTTCTAAACTTTAACATCGAAAAGATCCACCCCGAAAACGCCTAAATAATTTAGTTTGACAAAAATAAACATTGTTTGTATAATTTATATACTTATGAAGTTGAAGCGGATTTTCTGGATTTCTGGGCGTTAAACGGTTAGTTTAAGTCAAGTCAATGACTGAATTAGTCAAATTTTGTGCATTTTGTTTACCCACGCCCTGAATCTAGGATTTAGTCAATAGATTCGATAAAGGAATTGAAATACGGAAGTGCATTCGAGTACATCCTGGTCATTGATTTAACAGCACTGCAGGGAAAAGCTGGAAACGTCAATATTTCGACGCGACCAAGACACGCTCCCTCGTGAACGGTCAACTGAATTATTGCCCCCGGGAAATGTACACATGTGTTTGTAATTTTATGACTTTGGTGCTTTTCAAAAACATTAAAAATGTAAGCAATACAAACAAATAAATACATGTTATTTTCAAAGGAATTATTTTCGTAAAATGAACATTGAGAGTTTTTACGAAAAATGTAAATGTTGCGAGAAATTTTAAATGCCGTGGTAAAGAACATTAAATCCTGCTTATAACGAAACAAAAATGATTTATGGACGATAAATATTGAAAAAGTTATGGACTTTCAACATAGAGGCCCTTGAAGTATATTTGTTTACATGTTATACAGGGGACTTCTTTTTCCACAGATTTTTTAAGTTCATTTTTAATACATTAAACCTTTCCATCGAATAATTTCTTCAATATCGTCAATTTCTTCATAAATTGTGATATTTTTTCTTTGGTTTCTTAAACTTCCATTTGACTGGCCCAAAGTATTAAAGCTAAAATTGAAAAATGAAACATTAATACAAAATTGCACAAACGAATTGTATTTTACTCATTCGTGAAGCTCAATCTGGAAATGATTCTTCATTTTTTAATTCGTGATTAAACAAAAATTCGAAAGTGCATTTGAAAGACGTACTTTTACTACACCTTAATACGTTTCACTGAACACATTTTACAATTCTAAAAAATATCTTTTAGAAGTTTAATAAATAATTTCTTCTTAAAATAAAAAATTGCCATCATATACTTGCGAATGTTTTCTGTCTATTATTCACTCTAATCGCGTAAATTAAATGTAGTGAGGAGTAAATTAACTTCTACTTCGGTTAAGTAATTACAATGTGCGATCAATTACATTGTAATACCTACTAAATTGATCACCGTTATTGTTATTGTTTCATTGCGTTGTTTATTGACAAATAGAACTTTCTAAATCTCTATTAATCCTCGTTGGAGTGAAAAACTTTTAATAGGATGTTTCGACAATGTTTAAGTGACCCAATCAAGGAATTAATTCAGATCGTAAAATGAAAGGAAAATTATTTATTTTGTGAAAATTACTAAAATGTCCTGAAGTTGACTATTTCAGAAAATCTGGAAAATTATTACTTAATATTCACTAAAAATTGTTGAATTTTTCCTAAATTTCAATTGGTCTAAAACTATAAAAGAAGGTGTAAAAAGTCGTCCATTAATTAAATAACTAACGACAAAATTCGGGTAAAAATCTACTAATTCATTTTAGTAATAAGATATTAAAAATATACGATTACTAATTTGAGATTAGTAGAAATGTACTAACGAACAGTTTATTATTTATATTAGTAATCTTTACTAGTAAATATTTACTATTTAATTAGTCATCGACCTTTTTAGCCTTCGTTAGTAGTTTTTGAGCAATTAATGTTTAAGTTTATGGATATTTAGTAATATAGTAATCAAAATTTACTTAATTCATACTTAGCTTCAAAACATGTCTTCAAATTTCAAGTTGCAATCATGCTAAATAAAATTCTCAACAAACTACAATTTCATTTATTAATAATCAACTACTTACTTACTTATTCTAGGCATCTTAACTAAAATCTCAAGTAACACCAGAAAATAAATATTAACATTGTTTATTTTATAAAACTCAGTAGTTTACCTTTACAAAATGCAAATGTAAAATTCCTCAGTCTTTATTCAAAAAAGTTTTTTTTTTGACAAAAGGAAGAAACTATTATACGAGAATATTTTGGGTCGAACAAAAGGCTGCCGCGCCCACAATTAGCATTATCTCTAGATCAACCAGTCGCGGAAGTGCCGTGTTTATAATTGTCCCTTTTAATCTAAAACGTGTATTTTCTCTTGGTGAGTTCAGTTAAAAATAACATTGGTGTCTTTTTATGAATACATTTGCATTGCGATGTTATCCATTTCATTTTTTAAGATCATTTTATTATTATCCTTTTTTTTACCTTTTTTGTACCACAAACTAAATTAAAATATAGTACGATGAAAATTAATAGAATTAAGCTAAGTTTGTACTAGATAGAAAATATAAATTATAAATAAACAGCACTTTTTTCGATTTTTTATTTGATATTTTACTATTCCAGGTGGTAATTTTGGGACTGACTTGTAGATTTTGTAAAAATTACTAAAATTAGAGTAATTTTTTAAATTATATTAATTTTTATCAGAAAAAATGGTAATTTTTCTCATTCTCCAAACCTAAACTTTAGTTTGAAAACAAAATATTTTTCATGTTTACCAAATTAAAATGTTAGTAATTTTGAGTGTTTTTCTCTTCCTCTTTGTTTTCCTCTTCTGTTTAGGGCCTTACCTAGCAAATTTTCCATAAAACTTTTTTCAAAAACATAATAAATACTAAATAATAAGAATCGACACATATTTTTTAAAAATTACCAAGATATTTAGTATTTAGATTCATACATTTTGTATGAAATACTAACCTGATCTCAGATTTTTTGTACTTATTGTCTACCTAAAATACCGAAATTTCATACATTAAATCTAATCATAATGATACTAATAATTTATCTACTTTAGTGTTTACAATAAAAACAAGTACAGTAGAATACCGGTACATTTACCCCTTCGGTTCCTCACTCTCCCCTTCCATCGTGTTATATTTACCAAACGAAGGGGAATGCATCTTCTCCCACTCCCATCAGTCGCGTTATGTTCGTGACGTCACAGCGGGCCCTTACTAAGGCCCCTGCCCGCGAGGTGGGGGAAAAAGAAAGCGGCGAAGGATAAATATGACGAAACTCTACTGTACACATCATTTTTAGCTGTACAATTATTTTTATCCGCCATATTGAATATTAAAAAGCTTATCTATACAGCTTAATACTCTCCGACTTATTATGACAAACAATTTTTTCTTTTTTACAAAATGATGGGGAAAAAAATGGTGTGTCGAACGGGAGACATGTCAGATGCTATGCTACAAAAATAGTTAATTGATGGACAAAAAACTTCGTTTTGTCCCTTTTTTTTTAACTTCCTGTGCAGCTGTTCCAGCGAGACGTATTAAAAATATATTATAGAAAATTATACTAATTTACAGTAATTTGGTGACACGCTTTCATTATTAGAAAACTTAACCTAAATATAAACATTAAAAAAATGTAATTACTATTTTTCCTATACAAAAATGTATATTTTCTCACAACCAAATTCTATTTCTTAACAAAACAAGTTTTAAAAAAGAAAATTCTCTGATAAAAATTATATTATCCCGGAAATATTTACAAAAAGTATTTTGGAAATTCCGAAACAATAGAAACTTTAAAAGTGTAAATTTTTCGATAAATATAACGGAAAATCGATTTCTAATTACCGCATTAAATCGATCTATGTAACAATGACCAAGAAAAATGCATTTATGTCCATTTTTTTTTTCCTTACACTTTGACGGAAACACATCCGTGCGTGATTTTTCGTATCCGTAGTGCAAAGTGCGTGTGCAATCAGTGTTCAAGGAAATAATTGCAACAGATGAGACACGCCGAGTGGAAATGAAAAAGAAGCGAAAATTGGACAAGTCCCCTCGCGTACGTTAATTAGCGTTAGATTCAGGGGACTTGTCCAGCAACGCGGGCGCCGTTTATCGTAAAATTACGCATTAAACAAAAAAAAAATCTTACAATAGTTTTTATTCGTGTGCAAATACTTTCTACATCGGTGATTACGATTCCTCCGTCTGCTTTTTGTACCCTCGACGGTGGGAAAATTAATGGCCCTTTCAATTGGTTTCGTAACGGGTGAAAAATTTTACAATATTTCAACTTGGAATATTTTATCTTACGCTAGTCGCTCTGGTTTAAATAAGTGCTGGTGGATAATTTTAATAACGGGTAGAGCCAAAAATACGCGATTATCTTACGTTATTAAATCGCCTTTGTGTTTGCACTTGCAATTTGTACTTTTACAAATTAAATTTAATACATTATGTAACCTAGTTATATAATTATATTACGTAAAACAATAACCGTTGCTCGTTATGATCTGTAGCTTTGTAATCCTCTGTTACTTAAATTTATTATAAAATTATATTGATTATATTATTTTTAGCTCTATTCTTTCCATTAATTTACATGTTTTTTCTATTATCTTTGAAAGAATCTTATTTAAATGAGTTAAATTCATATCAGTTTAATTAAATGAAATATTGGAACGTGGACAATTAAATATATTTTATTATTAAGAAATAATTAATTAATTCTTGACCGTTTATATAAATTACATCATATATAAAATATTTATTAAATTTCTTATATAAATTTATTAAATAAATAAACGTTTTTTTTTTGGTATACCAACATATTTAATTTTCATTTGTTTTTTGCTATGTTACTTTTCTGAAGAGGGCTACGAACTAGAGCAGAAAAAGTTAAATGTTTTTGTAATCTGTTTATACACAAGACTTTTTAGAAGTTTTTTAATAGATTCGTTGTTATTTTTATGATTTTTATATGCGTCTTTTCAGATGTTTTTTAAACATATTATGGTGATTGTTACTTATATGCTAATTTGTTTATCCATGTAAAATATTCTATTATGATCAAAAAAATTAATTAATACAATATTTTGTTTGTTCAACATACTGTAACTTAAGTTTATGTGTTCTTTTTGCTAATTGGGACTTGTTTTTACAATGATGTTACTTTTCTGTGAGAATGCTTAATTAATTAATAATGTACATGTTTTTAAAGAGGAATAGTTCAATTTTGACAAATAATGAACTCTTAATATCTTTTTAGTTATATTAATATCTTTTTTTATTTTTATTTTTATTTTTAGCTACTACTTAAGATCTCAACCGTCTAAGATAATATTAATATTATGTTTACAATTAAAATATAATTTACTATGTGTAGATAAAATATTAGATTTAAATTGATTATGGCGTAATTTTTAACTAAATTTTGGTCTAATCTATCGATAAACTACTTGATAACAGTTGATGCATTGTTTATACAAATTTTACTAAAGAGTTAAGGTTTTTTAAATAAAATTTCTTACAAACTTAATCGTTTATTTGAACCGAATAAAAATCTGAAAGTTTCTTGTTTTATTTTGAACTTTTTACGCTTGTTATAGATAAAAAATAATGTAAACCTTCGGACATCACATCTGTTTGAAAGGTAACATGCCATAATATTATTTTTATAAATATTATTGTGAATAATATTATTGTAAAAAATATTATTGTGAAAAATATTACTGTGATAAATATTATAATAAAAAATATGAAACTACATAATACTACTGTGATAAATATTGTAATGATTTAATATTATAAAAGGTTAGGTTAGGTTAGGTCAGGTCAGGTCAGGTCAGGCTAAGTTAGGTTAGGCCAGGCTAGGTTAAGTTAGGTTAGGTCAGGTTAGGTCATAATTATGACGAACGTTTACGAGAATTAGTCCGGTCATGGTGCGACAATTGCAATATAATTATGAGACATTGCTTATAATGTAAAATAATATATACAATATTAAATTTATTTTCAATAAACTATTTCTAATCTTACCATATCTGTTCTTAATGTCTCCAAAGTAATTTATGTGACAATTTAAATACTCTTTACAATAATATTTAAAAAAATATTATTAACAATAATTATATTTTTTAAATATTATGGCATATAATCGTTTGAAAATCGTCAAGGTACATTTGTTTGTATTTTTGTTTCCTAAAAACGAATGACAATTGAAATTGTTGTTGATAAAAAAAATAGTTATATTACCTATAACTTTTAAAGATGTTTGATCTTTACTCTTCTCAGTTTTCTAATATATATTCGTATAATTATAAAACTGCGACAATGTAAAATATTAATTTTTACAATTTATATAGAGATAGTCTTGAAAATGACAGCGACGCTGTCGAAACGTCGATTACGTGAACAGCACGAGACCAAGTGTTGATTTTTTAACATTCCTTGACTCGGATAATCGATCTAGCCAATTTTTCTAATTTGAAAACTTCACCGAGTGTTAAATTCATGAATTATATTTGATCATTTCTAATGTCAAATAACTAAGGAATAATATAAATCTAACTTAAACTACTAAACATTGCGTAATATGAAATATATATCATCTTGTCAAATACATTACAAATATTTTGTTACTACTAATCACTTAGAATTACTGATTTATAACTATCATAAAATAGTACACAAATTTAACCGCAGATTAATAAAAATTCATTCATATATCATCGTATTTACCCTCGTACATTTGTATTAAGTGAAATAACAACAACAAAGATAACGGACAGTTGATAGTTATATTAGATATTTGTAAATAAAGAATATTCATTTGAAATCAACATTAATACGATTTTTAAAATGTTACATATCATTGACAAATTAATGTTTTTTTTTTTTTTGACAGCTTCTTTAAAAACGATATGGAAAAAAAAATTTGAATAATGTAGATAAACAACACTTTAATTAATTAATTTTTATAAGAAATTAACTTTTAATTTAAGTAATTTTTATACAAAATTTTCAACTGTCAGTGTCACATTTTGGAGCAAAACGACTCCTGACAAATGTCACTTATTTATGAATGACTTCAATTCATAGTAATTTCTTAGATTAAAATCGTTACCAAAGTATAGATTCATTAACATCTGCATAAATAAATAAACATGCAATAAATAAAAATAACCAAACAATTCTAGGTTTTCATAGATGACAGTTTCGTCTTCATGTCACGAACGGCTCACGAGCTCGTCAAAAGGATTTGCTCCAATTTTTCACCCAAAACATAAATTTCAAGTTTTTAATTGTCACTACAATAAATTTATTTGTACAAAACAATTTTTGACCGATATCATCAATTGATCTTATCCAAGTAATCATAAACGTGACGTTGACATTTCAAACGTTTCTAGCAACACTTTTGAATAAGTAAAACGAATTTCTGTAAATTTGAATTCTATTAAATTTAATCATTTGTTTTTACAATACCCTGACATAGATAAATTTTTATTCATGATTTGTAGTCGAAAAACGCAAATTGATAAGAAAATAAAAATTTTAAACATTGAAAACTAAATTTAGTGTATAAATCATTGTTTATATTACGATTTAAAATGAGATTTCTCACATTGCCGTACGACAGTTCATTGTAAAGTATGTAAATAAACTAATTGCAAATAACAAATAACAAATCCATTACGATAGTCGCCACGCGGCATCTTTACCGTGTTTGACATATAGTCAAAATCTACGACTTTTATTTTAATATGTCATTTTAACTGTTACAAAAAAGTATCGTAGGACAAAAATGTTTTCGTCTGTCATATTGAAAATCAAAACATTGAATATCGTAGCATCGAATTAAGAATTGTGACACATAAGATAAACAGGAATTTGTCTCCGTTGTGACATTGTTTTTAATTGGTAAATATGACTTTAGAAGACTTTAAAAATTCTTGTCGATAGGAAATGTGAGCCATGAAAATATAATTGGTGAAAAATTTAGGAGAAGCTTTCGGGATCAGCCGTTCCCCGGAAGCGACCGAAACCAAGTGTCGCGCGGGGAAACGTGCTTAGCCTCGCGACGATATAAGATGGCGGTGGAGAATCTCCACGGAGTGCAGGAGAAGGAGCGTCCGAAAAATAAGGCGTGTTGTTATTTTGAAAAGAAAGTTTGATCCGTACCTGTGAAATCGCGGCGTTGTCCTCGATGATCTTGTCCGTCTCCATGTTGATCATGTCTGCGGGGCCTTGGCTCCGGGGTCGGCGGCGACGGTAGATCAGTGAGGAGGAGTTTTTGAAAATGCACCTGGTGCGCGACGACCGACGGTTCGCGTTCCAAGGATGGCGGACGTAAACTTTTCGGAAAGCGGACCGTTCGATCCTTCGCGATCCTCCACGATCCACTGCGATCCACTCACTACGTCACTGCTCGACTGGCGAGTCGAAACGAACCAAGGCGAGTTGGTAGCTTCCTAGAGGGCGACGCGCACGACGACGAGATCTAGGACGGGTTTTAGGACGAATCGCGCACTAGGGAGGTACACAGACTCGAGGCTGATCTTCTCGAGCCCGACGCCTTAAGGAAACGTCAAGGGGAACACGATTGGGAGGAGAGAGAGAGAGAGAGAGAGGGAGGGAGGAGCGTCGCTCCTCTTCACGAACCTTTGCACCGATTTTGCGTCATTTTTTCGACTATTTGATGAAAGTTGGAATTAACACTGAACGCGGGAATTCGGTGTCATCGGCCGTCGACGGTGGAAGGCGACCAATCGATAAAGAAGGAGAAAGCGAATAGAATTAAGGGGCCTTCTATTATTTGGGTTCGAGAGAGACCGATCGAGCGAGACACACACATACGCGCGCGACACGAATGTAGGAGGGTTAGTTGCGCAGAAACGCTAGGAAGGGCGTCTGCGCGTCTATCGTTATATATGTTGCGTTTTCGTGGAACTCGAAACCAGCACGATTCTTTTAGTCGCGCGCGGCGCGACTTTACAATTCCGATGTATTGTACGATTTGATCTACGGCAGTGCACGACAATTTGGAGTGCTCCTGATGTTGCACTCGATCGTGCTTCTCTCGATTTCTCGAGATACTGAAGTGTCGATGTCTCGAATCTCTCCTTCTCTTTTCAAATGTTATCTGACTTCGCCGCCAGATGCCATTGGTGTGCGGTTTGCTGCGAGCTTTTGATTGGTCGAATATCAACCATTAACGTACTAAAACATTGATGGGATTCCCATCGAATCTGGTAATACGTACTGATTTTGACACGCGTTCCCTTTCTCGGTCTAGGGGAAATGTACTAGGTTTGGTGTTTCCTCCCTAGGGTAAATGTGCCAATTACTACATGGTGGCCGCTTTTTTCTCGGAAAAAAATTCCCTGACTTTTCCCAGATTTTTCCCTGACCAATATTTTAATGATATCTATTAAAAATAAACAATACGGATAAAAATGTTTTAAAAACAGATACACATTTTCAATAAATTCTTTATTTTTTCAATCAACAACGAGTAGTATATTCTAAAACGTATTATCTATAAAAATCCAGAAAAAAAAACTCATGTTCCTGCGGATTTTTTCGTGTTTAATTCAAAATAATAGTAGACAATTTGTTGGGGGTTCTTTGTCAAAATTTGTTATAAAATGTCAAGTTCTGCGGTAATATGTTACACAATAATTATAAATGTTGATAAATTTTAGAATTTAGGCGATTTTGGACAGTATATTCAAAGTATTGTTAAAATTCTTACGAATGTTGACAATAACAAAAAATTGCCATAAATTTTATATTTTTCAAATACTATTGGACAAATATCAACTACTTAAAATAGAAATGGTAAAATAATCATTTAAACAAATTAATATTCTCAAAATTTGGGAGTTTTGTGTTGTTTTCAACATTTAAAAAATTTTTCTACGATTTTTAGCCTTTTTATGCAATTTCAAAGATTTTTGAAGATTTAAAAAAATGTATGAAAGTTTTCTATCATTTTCAAAAGGTTTTATTTATACAAATATTTGTTTAAATAGAGAATTAGTATGGCAAATATTTTTGAAATATTCTGTAAAGTATCTTTATAGAAAGATAAATATCTTTAAATATAAAATTGTTTGCATTTATTTTTGTTAAACTATTAAATTTTATTCAAATCTGTTAAAATATATTCAATACCGAAATGTGTTATTGTTAAACGTGTTTATTTTTGTTGCAATGTACCAGAACGTTTAAAACTGAGCAGTACCACAAATATATTTAATTTAAGATTATTTTTTTTCTCAAAATTGTTGGTTTTTGGTGAAATCGGTCGAAAATGTTCAAAACTGAAATATGTTATTGATAAAAAACGTCAATATTTGTTTAAATTTGTGAGAAGGCATTTAAAATCATTTAAAAAAATTTTATGCGAAACACGATAAATAAAGCATTTTTCTGAAAATGAAATTGTGCGATTTTTTGTTAAATAATGTTTTTCATTTTGTAAAGATTTGTCTACAATTTACTTTTTCCCTGACCAATTTTGAAATTCCCTGACATTTCCCTGATTTCCCGGTTTTCCCTGACGGTGGCCACCATGTACTACGAACGCTCCTAATACTACGAATTCGTCGAAAATAGTAAAATACATATTTTTTAGACCAGATTATACGTTAGAAACTAATTATATTATAACATTAATATTTAATAAACATGATTATTGTCGAGAAAATATGGAAAATCAGGTTTACATCCCTTTAAAATGAGTTGAAAATGGCTACCTATCGTCGGAGTGCAAAATTTAGTGCAGTTTAGACTACTGCACTACTGTTAGGAAGTTGTTTATTTTGGTTTCATTGAAATAAAAATGTTTGGTGTAAAGTTATTTTCAGTAAAAGTATGTAACCAGAACTTAATAATTTCGACGAATTTCATTTTTGTAATATTTTTATTATGTATTTTTAAATGCAGTAATGGATGCAGTATTTTACACGCTATTACTACGGTTACGGTATACTTTGTGTTTATACTGCCGGTCAGCCGGTGCCGTCGCGTTCGGTGAGAAATAGCCAAAAAAGTAAAAGAAGAAAATAAAATGAAAAAGAAGAAATTAAACTAGAGAGAGAAAAAGAAAGACTGGAAAGACAGCAAAAAAAGATAACAGAAATCGAAGAAAACAACAGGAAAGCTAAAGAAGCTGTCTCAAATAATTCCAAAGAAATTAATTAAGAATTCACCGCCAATTTAATTTACAATATTTAGCATAAATTCCTGACTTATCGTTGACAACACTAAGGGTGTAGTACAGTAGGCCCCATCAGTTAATACTGTCCAAAAGTATATATATCCAAAGTTATATGTTTAATTTGTCCAAAGTTATACCACTCTCTTCCTCTCCTTCCCCCACCACATTGTTTCGCTGAGCCACACTCACATACAGAAGCACTCATTGCACGGATATAAACTGAGTTACGGAAGTGGGGATAGTGAGGGAGAAACTTCCGCCATTTTGAATGAGCCGACGGTATAACTTATGATGGGGGCTAATGTACATCCTAGGCCATTTTGCGTCTAAATATCTTTGAAACTACGCATGAAATTGGGACTTTTATCATTATTACTGTCGGGCGTTCCTTTAATAAGTTTTAGCGGGTGGAGATCCGAGCCACACGCACGTGGCGTAGCACACCCCATTTGTTGGTTGTATCGAAAAAATGGAAAGGAAAATTGAAATAAACATTTTTTCTTCCTTGCAACAATAAGTTGTGTGACTTTTCGTACATCAACCATCAATATGTACTCGGAAGAATCTTTCATTTAACAATACTAAAAATAGTAATTCTTCTTTAAGAGTTTTGGTTTTATTGGTCAGTTAAAATGTGGAAAAATTGTATTCGTATGCAACACCCAAAAGACCCCGTATTTAGGGTCGGAAACTTTATCTTTTCTCTATTGTTTCATTTTATATTTCACTTTCCACGCTGACCAGTGCATTTTTTATTAAGAATATCTTCTTCCAGTAATCCACATATCCTTTGTTTCTATTTTTAAACAAATTTGTCGTACTTCCCTTTCAAACAAATGGTAAAACTAAAACTTTTACAGTAGATTTACTATTTTGCAATCGGTCGATTCGCAAGAATAAAATAAAATTATTACTTTTAATGTCGATCAAGCGAGGTCAAAGAGAGAGAGAGAGAGAGAGAGAGAGAGAGAGAGAGAGTGTGAGTGAGAAAGATTGCGTCTGAAAACGAGCATGTCGAACTAGCAAGGTTGTACTGAATATCGAAATCTTACGGCGAAAAATATAGTATTTTTCGATACAAGGCTGTAAAATCTTACCGCCGTGTGTCGAATATTATTTTTCGGTACTGAAAGCTGTAAAAATTCGATTTCACGGACTGCATTTAGTCCGCACGGGTTATGTTTTTGACAGCGCAGATTCATGTTACACGTGATCCGTGAAATTTAATTTTACGGACTAAAAGTAGGCCGTAAAATCGGATTTTACGGCTATAGTACCGAAAACAATATTATAGGTTGCAACTTTTAACGTATGTAGTTCTTTGCTTCAAGATTTTGAAAACTTTTTAAATCTCTTGTTCTTCGTGGCAGATATTTGAGATATAATGACGTTTTTGCTCACAAATCTGAAATTAGTGATTCATTATACTAGTTCAGGCAGCAAATGTAAAAAATGATTCAAAACGATCTCACAATGTGCTCTGCTGGAGGTCAGATGGGTCACATTAAGCACAGAAAAAGCCGAGAAAGTGACGTATTTTATTTTTTTTTAGATCACATTCGAAGGTCATCCTGAATTAATTTTTATTCTGCTTGGCTGGGTCGATCTGTATATTTAATTGCCAGCTTTTCTTACTAATTATTATATTATACAAACCCCTGCAAAAAATGGAAGCGTACGCGTACGCTTAAATGTCTAAATTCACGCTTCTTTTTGACATTTAAGAGTACCTGAAGAGTACTACAAGCGTGAATTTGGACTTTAAGCGTACGTGTACACTTACATTTTTGGCAGGGACGACATAATCGTATCCCAGTAATAAGACAGTGTTTGAATTAATGAAAATCTTATTTAAATTAGAGGGTTGCCAAAATATGTTTACAACTCGCGCCAAAATATTTATATCGGTCGATTGAAGCGACTCCTACACAACGACCTTTTAATAATCAAACCTGTGATTTCCACCTTGTATGTCTATACTCTATGACATATAAGTTACCAAATCGGACATAACCTATAAATTTCACAGATTTGAATACAAGAATTTTGTTTACCTTTGGAAATTTCAATTTTCAACCCTGTTGTGTCGTAATATTACCATTTTGTGTAAATTTTTTACTTTTATAATTGTACAGATAGAAATTAGCATGTTACATAAACCATTTAAAAAAATCATAAAGGTTTTTGAGCCCGACACTGAAGTGGTAAATTACAAGATCATTTTTTTCAGCGTATCTTACTTAAAACTTATAGTACAGTAGTCCTTCTCTTATTCTAATTTGTCCAGTCAGGCAAAATGGCGACCTTCTTCTCTTATTCTAATTTTCTCCTCTCTCCCACTAAACGTTTGCTGTCTCGCTTTTCCTCTCTCTTTCTCTTTCGCAGAGAAAGCGCAGTTATACAGTGGCCCTCCCCTTATTTTAACTTTTCGAGTCAAGGAAGATGGCGGCTTCTTCCCTTATTTTACCGCTTCCCGTCATCCTCACCACTGGCAGTATGAGAGAATAAAAACAGAGAGAGGAGATATAGTGGCGTCTTTCTACACCTGTATGCGCAAGCGCAAACAGCAATCCGCACTCTTTTGAACACTTTCAAATGGCAAATGGTGGGGGAACTCACGAGGGGAAGAAGTTAACACGAGGGACGAAAGACAGTTAAAATAAAGGACGCAGTTAAAATAAGGGGAGGGCCACTGTATGTCATATGTGCTGCTAAGAAAAGTAGTACAGTGGTCCTTCCCTTATTCTAATTTTTTCTCTTCTCCTATTCTAATATTTCCCCTCACGCGTTCTCCCCACTGATGTGTGTTAACGTATAGATTTTCAAAACACAAATAACGGCGCATGCGCAACAAAAGAAAAAGGGACAAAAGTGAGACAGCAATTTTAAGTAGGGAGGAGGGGGGGGGGATTAGAATAAGGGAAGGAGGCCGCCATCTTGCCTGACTGGACAAATTAGAATAAGGGAAGGAGTACTGTAGGTGCGATGGCGAGAACGCGTGAGGGGAAATATTAGAATAGGAGAAGTGAACAAATTAGAATAAGGGAAGACATTAGAATAAGGGAAGGACTACTGTATATAGATTTTCTTTTCTCATTATCATTAACTTTCTAAAGTCATCTTAGAACATATGAAAGATTATTTTTAACAATTAAACAACAGATTTAGTAGTTCAAATATAAATGCGACCAATTTAAAATTTTTATGTTAAAACAATAGAAACTTAGGTTAGGTTTTGGAGTCATTTGTTGTTTTGTAGTGTCTATACAAGAATAAAAAGAAGAAATTAATCACATAGATTTATTTATTTACATTGTTATGCAGTGATAATATAAATGTTCTGAGAAAATTTAAAAAAATTAATTTAAAAGCTACAAAGAACTTATTTCGACGTCTCACAATTTTCAAAATTTTCAACAAATAATAAGATAAACAGTATGCGATAAAACATTAATTGTAAATAATAGTGTACGTAAAATACGAATATTAAAATTTCCTAAATCTTCTGTAACTGCGAAATATACAGATATATTAAAATTAAGCTAAAAAATTGTAAGAATAATGGCAAGTCGTAAAATGATGTAGACTTAAATCCACTTGCTGACTTCATCTTTCGTAGACCTAACCTTCTTCAATTCAGTCTCATTCGCATGCGAAAGCAATGCGTAAGGTTTGTGGCATACTGACGAATTTAATGGAGGATAATAGTGCCTGTACGACAAATAGGACAGTAAAAATCCTATCATTGATCCAATTAAAACATCTGAAACAATTTAAAATTTTAATAATTTTTGTCTTAAATATATAGTAAATGTCCATTAATGATTAAAATACCTTGCCAATGATGATGATAATCACAGGTTCGACTTATCGCTATAGTAAATGCACAGCCAAGAGGTAATAAGAAAAGACAAAGTCTCCAGGATTGACTCTTTCCTTCCCAACTAAATGTATGAAGTTTTCCAGCTATGTACAGTGCAATAAATCCGAAACTCGCGAACGCAACTGAAAAATAAAACTTATTTCACCAAACTCTTAAACTTTCTATATACAGTAGAACCTCCGTTATCGAATATTTCGGTTATCGAATACTCAGACGCCTCCGTTAACGAATAATTTCCCCTCGGTTAGTCTCCCCACTCTGGACACCACGTTGTAGATGGCCGATATGGAGTATCGATGCAATATCGCCTATGTACAGTAGTCCTTCCCTTATTTTAACTCCCCTTATTATAACCGCGTCTCTTATTTTAACTTTTTCCTTCCCCTATTTTAACTTTTTATCGTGCTCTCTCGCTCTCACTGCTGGTCGTAACCCTATTGAAAAAATCCATGTGGATTCCATATGGATTGATGTGGATTCCATGTGGATTCGACTGAATTCCATATGGATTTTTGGTGTGGATTCCATATGGATTTTTTATATGGATTTTCATGTGGATTTTCCATGTGGATTCCACATGGATATGTAAGTGGAATATCAATTCCATGTTGATTTTTAGTATGGATTCGTTATAGATTATTTTATGTACATTCTGTATAGTTATTTTAATGTGGATTCCATATGGATTTTTTATGTGACTTCAATATGGATTTTCCACATGGAGTCTACGTGGATTGATGTGGATTCAAAATGGTTTTTTACATAGATACTTCGGGGATTCCATATGGATTTTTGATATGGATTCCATATGTATATTCAATGTAGATTTCCATATGGATATTCCACATGGATTCCATATGGATTGATGTGGATTCCATATGGATTTTTGATGTGAATTCCATATGGATTCCATATGAATTTTTGACATGGATTTTCATGTGGAGTCTACGTGCATTGATGTGAATTCAAAATGGTTTTTTACACAGATACTACGTGGATTCCATATGGATATGTAAGTGGAATATAAATTGCATGTTGATTTCTGTTATGGATTCGTTATGGATTATTTTATGTACATTCCGTATTGTTTTTTGATGTGGATTCATTATGGATTTTTTAT
Organism: Trichopria drosophilae; assembly: GCA_030407085.1. Taxonomy (NCBI): domain Eukaryota; kingdom Metazoa; phylum Arthropoda; class Insecta; order Hymenoptera; family Diapriidae; genus Trichopria; species Trichopria drosophilae. The sequence goes on from CM059586.1 coordinate 107,265,280, forward strand.
GTGGATTTCATATGAATTTTTGATGTGGATTCCATATGGAGTATGTAAATCCACATAAAAATCCATATGGAATCCACATAAAAAATCTATATGAAATCCACATAAAAAATCCATATGGAATCCACATATAAAATCCATAATGAATCCACATCAAAAAACAATACGGAATGTACATAAAATAATCCATAACGAATCCATACCAGAAATCAACATGCAATTCATATTCTATTTACATATCCATGTGGAATCCACGTAGTATCTATGTAAAAAACCATTTTGAATTCACATCAATCCACGTAGACTCCATATGGAAATCCACATGAAAATCCATGTCAAAAATTCATATGGAATCCATATGGAATTCACATCAAAAATCCATATGGAATCCATATGGAATCCACACCAAAAATCCATATGGAATCCAGACGAATCCACATGGAATCCACATCAATCCATATGGAATCCATGTGGAATATCCATATGGAAATCCGCATTAAATATACATATGGAATCCACATGGATTTTTTCAATAGAAAAGAAAGAGGGGAGATGTTAAAATAAGGGAAGGGGTCGCCATCTTCCTTGTCCCGAATAGTTAAAATAAGGGGAGGACTACTGTATGTATAATGCCCTGTAACTCCTAAAGATATAGGTATAGGTGGGGGGGTCGATTTTTTCTCCTCAAATATTCGTTAACGGAAATTTAATTGCCCCGCTTTGTCCCGACCGTATTCGATAACGGAGGTTCTACTGTATTGAATAAATAAATTAATAGAAAATTTTACATACACGAGGAATGTCCGCTGGGGAATGACTTTCTTCCATCACTTATCGCAACTGGATCACCCGTACACTGGAAATCTACTTTCATCTGCCCATCTGGGAAACACCTCCAGAAAAAATCTGGTCTCGGCCTACCTTTATACGCCACAAAATATTTAATAGTTTTAATATTTTTAGAGATTTTTCCAGTAATTAAACAGAAAAATATAACATACCAACAATGACTTTCGTTCCATTCGTGACGATACCATTTAATCCCAATGCCAGGGAAATAGCTAAGGTAGCATAGTAAGCGTCACTCTTTTCCTTATGAATTATAAATATTATTGCTATTGCTACGATAGGTAATACAAAGACTAGTGGCTGAAAAAATATACAACAATAAGGATAAAAGTTAGAATATGTTTCCGATCGATTTTATATTTACCCATAATATCGTGGTAGGAACGTAGGAGTCCGCTCGAGGATATTTGTACAACCATAATTCATTTTCATGAATTTTCCTTACGAAAGGTTCTACATTTTCCAACTCTCTATTAAATAAATAGAAAAGTCTTTCAAGGTTTTTTCTTAATAATTCTTTAGTTTTATATTTCACAATAAGAAAATTATAGGAAAAGATTAAACAATCGTTTCTAGTATTAATATATTCGACAATTAAAATAATATATCATTTTTACATTTCTTTCATGAACGTAGTTATGAAATTATGAAAATTAATTTATTCGACCGTTCATAGTTTAATAATTACATAAATTCAAAATTAATATTCGGTAATACGGTCTATTAGACATAAATAAAATGTAAATATCATCATTATGTAAAAAATAAAAATGCATGGAAATAATCAAACAAATATGAGATATTATTGCCACTGAATTATGATTAAACTGTCTATATATTAAGGATATCTAATGTTACTTAGTTAATAGACTCAGTTTCCCTCTGGCGATAATATATGAACAAAATGCCTATTGTAAAAAACACACGTTTCGTCCCAAGTATACCGGGTGGACTCGTCAGTAAGGCGATCCCAGTATATTTTGCCTTAGACGTGTATATGGTTTCGTAATGATTATAATTTTATGTCTTTTAATAGCGGAGGAATATTAAAAACACAATTGAATTAAATCGGTGACGAGATATCGTGCACACATTCTATATGTGCTTAGTAATACCTTATTTTTACGTAAAATCATGAAAATTAATTTATTCGACCGTTCATAGTTAAGATAAATTTACCAAGTAAAAATGAAATTAGAAAGCATTATATGTATTACAAACAATAGAATACAACATACATATACCCACAACGATAGAACGGTTTCCCGGTACAGTCTCGATTTACCTTGTCATGCGGAAGACATTTAATTTACTTAATAATTTTTGTAATTTTATTTTTACTTTGTAAATTTATCTTTTAGTCATATGATTTTTTATATTTTACATTTTATTATAATGGTGTATTCAATTATTTTATATATTTTTTAAGTGTCAATAAACTTCTGAAGAGAGCTTTCATCAACGACTGAAACGTAAACTAAGTGTAATAGTTTATTTTAAAAACGTTCAACCAGACCGTCTCTACCGAAAATCCTCAATTTCAAATAAGATGTACATTAAGTATCATGTCGCAGAATCCATGATACAGTACTTCTTATGAATTGTTAATTATAATTTTTGTTGCATAGCAGCAATATAAAAATCTTCTTAACCGCTTTAATTTAAATAATTCTTATTAAATATTTGCTTGGGATTACGGTTCAAATACACGAAAATAAATAATAACATATAATGTTTAGATCGAGCTTCGATATAAGCTACTTAATAATTAAAATGAAATAATTGAGAGACCTCAAAATGTGACAATTACCGTCTCTATGGAAATGGTATATGATCAATTTAAAAATGCAATTTGTTAATGGTTTCAAATTCCCTCTAATGGTAAAAAATGAATCAAAATGCCTATTTGTTAAAAAATACATTTCGTCCCAGGTCAATTCTTATGAATTGATTCATATCCGCACTACGTCTAGCTGCTACGGGGAGTCCATTGAAGCGGCGAGTCACTTTTGGAATTACAGCATAGTAGCTCCAATTCAAAGAATGATTGGCCTCAACAATAGTGCGTGAATCATGAAAAGTATAGGTAGTTCTCCTTTCGACCGTTAGGTTATTTAGTTTTACCGAATCAATTTTACGTTAAACCAGATTGTAGGCAAACTTTGCATCGTTTAATTCCCGGCAGGGTTGGGTAAGTTAACTTTTTGTTTTAACTTAGTTAAGTTAAAGTTAACTCCATAAAATATTAACTAAGTTAAGTTAAAAGTTAAAAGTTAAGTTAAAAGCTAAAAGATAAAAGTTAAATGTTAAAAATTAAAAAAAAAACTTAATTAAGTTAAGTTAAAAGTTAACGATCTAATAGGTAACTAAGTTAAGTTAAAATTAATTAATTTTTTAACTTTTAACTTAACTTTTAACTTTTAACTTTTCCACTACCCAACCCTGATTCCCGGTATGATTGTAGAGAATATAGTCCATTTGCTTTAGCGATTGGTAAATAATTATGGTCAAACAGATTCATCGGTGGATTGGATTTAAAAGCTAGGTAACCAAGGAACTTGTGGTGTACTATTTCAATTTTTGATTTCTCATAGGCTAAGTAAGGGGACCAAATAGGAGATGCATAATTTATGATTGAGACTAGAAGCGACTTATATAGCGTAATCAGTGGTTTCACAGATCGGAAGTCGGCTGTAGCTCGTCTTATGAAACCCAGCCTGTAGTATTCTACATTAATTTGTTTAGTATAGGGCACCTGTGTACTTCAAATGAATATTTTGTTATTTTTCGAAATAAATAAAAAACATGGCCAATGCTTTTGAAGTATAGAGGTGCTCTATACTAAACAAATTAATATAGAATACTACAGAAATATTTAAGAACTAAAGAAATACAAAAATGCGGGACTTTGTCCTTAAGTGGTCAACTATACCCCCAACGACCCTATATACAGATAAAAACTATACAAAAGCATAGATTAAAACACTTTATTAACATTAATACTTAATACGACGTGTCGTTACTAATATTTTCAATATATTATATTAAATTATGAATCTGTCATTTGGAGAACTTTTTATTCAAAATACATTGATCAGCTCGAAAGGGTTCAACATCGGCTTTTGAGATACCTTTCATTTAAATCTGGGTCACCTATTAGTTATTTCTCGCATCATTATACAGCGGTGGTTATTTTTTTTTAACCCTTAAGGCGCACACGGGGGATCAGGATCCCCCAATTTTTCTTGAAGCTCCCTACTAGGCATTAGAAAGGTCGGTAAGCATCCCGAAGCCTTCAGTGGTGTTGTGGTTGACGTTGAAGTCGAACGTTGAAAATCTGGGGTACGTCGAGCCCCCGTATGCGTCAGGCGTAATACAGAGAAAGAAATTTTTATTTTTTATTAGTGTTTTTGAGTGTGCTTCCAAAAAAACAAACGGTAATGTTCTTATCCCCATAATATTTAAAAAAATTAAAATTCCTGTACTTAAAGCCTTTGAGTGTCTTGGGGCATTATACCCGCATTTATTATTCCCGTACCTTACACAGAGGTACTCCAATACATCCTTGCGACATCCTATTAGATTAGGCATTCAAGAAATATTAAAAAAAGACAGACTTTCTGAACCTCAAACTACGCAACGACCAAAATTAAATAAAAGCCTAAGTATGCGCTGTTTACGAGCACCCAATCTGTTTCGATCACCACACAGGCTGCTTCGGCACCGACTAACATTTTTGTGGATTTTTCTTTTCTCTTTGACTTTACAATATCTCACTCCAACTTCATTTTTATATACGATATATGTAAAATAAAATAAAATACAAGTGTTTTGAAAGGTTTTAAAGCATTTTTATTAATTTCCATTTCTGTCAAAAATGACTAACTTCACATTGCAAAATAAATACTGTTTTTGACAGCTAGTATCACAATACCATTTTTCACTTCAAAGTTCACTATACAAGAGTATCCAGTTCAAATTTTAGCTTAAAATATTAAAAATGAAAAAAGTTATGATAGTTTACTCCAAAAAAGTCACTTTTTGTATACTTTCGTGCTACCAATTTTTTCCTGGTCGACTGAATTGATTTTCAGTCATTCTAACCATTACAACTTATGAATGACGTTATAAACAACAGTCCATCATTTTTTTACAAGGAAATTCTAAACACTGTACGTTACAAAGATCATTTTAGACGTTGGGGTCACAGAGCCCCCGTATGCGTCTTATGCTATTCTGAGGTACGTGTGCGCTTGAAGGGTTAAACACCCTACTATTTCATCCCTCCATCACGAATGTGATCTACTTGTCAGTCGAAAAATTACCTTGACCTTTATTAAATGTAATCAATTATCTGAAGTTTTTTTACCTTGTACTCAGTATTATGAATTGAGACAGAATAGTGAAATATATTAAGGAAATGCTAAATCTAGATTCGGTTTCCAGGATAGTGTTGCTAGGCTTAGGCATGAGTGGAATTATTTGCCATTAGATATAAAGTCATTACAACAAATTAGAGTGTCGAAGTGAAATTACGTTTACAAATTTTAATTTTCTTGTTTCTCTCTTTATTTACCGTTTAAACTCAGATATCAAATATTTGGTTTAGTCATTGTTTATTAAGATTTATTCTTGTTTCGTTATTATTAAGCGCAGACTGTTATTTCTTTTTGTATAAAGGCCTTTCAAGGCTGTCTACTACAATAAATAAATAAATGTAAGTAAATGTTTATTTATCGATCATCTTGTGTCAAAAAATAAATAATAATACAAATTATACTTTTATGACGTTTCTACATCCAATGTACGTCATCTTCAGGAGTACCTGACAATGAGAATAAAATTTTTTATTATTCTCTAAAAAGACCATACATTTGGTACAATAACTTGAACATAATTAACCGTATAAAACTTTAAAGTACGATCGAGTACACTAGATGTGTACATTAGGGTGGGCCGATTTTTGAAAAAATCATTGAATCTGAATCGTTGGGGTGGGAAAAGCTTTGTAATGGTATCAAGAATAACTGACATGAAGCTGCATCCGATCGGATAATATCTTTTGCCTCCAAAAACGGTTTTAAATTAACATTGTTTTCTTATGGAAAAAACAGCGTTTTCTGTCTTCTCCCGATAATTATTTTTAAAATAAAGTTGCACTTTCGAATCCAACTCATAAAACATTTAAAATTATTTATTTATTTAACACAGGCGTTAAATGAAATAAAATAAGTATATGACGCCGCAAAAAAGAAAACTAGTTGACAATAAAAATAAATCTAAGATAATAACACAATTAGGAGTTAATAGAAGCGATAAACTAAGTTTTTACAGTTTACTTTAAAAGTCGATAGTATCGATTACAAATTATAACAATTTTTAATTCGTAAAACATATTGATGACATATTCACATATTTTTTTGAGATTTGACGATTTTTGTGACCTTCGTATTGCCGATTTATGGACTAAAATACGATCGAATTCTTATCTTATCTCGAATATGTACCTTAATTTTCAGAAGTACACGTATACACATCACATACGTTAAAATTTAAAAAAATAAAAAGACACGAAAAAAATGTAAAACAATTGAAATAATGGCAGTAGCGTCGCGACAATTGGCATATAAAAATAATGGAGCGAATTCGAAACGTCACCCGAACAATCGATATCCGAAAATTCGCGGCTAAACAAAAGACCGCAAACGCTTCTCCTCCGCAACTCGGAAAAATTGATATGTATACGTATTGAGTTTATGTTGTATTACTCACATATTAACGATCGCTAGTAATAAGCGAAATAGAACTTCGTACATGCAGGATCCCGAGATTTCGAGGGAACGCAACGTCAACATTTCAGGATCCTCGAACGAACGACATTTTAAACAAGCGGAACCTCGCGCAACTTCCACAACGTCGCCATTTTTCCGTTCCACATTTCCTCAGGCGCCAAACGTTAAGGTGGTCCCCCCACTCCCCTGTTCTCCCCCTCCAGTACTCCATTTTCTTTTATGTATACATATATTCTGTATAACTTACGTGTAGTGGATCGTGGGTGGTCGTAGGTCATCGTGGGTGTTAAATTTATTGCATAAACTTGATAATATATCGGAAACATGGAAAATATAAAGTGAAAGGAATTTGTGATATATAGTTTGTATTTATTTGGGTGCCGTAAACATCACCGATGGACGAATAAAGATTACAAGGAATATAAAACTTAATGTCCTGCAATTCAGTTTCCTGGCCAAAAGTATTAAAAAGAATTGGACAAATCCCAGCAAAAATCCAAATATATTCAGATTTTTAATTATTTTGAATTTTTCTGAATTAACTTTTTGTGTCCCTTGAGAATAATTCACGAATATTTTTCAATATATACGAAATCGCCAAAATCTATTGCCCATAAATTGACACTTCTATCTTTTTCATCTATGTACATATACAGTAGAACCTCTCTTATTCTAATTTTCCCCTTACCCCCACTTACTTTGCTTGCGAGCTTGTGATTCGTGGACAATATTTTTCGTGACCTTTCGTGTGATAGTGGGAGAAGACTTGTGGGGGAACGATTAGAATAAGAGAGGCTGGACAATAAGAATAAGAGAGGTCCTACTGTATATGAACTTCAACATTTCAAGTATGGAGAGGGCGATCAAAATTATCCAGGGAAGACATTTTCAATACATCTGCAAAGATTACAAATAATCCGGAATATAGAAAGATTGGAAAAGGTTCAGAAAGTCAATTCAGATATCAAGCACAAAATTATTATGAATACTTTTCAATCGATTTGGGATATAAAAGGAACAATGTATCAGTAAACAAAAACATATTAAAAAAATTCAAAATTTCAATTATTTTAATACGGTTTCTTGCCCTATTGAAAAAATCCATGTGGATTCCATATGGATTTTCAATGTGGATTTCCATATGGATTCCATATAGATTGATGTGGATTCCTTGTGGATTCGACTGGATTCCATATGGATTTTCATGTGGATTCCATGTTGATTTTTAGTATGGATTCGTTATGGATTATTTTATGTACATTCCGTATAGTTATTTTAATGTGGATTCCATATGGATTTTTTATGTGAATTCCATATGAATTTTTGACATGGATCTTCATGTGAATTTCCATATGGAGTCTACGTGGATTGATGTGGATTCAAAATGGTTTTTTACATAGATACTACGTGAATTACATATGGAATCCACATAAATAATCCATATGGAATCCACATGGAATCCACATCAAAAATCCATATGGAATCCACATCAAAAATCCATATGAAATCCACATAAAAAATCCATATGGAATCCACATAAAAAATCCATAATGAATCCACATCAAAAAACAATACGAAATGTACATAAAATAATCCATAACAAATCCATACCAGAAATCAACATGTAATTCATATTCCACTTACATATCCATATGGAATCCACGTAGTATCTATGTAAAAATTATTAATAGATGCCCCTGAGGAGGACCTCCAAGAGTGGTCGAAACGTTGGGCGTGAAATAAAAAGACCTGTTTGGTCCTTTTATCAACCAATAGGTTTGAACCGTGTTAGCCATTTTTTTATTTCTTTAATTAATATTACGGTTCCTGGACTACAATTACAACACTTTATCTATGTAAAAAGCCATTTTGAATTCACATCAATCCACGTAGATTCCATATGGAAATCCACATGAAAATCCATGTCAAAAATTCATATGGAATCCATGTGGAATTCACATCAAAAATCCATATGGAATATATATGGAATCCACATCAAAAATCTATATGGAATCCACACCAAAAATCCATATGGAATCCAGACGAATCCATATGGAATCCACATCAATCCATATGGAAATCCTCATCGAAAATCCATATGGAATCCACATGGATTTTTTCAATAGGGTGACCACCTAAAAGTATTGAAATGTGTTGAAAAGAATTCAGAATTTCAATTTAAACCTATAGACTCAATTCATATCATATTTACCCATCAAACGAAAATGAATTAAAAAGAAACATTTCAATTCTTCCAAATCCTTTTAATTTGGATTCTTGATCAAAAGTATTGAAATGTATAGAAAAGAATTGAAACTACAATGAATTCATTTTTATTCTTTTTAGTTTCCAAATGGGTTATGTCATATAACGAATTCCCTGCAGACACGGAAAGTAACAGTTATGTAACATTTACGTAATGATTACGTTGTTACATAATTGTTACTTGCGTGTTTGAAGGGTTGAAACTAAAACTTTTCTATTAATTACAGAGAATTCTGAAATTTTATATAAAAATACAATTAAACCGGCGATCATTGAGATTTCGCATTTCTGTATGCATCATTTGTTATTATTATTATAATATTACAGTCAGTTTCGCAAACATCACGTAGGAGGTACGAATACTTATAACATGCACGCCATGCAGAAGGAGGTACTTTTATATGGAACAATTCGTACCTACATCACTTATGAGATTGATTGTGTATGATTGTGCACTTCATGCACCACCATGCGGTGGGTGCTCACAACGTCCACTGTTGCTGACTGACTGTTCAAAATGGTCGCACATACCGTATACTATCAATTTGTTCCCAAAGAATACTTTATCATAACCGTGAAACACTTTACCTTTGACCGAAAACGTCTTTCAATTCACACATTTTTTTCGTAAAGATTATTTCGTGACTACTTTTGGAACACTTTAAGAATGATTTGTTGCGGACATTCGAGATTACTTAAAGAATTTTTTATTTCGAAAGTGTGCTTGTGATTGCACATTCGGAATTGGTAATTTACTAATTCCTTTTTCAGAAATGACACGTTTTCCATGTGAATTCCGTTGAATTCCATTGAATTCTGATATGGTACTTTTATTCCGCTCAATTTCATTCAATTCCCTAACTTAACCTAAAATAATGGCATCGCTATAGGAATTAAAAGCGAAATTTTTCATTCCGCGCAATTCTATTCAATTCTGTAACCTAACCTGTATTGAATATATTGATATTCTCGTTGGAATTCGCGAGGATTGCAAATTTAAATTTCTATCCCAGTGAATTCCATCTAATACCTTCAATAAAGGAATTCAATTCAATGGAATTAAAAATGTCAATTCTTTTACGTTTGCTGGAGATCATCAATAACTGCATGTATGTACAGGAATTCGAAATAGAACAGGTAAATTCCTTGAAGTGAATGATATGAATTGTGAACAGAAAGAAATTACAAAATATCAAGAATCCGAATTATATATCCAAAGCGCATTTTATATAAAAATTAATTTTTATTAATTTTTTTAAAGATAAATTAATTATCTTTAAATAAGGTGTTCTCATTCGTTCACCTATCCAGTCGTAATCAACAGCATGCGACGCTTGACATGAAACAAAGACTGCTCGTGACACCAACTACTGTCTAACACCGTGAATCAATTTCTAAGACATAACATGATAATTGTGTTACACATATATTTTAATAATATATATAATGTAATTAATGTCGGTGTGTCGGTCTTTTTTGAAAAAAAAAACACTTTTCTTGAAAAAACATTGTCTTGTGGGCCATTTTCAGGACTGATTGTTCATATTATCGCAAAAAAATGAAAAAAGTCGATTTTAAAAAATGGGAGTCAAATACAGTGCTCTCCCAATAATTGTAATAATGTTTCAATCCGCGCAATGTAATAATTTTTGAAAATTTGATCTGAATAAACAGACTAATCCATCGGCAAGAACAAGCAATTACGGAAGGAATTAAGAAGACTGCAGTTACGGAGGGATGCAATTATTGGGAGAGCACTGTATTTGACTCCGATTTTTGAAAATCGACTTTGTACAACGAATGTTGTGTAACGAATACATAAATAAAAGATGATATTTTTCTCTTTTTTTTGCGATTATATGAACGATCAGTTCTGAAGATGGCCCACAAGAGGCCGAAACGTAGAAAATAAATACATTTAAAAAAAAAAGTGTTTTTTTTTAATTTTTTTCAAATAGACCGACACACCGAGATAATTACAATACATATATATTTTAATCTACGGTCGAAGAAACCATACATCATGTATATATTCTTATAATAATGTTCCGGGGGTCAGGAACCCGTCTGAAATTAAAAAAAAACACATTGATAAATAATATGTCGCTTCCTTCTTATTTGAATTGGTCCAGTTGGACCTTCCAGATTTTTGTTCTGGCTAAGACCTTGATAAAGCAATACAATAAAGCTTGTAATAAATTTAAATGAAGCATAACTGCGAAGAGTTAGAACTTCTTTATTAAACACGAACATGCTCTTTGTAAAAGTTATCTAAGCCTACAGTAAAGTGGCTTTTAGGAGTGCACGGGGCTTTTATTACTTTTGTAAGGTACATAAGAAATCCAGAATTAACTTATTAGCGCATACGGCAGACCAGTGGTGCGATTTTGGACACACGCGATTTTAACCGTTAGATTCAAACTTTTTCTTTATGAAAACTGTATGCCCCATGGTTGTAAGGGTCGCTGATTACAGTCAGTCAGAATTGCAAAATTTAGAACAGCTGATCCAATATGACGGTTCGAAATTTGAGATACATTAGGGTCCTCAAGAACTTACATACATCAACTTTTACGAATTACATATCGGCAATGTAAGAATTATCCTCTTGATATCCACGATTTTGAATCAGCCATTTTGAATTTTGCAATTTTGACCTCGTATTTGTAATCAGCGACCCTTCCCAATAAACGAGTTCGTGTGCAAAAATTTTTAATACGATTTCATACGTTTCCATCCCGTTTCTTTCCTCGTTATTTCGCGGTAAATCGCATGAAAACGTATGCAAGATGATGCAACGAGTTAAAACGCATCGAATCAAATGAAATTAGTGCATCTGCGCGGCGTATAATTTCGTACGGAAGCATTTAGGAATAAAAATTGAGGTTAGGTTTGCACATAATGAATTTTCATATTAAAACGCACGGAATTGAGCCAAGTTTTACCGGGTTTATACTTCGTCTTTTTTTTTTAAATATTATTCGAGGTTCAGGTAATTAAAAAAGGATTGTGTTGGAACACATATATTTATTTTTGATTGCAATTTAACATTTTAAAAATGAACAATAAAGCAATATTTTCTTAATATCTGCCTCGTCTTGCTCACTGTTTGAGAGCTCACCATTATCTCCTTTTCCTTCTGTTTCATCACCCGACATTTTTATTTTCTTAGACTTTTTTGTGCCTTCTATGTTTTTCCTCTTGGTTGTAATTGAGCTTGAAAATGTACATACATATTTACTTTTCGGTTTAATTTCAATATTCTAGGTTAGGAACTGATGTTATCGAGGGTAAGTTCGTCGTTTTCACGCGTAGGCGCCACCAGCGATCTAACATGACTTCGTATTAAAACGAATGAACACATCGTATAGGTAAACACGTATGCCTTCGAATGATTTCAATCAAAAATTTGCATTCGACAATTAGCCGTTTCCGTATGCGAACGGATGTACATAACCTCAAATTTAAAGACTATTAATACTGCGCACATATTCGAATGTTTTCGAATGTAGATCGAAATGAAATTGTATGAAATATCATTCGCTTTAAGCAACCCATCAAAGAACGTATCATTTCGAATGAAAAATTAATACCCGTGTTTCGAAAATATCGCATATTGACGCATATGATCGAATGTAACGCATGACATCGGATACATTGGAAAGACGACAAATATTCGAAATATATTGTGCGTATGAAAACATTTGAAAACGACTAATTTCGTATTAAAATTTGATCAATTTCATTCGAAATTGGAAACAAATCAAATGAAAGTCGAAATTTTTGCACACGAACTCGTTTATTGGGTTAACTAATATACGTCGATTTTTGTGAATATACGATTGCCAATGTAAGAGTTAGCTTTTTGATGTCCGCCACTTTGAGTCAACCATTTTGAATTTTGCAGTGACATCAAATTCGTATTCAGCGACTTAACAAACTACGAAAACCATTGTCGACAATTGTCGTTTATATCGAACGTTCAGAAGGTTGGTTTGTCCAATTGGTTCGTTGATAAACATTATTTCTATATTTGAATCGCTATTAATCTGACTTCGGATTCGTGATCAGCGATCCTTAAAACCATGGGGCACATAATTATATAAAGAAAAAGTTTGATTCTATCGGCTGAAATCGCATGTGTCCAAAATCGCACCAGTGGTCCGACGTATGCACTAATGGTTAAAGGATTTAGTTCTCTTAATTGAGCGTTTATAAAACTTCAGTGAATTTTTAATTCTGTGGACCACACATAGATGTAATAATTTTTGAAAATTTGATCTGAATGAAGAGACTAATCCAACGGCAAAAGCAAACAATTATAGAGGGATGCATGCATGTACAGTAGTTCTCCCCTTATTCTAATTTCTTCTCTTATTGCAATTTTTTCCCTTCTCGTATTCTAATATTTCCCCTCACTCGGTCTCCCCACCACGCCTACCGCATTATCTGCATGTGTAGAATATATGTACGTATGTATAAGTACGGTATGTATCTATGCGTATGCCTTATAGGAGGAATGAAAACATAACCCCTAAATAAAATTATTTGTACACATCCGTAAATTGATCGATGTGTCACAGTGGTTTGTATGTAAATTATTCACGTTGAATGTTTGGGTGAAGGCAAAGGTACTTATTTATGTTGAATGTTTGGAGAAAAAAGTGAAACAAGAATTTCAGTAGTGGGGGAGAGGAGAAAATTAGAATAAGGGAAGAAGGCCGCCATCTTGCCTGACTGGACAAATTAGAATAAGGGGAGAACTACTGTACTGGGGGAAGCACTGTACTTGACTCCGATTTTTGAAAATCTACTTTGGGTAACGGATACATATATAAAAAATGTTTTTCTTTTTTTTTGCTATAATATGAACAAATAATTGTATAAAAATCTATATTGGGTGCGGAAACACGAAGTTTTACATTATAAAACAATTGTTTATTCTTATTAATGTACAGTAAAACCCCTCTTACTTGAACACCCCGTCTATTTGAACCAAATAACCTCGTTTATTTGAACGATTTCTACATACTTGCCCTTACCCCTACTGTACATGCATTTTCGGCATAAACAATATACGTTACATAGATTGAAGCAGAATCGTATGTACACCTAATGTAAATAAGGTCTGTGATTGGACAATGCCATCAGACACTGCCCTCTGATTGGTTCTTTATCTATCACTAATTCTGAGCGCGGCTAGGAATTTAATTTTACTGAAAGTGACACGAACGAGAACAAACCTGTCGTTAATTCTAGAAACACACTTACTAACTAGATAGGCGCTCTAATCGCTCCGTAACTCCGAATTTCCAAACCAAAACAAGTTACAAATTTAAAACATTTAAAATTTATATCTTTTACACTTTACACCAACAGAACCATCATTGTATTACTTTTTCGCATGTAATCACGAATAACAAATCTTATTACCTTTTGTAAGTAAACAAAACAAACTTAAAACTCATATTTTTGCAGGTTATGTACAGTTTTGTTTACATTATTTAAAAGTACATTGGTATTTGATAGAATTTTTACTCAGAATAAATAAATTTCAATATTCATGGCATGGAAGTGATAAAAGAAAACTTAAACTTTTTCATCGAACATGGAAGTTATTGAACTCAGTGATTCCGACGAATCGGAGCACACTTTTCCAACAAGTACCGAAGTCAATCGAAGATCAATAAATGTGAGCGATTTTGATTTTCCTGCAATTTCCTTTGCCTATGAAGGAACAAAAAGTAAAGACATTTACACCAGCAATACTCAAGATTCCGCTTTTGATTCAGTCGACTTATGTGCAGACATAGCAAACTGTTCTTTTGGGTTTGCGAATCGATCTAGAAACATTTCATTACACGAACGAGACATTAATGAACCTGCAGATGAAAATGCGAAACGGAAAAAGAAAAGAAAAAGTGGAGACGAAGCTGGGAGTAGTTTAGACTGTTCGTTTGGATCTTCCGATAGTTTACACGGTTTACTTCACAATTCTAAAGAAAAGCAAAAGAAAACCACTCGAGTCGATAAAAATCTTGAATCGAAACAGAAAAAGAAAGAAGAAAAGTTACTCAAGGATAAAGCTCTTGCCGACCAAAAAGAAAGATTACGCTTAAAGAAACAAGAAGTCGCAGCCGAAAAAAAAGCTCTCAAAGCAGCGAAAGATTTAGAAACTGCAAAACGAAGAGAACTACAAATAGAAAATTGTTTAAAAGCGATGAAAGTTGTAATTGACGAATCGTTGCAGTCGAGCGAATGGTACCCGGAAATAATTGAATATTTAAATCAAAGTGAAATAGGATACGTTACTAAATCCCACATGATATCCGAAAGTATTTCATGGAAACGGATATCAAAAAATTATTATTTAGACGAAGATAACGAATTACGATCGAACGAAACTACAGAGGACGAAGATCAAATCGTCGTCCTCTGGGACTGTCGCAAAGTGATCGACATGATTGCCGACGAAACCTTTACTACTTATATATCAGAATTATGTTATTTAATGCCGAATAAAACTTTAAATTTAGTAATTTTGGGAATTAACGATTACTTCAAGAACCGAGACAAAAAGGGAAGTAAAAACCTTCCGAAAATATCAAAAAAAAAGTTGGAATCGTGTCTTGTTGAAATTCAATTGATGAATTCCTGCAACAGTCGATTAGTAGAAACGAAAGAAGAATTAGCGTTAATGGTATATCATTACACGAAAGCTTTAGCAGAGAAACCCAGTCGATTAATGAAACGACAAGAATTGGAAACAAAAGTCGATTGGTTCGCAAAAGGCGACAACAGAGATACGGTAAAAGTAGACAAAAACGGCTACGGATTGAAACGTTTATGGCAACAGCAGCTTTCGGAATTTACTTTAAGTAGTTTGGAAACAGCCGAAGCGATTTCAGCGATCTACAAAAGTCCGATACAATTATTACAGGTAATTAAAAAAAAACCGTTTTTATTTGTCATTTATATTGATTTTTGTACAGGCGTACGAGAATTGCAGTGCGACGGAAGGACAAATGTTACTTCGAGACATTCCGGTAAGTAAAACGAAAGAAATATTTAATATACTTTTTATAAAATCTATTCATCGCAGATAAGACGAGCTGCTGGCCTTCTTTCATCGACCAGAAAAATTGGACCAGAGTTAAGTAAAAAAGTATACGTAATGTTTACGTCCAAGGAAGGAACCGATTTCCTAACCTGATTATTAAAAAAATTGTAAAATAACTGTATAAAATGTGTAAAAATGTACAATAAAAATTTTTGGTGAATAAATTGAACGCATTTCCAAAATTTAAGTATATTTCGATTATGCTGAGAAATTCTGATAAACATTTACAGAAACAAAATTTCAACGACGCAGCTGTATCAAAGTACTTGTACAGGGTGCGTGCGTACGATCCGAACATAAGGCATACAGTAGTCCTTCCCTTATTTTAATTTGTCCAGTCAGGCAAGATGGCGGCATTCTTCTCTTATTCTAATTTTCCCCTCTCCCCCACTACAGTAGTCCTTCCCTTATTCTAATTTCCCTCATTCTACCCTCTTCTCTTATTCTAATTTTTTCCTCTTCTATTCTAATATTTCCCCTCACGTGTTCTCCCTACCGCACTTATTACATTCCTTAGAAGCACATATGACATATATAACTGTGCATGCTCTGCGAAAGAGAAAGAGAGAGGGAAAACGAGACAGCAAACGTTTAGTGGGAGAGAGGAGAAAATTAGAATGAGAGAAAAAGGTCGCCATCTTGCCTTATTCTAATTTTCCCCTCTCCCCCACTACTTAGATTTGTAGTCTCACTTTTGTCTCTTTTTCTTTTGTTGCGCATGCGCCGTTATTTGTATTTAGAAAATCCACCCGTCAACACACGTCAGTGGGGAGAACGCGTGAGGGGAAATATTAGAATAGAAGAGAAAAAAATTAGAATAAGGGAAGGAGTACTGTATAATATATGCAGTAGTCCTTCCCTTATTCTAATTTGTCCAGTCAGGCAAGATGGCGGCCTTCTTCCCTTATTCTAATTTTCCCCTCTCCCCCACTACCAGTAGTCCTTCCCTTATTCTACCCTCTTCTCTCTTATTCTAATTTTTTCTCTTCTATTCTAATATTTCCCGTCACGTGTTCTCCCCACCTCACTTATTACTTTCCTTAGAAGCATATATGACATACAGTAGTCCTTCCCCTATTCTAATTTCCCTTATTCTAATTTTTTCTCTTCTCCTATTCTAATATTTCTCCTCACGCGTTCTCCCCACTGACGTGTGGATTTTCTAAATACAGTGGTCCTTCCCTTATTCTAATTTTTTCTCTTCTCCTATTCTAATATTTCCCCTCACGCGTTCTCCCCACTGCTGTTTGTTAACGTATGGATTTTCAAAATACAAATAACGGCACATGCGCAACGAAAGAAAAAGAGAGAAAAGTGAGACAGCAATTTTAAGTAGGGGGGAGAGGGGGAAATTAGAATAAGGGAAGAAGGCCGCCATCTTGCCTGACTGGACAAACTAGAATAAGGGAAGGAGTACTGTAGGTGCGATGGGGAGAACGCGTGAGGGGAAATATTAGAATAGGCGAAGTGAACAAATTAAAATAAGGGAAGGACTACTGTATAAATAACAGCGCATTCGCAACAAAAGAAAAAGAGACAAAAGTGTGACTACAAATCTAAGTAGCGGGGGAGAGGGGGAAATTAGAATAAGGGAAGATGGCCGCCATCTTGCCTGACTGGACAAATTAGAATAAGGGAAGGACTACTGCATATAACTGTGCATGCTCTGCGAAAGAGAAAGAAAGAGGGAAAACGAAACAGCAAACGTTTAGTGGGAGAGAGGAGAAAATTAGAATAAGAAAAGAAGGTCGCCATCTTGCCTGAATGGACAAATTAGAATAAGGGAAGGACTACTGTACAAATAACGGCGCATTCGCAACAAAAGAAAAAGAGACAAAAGTGTGACTACAAATCTAAGTAGTGGGGGAGAGGGGAAAATTAGAATAAGGGAAGAAGGCCGCCATCTTGCCTGACTGGACAAATTAGAATAAGGGAAGGACTACTGTATATAACTGTGAATGCTCTGCGAAAGAGAAAGAGAGAGGGAAAACGAGACAGCAAACGTTTAGTGGGAGAGAGGAGAAAATTAAAATAAGAGAAGGACTACTGTACTTAGATTTGTAGTCTCACTTTTGTCTCTTTTTCTTTTGTTGCGTATGCGCCGTTATTTGTATTTAGAAAATCCACCCGTCAACACACGTCAGTGGGGAGAACGCGCGAGGGGAAATATTAGAATAGGAGAAGAGAAAAAATTAGAATAAGGGAAGGAGTACTGTACCATGTTAAAGATAGAGCGTTCCTGATTGGCCAGTTTCAGCCCATACAGTACTGCCTTCACTGTTCAGTATTTCTGTTAGCCACATTCAGTAATTCAGCCTGAAGTAAACATCGAGTGCACGATAAAAGATCGTACAGTGGTCCCCCTCTTATCCGATACAACTTGGGACTGACAAGATGGCGGCTCCTTCACTTACCCGATAAGAGTCTTACTTGGGGATACGACTAAGAAAAATATCGGCTAAGTGAAGGAAGCGAGTATCGGATAACTGAGGACTATTGGATATGCCGAGGATCGGATAAGAGGGGGACCACTTTATGTAGATGTAATTTTCCTACGTTTAATGTTGTAAATTCACACTTAAGCCGGTAAAAAAGTTACAACGTGGTGTAGTGAATTTGTAGTAAATTTACAACATTAAGCGAAGGAAAATTACCACAATTAATAGGTTATTTACATTTACGTTTTTTTTTTGCAGTGTAGGAAAATTACATCTACGATCTTTTATCGTGCAGTCAATGTTTTCAGTGGCCCTCCCCTTATTTTAACTTTTCTAATCAAGGAAGATGGCGGCTGCTTCCCTTATTTTACCGCATCCCTTCATCCCTACCACTAGCAATATGAGAGAATAAAAACAGAGAGAGGAGATATACAGTAGCCCTTCTCTTATTCTAATTTGTCCAGACAGGCAAGATGGCGTCTCCTTCTCGTATTCTAATTTGCCGCCAAAAACGTTTGCACTTTTCTAGGATCTTGCGAGGGGTTTTTACATGAATGTTAATTTACACAATATTATTTATTAGACAGATAACCGAACTGACTTATTGTTAAATGTTTTTGTTTTTAATAACAGTTTTTTAGGTTATGTTGTATGCATAAAATTAGATTAGAGGAAGTGAAAAAATTAGAATAAGAGAAGGACTACTGTACATAGTGGCGTACTTATTCACCTGTATGCGCAAGCGCAAACAGCAGTCCGCACTCTTTTTGAACATTTTCAAATGGCTAATGGTGGGGAAAATAAAGGACGCAGTTAAAATAGGGGGGGGGGGCACTGTACTACAGTCTGAATTACTGAATGCGGCTGACTGAAGTACTGAACACTAAAAGCAGTAACTCGAACCTCCAGTTTCAGCCATTCCATGCTCTCTAGCAGCCAATGGGGAGAACCGAACGGTCTGGAACTGGCCAATCAGGAACGCTCTACCTTTAACATGGCTTGCTCCATGTTCGGATCGTACGCGCGCACCCTGTAGAAGTACAGTAGGACCTCTCTTATTCTAATTTTCCCCTTACCCCCACTTACTTTGCTCGCGAGCTTGTGATTCGTGGACAATATTTTTCGTTGACTTTTCGTGTGATAGTGGGAGAAGACTTGTGAGGGAACGATTAGAATAAGAAAGGCAATTAGAATAAGAGAGGTCCTACTGTACTTTTATAACAAATCTGATATCTCAGTTTTATCACAAGTCATAGTGCCGATATTACATTCTTTACATTTCAGTACTTTTTTTTTATTTAATTTGAAATGACGTAAGACGAATGCAGAACGTAAGACAATTCACTGTTTTTTTTATAGTAACGTAATGTACTATGAAGCGGCTAAAAGTACCAAAGAAATGCTTTGTATCGTTTACTCCTTAGCGACTCGTTATATTCTTATGGCATAAAAAATTTAGTATAAGTTGATTCCCGTCGGGAATGTAAGGTACGAAGGTTTATTATGTCGTTCTTAAAATATTCTAGTCGATTTTAAATAATGCTTTTTAACTCAGTCTGTGGGCTCGGCTACCTTTTTACTACGTATATGTACAAACTTCATAAAATTACTTTTTTTTTTTTTTGCATACTCGTAAAATATAAATAATAACAATTTCTAATATATTAGCGCATTGATATCACTCTCTTCGCATCAAGAAATCTAAGCTGGCGTAATAAATAAAACATTTGCAGCATCGAGTGAAATTGGAAAATTTTATATTACGTCTTTGTTCTCCGCCTCGCTCAATTTTCTTTTGGGCGAAGTGAGATCAATCTCCGGAATGATGATCGGCCTGCGATCGATCAAGCCACTTCTAGCGGCTTCTTCGAGCTCTTCGCGAAGACTATCTTGATAAGTGGCCAGGATCCTTGGCGTGGATCCCAAAAATTTTGACGTTCCCAACTTTGGATTTTTCGTGAGAATAACCGGTTCGCTGTTATTCTTTTGACCCGGTGCCGAGTTTCTCTTGGCTAAAATAATTTTCGTGTACTTCATAGCGGGCTGCGCTGGCCTCGGAGCCTGCAGAGGAAACCGATTAACGGAAGGATTTTGTGGTCGTAATATCGCTTGATTTAAAAGCCCTGCAGAATTGTTCGAGCGTAGTATCGCCGGCTGTTGAAGTCTCCCAAAAGTTTGCGAACGATCCTGCTTGTTGCTTATCAGAACTACCTTGGTAGCGGTCGGAGGCTTCGGTGGAAGGCTTTTCTCCAAATCCAACGAAGTTAACGGCGCAACTTTCTCGAGATTATTCAAATTCTCGCCGTCTTTCGCGAATATTATGGGAATGTCTAATATGTTTCCTAATTCGTCGTCTAAACTGGCGGGTTTCTTGGTAGGTTGGATTTTGTATCTCTGCAGTCTCGAAAGGTTATTTACAGTGATCTTCGGTACGACTTTCGAGTTCTTTTGCAGTAGTCTTGTTTTGTTGGCGAAGGGTAGAATCGTTAAGGAGTTTTGAGCAGAGTTCGACAGTGCGCTGCCAGTCATCGTTAAGGAATTCCTAGGATTACGGGAGTTTTCAGTTATCATGACAATGCTGCTGGATAAGGTTGTTTGGGGCGGAAGCGTAGTCGCATCCATTGTACAAGCAGTATCGATCGCAGAATGCTCTCGAGTAGCACCGGTTCCTGCCATGTCCATCACTATAATAAATACAGACATGTTTCTGAGACATCTGAGTACTAATTTCAATAATAATATTTTTAAGACTTCCACGCAATTAATTCTATCAACCCCTTCGCTGCCGATGACAAAGATCCTTAGGAATTTTCTCTGACTGTGGCAAATCTTTGTCGTGACATAAATTAGTCTAAAAAAGTCAATAATGTATCCAATTTAAAAACGCGACCATTTCTGGACAGTCTTTAGAAGTTGTCCTTTTTCAAAAAAATGATGTCAAAAAAAAAGATTATTTTTACGATTTTGTAAAAATCTTTGTCACGAATTTTGACACTGTATTAGGTCAATTTCTGCATTAAAAATTAATGAAATCGATTGAAACTTGCTACTTAGATGTTTTTGAGGTTGCTGATTACAAATATGATATATTTTGAAAATTCAAAATGGCGGATCCAATATGGTCGACAAATTAAAAAAATCCAGCTAATTTGCATGAAATTTGCTACACTCAGGTGTTTTCGAGATCGATGATTACAAATTTGATATATTTTGAAAATTCAAAATGGCGGACCCAATATGGCTGACAAATTTTAAAAAATCGGACTATTTTGCATGAAATTTGCTAAACTCAGGGACCTCGAATACAAGTTTAAAGTCAGATTTCGAAAATTTAAAATGTAAGTTTCAATATGACGGACAAATTTTCTAAATTTCAACTATTTTATTTGACACTTGTTACTCGGAGGGTTTCGGGACATCGAATTTGAATTTAAAGTCAGATTTCAAAAATTTAAGATGGCGGATTCAATATGGCCGACAAATTTTCAAAAAATCGAACCATTTTGCATGAAACTTACTACACTCAGAGTTTTTCGAGGTTGCTGATTACCAATATGATATATTTTGAAAATTCAAAATGGCGGATTCAATATAGCCGACAAATTTTCAAAAAATCAAACCATTTTGCAGGAAATTTGCTAAACTCAGGATTTTTGGAGGTTGCTGATTACAAATATGATATATTTTGAAAATTCAAAATGGCGGATTCAATATGGCCGACAAATTTTCAAAAAATCGAACTATTTTGCATGAAATTTTCGAAACTCAGGGTTTTTGGAGGTTGCTGATTACAAATATGATATATTTTGAAAATTCAAAATGGCGGATCCAATATGGCCGACAAATTTTTAAAAAATCAAACCATTTTGCATGAAACTTGCTACACTCAGGGTTTTTCGAGGTTGCTGATTACCAATATGATATATTTTGAAAATGCAAAATGGCGGATCCAATATGGCCGACAAATTTTAAAAAAATCAAACCATTTTGCATGAAACTTGCTACACTCAGGGTTTTTGGAGGTTGCTGATTACAAATATGATATATTTTGAAAATTCAAAATGGCGGATCCAATATGGCCGACAAATTTTAAAAAATCAAACCATTTTGCATGTAACTTGCTATACTCAGGATTTTTGGATGTTGTTGATTACAAATTGCATATATTTTGAAAGTTGTAAATGGCGGATCCAATATGGCCGACAAATTTTTCAAACAATGATGTTAGCTTTCCGTCATTAGTTTCGAGAAAAGTCTTCAAAGTGCACTTTTTTTTTATATTTTTTGTATTTTTGTTTAACCCATTACGTCCCAAATGTCAATTTTCTTTCATTTTTTTTTTCATACTACAAATACAAAATAAAAATATCGATACACCATATCCGACGTAAAATCTCATGTTTAGAATATGACCACTGAATTTGTCTAAAGTTAATTTTTAGAGTATGACCACAGAATTTGTCTAAATATTTTTTCCTAATGTCTGTCGTAGTACGAAAAAAAACATGGTGGATGAAATTTCATTGAAAATTGACGATATTTGGGACTTATTTTAAGATTGACAGACATTAGGAAAAAATGTTGCTGAACAAAAGATTCTTGCAATTGGTCTACGATTCCACTTAAAATTTTTCAGAATTATTTTCAAATTTTTCAGAATTTTTTTCAAATTTTTCAGAATTTTTTTCAAATTTTTCAAATTTTGAGATTTTGAAAATTGTAAAAAATGATCAAAAAATTTCCACGTATTCTTTGGTCAATCCTGAGAACTTTTTGTTCAGCAACATTTTTTTCAATAGTCTATCATTTTCGAATAAAAAATTCCTGAACTTTTCGGCGATTTGTTCGTCTCTGTGCCGCCATTCTGGATATTTTCAGCATTATTTTCAAAATTATAATACATACATTTTAAAGTTTAGGCCCCGAAAACACTTTTCTATGTGGAATCGAATGCGTATACCACCGGTTTCTTATAAAAATTTAAGATTTAAAATTTTTTTCAGTTAAAAATAACGCATTTTTTTGCAAAAAATTGTTTATAACTTTTTAAGCATTGACTTTAGACAAATTCTGTGGCTAAATTCTGAAAGGGCATGAAATTTTACGTTGGATATGGTGTATCGATATTTTTTTTTGTACTTGTACTATGAAAAAAAATGGAAGAAAATTCATTGAAAATTGCCGACATTTGGGACTTAATTGGTTAAAATTCCTTTTGTATTTCTTTGTTTGATATTTTCGTTTTTAAAATAAAAACGGTAAAATTTTGAACTCTAGAAATGAGTGTTTTGTCCCACATGTAACTCGATAAATCGGGAGTACATAACAAAATGTGAAATTAACACGGGATAATCTGGATAGACAATAAACTGTGTAAAATATTTATAAAAACTAAATACATCGTTTTGTAGCTGAAGAATCGAAGAAGATTTTGGTATAACCATTCTATAAATAATCACGAGCAAAAACTAACATAAGATTCTTAATCACTTTGAAAAACCTCCAAGGAAAAATATTAAGCAAAATAGTTGGAATTTAAAAAATTTGTACGCCATTTTGAATTTTCCAAATCTGACTTTAAATTTGTATTCGAGGTCCCAAAAACCTTCGAGTAACAAATATCAAACAAAATAGATGGAATTTTAAAAATTAGTCCGCCATATTGAATCCGCCATTTTAAATTTTGGAAATATGACTTTAAATTCGAATTCGCGGTCCCGAAAACCTCAAAAAAAGTATCACGCAAAATGATAGGAATTTAGAAAATTTGTCCGCCATATTGAATCCGCCGTTTTAAATTTTCGAAATATGAGTTTAAATTCGTTTTCGGGGTCCCGGTAACCTCCGAGTAACAAATATTAAGCAAAATAGTCTGAATTTACCAAATTAATCCGCCATATTGAATCCGCCATTTTGAATTTTCTAAATCTTACTTTAAATTGGAATTCGATGCCCCGAAAAACCCCGAGAAAAAGTATCAAGCAAAATAGTTGGAATTTACTAAATTTGTCCGCCATATTGGATCCGCAATTTTGAATTTTCGAAATCTGATTTCAGATTCGTAATCGAGGTCCCGAAAACTTCCGAGTAACAAATATCAAGCAAAATAGTTTGAATTTAGAAAATCTGTCCGCCATTTTGAATTGGCGAAATTTGACTTTCGTAATCAGCAACCCCGAAAACCTTCGTGTAACAATTATCAAGCAAAATAGTTGGAATTTAGAAATTTTGACGGCCATATTGAATCCTCCGTTTTGAATTTTAGAAACTTGACTTTAAATTCGTATTCGAGGTCCCGAAAACCTCCGAGAAAAAGTATCATGCGAAATTTAGAAAATTTATCCGCCATTTTGAATTTTCGAAATCTAATTTTATATTCGAATTCGACGTCCCGAAAATTTCCGAGTAACAAATATCAAGCCAAATAGTTGGAATTTAGAAAATTTGTCCGCCATATTGAATCCGCCATTTTAAATTTTCGAAAGCTGACTTTAAATTTGTATTCGCGGTCCCGAAAACACCCGAGAAAAAGTACCAAGGAAAATAGTTAGAATTTAGAAAATTTGTCCGCCATTTTGAATTTCGGAAATCTGACTTTAAGTTCGTCTTCCAGGTCCCGAAAACCTCCGAGGAACAAATATCAAGCAAAATAATTATAATTTGGAAAATTTGTCCGTCATATTGAAACCGCCATTTTGAATTTGGGAAATTTGACTTTTCGTCAATTCGTAATCAGCGACGCCGAAAACGTTCGAGTAATAAGTGTCAAGCAAAATAGTTGGAATTTACAAAATTTTTCGGGATCTCGATTACGAATCTGCATCAGATTTCGCAAATTCAAAATGGCGGACAAATTTTCTAAATTCCAACTATTTTGATTGATATTTGTTAATCGGAGGTTTTCGAGACCTCGAATACGAATTTAAAGTCAGATTTCGAAAATTTAAAATGTCGGATTCAATATGGCGGACACTTTAATGAAAATTCAAACTGATTAAGAATCTTATGTAAGTTTTTGCTGGTGATTATTTATAGTATATTTATACCGAATTTTTTGTTTGTACCAAAAACTTCGTCGATTCTTCAGCTACAAATCTATATTTTGGGTGCGGGTCGAAAAACCGACAAATCAAAAAGCCGACAGGTCGAAAAACCGACATTCATAAAGTTGACAGTCGAAAAGCCGACACATAAAAAAATAGACGCATGGACAAGCGGACTATCATTTTTTGAAGTGGCGGTTTTTTTACTGTCGGCTTTTTGATTGTCGATATTTTGACTGTCGGTTTTGTGACCTGTAGGATTTTTGATTTGTCGGTTTTTTGACCCACACCCTATATTTTTAGTTTTTATAGATATTTTACAGAGTTTATTATCAATCCAATTTCACATTTTTTTATGTACTCCCGAGTTATCGTGTTGCATGTGGGACAAAACACTGATTTCTGGAGTTAAAAATTTTACAGTTCTTATTTTAAAAAACAAAAAAATACAACCAAAAATTTTTACCAAAAATACAAAAAATATAAAAAAAGGACACTTTGAAGACCTTTCTCGAACCTCCTCGTAATAAAGTGTTGAGTAAGTAGATATTATATATCGAAGCTAATGGGGGAATTTAAAAATTTGTCCGCCATATTGAATCCGCCATTTTGAATTTTCGAAATCTGACTTTAAAGTCGTGTTCAAGGTCTCGAACACCTCCTAGTAACAAATATCAAGTAAAATAGTTGGAATTTAGAAAATCGGTGTCCCAAAAAACCCAAGTTACAGTAAATTCTAACCAAATTATTTGTCCCGCATTTCGGGCACTTTTTGTGAAATTCTCTCCGCTGCGAAGGGGTTAACAAAATATTTCGTGCAGTCCTTTCGATGTATTAGAAGGTGACATCTGTTCTTAAATTCTAACAATGTTACTAATTGTTTAATTGCTAAAATAAAATTAATTCTTCGATAAAAAACCACGAAATTCTCTTCAATAACCTATAAAATTTCTCGACGGAACATTTGGGTAATGAAATAACGAACGAATTATTTTCTTCCAACTTTTATTAATCTTATACAATTATAAACGAACAAAATAACCCTACAAATTGTAAAAAGTTAAATCGTAAGCTACGTGTTTCAAAAAAAATAAAAAATTGTTGCACGAAATGTCTGCGAAGGAATCTTAGGGTGAAAAAAATTAAAAATTCATGTTACATAAATAAGATTTATTTAACATAAAAAGTCGGATTATCTTCCTAAGGTAAATTAACAAGTTGTCAAGTAAAAATTTCATAAAAAGTATCGCTCTTCCCTAGTTTCGTCCCTACAATTATAACTTTTGTAAATGAAACTCAAAATGTTTTTAGTAGAAATTGAAATATTCGTCAGTCTAATTTGTTAAGTATAAATACAAACGTCAATTCGACATAATATCAACATCATGAAAAATCTGTAAAAAAATATTTAATTTTGAGGTTAGGTCGACGTTCAATCGACTAAAAATAGTTGTACTATTCTGTACTTAGTCGTTAAGTAAATATCAACACTTTTTACAGAATCTGTGACATGATTTCAGCACTGCGCACTATCGTTACTGTTTATCCTACTACTCGCTAAGTTTATCACAGGCGATTATCAAGTAGCCGTGATTGTTGTAAGGATTTCTAAAATGAAACGCACCTACCAAAGTGTTTGTACAAAGCGTAATTGCATTCATCCGACTAAACTGGGCTCATTATCGCTGTAACAATTATATTCGTGGCTGTATGCGACTAGTGATAGCAAAAATAATTCTAAAAATTCTGTGGAAATATCATTTTTTTTGTCTCGTTGAATGCTACCTAACCTCGAAACTGTTCCATTTTACGAAAGAGTCACTTATGGAATAATGGGTTAGATAATATTATTCTACCTTTTGAAATCGTCGACGTCGATGTGACCGCAGTAGAATTATTGGGTGTCAAGAGGATGGTGGAAGAAGACGGCACTCTACATGCACTGTTGCCGATACTGCCAGCTCTGCCGCCGAGTGCAGCAGCAGTCATCGATGCGATGCCAGAACTTCCAGCCGGTTTAGCGTGCACCGCTGAGTACACGAGAAATCGCGTTATTCGCCGGTTCATAAATTCACACGAATATTCAAGGGGAGGTAATATTAAGGGAAATACCCGGAATTAAAATATAGGTCACCTGAGGTCGTTGACGAATTTACTCGGATGTGATTGTTCGCCGACAACACGTCCATCAACTTGGTCTCGGCCGGTTTCTCGGTAACGTTGATGTGTTTGTAATTGTTCCCCAGCGTCTTCAGCGCACTTTTATTTAAAGGCCCCAGGGTTTTGATCTTTGGAGTTATCGTTGTTGGGGGCATCTTTGATGTTTTTGCCAAGCTGGAAGAGACTTTCGGAGAAATGTTGAGCTTACCCACTGCCGTCGTGGCTGGTTGATTCAGCGATGTCGGCGTTAACCTTATCGGTCCGATGGGTGCCAGACTAGCTAACGAGCCGATGTTTAAAGTGATTCCGGAGCCCGATGTATTGACACTTTGCTATTAATGAAAGAAAGTTTTAAAAAATTAATAAATAAAAAATTCTGTTTAAAAACCACGTTTTTATTTTACTAGCATGGCTAAACTAGCGTGTCATATTGTTGATTTAAGCATAAGTTTCTCATTTGTTATTGTTCGTCGAGGAGTCATTTCTGTTACCTCTATTGCGCCCCGCGTTTTCCATTTTAAGTCTTACAAATATTTTATTTCCTAATAAAATGAAAAATTATTGCGTATTTATTTCGGCATGGTATAGCGACCTGTGAAGGGAGGCGCAAAAAGAGAGGGAAATAGAGATGATTCAGGATTGGGCAAATGGTGGAATTGGAGAGTTTAGGAGTAAGATCGAAGAAGAAGAGTGGTTAAAGATGGAAGAATTGGCGGATGGGTTGAAAAGAGCAGTAAAGGTAAAGAAGAAGGGAAAAAGGAAAGCGACAGGGTGGTTACCTTGGTGGGATAAGGAATGTAGAGAGAAAAATAAAGAGGTTAACAAGGCAGGGAGAAAATACAGGAGAAGAAAGTTGGGGTACGAGGTTTTCTTATCAAAGAGATTCTTAAAAAGAGAAAGAATATAAGAAAACACAGGAAAGAGAGATAGAAAAAATAATAACAGAGGCACAGACATGAGAGTTCATTAACAGAGGACGGAAGAAAAGAGAGGGAGTAAGTAAAGGCATTAAAATGAAAGAATGGGTAGAGTATTTTATGATGTCACTAGAAGGAACTAAGGAGAAAATAGAAGAAGAGAAAGGACAGAGGACAGAAAGAAGGGAAGAAGAGACTATAAGTTATGAAGATATTCAAAAGGAAATAAAAAGATTAAAGAAGGGTAAGGCAGCGGGGCTCGATGGGATAAGAAATGAAGCATGGATAATGGGGGGAGAAAAAGTGAGCAGAAAATTATAGAAGAATTTGGGAGGGGGGTGGTTTCCCGGATAAATGGAGAGTAGGAGTAGTTGTCCCGATATGGAAAAAAGGAGACAAAAATATTGCAAAAAACCACAGGGGGGGGGGGGGTAACGTTAACGAGTGCGGGGTATAAAATATACGCGAATCTTCTAAATAAGAAGCTAGTGAAAGAACTCGACGAGAAAGGAGGATGGAGTAGGAGTCAGGCAGGATTTCGCAAAGGAAGAGGAACGATAGAAAATATTAAAATACTAAAACATCTAGTTGGAAGAAGGTTAAAGGAAAAGAAAAAAGTGTGGGCGTTCTTTATGGACCTGAAAGGAGCCTTCGATAAGATAGACAGAAAGATTTGGTGGGAAAGGATGAGAAGAAGGGGGATAAGTGAAGTATTGACAGAAAGAGTGAAGGAAATATATGAGGAAACAAGGTGTGTAGTAAGGATAGGTGTGGAAATCACGGAGGAATTTTGGGTAGGAAAAGTAAAGGAGGAATTAAGGAAAGGGATAGGAGGAGTGAGAGTGGGGGAAGATAAAGTATGGACATTGGAATATGCGGATGACATTGTGGTGATGGCAGAAGAAGAAGATGGATTAAGGGCGATGATATGGGAAATGCAAAGATATCTAAAAAAGAAGAAATGACAGTTGAGCCCGGAGAAATAAAAAATTATGGTGTTCAGAAAGAAAGGTGGGAGGGAGAAACAGAGATACTGGTGGTGGGGAAACGAAAGGGTAGAAGAGGTAGAAAAATATAACTATTTAGGGTATTGGGTGTCACGGTACGGAGGGGATACGGATCAAGTAAGAGAGAGAATTCGAAAAGCGAGAATAGCTATGGGATGGGTGTGGAGCTATGGCGAAAGAAACTGTAAGGGAGACATAAGGTGGAGACTGAAGCTTTTTGACAGCGTAGTGAAAGGAATACTGCTATATGGGGTGGGGATTTCGGGTTATAGGGAATGGAAAGAAATAGAGATGCTGCAAGAAAAATATTTAAGATGGATATTAGGAGTAAACAGAAACACGTCTGGGTACATAGTGAGGGAAGAATTGAAAAGAAACAAAATGAGAGTGGAAACAGCGTGGAGAGCAGGAAAGTTTGAAGAGAGAGTGCAAAATGGAGAAGGAGGAGAGGTAGGAAGAAAATGTGTGCGAGAGGAGGAGTGGTCAAGAGAAAGTGTAGAGAGAATGAATTATTTGTGGAGAGGAGGTGTAAGTGAGGAAGCACTTAATGAATGGGGAGTAGAAAAATGGGAAAGAGAAAGGGATAAAGAGGTGAATGTGCAGCAGAGGGGGAAGTTGTAAGACGATCACGGTCATGTAAAAACTACCAAAAGGCGACAGGAATCCCAGAATATCTGAGAGTGAGCAAAAATGAAGAAAGAGGGAACATGTATTGGATGAATGAAGCAGAGAGAATGTGTAGACTATGCGGGAAAGAGAGAGAGAGAGAGAGAGCGTTGAACATATGCGGAAAGTATGTGAGGTAGTGAGAATGAATGCAGGAAAAAGAATAAATGTTTTGCACGAGGATGGAAGAGGGTATGAATGGATGAAAATGATCGAATTAGTAAGGAAAGAGAAAGAGAGGGAGAGAGAGAGAGAGAGAGGAGAGATGTAATGGTATTGTAAATGCATAAGTAGGGAAGAAAGAAGGAAATGAAATTAAAATATGTAAACTGTTGTGATGTTAATTGGAAGTCCGTGTAATCACGTTTGTGAGCACGAAAATAAATACTACTACTAATAGTGACCTGTGTGGATGGGAAAAATTATTTTATCCTTTTTAGTCCATTTATAAAAACGTGGTTTTTTAAAAGAATTTTTTATTTATTAATTATTTTCTGCTTCTTAGTTTTAATAGGTCAAATTTTACAATCGATTTTAAACTATTACATTTATAAACAATCTGAAAAGAGCAGTTTCAAAATGAAAAGAATATGCAAATGGTTTTAGATGACAGGTTCCTCTGGTGGCTTACACCGTCTAGAATTGTTGAGAATCCTGATGAGGTTTTCTCACGCCAGAATCCGTGAGCTGTTGCAGCACTTATATATGACACTAATTCACCACTGCTCCACATGCCGTCGTGGATGAGTATATATAGGCAAGGGAATTAATGACATCAGTGGAAGACTTTTCCCGATTGCGAAAAGAAAACAAAGGACAAGCGCGACGGAGGAAAACGCCGGGTCCCCCGCTAAATGTTAAAGGACAAAACAAAGAAAGAAAAACGAGTATAAAGGAATGTATAGATTCAATCAAGAACGGAAAATAAGCGTATTTTTTTCATATAAAATTAAAATTTGCTGAAAACGTTCGTAAAATTGAAACTTGCAATAAACGGTAAAGGAATGCATTGTCATCCAATTTTGGGCTATCCTAAAAGTTTCAAGTCTCTAGCTCATCGGTAAGTTAGTTTAAAATCGATTATAAGATTTGCACCGGACAAACAGACAGACAGACAAGAATACGAGTTAATAAAAACGTGGTAAAAAGGATAGGATGAAAAATTACGGAAGAAAATGAACATTACCTGTGGCGTAAGACGCGACGTGATTAGATGATCCGAAATGTTTGATTTTTGATTATTGGATGACCTGGGTTTTCGACGCGGAGCAGTCATCATTGGCGTTCCAGCGTTGATAAGATTAGATTGCGAATTTAATGTTCTTGGAACAGAATTAGGGGTGACAATAGACGTACTGGACAGAGTCGTCGACACTGGCGTTACTGGCCGTGACTTCTTCAAACACGGAGAGTGAGGTTCGCTTTCTACGGAACTGCTCGTAGAGTTTTTCCTTTTGCGATTGTCTCTCTTGGTTCGATTGTCGAAACTATTGAAAGACATTTGTCTGAGAGGTAACGGCTGGGGCTGCAAAAGAATACTCCCGACAAAATCACCGACCTCTTCGAGGATGCATCTGTCCACGATGCTTTGAGTGATTCCTTCCAACATTTTCTTAGTAGAGGAAATTCGCAAGTGATCGTCTGCCGAACCGACGACCACCAGTCCAGTCTCTACCAACATTTTTTCTCGAAGATCCTCCAAGTCGCCGGGACTTGTGAGCGTAGCATTTTGCCCAATAACAAACAATACTGGACATTTTATATCCAAGAGACAGTCGTCCGGTGCGCCTCTCTTTCCTTCGGCCGTATTAAATGGAAAACCCAAACACACTACAGCTGACACATGCTCGAGCAGGGCAACCTGCGATTAACCACATAAACAAGCTGTTAAAAAACCTTTATCAAATTAATTATTTCTCATAAGTGTTACTAAATATTCAGTTATTCATATTCAATAGAAATTACCTAAAATTAACGTTTAGGTACTAAACTTGAAATATTCAACAAGAAAAAGCACGATTGCTTGTAGATGTTACGTTACGAGAATTATATTCTATTAAACATTTCCTTAGGTGTTTACATATGTCTTTTAGGAATACAATGTATTTATTAAAATCGGAGTGGATAGAGACAGGCGAACATTTTATTCACCCTTCACATTTTCGCAATTTTTTAATAGTATGTCATACGTTTTAATACCAAACTTTTTGTATCATGTAGTCTATGAAATTCTTTGCTGTAATATGTGTCTAAAAAGTGTTTATCGATAAACATACTACTGTTATAAATAAATGATTTCGAAAACATCGAAATTAATCAAAAATAAAAACTAACTGGACATTGATATTGGAAACTAATTCTGAAACATATAAATTGTTAATGAGGAATAAAAAGGTTTATGTTGGATGCAGCGATGCAATGTTGTTGATGACTTTAACCTAAATGTATGTTACAAATTTGGTAAATACAATCACAATTCTAAAAAATGCACTGCAGATCCTCGTTGCATATATTGCGCCGGAGAACATCTCGGTTCTGAATGCCATGATAAAAACAATTTAGAATATTATGATTGTGTACTCTCCAAAGAAAAATATTATATACTGTTTTTTTCATACTTTTCATGAATAATATTGTACATTCTGTGAAGAATAGCCAGATTTTATTGTATGCTGACGATGTAAGGATCTTCACCACGATTCGCTCCCTGCAAAATGCTATCAACCTTCAATGTGATTTGGATGCCATAGTAAATTGGTCGCAGGATAATAAACTGATTCTAAATTTGAGCAAGTCTAAAACCATATCATTTCATAGAACATGCAATTCAATCCTTTTTTCATATTCAGCAAATGGAAATTTTTTGGAATCTGTATCAAAATTGAAGGATTTAGGCGTAACGTTTGATACTAGTCTTAGTTTTAAGGATCATTTGGAAGGCACTACATTAAGAGCATATCAAATGCGTACTACCAAAAATTTTAGAAATATAAACACGATTATTCATCTCTAATGCAATGCGCAAATCAGAAAATCCTATGAATTACTTAGATCATGACTATTTCGGACCGGGACATCTCCTTGATCTTGGCTCAGTTAAATCGATGCATAATTTCCATGATCTCATTTTAATGTTCAAAATTTTGAATGGCCAAATAAACTGCTGGGCTATCTCGGATTTATTTAGTCCTAGGATAGTTCCCCACCAACTAGTAATATGAGGTTCATTCAAGAGGATTCCAGTCGGACAAATTACGCGTTTTACTCCCCGATAGACAGGTTAAAGCGAGCGTGGAATCTATTACCACAAAATGTGATGCAAATGCAATTTCCAGTATTCAGAAATTATATTATCAACTATACCAAAGTTTTTTGTTAAAGTGTGGTTAGTGTTGCACAATACAAATATTTTTTATATTAGAATTTAATATTGTTGCGTGTTTATTTCATGATTGTCACGATTTTAATAAACAACCTTTTATTCCAAGTATTTATTCATACATAAAAAATTGCCATGGTATCTCATTACATAATAAAATTATTAAAATATTAAAAAGTAAGAACAGTAAATGTAAAATGCCTTATAAAAAAACAAGTACATCTTAGAAAGTATCTCCTATTACTATCAAGAATTGAAACGTGATACTCTTAATAGTAGGTCAGCAACTCGTAATAAAACATTGCCGTTACCTATTATCAAATTGGAAATTGGTAGAAGAAATCATAAATTTACTGCTCTTTCTTACTACAAGCTACCTTATGAATACAAAACTATAAATAATAACAACTACAAGCAAATATTAGCCAAATTATTGACAACTTTGTAATTTCGTACTAGATAATGTGTATAATGTATGCAATTTGCTATATTTTATTCCCTTGGTAACAGGTCTAATCAACGTTGTGAAATGTTGACATTTGCAATTTCAACATTCAAATTCGACATTTGCAAACTCAACATTTAGGAAACTCAACATTTGCAATTTCAACATTTAAGAAATTCAACATTATTTTTATTTTAATTAATTATATTGTATTTTGAGAAGCAAGTGCAATAGTATTAATCGTAACATAAATTAATTCTTAAATCCATGTTAATAATGGTCACTAATACAAATGTATTAAAGAATTTCGGTTAGGTTAGGCTACGTTAGGTTAGGTTAGGTTCGGATAGGTTAGATGATGATACACTGTAAAAAATACGAATGAATATTACAAATTCATTGTAATTTTCATTTTATATAAATTTGGTAATATTCCTACGTGTGAAAAAGTGTTTTTACTATTTGAGGTTAGGATTTTTACAATATTTTTGTAAATTTACCAGACGGCACTGTGGATTTACAATGCGTTGTAATTTGACAATGCTACACATTGGTAATATTTGAGCCCATGTCAAAGGTGGTAATTTTACCGCTAATGGGAAAAAGCGACAAAATTTGTAAAAATACAATTTAGCCCAACAAGGAAATTTACTATGTTGAACGTGGTCAAATTCATTTCTATTTTTTACAGTGTAGATATGCTGTTGAATTGTATGTGTTAATTTAACATGATTATTGTTAAGTTTGCGAGACAATTCTCCCAGAATGTCTTAGGAGCAGGCGTCTCGGCGAGGTTGAAAAAAGATGAACCGCTCGCTAATTTTTTCAGTCTTGTATTTGGCCAGTGCAAATTTACATTAAAATTTTACGCTACGGTGGCCTATTATTTCGTGCCGATAGTTTATAAGTTTTCGACAGACTGACTCCTCGACGCATGAAAGGAACCACATAGCACACGCGAACCTTCCCGAATCTTCCCGACAATTTAATTCGAAAAACACATACATACTTCGAAATTATTAGCGCGATTATAAAACTGTACACCGCCCGCCTTGAAAGGATCTACTTTCAATTAAACATATCATGAATGTGGCACAAGTGGAAGCCTATAGTTTGAATAACTTTAGATACTCGCTTACGCAAATCGATTATACTAGTACTTAATGCTTGTACAATTTGTAGAGCCTTCAGAATTATGGATTCTTGTCCAGCACCTAACTCACGCAAACGCAAAAAATGCAGTGAAACGTCCTGAAGGACACACGATTTCTAACTAAATAAGTGAACTCGCTTATGCGAAATGTCGTTCCCGAAAACTAGTAGTTCCATTTACATTGTATCACATGGAACCTTTTCTTTGCTAGACAATGGCAAAATTGCCAATTTATTATACGGACGAGTTAAAATGCCTTTATTCGTTCTTACATCAGCCGATCGCGTTTCATTATCTGCACCAGTGTGCAAAGATTCTATTCGTCCCATCAACCATTGATATGGACTTAAACCTTGTTTTTTTATTAAAACTAATTGCCCTACTTCTAATCGCGTACCTTTGTTTTGTTTCCACTTGTGCCTTTCTTGTAAATTGTTCAGATATCCCAAACTCCATCTTTTCCAGAAATGCTGCCTTAACTGCTCAACCCTTTGCCATTGCGTCAAAACATTTTCGTTCTCAAATTCTAAATTGGCACAGGGAAAGCTGTTTAATGCATCACCTATTAAAAAATGTCCAGGCGTGAGCGCTGACAAATCGTTTGGATCGTTAGACAAGGGTGTAATGGGTCGCGAATTCAATATCGACTCGATTTCGCAAAATAGAGTGGTCAGCTCTTCAAAAGTTAAAGCAGCATTTCCGATTATGCGTCGCATATGTAGTTTGGCTGATTTGACGGCAGCTTCCCAAATTCCTCCAAAATGTGGTGCATTGGGAGGAATAAAGTTCCACGAAATTTGAGACTCTTTAAAATAATCATTTAATTTTTTCTGACATTGATCCGTGTTAAAAATTTCGAAAAACTCCTTAAGATCGTTATTGGCTCCAACAAACACCGTTCCATTATCAGAATTCATCGAAACTACCTTTCCTCGTCGAGAAATAAACCTTTTAAATGCAGCCAAAAAGGCTTCAGACGTCAAATCGCTTACAAGCTCAAGGTGCACCGCTTTAGTTGCGAAACATACAAACACTGATAAGTACACCTTGGACCTACGAGCGTTTCGACGTTTTCCTTCTTTTATCCAAAAAGGTCCTGCATAGTCGACTCCTGTGTGGGAAAATGGACGAGATGTTGTCACTCTCGAAGTAGGGAGCTGGCCCATAATAACTTCGGAAATGACGGGATTGCACTTAAAACACCTCACGCAATTCCTAATAATTTTTCTGACTATGGATTTGGCAGATATTGGCCAAAATTGCTGACGAACAGATGAAATTGTCAGTTGCACACCTGAATGGAAATTTTTGGCGTGCTCATGTTCGATTATTAGCTGTGTTAGTCGATGTTGTTTAGGTAATAAAATCTGATGCTTGGCTGGATAGGAAGTATTGGAGTTCCTAAGTCGACCACCGACTCTCATCAACCCCTCATCGTCCAAAAATGGAGATAACGACAGCAATTTACTGCGAGCATCGAGACCTCTCCCTTTCGACAGTGAATTTACCTCTGAAGGAAAGGTTGCTCCCTGTACTATCTTGCACAACTCATGGAGAGCGTTCTTGATTTCGCAAGGTGATAGTTCCAGATCTTGTGGTCTGAATGCGGTTTTTAACGCTTTAATGAATCGAATAGAATATGCGAAAATCCGACATATTTTGTTTAGATTTGAGAATCTATTGATTAATTCCATAACCCTATCTGTGGACTCGAATGCAACCAATGTAACGACCTTGCGTTCTTCAAGCATGTTCTCGACTGCTTCAAACGTTCCATCTGGCCATGAATTTCTCGGAGATCCAAGCCAGGATGGTCCATGCCACCACAGTTCAGAATTGATCATTTCGTGTGGTTCCATACCACGCGATATGATGTCCGCAGGATTTTCCTGCGAAATAACATGATTCCAATCTGAAATATTGGTTAGTCTTTGGATTTCCCCAATACGATTCGAAACGAATACCGAAAACCGTTTAGATCGCGCTGCTATCCAGTTAAGGGCAATCGTCGAATCAGTCCAGAGAAATTTTTGAGAACAAACAAATCCCAATGACCTTTCGACCTTGTCAATCAACTGCGCCAGTAAAACGCATGCAGACAATTCAAGCCGAGGAATTGAGGCGCTTTTCAAGGGAGCGACGCGTGACTTTGAGCATAACAGCTCAACCTTTACGTCGTTTTCAGAAATCTGTGATCGAACGTATACGCACGCACCATACGCCTTTTGACTGGCGTCGCAGAAACCATGCAACTGCAATTTTGATGATTCTGAAATGCCCTTTACACATCGGGGAATTCGAATATTATTTAAGGATGCAAGTTGATCCCTGAAACGAGACCAAGTTGTGAAAATATGAGTCGGTACCGATGCATCCCAATCAATTCCCAATGTCCATAGCTCTTGTATGATCAACTTGGCAATCACCGTAATCGGACTGATTAAACCCAAGGGATCAAATATTTTAGCGATCGTTGATAAAATTGTTCGTTTGTTGATTTTTATGTCTGACTCCGCGTGATCGAATTTAAAATGAAATGAGTCATTCAGAGATTGCCATCGAAGGCCTAAAATACGTGAATCGCCCTCTTTATCAAATTCCAAAACACGTTCTTCATTCTTCATTGAATCGTCATAATTAAATGTCCATTTATCCAGCTCAAAGCATCCCTTGGCCAATAAGTTGATTACTTCTTGCCGTATTGCTTCCACTTCATTTATCGAATCTGCACCAGTTAAAATATCGTCGACGTAACAATCTCGGATTATATGTCGAGATCCTAAGGGAAAATTTGACGCTTCTAATTCGGCTAAATATTGAATTGTCTTTATTGACAGGTATGAAGCTGGGGACATACCGTAAGTCACTGTTATAAGTTCGTATGTCTCCACTTCATCACTTGGATTTTCTCGCCAAAATATTCGTTGCAACCCTGTCTGTGTCTCGTGAACGGATATTTGGCGGTACATTTTTTTAATGTCGGCTGTGAACACATAAATAAATGTACGAAATCGCAACAAAATCGATGTTAGATCATCCTGAATTGTCGGTCCTGTGAACAGCGCGTCGTTTAAAGAAACTCCACTTGAACTTTTTGCCGAAGCGTCAAAGACTACCCTAAGTTTCTTTGTGTGACCAGATTTTTGGATTATGCCATGATGGGGCAAATAAAACGTCGAGAGCGAAGTCGAAGCATTTTCATCAATAGGGCGCATGTGATTTAAATTGAGATATTCTTTCATAAACTGCGTATATTGTAGTTTAAATTGAGGATCGCGTTGAAATCTACGTTCCAAACTATAGAACCGTTTCAATGCTGTTGTCCTGGAATCACCGATTAAAGTTAGTTGCTCAATTTTACAGGGTAATTTAACGATAAATCGCCCCGATGCATCACGCGTTGTATTTTCCATGAAATGTTTTTCACAGAATTGCTCATCAGATGAATAAGGATTTCTGACAACAGATATGCTATCAAATTCCCAGAACCTAGTCAGTTGGTTGTCAAGATCGGCGTTAGTGACAGCCAAATGAAAACTTTTAACTTTCTTGACAGGTTCCGAACAATTTGCGAATCTGCCAGCTAACACCCAACCTAAATGGGTTTTCTGTAATACCGGATGATGCATCGACGCTTTTATCTGTCCCACGCAAATGAGCCTCCAAAATAAATCAGCACCAATCAAAACGTCAATTTCGGCAGGTCGATAATATTTAGGATCAGCAAGCTTTAGATTGTGTGGGATTCTTACATCGATGGGATTAATGGGAATTGATGGAAACCTTTCCGAAATTAAATCTGTTACGATGCAGTCGATTTCAGCCGAGAAAGAATTTATGCATGACTGTAGCCTAATTTTTACACTCTCGTTTGCGAATGTACCAGTCTTCCCTATTCCTGAGACTAGAACATCAATAGATTTCGTTTGGAGAGCCAGTGCATCTACAACCGAGCGTGTTATGAGATTGGCTTGCGAGCCGCAATCAAGTAAAGCGCGACAAGTTTTCCAAATGCCTCCACCATCTAAGACCTGAACGATTGCAGTCGAAAGCATTACGTAACTGCCGTGAATTGAAGCGTGATTTACAATCGCGGATGCTTGAGCTGAGTCTCCAGATTGTACCTCGTTATTGAGGTCCTTACGAAAATTCATTGTTTCACGAGAAGACGAAAGGTGTAATATCGAATTGTGTTTTGATCCGCAATATTTACAAACTCCCGATTGACAAGCAGACGCAGCGTGATTACCGACTCGTAGACAATTCACACACAATTTACGTTCCTTTACCTCCTTAATACGTGATGGAATTGGGAGTTTAAGCAATTCCTTGCAAAAATATGTAGGATGGTCTCCCTTACAAAAGCCGCATCTAATATGAAAGGTCGCGACGTGTGATAGCGTGTGCCTTGTACGAGCTTGATTATGAGCATTTGATCGAGGGGCGTTTGTTATGGGTTTGTTAGATATCTCTAATGTTTGATATTTGTGGGTTATAAACTCCAATAGTTGTGATAAAGTGGGTAGTTCATTTCCGTTTAGAGATGACTGCCACTCTCGGGAAGTAACGGAATCTAATTTTGATGAGAGAACATAAACTAATACGTCATCCCATTGGTCGACTGAACGTTTCAGCGAGGCCAGCGCTCTGACATGTTTGTTTGTTTGATCCGCTATCTCTCGTAAATCTGAACAGTTTTCTTTCGTCATACTCGGCAAGCTTAAAATTTCGCGAATGTGAGTTTGGACAATTATCCTATTATTGTCATATCGTTTTTGCAGAAGTTTCCATGCTTCACTATAATTATTATCAGATAGTTCTAACGAATGAATCACGGATGCAGCATCGCCCTTTAACGATGCGTGGAGGTACTGGCATTTTGGAACGTTACTCTATGAACTATTTCCATGGATTACCGAGACAAAGATGTTGTGAAAAGGGAGCCAATCTTCGTACTTTCCAGAGAAAGTCGGAAGATTTAACTTAGGGAGTCGCATATGCAGTGCCTGATCGCGATTTTCTTCATTACTTGAGTCGTTTCGATTGTCGGTATTTGTGTTTGAGAGCGCGGGCGAATTTAAATTTCTTATATCGGAAGAATTTAAAATATTGCGTATTTTGCCAGATAACGCAAAATAATGAGTTTCGAATGAGTCTCTGTCAGATTCCTCGTCAGGTACTAAAGCCTCGAGTTTGCTTTGAATCGCGTCGTATTCCTCCCAATACTTTTCTAATTTTGTTTTACGCTCTAATAACTGCGCTAACTGATCGGGTGCCTGTACATTCATGGTTTCTACCCAGTTTTTTGTACGCGTGCATGCTGCTTTAATTGTTCTGCGACGAGTTTTTGAAATTTCTATTTCATTGGCAGTATCCATAATTAAAATATTGATTGCAAAATATTCAACGAATTTGAATGTTTCTATTTAGAATAATTCGAATCTGAGTGAAACGATGCAATGCAAGACAGATCCGTTCCTTATACAAACGGTAAAATAGAAATAATTACGAAATGAATCGACTTTAGACAATTATAATTAAATCAATAAAATTTTAAATTATTTGTCAAATTGATAAAAAAAAAAAATAATAATTTTAATTTGAACTAAATTTAATCATAAATAATTCGAAGAAAATAATTCTATGAATAAATACGAAGCCGCGTGAAATTACAATCGAAGTATTTGAAAATACCAAACGGAAATAAATACAAATTATAATAGATTTTATTTTGATTTAATATCGCTGACCGTTTACGCCGATGTGTATGTGTGTGCCTCTTGATTGGGCCGTCTTCCGAAGCCGTTGTGTTGATTTGAAACCTTGTTGATGAACTTGAAAATAACACCTTTTGTCCGTCTTGTTTTGTCGAAACGTTCCCCAATAGATTTTGTTTTGAACGAATTTGTTTAATTTCGATGATGAACTTCGTGGAATTCACTTTAATTTGCGATGTTTTTGAATTGATGACTGTTGATATACCAATTATTGCGGAAATTTTAAATTCCTTGTCTCTCTTGTTGAAATGTGAGCATATTTTTTACTCAATTGAATGATTTTATTTGTGCTATTGACAATGTGTTTAAAATTGTTTTGAGTTGCTTTAATTGCAAAAAATAATGCGTCTTGATTCTTGAATCTGATAATTTGAACTAGCACAAATTTATAATGTTGAAATTGTCTTGTTTTAAAATTAATAAATATTGCATTGCTATGCCATTCAATTGGCGTGAATGCTCTTGTCCAATGTTTCCGTGTATACTTGCCACTAGCGTGACGCCTAAAAATAATAAGAAAATGTGTCTGTCGAAATAATGTTCGGTTTAAAAATCGTGAATATCAAATTGATATAAAAATCGCACACGAAATGAACTTAATTGGTCACGATCACCGTAAAATGCGCACTTAATGAACTTGAATTTTGAAATTCACACCGAAAACTTGCCACGTGTAGAAAATGGCGTCGCGTGAATTTTCCGTTGCAAAGGCACTTTGTGAAATCCGGATGACGAAGGACCATAAAACTATGTTAAGTTTGCGAGACAATTCTCCCAGAA
This sequence comes from Trichopria drosophilae, assembly GCA_030407085.1. Lineage (NCBI taxonomy): Eukaryota > Metazoa > Arthropoda > Insecta > Hymenoptera > Diapriidae > Trichopria > Trichopria drosophilae. Next base: position 107,307,068 of record CM059586.1, read on the forward strand.
TGTCTTAGGAGCAGGCGTCTCGGCGAGGTTGAAAAAAGATGAACCGCTCGCTAATTTTTTCAGTCTTGTATTTGGCCAGTGCAAATTTACATTAAAATTTTACGCTACGGTGACCTATTATTTCGTGCCGATAGTTTATAAGTTTTCGACAGACTGACTCCTCGACGCATGAAAGGAACCACATAGCACACGCGAACCTTCCCGAATCTTCCCGACAATTTAATTCGAAAAACACATACATACTTCGAAATTATTAGCGCGATTATAAAACTGTACAATTATGTTGAATGCACGTGACATTTTAATAATTGTTGTAATTTATATTTATTCTTGTTGAAATGTAAGGTTTGACAATTTTATTTTTCATATTATTTATATTATTTGTTGATTTAGTCAAATGTTAAGTTTGAAAATGTTGAGTTTCAGAATGTTGAATATGTATGTTGAGTTTGTTTTGTGTTGATTAAACATGTAACCATTCCCTTATATTCTACGTTATTTTGCTATATTGTATTATCTATTATCATTTCAATTTCTGTCACATCGCAATAAATACGTAGAAAACTTTCCTTTTTAGGTGTAAGTCTTTAGTTTGTAATACGCGACTGGATACAGATATTTTATATATCTCTACAGTGTACTAGGCGCAAATATTGTAATGTGCTAAATACTGCGACAGTGTAATTTTATTTGTTATACACTGTTGCCTGGTATCTCAATACATAAATAAAATAAATAAATCACGCCATTTTTTACAATAAATATAATTCTGACTAAACTTCACGAACAAAAATTTGTTTAAAATCTTTCCAATATGGCTGCCAGAAAATGAAAAAATGTTATAAATTTTCTTTAAACTTGGTATGTTATTATTTTTTAGGTAGCTAATTACAAATCTGGTGTCGATTTTAAAATGGCGGATCCAATATGACTGCCAAAAAATTAAAAATTGATAGGATTTGCTTGAAACTTGTTACTCTGGGGTTTTTGGAGTCGTTGATTACCAATATAACAACAGATTTTTAACATTTTAAATGGGAAATATAATATAATCGAACTTCCGTTATCGAATATTCAGACACCTCCGTTAACGAATACTTTCTCCTCTGCTGGTCTCCCCTTTTTAGACACATTTAGGTGCACGCCAAAGAGTTAATGTTAGAGGTGGGGAGCCGATCTTTTCTCCTCAATTATTCGTTATCGGAAATTTAAATGCCTCGCCTCGTCTCGACCATATTTGATGACAGGGGTTCGACTGTAATGTAATAATAATGGCATATAAAATAATAAAAAGTCAGGCCACTCAATTAACTTTAGGTAATGCAGTTTGAGCTTTCGAATTTTGAAAATCTAAGGTCGGATTCGTAATCAGCGACCACGAAAATTTACAAGCAAAAATTTCCGCTGTTTTATGTGCAAACAAAAATTTCCGCTGTTTTATGTGCAAACAAAAATTTATGGTTCAAAGAGTCAAGAATAAAACCCAGACAACGGTATGTAATCTTTTCCTAACGCTTTATACGTAAACATTAAACATAGATTCTTATTTTTGTTAATGTTAGAGATTTCTTTGATTATAGAGAAACGGAACACCATTGTGTTCTTTTTCGCTGATTTAGTTTCTTGTCCTACGTTCCGTATTTGCCTTATGTTTATATGTAACAATCAACGTTTTAGTAGCTGCCGATTTGTTCGTTACGACGCGCTGATGTTTGATATTGTGTCATTATTAGACACAGTAAATGTGCCTTTTCGCAGCGTTTTCAACAAAGCGATGAAAAAACGACACGAATATTAGCTTTGAACTCGTCCAGGGAATTTTCGTTGCAAAAACTGAATTGTTTGATATGTAGCGCGGCATGGCGCACCGTACTGTTGAAACGGATAACCATCTAGATCTTTTTCACATTTTTGCGGGCAAACTCAATGAACCATCAGTATCATCCATCAAGATTGATTTCCATCAGCTGTTTTTACTTCTAAGAAAAAATAGCGCAGTGATGATTTTGGCACACATGCCGACCCAAATACAGTATAGTCTCGGTATATTTGCGTCTCGGTACAGTTTGATCCCAGCATATTTACACGGTTCCGTCTCGTTACATTTGACTGTCTCCGCTCTTTTTCCCCCACCTTGCGAGTTGGAGCCTCAGGAAAGGCCTGCTGTGACGTCACGCGACTGAGGAAAGTTGGAGAAGCGGCGCTCTCCTTCTTATGGTAAATATTTAGTTAAGCGTGTTAATTTATACACAATATAACTATATCGTTACAATGATAATGTTTTTAACGATATTGAACCTTCATAGACGCATTCTTATGGAGAACCAAAAAATTAGTAAAGTTAAAGAAATATCCCAAGCGGAAATTTGAACAATTGTAATAGAAGATTACAATGCGGAATTAATGAACTTTGACAATGAATTAAGGCGACTTCTTGCAATGCCGCTACCTTGTTGCGATGCTCGTCTACAGGCAAATAACTTTGAAACGAAGGATAGTTTGAATTAACAAAAAATATATTTAATAAAAATTAATCATAAAAAACCAACAGAAATGAATTTATTGTTAGTTACATGCAAAGCACTGATTTTAATAAGCCTTGCCCAGCAGGCGGCTTAAGTTGTAAAAATGCGAGCCAGCCAACAGGCGGCAACAGTATTCAGGACCTGTTTAACCGGTTTCCTACCACACGGGTGGCAATCACCGATTAGTAGACCTCCTCTGATGTGTGTTGTCCTGTAACAGCGCCTCACAGGCGGTATGTAATTCGGCTGTAGCAATTGGTGGAAGTGAAGAGATGGCTGAAGAGGCTGGACCTGAGGAGATGCGTCGGAAGCTGTGGAAAAATATCAGATAGCCCTGAAAAGGACTGGAAAAAGATGAATGAGTTAATCCCCAACTCTTGGTAGGTGCTTTGAATTCCAGCTCCAAATGATGCTGCTGGAGAGCCAAAACCTATTGGTCCAAAGGATGCTGCAGAACTGGCCGATCCTTATGTGTTTTCCACTACAAGCTATGTTGTCCTCTGGTGAAGCCTAAGTCTCTTGGTTTATGTCGTCGAATATATTGCGATGATCGTAAAGAACATAGAGAGTGACTATCCATTGGAAAGGTCCCTTATTTATACCCTGTACTATCCGTATAGTACTTATTTTGGGCCTATTTGATTGGCCAAAAGTTCGGAAGAGGGGTTAACATGCCTCATACCTATATTTACTAAAAAGAACAGAATTCGACTTTTTTTTAGCTTATAAAATGCTTTCTTATCTCTTCATATTAGAAGGATAAAACCTTATAGAATTAAGATAATTAATTTTTAACGATAAAAAAATAGGTTCTATTATATTACAGTTGAGATCTCCTAATATATGAATTTTTACGATATCTCCTATAGATTCTATAAAAATTCATCGTACTAAAGATGCATAGTTTCTCGTGCCTCTGTTGCAGGCCAAAAAAAATTAAATTTTAATTTAATATCTTGTAGAAAGAGTATTCGTAATTTATCGAGTAGTTTCGTGCTTATATTGCTCTGGAATAAATTTTACGAGGTTCCATAGCATAATTATGGTGTGCCGGTTGCACTCAATTGAACTCGGTTCTTATCTCACCGATCTCGCTAAAAAATATCAAATTAATTTCTTAAATGTTCTAGTAACGAAAAATTAATTTGAAACATTTAAATAATCGGATTCTCTTTATTTTTGGACAATACTCGGGAGGGCATTTAAATATTTATTTTTCTAGTTCAAATTTAAATGATAAAATGTGTAATATTTATGCCACTTTAATTTACTATGTTTTCCGGATACTAGTGGATTATAATAATTCGGAATTGAAAAATGATTTCGAGTGACAAATTCCTGCCACTTATATGACTTTTATTTTCCCGATATATTGCGTATTTTTTAAAGGGGCGGTATCCGCCACAAATATAACGAGACGGGAGGGGAAGGCGAGGAACCGAGTGGGTAAATATACCGCGGGTGTTTTTCACGATTTTGCACCCGCTACGTACCTACTACAGTGGCATTATAAAGGCGCAGCTTTTTATGTAAAAGCGTGATAAAAAATATCGTGTATATCAGGGGCGAGAATGAAGAGATCGAAGACAAGTCCGCCGTTGCAGCCTTCGGCCAAAATATAACTTGACGGTCCTTTGGACCCAAAGCATAAATATAGTTCTCATTCGGCCTCTGCTGACAAAATGACTTAAAATTTTAACTGATGTTAGTTTAAGGCTTGTTTAATGCAATACAATTCGAATTTAATGTTTATTTATTCTTTTAAATGCTAAAAAACGCTCGGCAAAAAACTGTTCTGAAATTTTACTATTTACAGAATACTTTAATGAACAAATAGTTTTGCCACGAACCTTTCAAAGAGTATGTATATTTATTCCGAAGACAAATTCCATACAATCTATCTGGTACATTGTGTAATGCGAAAATAATTTCGATTTATTAATTAGCCATATAACTAAAGGCGTGTCTAACTTGACTCCCGAATTTCCCCCACTGGCACTTTATATATACAAGGACGGGGACTGGGTCAGTCCGGCGTGAGCCTCAATTGTATTAACAACACTTTTTTTTCGAGGAGTAATAAATATTGACTGCAGTTAAATTTGGTTATTGGTTTAATTTGTTCCTGACAAGAAGATTAAAATATAAACCTTACAATTCAGAAGTGGGATAGTGGACTCATACTCATCAATACAATTTCGGTCGGATTCAATTATAATAGAAACTTTTGATTTTGTCGGTTATTTCGCTGGTATCGAAATGCGAAGCGTCTCTGCGATTATGACGTTTCTGAACTTTGATTCGTAACGATACGGCAGAATTTAGTTTATTGAATCGTGGAGTACACATCGAGAATTGTTTCGTTCCAGTGGACCGAGTATTTGGTGCTGATCAAATTATTTATTTTGGAAGAACTCATCATTCACTCGGACTTTTGTGTGTTTAAATTTGGAGTGATAAATTGTGGTGAAAATAATTTTCTGGTGGTCAGCAAGGATTTTTGTGAAATTGGATTTCAAGAAATTTGGATATCAAGATATTTAGAATTATTTGTGTTGTGTTCTTGACTTTGAAAATTCTCTTCGTAGAATTATATTCAACAAGTTGTTGTTGTTGTTACAGTAGTGCTGTTTGTGCGAAACGAGTATCATAGAGCTATTTCAAGAGACAATAAATATTCAATAACAAGGCTCTTTCAGTTGAAAATTGTTTTCAATTTTAAACATAAATATATATGGAAATACTCGGAATATTTTGAACATAAACAGATAAACATCTTTAGTTCTCGCTGGACGAAGACTGTTTGTGTATTGCAGTTATTTGTAATATTTACGATGGCATTAAGAGATACTCACGCTTTTACAGTAAGCGAATTGAAAGATAAACTTCAAGGTATTGGTCTGCCAACAAGTGGGAATAAAAATGAACTGATAAATCGTTTGATGGAAAACGACCCCACTGGAGAATGGTGTTAATGCAGAACATGTAGTGGATGAGCAGCAAAACACGCAAGGACTTTTGAAAAGAGAACTTGAGCTTATGCGTAAAGAACGTGATTTAATAGCAAGAGAGTTAGTTGTTGCGAAACAAGAACTTGCCTTGGCACGAGGCACTGGAGGTGTAAATCAGCCCCACGATAATTCGCAAAATAGACAATTGAGTTCATCGACTGCGTCGGAGACCAGTGTCTTACTTGAACCTGGTCGTAATATTCGAATTATTTCAGAAATGTTACCCGAGTTTACCGGATGCCATGACGCTTTTTGGAAGTGGGAGAGACAATTGGTGTTCTTGTGGACTCACTACGGTTTGGATGAAGCTTCAATGCGCCTGGTCGTTGGTTCGAGGTTGAAAGGTGCAGCGTTAGAGTGGTTTCACTCAAAACCTGAGCATTTGGGTATGACCTTGACAGAACTGGTAGATGAAATGAAATCGGTATTTGATAATCGACCAACAAAACTCGCTCTCAGACGTCAATTTGAGAACAGACAATGGAAATGTCACGAAACTTTTGGTGAGTATTATCTTGATAAACACGCACTCGCAAATCGTGTCACTGTTCCAGAGGATGAGCTCGTCGATTATCTTATTGATGGAATACCAGATCCATTACTTCAGAATCAAGCCAGAATTCAAGGATATACAACAAAAATTCAGTTGCTCAGAGGCTTTGAGAAAATAATGTTGAAAATTCCAGCCACCAGTAATCGCGAGAAGCGAGATGATTCGAAAGGTTGTATTCTTGTCCAGACAAATCCGAAATTACGTCTTGCGTCTGAAAACTCCGGTAGTCGTCAGCACCTGCCACGAGAGATTAAAGCAGCTGACAATACTGGTTCATCGGTAGTACAGGACGATAAAACGTGCAATTATTGCCACAAGCGAGGGCACACTAAATTTCATTGTCCAGCACTATCATCAAGGAAAAGAACATGCTTTAAGTGTGGAGAATTTGGCCATATGGCCAAGGACTGCGCAGGAAAATCATCCCAAATCGGAAATGTGGAGGTGGCATCAGATGAACCACAGATGTCGGAATCGAACGAGTATTTAAAAAAAATTAATTATATTATGCGTAATGAAGAAAATAATGAATATATCGCGAATTTAGAAACTTTATTTGACACGGGCAGTCCAGTCAGTTTTATTAAACTTAAGTATGTTCCAAGCGATTTTCTCTATCCCGCGAATGGTATTCAAAATAAATTTATGGGCATTAATAGTAGTAGTCTTGAAATTTTGGGAACGGTTCAGGTAAATATTCATTTTCGTTCTGATATACGTTTGTCGAAAGTATGTTTATTTGTCGTTCCGGATTATACAATGCGTTCGTCAGTAGTTTTGGGAAGGGACTGTTTATGTAAACTTGGTCTTGTATTGCGAGAGAAAGACGAGTGCATTCAGTATATCGACGAGATTATGAATATTGACATTGCATTAGAAGAAAATCCGTTGGATTCGTTAATTATAAATTCTAATGTTTCATTTGAAGTTCGAAATAGATTGAAACGATTATTTGAAGAGAAATATTTGAAGGCCGAGCGTCCCGAGAACCCAGACATATCTACCGAATTTCGATTGACGTTAACTAATTCTCAGCCTTTTCATTTTCTTCCACGTAGACTATCGTATGTCGAGAAAAATGATGTTCGTGAAATTATAGATGGTTTATTGAAAAAAAGAATTATTAGGAAAAGTAATTCAGAATATGCATCCCCAATTGTGCTAGTAAAGAAGAAAAACGGCGAGACGCGCATGTGCGTTGATTATCGAACGCTTAATAAATTAACGCTTCGTGATAACTATCCGTTACCTCTGATCGAGGATCAGTTGGATGTCTTAGCCGGTAAGAAATATTTTTCAACTTTAGATTTAAAAGATGGTTTCCATCATATTCCTGTTGCAGAAGAATCAGTTAAGTACACAGCCTTCGTAACATCCATGGGGCAATACGAGTATATTCGTATGCCTTTTGGGTTAAAGTGTGCACCTTCTGTTTTTCAAAGATGGGTTAATGATGTGCTAAAAGATTTTATCGATCGAGGTGACGTGGTGGTTTATCTAGACGATATATTGATTGCTACAAGTACAATTGAGGATCATTTGAGGGTTTTGGAAGCGATGTTTGAGGTTCTCGTGTGTAATAAACTCCAACTTAGACTTAGTAAATGCAAATTTTTATTTACAGAAGTAGAATATTTAGGATACCGAATTAGCGCGAATGGTATTCGTCCAAATGAAAATGGTACCAACGCAATTATGAATTTTCCAGTCCCGATGGACGTGAGAAGTGTTAAGAGATTTTTAGGTATGTGCTCATATTTTAGAAAGTTCATCAAAGGGTTTTCCGTTTTGGCAAAGCCTTTGACGGATTTGACAAAAAAAAAATGTGCCATTTCAGTTCGGGGAGCACCTGATGGCAGCCTTCGAGACATTAAAGTCAAAATTAATTGGCTCCCCAATTCTTGCCATCTATAATCCACACGATGAGACCGAATTACATACCGACGCGAGTTCTTATGGGTTCGGCGCAGTACTGTTACAGAAGAAGGCTGACCTCAAGTTTCATCCGGTGTTCTATTTCTCTAAACGAACAACTGATGCCGAAAGTCGGTACCACAGTTTTGAGTTGGAAACATTGGCAATTATTTATGCACTGCGTAGATTCCGTATTTATCTCCACGGTATTAAATTCAAAATTGTTACAGATTGTAACTCATTGAAATTGACGTTAGATAAGAAGGAGGTAAATCCGAGGATCTCACGTTGGGCACTCGAGTTTCAAAATTTTGATTATGAGGTGGAACACCGGTCGGGAAATCGAATGCAGCATGTTGATGCGCTAAGCCGTGCGTCAGAAATTTTGGTGATTGAGGACAACCCTTTTGAGGTCAACCTTTCTCTCAGTCAGGGACGTGACTCTGATATTGTAAAAATTCGCGAAATGTTAGAAAAATCGGAACATCATTTGTATGAAATGCGCAATAGCCTAGTTTTTCGTAAAGATAAAGGACATTTACTTTTTTATGTACCAAAAAATATGATTATTCACGTGATCCGAAAATGCCACGAAGAGATAGGCCACTTATCGGTTGAGAAGACATGTAATGCGATTAGGTCAACCTATTGGTTCTCAGGGATGAATGAAATTGTAAAAAATTATATAGGGAACTGTCTTAAATGCATAGCTTTTAATCCGGTATACGGAAAAGCTGAGGGATTTTTGCACAGTATTCCGAAAGCGAATGTGCCCTTTTCTACAATTCATATTGATCACTGTGGACCAATAGAGAAAGCACGTCTTTGTAAAAAGCATATTCTCGTTGTGGTAGACTCATTTACTAAATTCACTAAGTTGTATCCAACGAAAACAACGTCCTCGGATGAAGCCATCGATGCTCTTCGCCGTTATTTTGCCGATTACAGTCGTCCAAAGTGGATCGTATCGGACCGGGGACCTTGTTTTACGTCGGATGAATTTGGTGACTTTTTGGGGCAATATAATATCAAACAGGTATTGACCGCTACTGGATCGCCAAAAGCGAATGGACAGGTAGAACGTATCAATCGTATTTTGGGACCAATGCTTGGTAAATTGATTGATAATAATTCTGGAAAATATTGGTATAAGGTGTTAGATGACGTAGAGTACGCATTAAATAACTCGGTAAATAAGTCGACGGGGGAGACACCCTCAAAACTTTTATTTGGGATTGATCAGCGTGGAAAAATCCACGATGAAATTAAAGATTATTTGGAAGAGACAGTTGTGATCAATACCCGTGATATAGATAAAATGCGTGCTGAAGCGTCTAAAAAAATTGTAAAGTCACAAAAATGTAATGAAATTTACTTTAATAAAAAGCGTAAAGAACCACATAAATATGAAATCGGAGATTATGTAATGCTTCGTAATTTCGATAGCACTCCAGGTGCCCCACGGAAATTGATTCCTAAATTTAAAGGACCCTATTGTGTTACTCGTGTCCTGCGTAATGATAGATACGTTGTATCCGATATTGAAAATCATCAGGTCAGTAAACGGCCTTATTGTGGGGTATGGGAAGCTGCAAATTTGCGGCCTTGGTGTGCTCTCGGAAAAGACGAAACGCAAGAAAATGATATATGTTCTTAATATTGTATTTTACTATGGTTTTGACGATTCGCATAATTAAAATAAGCGTTAAATTGATGTGTGACATTGAAATTTTGCGATGAAAGATGTTATTGATAATTTGACAATGTATATTAAAGAATTATGTAATTGATGGGTTGATTTATGTCAAGATAATTTTAAGAAGAGCGATTTTGATTTTGTATGATAGTCCGAGGCGTACTATGGTCAGGACAGCCGAGTTGTAATGCGAAAATAATTTCGATTTATTAATTAGCCATATAACTAAAGGCGTGTCTAACTTGACTCCCGAATTTCCCCCACCGGCACTTTATATATACAAGGACGGGGACTGGGTCAGTCCGGCGTGAGCCTCAATTGTATTAACAACACTTTTTTTTTCGAGGAGTAATAAATATTGACTGCAGTTAAATTTGGTTATTGGTTTAATTTGTTCCTGACAAGAAGATTAAAATATAAACCTTACAATTGCAACTTAGATAAATTAGTGATTGTAAACATTTTTTTGTGGAAAAGGTAGTTTATTTGATAATTGCACGAGCAGCTGAGAAAATACATACAAAAAATAATTTTCCGTAGTGCAACCCGTGCATATAGGGGACTTCTGGTCGTTGCAAATTGGTCGCCGGCAATAATAGTAGCGGAGATTTTATTCGAGTTCCCGAAGTTTGTCTCGTTGTATTTGAATAAAATACGGGAATTTACTGCCGCTTGGTCCAACAAAAGACTAGCAATGGCTATCTATCACTCGTTCTGCTAACAGTATGCCATTCACAGCACCTTTTGTAGTACATTGTAATTCAAGACGATCATCGATTTCTGACTTTCAACCGAGTGCTGTTGAATGGATGTACAGTAGAGTTCCGATATATTTACCACTCGGTTCCTCGTCTTCCGTCCCCCGTCTCGTTATATTTACCAAAAGAAGGAGAGCGCTGCTTCCCCACTCCCCTCAGTTGCGTATTGTTCGTGACGTCACAGCAGGCCCTTTCTGAGGTCTGATATCGCAGGGCGGGGGAAAAACAGAGAGCGGCGACAGGTAAAAATAACGAGAGGGAACCGGGCAAGTATCCTGAGACATAAATATAGCGAGACGGAATTAAACTGAGACTACAGTAATTGGATACAACCAACAATACTTTATTTTTCTTTGGTGTGTATGTGACTAGTGTCAGCAATGGCGTGAAAAAATGTTGATTGCTGAGGATTTTTTAAAGACAATTTTATTTCAGGCCAAGTATGCCCAAACAACAACGAATAGCAACTCAATTGCTGTTTAGAGCTAGTTGCAAAGATATCTAGACTTACATTATGCCATGGGTCCACAGGATCCAGAGTGATCATCCCGGTTTAAGAATAAAATATTACAAAAATTCAATTACAAGATGGCGGCTTCAAAATAATGCTAAAATAGCTGTTTTTATATGATAAATTGACGATTGTTTCTTTATACTTAGTTTACCAGGTGTTAATTATGCTAGTGTTGCTGTTTTAGGGTAGTTATTACTCTACTTTTTACACAAGGTTAATATTGAATGTTTTTGTTGCATATGTATTTTAATAAGTCCAAGATGTTGAATTATTATTATTATGTAATAATTTACGTATTGTACATACCTGACACGCCAAACCCGCTCCAGAATGGAAACCAATCAGTATAATTGGTCGATTCGAAAAATCACTTTTTACGTCTTGAATTTTGGCTCTTGTCGCCTGAACCAGTTGATCCATACATGCTATCATGGTAATTCGATTTGCCGGCAAATGCGTGTGCACATTAACGACTGTGCCCAACGCTCCAAACTGAGTAAACCATTTGTGCTGACGCGACGAAACACTACTGCTGATTCCATTGGGAGCAATTACCAAAATAGGATTACCAGGTAACTTCCTCTGCAACAATCCAAGAAAAGATTAACAACCATTTTCAATACTAAACATAAGCGGAAAAAAATTGTTGCTAGAGAAATTACCGGTTTATTAGAATTTAATAAGGAAGAGACTGGATCCCAAGATTTCTTCAAAATTGGACCGAGAGTTTCCCACGTAAGCGGACCTGTTTTCGAACTGATGTTCACTTGCGTCCCCATCATTTTGTCAATGAGCTGAGGAATTTTATGCCTGAGAGCTTGCAAGATGTCCACATAAATAGAAAGGTATTCTTGCGGAAGATTATCGAACAGTAATGCATGCAACCACTGCGTGATCCTATAATCCCAGCTGCTCGACGCCAATATCTCCCTAACCCTTTTTGCGGCGCTGTCTAGGGACGTTCGTCGTGATATTGGTTCCAGTTTGGTATTGACTTTCGCCAATCTGGCCATACGCTCCGCGTTTAATACTCTAACAACTTTGGCAAAAATTCGGTTTTGGACAGGTGTCCAAGCGAGCTTAATGATCTTCTCGTCCCAGTTATGATTCTCCTCAGGTCTGACAAAGTTTGCCAGTCGTTGCGATTCATCCATGAGGTGTTTCGATTTTGTTAAATCGTATGGTAGTTCTTGTAATTCGATATTGTCAATACCAACCACATCGATTTCTTCTTCCTCTTTCCGTTTGTTCCTGACACTATGAAATATTGATAAATAGCGTTTTTTTCGAAATATAGGATGAACTCATGCCAAGCTAAATAACTTTTTAGGATTTATCTAAATTTTCTAAACTTTTGTCCAACTGAACGGATTTTTGACATTGACTTTGATAGTTGATTGGGTTCACAAAATGTAAAATTCGGGTATGATCCATTCCGCGTGAATGCAAGCAGCAACTCACTGTTGGTAAGACGAGCCAACAGTTGTTTGTTTGCGTTTTGAAATACAGTGGTCCTTCCCTTATTCTAATTTCCCTTATTCTAATGTCTTCCCTTATTCTAATCTTTTTTCTTCAAGAAGAAACACTGACGTGTGTTGACGTGTGGATTTTCTAAATAAAAATAACGGCGCATGCGCAACAAAGGAAAAAGAGACAATACAGTAAAACCCCTCTTACTTGAACACTCGCTTTCTTGAACACCCCGTCTATGTGAACAAAATAACCTCGTTTATTTGAACGATTTCTACTTCCCCTTACCCCCACTACTCGCTCTTACGCGGATACAAATTCCAATGCGCGTGCGTTACTCACGCCGGACGGGTATATTGCGCGAGGAGTGGGGACAACTGTAAGCGTTCAAATAAACGGGGTCGGAGGGGAAATTCTGGCTCGACCCTGTTCAAGTAAGAGAGGTTTTACTGTAGTGAGACAGCAAATCTTAGTAGTGGGGGAGAGGAGAAAATTAGAATAAGGGAAGAAGTCCGCCATCTTGCCTGACTGGACAAATTAGATTAAGGGAAGGAGTACTGTATTGATTATCTGTCGGAAATGAACTCATGAACTGTACTTGGTGCAGGTTTCTGCAGTTTCTACATTTTCTCCACAAATGCAAAGTATGGCGCCATCTTTTAAGGTGATCTAGAGTCTTCACTATTTTATCAGCAAGATTATTTATATAAAACTTAGTAAAAAGGGCGGTATCGCACGTTGAAAGATAATTAAAAAATTGAAGACAAAAACTTCTCAATTCGTAGTATATTAGAAATAAGTTTGTTGAATAAATTTTCTTGGTGTATCGGATAGTTGATTTGTAAAATGAGTAACAATATAAAAAAAAAATTACGTTTTGGTCAAAATTTATGACCCTCTTTACAATTTATTCTGCAAAATAATAATTTCAATCGAATATTTCGTATCAAAATCGAAGTTAACAAACATTGAGAAGTACATACCATACCGTTTTCGAAATCGCTCTTCAAGATTCTAAGCTCAATATTAAGTTTCAGCCATCAGAAATTCAAATATGGCGCCGAATATGAAAAAAATTTCCAAAAAATTGGGAATTTTTTATTCTTACCAATTTTTTTCGAGCTCTTAGAATATTGGAATTCTATTGAAACTCTATATACAAAGGTGAATACAATACTTCAATTTTAAGAAAAAATTTTACTTTTATACCCTACATTATTCTAATGACCTCAAAATGGTCGCAACAATGAAAATTTCTTTGAAATTTTCTGGACGCTCTAACTAAAAAACTACGGTCTTTTTAAAGAAAATGGTAAGAATTAATAGTTCTCAGAATTAATTGAGAAATATCACGAAATTTCTTTAGATTTTTTTGATGAATTTTTTTTTTTTAATTTTTTCAAAATCGTAATTTATTTTCGAAAAATTCGGAAAAAAATGTAGTGCAAAGAGTTTGTTTTCCTTTGCATTTTTTCCCACAAATTGATAGTTTTTGAGAAAATGAATTTCAAATATTATAACTTAGGATTTTTTTCTCGAAAACTGTCAACATTTGGAAAAACTGCAAAGAACAAGAAATTCTTAGAATTCGTGAGAGAATTCAGTCAATTTTTTCATAATTTTATGAACTACGAGCTTTATTACAAAAATGCTATTAAAAAAAAATTCATCGAAAAAATCTAAAGAAATTTCGTGATATTTCACGATGAATTCTGAGAACTTTTAATTCTTACCATTTTCTTTAAAAAGACCGTAGTTTTTTAGTAAGAGCATCTAGAAAATTACAAAGAAATTTTCATTGTTGCAGCCATTTTGAGGTCGTTAGAATGATGTAGGTTATAAAAGTACAATTTTTTGCCGCCTCTCCTACTATATGAAATAAAGGACTGAAATTGAAGCAGAAAAAAGTGTCTTTTGGGCGTTAATGGGTTATATATTTTTTCCTTCTGATCCTGTTGAAAGATAATAAAAAATAAGAAAATATGAGGGAATAAGGTGTACTGAAATTTTTGAATCAATTAGAAACCGTAATTGATTTAAAAATGTTACTATTTTGCAACAGACACATATCATCCATGACATTTTATACCTGCGATAACATTATGTTTTAATGGTGTTCTTGAAGCTTTGCAATGCAATGGTGGTTTTTTAACTATCAGATCGTAGAATACAAAATGTGACTTCAATGTTTATTTAATCTTACTAAAAAAGTTATTTTATCATAGCAAATTTCACCAGGAATGTCCTCGTACTTTTACTTTTGTGCAGGGATTTTTCTAAATTACATAAAAAAATATTTAAAACTGCGTAAAACACACCGAAAGGCCAAAATTTCGATATAGCATGGCTCCAGTGCGAATTCAGGACTCCCATTGCCTCGTCCCCTTAAAAAAAGGAACAAAAAAAGGGACTTGAGGTAGAAAAATGGACTAAAAAAGGATTAAAACTAGTTTTGATTTCAACTTTTTAATTGTAAGCCTGATACAATTATTACATTACAATTTATAATAAAATTTTTTTCCTTCGTGGGAGAGTCCGGGCACAAAATCAGCTATATCAAACAAACGTTCAAAAATTCGCCAGAAATTATTTCTTTAGTGATTTTTGTGGAGGAATTCAATGGACAAATTTTTTTACCAAAAAAAAAAAATTTTTTTTTCGAATAAAATGGAATTTTTTAAAATCCATACATAATTATTTAGAAAATATGTTTTTCTGTTTTCCAATTGTTTTTTTTTTCCTAATTTTTAAAATAGATTAACAAATTTGAATAGCCTGTATTCGGAAAAAAACAAATTTTTTCACGCTAAAACGTAATTTTGCTATTGTTGGACATCACCCTTTCAGATTTGGCTGCAAATTTTGTATACGGGTTCTCTATCCAAAAAATTGAACTCTCAATTTTTTTTTAATTTTTCCACCTGTTTTCTTTTAATTTTTTCGTCGTTTTTAATTTAAACATTCAAAGCAAATTTGATGAATAAAAAAACATATTTTCTAACTAATTATGGATGGATTTTAAAAAATTTTATTTTTTCGACGAAAAAAAAAATCATTTTATGAAACATTATTATAAAATTGTTATTATATTACCATTAAATTCGTCGTAAAAAAAAATCTTTTTTTCGTATTTTTCGAAAGATTGTGTGTTATAGTTCCTTAAAGTTTCAATAACTTAGTTTTTTCATTTCCCTAAGATGCTTTGCAACTTTTAAGGGGTCTATGTATACAAGAAACATTTATAAAATCATAAATATGGAAAATTGTTTTGTTTATTTACACATTCGCAAGTCGCAACGAAAATACAGCAGTGGGGGTGTCAGCCGCCATATTGGAAAACCCGACCTCATAACTTAGGATGGGGACTACTGTATATCAAATAATCATTTCAATTATTTTGAATGAAAAAACAGAACAATTCCAAGGTATTAAAATTTGTAAAATACTTTAATCTTCTGTGTGAATACAAAAAAGGTTCAAATAAATGTAAAAGGGAACCTGTAAATAAAAATATTCAAAAAACTGGAATACTCACCTAGAATTTTGTGTTTTTGGGAAGAAGAGCTTTTTAACTGGCTTAATGTAGATTTTTTCCGGTTTCCAATTCCAAGGCCGGGCGTAACAATGATCTTTTGCGATTATATCCATTTCGATTTCTGAGCATCCTGCCAATTGGTGCAGAAGCGTCGAAAATCGGTTTGGATTTTCATCGGCGGGTTCCCCAGGTGGACTCGGTATACCCGTACTCGATGCCGAGGACATCGAAACCATTGGTCCCGAAGTCAACAGCATCTTGACTAGATTATCTCGGCCTGGTTTCATAATACACCATCCTTCGCCCTATAATCACATATATACAGTACTCCTTCCCCTATTCTAATTTCCCTTATTCTAATTCTTTCTCTTCTCCTATTCTAATATTTCCCCTCACGCGTTCTCCCCACTGACGGGTGTTGACAGAAAAAGGGACAAAAGTGAAACTACAAATCTAAGTAGTGGGGGAGAGGGGAAAATTAGAATAAGGGAAGAAAGCCGCCATCTTGCCTGACTGAACAAATTAGAATAAGGGAAGGACTTTTGTATTATCAAAGATAAATATATGTATTTTGGCGAAAGATAGTGCTGTACAAATATGTCATTGAGTATTTGTAACATTTTTTCAATAATGCACCCAGTAAACGAAAATGGATAGAAATTTATTGAAATTAATTGAAATTTTTACTCGTCAATCCGGACTGTTGATTTTAGCAAATCTATTTCAATTCTGAATTCGTTTGTATTCCTGTACATGGATTGCCCTGCTTCGATTTGTATTCAGTGAAATCAATTACAAGATGGAAGTTGTAGGTCTATTGATTTCAATTCCAATAAATAGAATTCGCCAATGTTATTTCAGATTCAATTGAATCCTTCGTAAAATGAGAGGTTATGTCAATTTATTTGAATTCAGGACGGAGAATTAGAAAGACAATCTTTCAATAATTGTGTATTTCTTTCAAAATCAGATTACTTTTTATTCTTTTAACAGAATAGGCAACCTTCTCCTGTATATAATCCAATTATTAGCAGAAATATTGTACAGGAATTCATTTTTGTTTAGTGTGCGGAATTGCCGATTTTTGTATGTATTGAAATCAATACCGAACGAAATAAATGTGTGGAAGGGAATTCCTCGATACGAGAATCTATTCACGACAATTCTTTCAATATTTAATAATGTGTGCTTCGTCATTTTAATTATCACTTTAATACGCATAACACATAAAATATGATAAATAACCAATTATTTAAAAATATTAATATTATGAGAAAATGTTTTTTCCGTTAAAAAGTGTTAATACCGACTGACAGGTTTAGTCGGCTTCGAACACATTTCGTATGTGCGACACGAAAGCTTGTTTTCCTATTCTCAAATACATAATTTTGCTGTCGATATTCGTCATTGCCATTTTAAGGTTATATTCACTTCATTGATAGATTAATTGATATTTTGAATCTTTTTCAATACAAAATGATTATACGCTTCAATTACCCAGTATGAATAGAAAATTATTTAACCCTGAACATTCTAATTTATTTAAATTCTTTACACGGAATTAAGAATCCGGATTAAAAAAAATTCAAATTTTCAATTTATTTTAATTCATTTTCGTTTGCTGGGCATTGCCTAAATCCAAATATGTTCTATAGAAATTCTATGGTTATGCAACTAGTAAAATATTACGAATTGAAAAACATGTCACTCTTGTTCATAACCACAATGTCGTATGAGATTTATTGTGGAATAGTCGCAATTATTAATGTACACAATTCTCAACAATCTGACGATTCTATAATATCAGAGCACAATCAAGTGACATATACAACTACAAATATATGTGACAAACATGACGGTGCTAAATGATGTATACTTTTGTGCACACCGTTTTCTTTTTTTGTACCAGAAATTGTAGAGATAAAGAGAAATATGTTCATATAATTAAAAGAGCTGTTTTATTGATTCATAAAAAGGAGACCTGTACACAAGATGTAGATTGAATCACTTTTAGGTGGGTTTATCTATTTTCTGCTACTGGACATTTTGGGTGGCAACTCGATTGGAAGTCTTTATAGTGTTTAATTGTTTATTTATGGTCATTTCATCCCTTTCTTTAACATTCCTTCATCTTTATTTAACTAAAAATGAATATGTAGAAGATACTTTGCAAACGGTTTAACATGTACAATTTCGCACCTACTTACGAACTGAAATATAAGCTTTGCACTAATAGAAACACAATTATGAGAAGACAATAAATAATTAAATGTTAAAAGTAATTAAATTGAGTTTTTATTGGGTATGTTGTAATTTAACAATTTATAACTATTTTTGGTATATTTAGTCTATCTTCTAAGGAACTTTGTTTCAGTGAGATTATAATTGTAATGTACATTTTTGTTATTTGTAGGTTCATAAAATTATTTTATTCTACTGGCCAGTTACCTAATTATGAAGCACTTTCATATACACCATGGAACACTTCACATTTCGAGTTGCATCACGTTATCTATCACGTTCCCATCGGTTCCCATCACAGAACATTTACTAAAGAGAAATGAAAACTTCGTGTTGAGAACGAAAAACAAAATCAACCGTTAGCGCTCTCGTACTTTTGAGAGAAAAACTAACATTGGGTGTTATAAAAAAAGAAATTCTCGTAGAAAAAATAAATCTTTAGTTTCAACAATATAACATCATGTACAATACAAAGATGGCGTTTCCATATATATGTACTTAACCTAACCTATAAATAACTTCGTTACATGTGCGTAAAAATGATTTCTTGGAAAATTAAGATTGGTTTCCTGTAAAAAATTAAAAGAATATATACAGTAAGTTATTTTAATTTAATTAAATGCAAACCGGTAATTTGGGGTGCACCTCAAAAACCCGACAAATCACAAAACAAACACTTCAAAAACCAGACATTTAAAAACATACATTCAAAACCCCGACATTCAAAAACCGGACATTTCAAAAAACAAATTCAAAACTAGACATGGTAAACCTTTACAAAAAGGAGAACATCGAAAAAAAATGCCATACTAGGTCATTTTAACCCTTTAAGTCCCAAATGTGCACAATTTGCACATGGATTTCAGCACCGTTTTATGTATAAAATAAAAATTAAAAAAATGGACACATCTATATCCGACTTGAGGTCGCTCTTTCGATTGGCGCTACTAAAATTTTCGAAAAATGACGTTAAACACAGTTTTTTTTACAAAAATACTGAAAAAAACGCGATTTTTTAGCTACAATTTTTTTTTTAATGCATTTTTAACTATGATACCGGTTTCAGATCACCTTCTAATCTGTCAGAAACGTGTTCCCGATTGTTTTACTTCAAAATTATACATTCACATATTTTGATTTATTTTGTTTCTCGTTTCAAAATGGCGTCTAAACGTTGAAAATTTTTGAAAGTGTAGAAAATGCTATTATTTCGGATCTGCTAGGTTTTCTTTGTAATAAATAAGTTATTATTACGAGTTTTGTATGACCTATTTTGATTTACGGAAACAGTAATATCCCATAAAATCCAATTTCAATATGGCGACTGTCATGTGCTCAGTAGAAATACGTGTATTTCGAGACATTCAAAATTGGTGTGAAATTTGCTAATTATCATCTCATAGGTTTCAGTCACCGCTAAACTCAAATCTTGAGTCAGTTTACCGAAATTCAAAATGGCGGATCCAATATGGCGGACCCGTTATGTAAAATTTCACATTTCTATGGAATAGGAAAAATACTATCGTATTCCACTCAGATTTTCAAGTCAACAAACCCACTTTTTTATACTAACCTAACCTACCTAACCCATATTTCAACAGATATCGACCCGACATTAAATTTAGAAACTTGTAATTGCCGCAACTTTCACAAATGTCTCAAAACCTATAAACAATATTGTGGGCCGAACTGGGAAAGCTGATTATGGTCATGTTCCCCCTTATTTTACAGTATTACCGTTGATATTACGACTACAACGCATTGGAACTTTTTTGTAGAGAATTTCGAGCTCCACATTTTTTTGTGACACTCATAGTTTTCGAGATAAATGCAAAAAATTGCTTTTTTTGACGGTTTTTTCAAAATAGCGGCTTCAATTTGTCTGGCCGCAAAATTTTATGATCATATTCGTAATCAGGAGGCAAAAATATGTTAAAATGACCTAGCACAAAATTTTTGTTCAATGTTGTCCTTTTTGTAAAGGTTTGAAAGTCTGCTTTTTTAAATGTCGGGTTTTTGAAGTGTCTGTTTTATGATTTGTTGGGTTTTTGAGTTGCATCCAAAATACTTTCAAAATATGTGTGCATTTTGAAATGTCTGGGTTTTGAATGTGTGATTTTTAAATACCTGGTTTTTTAAGTGTCTATTTTGTGATTTGTCGGGTTTTTGAGATGCACCCGTAATTTGAAGACGAATTAGTTCGGTAAGCAAAAGACATTATTTGTAAATACATGTAATTGTTTCCCGATAAGTAAAAGTCGATTCTGGCAAGAATTTTGTTCTAGAATTCAATAAATGTACACCGAAATAACCAATTGGTTCTAGTTTTTGAGCTATTGTAGGCCAAAGGGGTAAAAAAATGCTATATTGGTCCACCAGTAAGAGTCAATTTTAATAGGAGTTTTCCTGCAGAATTCAAATATGTGCGCTAAAATAAACAATTGGCTACAGTTTTTGAAGGTCAAAGGGGTAAAAAATTCGATTTCAGGGATTTTGAGTATCTATTCACAGTCTAAAAAAATGCTATTGATCCACCAGAAAGAATGAATTTTAATGTGATTTTTCCTGCAGAATATGTACGCCAAAATAACCAGTTGGACCCAGTTTTTACAAAATTGAAGGTCAACGGGGTCAAAAATCAGTTTTTTTGGACATATGAAGTTACTCTTTACTGATGGTATAAAATATCATTTTTTTGGGCTATTTAGCGGTCATATTTGTAATCTGGTGCACAAATCCTAACAGAATCGACTCTTACTTAAAGCGCAACAGAATTTTGTTGGGCTGTGTTATGAATCTGAAGTTAAATATCTTAAATTAAAAAAAAGTGGTATAAATACGACTGGCAAAATGGATGAATTCTTGTATTTGCAGCATCTAAAAACTGGGCGATTTGTAGTAAGTACGCTTATTACGAATTATAAGTCTACAGGAAAAAATTAACATATTTTGATTTAGTTGTCATGGTACGAACAATACCTTCGTGGTTAATAAACTTTTTGTTTATTTTTATTTCAGGAAATTCGCTATCGTTGCAGCAGTGGGGGTTGATTTCGGACAACTTGTTGAATTTTTTGATCCTAAAATGTTATGTATTTTTGTTATGTACACAAATATATTCTGAAAACTTTCAATGGAGTAGTTTTTTTAAAATGATTCTCAGAAACCCCTGATTTTGGAGACTACGAAACTCGTGATGCTCCATTAATATTTAAAGTATTTTCTTAAATGTTTGTAGCATTGTACATTTTTTGTCTTTATTACTTTGTACAGGGTTTAAAAAGGTACAGCGTAATGTCAACATCAATACTAAAGTCACTTTCTTCATAAGGTACTGGGACAATCGGTATGGCAGCACTTTTGGCAGGATTAGGTACCATTCTACAATTTATCAATAATCGGGACGATTTTTTAGTGTCTGGAGATATTAATACTTACTGTGTTCTGTAATAAGACGATTTATAAATAATATCATTTTTCAATAAACATAATTTTAAATGAAGCAATAAGTTTGCAAGGTTTTATTATCTTTTCAAGATATGCATTTTCGTATATTAAGTGCTCTACAATGAATTATATAGGTATGCGAATAACCAAGTATTTCAAATAGAGAGAGGCAAGAGGATTCATGATCCAAAAGCACCACAAAGGAAACAGATTTCCACCGTGATGTTCTCATTCGTTCGCTTTTGATGGACATCGAACATTTAGCGTATATTCCTTACTTCATCGATAGATTATATTAAAATCCCTATAAGGTTGGAAACAATGGGAACTAACTTTTGCCGTTGTAGTCGGAAAATTTCCAAGCTTACAACCGCCATATTGGTCTTTAGCCCAAACCTTTCTCCAAATGGATGTTTGTACTAGTTTTTAGATACATTCAATGTATTTTTACCTCCTGAAAATAAATAAAACAATAAAAATTGTTGCTCTGCAAACCTTGGCCGCCGTCTTGAAGAAAAACTTGGTTTCGGAGGGATTTTTGCATTTATCTTGAAAAATACGAGTCTGACAAAAAATGTGTTGAAGAAAAAGGGTAGAGAATTGAATTCTCTACAAAAAATAGGGTATATATCTAGTCTTCGTAATCGCAAAGGGAAGCTCGTGAAATAGCGAAAAAGTAAGTGATAACACGTTTATGCGTCTTAGCTTTTTTAAGATTGATCTGGGGCTCTGCATGCAACTAGTACCAAGGTACATTCGTAGGGAGATGTATTTCACGTAGGTTCGATTATTACGAATATATGTAGGTTAGAGGTTAAGCTAGTATAAAAAGGAGGGTCTGAGCACGCAAGCACTGTCTGTATTAAGGCACTACTTTCAGACCCCCATTTTTTTATTAGCTTACCCACTAACCATAAAGTTATGCGTCATCCCAACAAATGGAAAAGTATACGAAAAATCTGTGTACGATTTAATATGAAATAAGTCTGTTTCTTTCCCACTCTTTCAGTTACGAATGCGAGTGTATATGATATTATACGCGATACATAAACGCACATAACCTCAAAGAAACGATTACTTTGGATTATCGAATGATTCAAACTCAAAACTAGAAAACAGAACATTTTTTCAAAAATTATGAAATACGGAAAACGATATAATCAATTCTTCGATTAAATTAACAGAATTTAAAGCTATTCTAAGCCACAACAAATCAATTTTTGTAATGCGTTAAATACGTTGGGATACTACCTTCAACCAAGAATATTGTGTTATTACTAGAATCTTAAATCCTTCAGTTGGTAAGGTAGTTCACGTATTTATACGTGCTATGCTAAACGAATAACTAGTCACTTTTATTACTAATTTGCGGACTTTCTTTTGCGATTAGGACAAAAATGTATATAATCTTCTTGGTACAGAATATCATGCTCTACATTTTTTGTTTGAAACATTTTTTCGCAAGGATCGTAGTTTTTGCGACATATGCAAACAAAAAAAAAATGAGTTTTTGGCATGGTCGCCAATTTTTTTATTTCGAACAGGAGCTTCAACCGATGGTTTACTCTGGTTTGAAATCCTGCTTCCGGCAACTGTTAGTTCCCATTACCATGTATGTAGTTGAAAGCGGCTATTTTTTAAGATCGATGAAAAACTTATCTATAACTTTTATTGTCATAACGGTGCGTTGCAAGGATAAAATGATGCGCACCTTGCAGACAATTTATAGGGCACTTTGTATCGATTCTTAAAATATCTTTGTGCTAAGTATAGATGAACGACAAAACGTCAAAACATCCCCTAAAGCGAGGAAAAGCCCAAAAGTAGGTGTATAGGATGTGAGCTAGAAAGCCATGTAATGATATCGTTTGCCTTTTTCTTCCGCAGGACGCCGTTAAACCCAGTCGAATTTTCGTAACCCTCACCAGCATTCCTTTGTGCAGCTTCTGTAACTTCAGAAATGATGTATTTCTATGTGCATCTGGTATCTTATTGTAGTTAATATTTGGATCATGGTGTTTTTAAATACGGAAAACATTATCAGAATTATTTGAGAAATACGTCGATGGGAAAAATGACAGGATAATATGTACAAATTCTTTATATTTTATTAATATAAGTACGACGTGGTAAAAAAGTACAAACACAAATAATTCGCTTATGTTACATTTATGTGCCTATTCCGACGAAGTCGATCTATATGCGGTTTGTCACGTGAACCTCTGTTTTAAATTAATTCCTCTTTGGACGTGAAAGGACGCTTGACTATGCGGGTTATCATTTCAAATCGTGCTTTGAAACAAACCCTTGTAATATCTGCCATTATGGCTCATTTACACTGCAGTAAATTCTCATCCTGTAACGTTCGTGATGGATTCTATAGTCAAGTTTTACAAAATTATAATAATATCACCGGTATAATCACAGGTTGTATTTATTGTATTATTTAACATTACTTATATTTCGAATCAAAGTAATAAAATTAACAATTATCCTTAGAACGGTATATGTCTGCGAAGAATCCGAGTTCATTAACTCTCAAATTTTGCGATAAATTGGAAATATTGTTGCGCCATTTGTGAATTGATCTTTTTTACAGACATATTATTGTACATTTGATTAATAATTTTATTACAATATTGTGGAATGTGAGTAAAGTCACGTAATAAAGTAAATATTGCCTGCGATGATTTTGTACTGTTTTTAATAAATTAAAAAACCTCCGCGACGAGAAATGCTTCGCTTTCGTTGCGCGACGCTCATTCTCTATAGTGTGGATCAGTCATTACAGTTGTTTCTTTGCCTCAATGACAGAAACACGTATGATAACGATGAAGTAATATTGCAGCAACATTCTGATTGATCTTATCGTGATCTCTCAATTCCTTGTTTCTGCAGGCTTGGAATTGCCAGCGAATTTTGAATCCGCCGATCTTGAGGCAATCTATATTTGGTCATGTTATAAAAAGAAATCGAGACGAATTCTTTTATTGTCAACCACAAATTGAACATTTGTTATCCACTTGTCTGGCATTATATACATCTGCATAATTTGCGCAGCTGGTAGGTCCTGAAAATGAAAGAAATAATGAATTCGCATATTTGTGTCAATCCTAATCTAAAGAAATAAACTAGCCATTTATATACAGAATTCGTACGAATAGAGCAATAGTTTAGGGGAGTCTAAAGCACATCTTTGAAATAAAACCACAAAATGTAAAATTTAAAACCAGTTAAGGGAAATTGCTGTGGCCATAAACCTCTATGCTATAACCCATTGAACTTTTTAGTATAAATATACTTTAAGGGGGTCCTAAAGGGATCCGCGGGTAAGGTAAGAAATGTCACTAAATACGTAAATTGAAGATGACTGAATAACATTTTTAAAATTCGGGCTCTGTAAGGGCAATTCTAAGCACTGTAAATAGTAGAAAATACCAAAAATATTAATTAAGAACTGACCGAGATTTTTCGGAAATAAGTCATTTTTATTTATTTCCGAAAATTCTTGGTCAGTTTTCAATTAATTACTTTGGTATTTTGTAGGAAACCGGCTATAGTAATTAAAATTGCCCTTACAGAGCCCGAAGTTTGAAAAATCGATTCAGTAATTTATTATTTAGTTTTTAATGAGAATTCCTGCCTTATTAAACGGTGAATTTACAGCGTTTAGCATAAATTCCTACTTAATCGGCGGATCACTTTAGAACCCGAATGATAAAGAAGTATATTGGTGTTCAATTTGGACTCCTTTTTTATTCATTATAATCTCGCTTATTATATTTGTATATATACGATACAGTTAATAATATTTCTTTCTTGTTCCATTTATAGTTGCATCGAATTTACTTTAATTTCAGGATATTTTATCATCAATTCTATTATATTTATTAACTGTAAATTCTTTATCTATAACTAGAAAAACCTATTCTTTGAATTTCTATTAATATTATAAAATTCCCAGTGAAAGTAGTGAGTGAGTGAGTGAACAGATAACATTAATAAATATATGAAGTATGCATATATATGTAATAAATATATATTTATTCACTCACTCACTACGTTCACTGGGGATTTTATAATATTCATAGAAACTCAAAGGAAGGGTTTTTCATTTCAAAAGTTAACCACAAAGTTAACCTTCTATTTAAGATTAACTTAACAAATTGAAACAATAAGAAAACACTTTTGCACTCAATGAAACGTATAATTATTAATATTTGTATTAAACAAAATATACGAAAACCGCGAAACATGATGAACACTCGGAACGAGCGGAATGAGAACCTCGATAGCAGAATGAATACAGGAATGACGGTTTTGGTACGACGTATTTTATCTCTTGTAAAAGCACGAACCCGAGGTAAATTACGTACCCAAGAAACGAAAAAGTATACGGAATCGATATTTTGCATTCTGTTTCTTTCTAGTGGCGTATTGATTATTCGAGATTCTTATTCGAATTTATACTATTTTATACGACCTGTAATACCAGAATTGAATTCATTCGATTTTATACGATACCGTATTTAACGCATTACAAAAATTGATTTGTTGCGGCTTAGAATAGCTTTAAATTCTGTTAATTTAATCGAAGAATTGATTATATCGTTTTCCGTATTTCATAATTTTTGAAGAAATGTTCTGTTTTCTAGTTTTGAGTTTGAATCATTCGATAATGCAAAGTAATCGTTTCTTTGAGGTTATGTGCGTTTATGTATTGCGTATAATATCGTATACACTCGCATTCGTAACTGAAAGAGTGGGACAGAAACAGACTTATTCCGTATTAAATCGTACAGATTTTTCGTATACAGTAAAACCCCTCTTACTTGAACAGGGTCGAGCCAACATTTCCCCTTCGACCCTGTTTATTTGAACGCTTACAGTTGTCCCCACTTCTCGCGCAATATACCCGTCCGAAGTGAGAAGCGCACGCGCATTGGAAATTGCATCCGCGTAGATCGAGTTGTGGGGGTAAGGGGAAGTAGAAATCGTTCAAATAAACGAGGTTATTTTGTTCAAATAGACGGGGTGTTCAAGAAAGCGAGTGTTCAAGTAAGAGGGGTTTTACTGTACATCATTATAAGCGTACCGTACATGATATTAAAGGTTGAAATTGTAGAAATTATGTCACAGGCGCGGTATTCGCTTTTCATCGAGTTACCTCATGACCAAAAGTTTAGAAGTACATGATCTAATAGCTCTAAATCACGTGCTATATAATTAAATAATACTAATATAATTAAAAGATGATGTGCTTTAAAACGTAGAAAATTTTCTCCTTGTGGATCAATTTTGCAAATTATCATAATTCGCCGTCGATCATATGAACTTTAATTTTACTATATTAGTAAATAATTCTTGTCGATAATGAAGTGTGGCATTAATAAGTAAACATTTATTGCAATATGGCCGTTACACTTCTAAAATTTATGCCTTAACACAGACTGTGTTTATGCAGCGCTCAACACAACGCCCCTGACGAGGACTTGGAAAAAAATCGAAACGTTGGGCTTGAAACTGTCCGTTATAGGGCATAAATTTTAGAAGTGTAACCGCCATATTACAATAATTTACTTATTACTATATTAGTTGTTGAAAAGTAGCCAAATTCACTAAGAATTTTTTTCAGTGTAGATATATAAGTTTCACATTTAGAAACTACCATATGCTACTACAAGCAAATAAACACTCACAATTTTCTTTCTCGCTGTTGAATTTTCATGAGGATGACCTTCGCATCCATGTTTTTCATTTTCACATTAATTATCGCTTTCGTCGTCACCTTCGTAGCCATCGTCGTACTGATAGTACTGACTGTGATCACAGTCACCTTCGTCGTCGCTGTCTTTGTCTTTCTCCTCTTGATGAAAATTTAACCTTTCGATCGTTGTCTTCGAGCTCTTTCCTTTTAATTCCAACTCCATTTCGTCTATTATCAGAAATAATTCCTGTAATAGCCGATCTTCTTCAACGTCGAATACTCGTTTCTTCGGTTGCGCATCCATTTCACAGATTGAGAAATATGGCTTGAAGTCCACGGAAGACGTAGTAAGATAGAACGAAAACGAACTCGTAAATTGCACCACTAAATAGAGCGATAACTCGCGTAGGTTTAAGGCGCAAGCAATGGAAGCGCAACCAATCAGATAACGCCAACGTCGTTGGTAGTAGATTCGTGGCGGATATGAATGTCGTGTGTGTAAGAATTAATAGCGGTGGAACTTAGGACCTATTTATTAGTCGTGCCTGAAATACAAATCGATTAACTATATAAATAAATGAGTAAGTTTTATCAGTATCATATAAAAAATTACATAAATATTTAAAACTAATCTTTAACAATTATTATTATGCTTAGTTTTTATGTAAGCAAAATCAATTCACTTATAAAAATGCTCATTATTTTTATTTTGACATTCTTCGTCAACAATTTTTTGTGTATTTTTTCTTTTTTTCGCCGGTCCATTCATAGCAGCATATGATCGCTTAGTCATGTTTTCAAAATTCATAATGGCGGATACAATATGGCCGACAAGTTTTTAATGTATCGATATATTTTTGGCAAGTAAGAGCTTGTTTGGTTGCTTATTACGAATCCGAAGTTATAGTTTCTCGATTCAAAATAGTGTAACGTGTTAGATAATACAATTTATTATTAGGAAATGTACGCATAAAACAACTCCGACACTTGAAAAATTCTGAAAAAATATATAGGACATGAAAATGTAAGGAATACGTGAACTATGCTGAGTCTGTTAACCGTTTATAACAAGTATATAAATAAATTACTACAATTATTCATTGAATATTAGTATGCAAATAATAGTACATTACTCAACGAGGGAGGTAAAATAAATGTTTTAAAACATGTTTCTCACCCTCGGTTTCGCCTCGGGTAAATATTACACGCAGTCTGAGACATTCCTTTTTACTTCATGAGGGAAGTATACGATTTTTCTTTATGGCCGGAAGGATGAGCGGCATCTTTCCTTCCGCTTGCGGGCTGTGCCGCATAAATGCCGCTGGCGACACTTTCCGTCTCTAGGGAGTAATGAGAACGAAGTGCGCATGCGCACTGGCGCCCGGGAGGAATCGGCAACTTTCGTTCCTCGTTTCAGGTATATGGAATACGGACATTCCGACGCGGTCGGGAGTAATATCTGTTTTTACACCCAACCGTATAACGTAAAATAACATAACTCTTTCAGAAGGCTCGTTTTTTTTAAGTTGCATTATAAAATGGCTTTAAGAAAAGGCTTTAGAATTGATCAAATGACAGGAAAAACCTTGCGTGACTCATTTGTGCACAATGTATTTTTTTTTTAATGTAACATGTTACGTTACTCGTAAAATTAGTTTTTAGTTTTGTAACGTTTAATATACATAACAAATTCAGTTCTTTTGCTTTGGCCTAATTTTTAGAAGCTAGTATATAAAATTAAACGTCTAGTTAATAGTTATTCAAATTTAAAATAACGGATTAAATATGGCGGACTATTTTTACAAAATTTCTTTGATTTTTATAAAATTTGATATGTTAGGGTTTTTGAGGCCACTGATTACAAATCCAAAGTCAGTTTTCATTAAAATTTGAAATCCAAATACATGATTTAACATTAAGGATACCAGAAATTTAAAACGATTTGTAAAGAATAATCATTTTATTATTGTCAAAAAGTGTGTTTTGTGTTGTATTAAAAAAACACAAAAGTTATAAATACTTTAATAACATAGGAGAAAAGATCACAATGATTCCAAAGTACTTAGAAGCTAAATTGTAGATGTGCCATTAAATAATTTGATTTTTCAAAGTGAGTTTCGCTTGGAAATTTAAAGTTTGACGTGGTCGCATTTTTTTTGTATAGGTGGCACACATTCGGGCAAAGGCTCAAATTACTTCTTATCATATAGGTAATGTACCCCTGTTGTGTGGTTTCTTAAAAACCAATGTGAAAAAAATTATCTAAGGTTGATTGCTAAATTGTCAACTATAAAAAAAAGTTATCTCGCAAGTTGGAAGGTATATAATTTTATTCCTCAGTGAGGCACATCATTAAGTTAAGGATTTTTCATTTGTTTGCATCCCCAAATACTTCCACAAAAAACCACAGACCATAAAAAAAAGGTTCAAAAAGTTTCAGTGTTAAAACTGAAAAAATGTAGTGAGTGTCGCGCACCAAAAATAGGCAAATTCATTAATTTTATTTACTCTCATTGTTTTCTACATATCGGTAATTAGTAATAAACGCTTATTACACGTAAAACGAACAAAAATTTGTTGATCTGTAGTGTTGCAAAGTTATATTTCAAATTTTTAAGGTATCATAATGAGCGACAACATAAAGTTTAAAAGTTCTAGAACAATGCCCATATATTGTATTCGTTTAGAAATAAATGAATGAAAGCACTGCAAAACTATAGTGGGATACAACGGACTCCAATTTTAACCTTCAGCTAATTGTAAACATGCCACCAAAGGTGCGATGGCATTTTGTGATTGGTGCCTATACAGGGATTGCACGTCAGACGTGGAATACGGGATTTCTGATGCAGGCGTGAGAAAAGTTTCTCACACACAGAGCGTAAAATACAATTTTGCTCCCTATATCGCGGGAGCGAAATAGCACGCTTTTGTTTGAGAAAATAACACGTACAACAAGGAGAATAGATGTTTATCTTGCTCCCTAGTTGCACGATGTATTATCTTTTGAATGAAATTAATCATTATACATGCACAAGTGTAACAAGTATGCTATTTTGTTACTCTGTGAGAGACATGTTTCGAACACTGTTTTTAGGGGTTTTAGTGTGCGAAGTGCAAAGCACCAATTAGAAATTTCGCAAACTAAAAAAAGAGTGCGAAATTGAATTTTTAAAAAGATATCAAAAAAGTACTATTAAAATCATAACTCTAAAACGAAAAATTATACATTATTTTTGAAATATACATGTAAATGCTTTGAGCTTTTGTGTCAATAAAAAATAACAATAACCCAAAATTTGTTGAAAATTCTTATTCAGCTGACAATATATAATTATATAGCTGACAAATGAAAACATTGAAATCGTACTAACTTTTGGACTGTGGTGTAAACATAAAAGATAAGCCTAATAAGTATTATTGAAAATGTATATAATATTTGTCTTTTATTTTTCGGAGTTATGTAGCGAATATTAGTATTAATATTAGGTGAAATGTACAGTGTCTGAGCATTTAGAAATTCTAATTCCAAGTAATTTGCATCTCGGAAAAACCTATTATATATATTAAATTATAAAACTGTGATTTTCTTCAATCTGCACATAAAACCAACGTATTTTTCCCTCAGTGCATTATGGTTTATTAATCTAAGACATCGACAATGGCTAATTTTGATGTAGGTTTATATTTTTACTTAAAAAGAAAAACGATTTTTTTTGTAGTGATTTTTTGATTGCACATTTTTTACATCGAACGGAATTTTTATCAATGAGAATAATCGTACAATGTCAGAGATTATAATCTCTGACAATGTTTGTCCTTAATGTTGTTACATTAGATTTGTATTATTTTTACATCGAATATCCGAAATGATTTTTTGTTGTTGTTACATTCGAAGGGCGCAAAATAACATTTTATGCCCTTGATTCGAAGACCATTATTGTTTTTTACATTCCAAACATTTACAAATGGTTTGTTACTTCAGTTAAAATCATTCATAATTAGTTTTATATGTTTACTTAGTAAATAATCTATACTGTATACACTTACTTTGAATTTGGAAATTCAATGTTTTCTTTCACACAATTTAACAAGTGGACCAATTAAGTTTCAACGAATTTTCATTTAGTATTTTTTCATATTATCTTCAAAAAAATCGGCGTAAGGTATTCGTGAGAATCTGTCCACATAATTTATTTATAATCAATTTTCAATAAGTTATAAAAATTTATTTGCAAATAAATCCAAATTTGTTGACTGAAAAAACATTTAAATCCAGAATTTATATATGAAACCGGTATTAAACATATCTGTACCCCTAACCACTACAGAACATAACCTGGAACCTCGTAATGCTTAAAAGCAGCGGAAAATACTCAAAATTACCAATATATATATTATATTTTACGTCGTGATTATTTGTGGAAATAATATTTCGAATAAAAAATGTTGGGATGTGACATTTGGAAATAATGATATCATAGTTCATTGTACTTAACCCTTGACCCCGAAATGTACAAAATGTTGTCATGAAGTTTGCCAGTACTTTTAGTATTAAATCGAAAGCAAAAAATAGAGGATTACACATTTCCTATAACTCAAAAAAATGCCTTCTTAAATGGCGTTTCTGAAAATACTGCAAATTTTAAAATAAAAGAATTGAGGACACTTTGAATAAAAAACTCTGTGCTTTAACAAAATTGAGAGGACTGAAAATTTGTTAGATTTTATGGTGAAACACACTGGAATTTTGAAAAACTTTTGGTTTATAGGTTTTGAAAACAATTTCCACAAATTTCCGAACAAATCCTCATGCATTCTATGATTAATTCTACGAATTTTTTGGCTGTGCAGTTTTTTCCAAAAATTGATAGTTTACAGAGAAAAAAAACGAAAAGAAAAATATATAAATAACTCTTGAGATTTTTTTCCTCGAAAACCATCAACTTTTGAAAAACATTACATACAATAAACATTGTTTGACTGTATCATACAACATACCAGAAATTTGTCTCGATTTTCTACCATCCTTTTTAAATTTAAACAAATTTATATAAACCAAATTACAAAATATTACTAACAAAATTTTTGTTAAATTACAGTATATACCTCCATAAAAGCTAACAATTTTTCTCATTTTTGATTAAAAGCACATTATTTTTGTGTCGGAGTGTCCTTCATTTTTTTCTTAAATTTTAATTCTGCGATTTTGAATTGTTTGAAAATAAATATTACCACATTGAAGCTTAGAAATGTTTGCCATGTTATTTATAGCCATTTGAGATACTTTAGTGCGGGAAATGATACAAAAATTAAGCCAAGTGAAAAGAAATCCATGAAAACTCATGTTTTTATTACTTAACGACGTGTACTATTTTGAAATGTGCAGTATACTCAAATGCACCATCCGAAAAGGTAGGTTTGGAGCCATAAAAAGTGGCTAATTAAAATTTGTTTTGTTTCGTTTTAATACCAAAGACTACACTCAAACTTCATAATAAAATGTTGTACCTTTGGGAGTTAAAAGGGTTCACAAATAAATAATATTGAATTATAACGCCTTATGCTGAACGCAAGATGTTAAATTGCACTTTTTCATTTGTTTCCCAACAATGGTACCCCCTGTAATCACTCAAATAACGACAACATGTAAAACAGTTTCGTGATAATCATATTGTTAGACAACAATTTACTTTTAATGTATAATTACGCATTGTTACCAATTGTCGAAACCCTGAATTTGCATCGACGAAAATCTGTCCATTTACAACAAATATTCGCGAGTTATTTTGGATTGGTGTTTTTTTCTAATGAAATTTAGATATTTCGAGCACAAATTTGTCCGTTATCGAATTTCTCTTTATTTTTAATGTCACTGAATAAAAAACTACACTATCATAGCTTTATTTGATAAGATATTTTTCTTTCGTACATTTAAAATTCATCAATTTCGCGTTTACAAAAAAAGAAAACTGGGGTCTTAATCATTTAAATTATTCTTTACATTAATTTCAAAATCAAATAAGTCAAAAGCCATTATGAATCGCAAACATAAAATTAGTAATTATATTCAAGTAAAATAATATTTCTCATTATTATTAAATGCCGAAAATGTAAAGTCATGTAAGTTAGGAAGTTAAACCATTTTGATAAAGATGCAAACAATTAAAAAAAATTTAATTCACTTCAAAGCTGCATATCTATCTAGATTTTCTAAAAACTAGATCGAAAAAATTTAGCAACAGAAAGCTATTTTCAAATTATATGATTCATTTTTGTATACTGCAATAATTATTTTAAATTATTTGATACTAATTTTTAGATACTACATATATTTAAATGTCACACTAATATGTCGATATTTTATATGTTCTTTGACTAAATTAAATTAGTCTATGCTTCTCATCGTCAAGGCAAAAACTATTGGATTATATACAAAATTATTAAAATTCAACCTAACTTAACATAAATTATTATTAAATATATCATTATAAAACTAATCGTCTTTCAATAATTTTGGATGCCTTACAGACGTCACATTTCTTTAACAGATTTAAACAGAATTAAACAGAATTAAACATTTTAGATTAGCACGTGAATTTTTGATAAATCTTAAATGCAAAAGAAATTTTCGATTAGGATTGACACTAAGTCTTACTTATTATTATACGTTTTTATTTAACAAATCGACAGCCAACGTTAGTATTTTTTCAATCAGTTTTTATAAATTTTTCAGTATCACAATTTTTTGCAGTAGATGAAATATATGTTACTATTTATTAAAATTACTCAAACCTTGTTTGTTAAAGAGGTTGTCTTCCTAATTGCAACGCTATGACTGTCAAACGTTAAACTTTCAAATTTACGAAGACAAGGAAAACATACATTAACGCAAACTAATTTCCAGTATTGTTTATTTATAGAATTGATAATTATCATGATTTTGATTTTTAAAATATTCAAACGTTGACAACCGAAGTGAATAAAAAAAAATATGATGCAAATGTTAGTGAGATTTATTAACGTGGTTAATATAAGATTTACAATAATAAAAAATGTATAAAGTACCTTTCGTTAATTTAATTTCAAATATTACAGTTTATCTTAATTACACCTGCTTAACATGCATAATTATGAATCCACGTATTACTGCCTTGTTTATAATAATATAGTGACGTTGAATTTACTTATAACAGTTGATGATCAATCGAGTTAATAGTTAGTAGTTACAGTGTCATGATCGTTGTGCTTTTGCAATTCCCTTTTTTATTTAGTTATATAAAAGTATCGTGTATAGTCATTTTAGATCAACGGAATTTAACACTTCCGTAACATTTTATGCAGTGAAGTTTTTACCTTCAATGCAGGTAAGGAAATTAAAATATATAGGTTCACCTAAATAGTGAACATTTTACTTTCAAGTTAATTCTCATAAAAATTATTATTAAATCTAGACGGTTCTTAGGTATTTATATTATTACGTAATGCAATTATTTATTCATTTTGTTCTTAAAAATGAATCAGTTGAGGGAAGTTGTTTCGTTTTGGTTTTGTTATGTTATTAAACATTTATTGATTTATAAAGTAACGTTTATTTTACGAAATGTAAAGATTATTATGTATTTTCATCTGAGATTGTCTTGTTAATAGAAATCTGTAATGAGACTATATTGTACGTTAATATTAATGTATGGAATACGTGTAAGGTTTACATGATTATTGAGTGCACAACTAATATGAGTGACTAAAAAGTTACACTTAATGAAAAGCTTTATGTATAACAGAATTAAATTACAAAATATTTTCAGCGTGCACAAAGAAATTGTGCATAATAATAGTATATTTCGGTACAAGAGCGAGAAGTAGGTGATTTCATTCCTGCAATATCACGCACATTATTCACTTGTATCGCAACGTACTATTTTTAAACGCATCGTTTAATAACACCCATTAATTACTAGACATTCTGTAAAATAATGCATTATTTATAATAAATGCAGAGGCTATTGGTGATATTAATCGCAATGTTTAAACTATATATTAATTCTCTTATCACCTGTTTTTAAATAACGATACATATTTGACATAGGTTTCTATAAAGTTTTAATATACTTGTACAACTGAACCTCATCATAATGTGTATGTTCGAATTCAACACCTTAACTTGTTTGATAAATCATGTTTAATTATGTTTATTAACGGAATAAAGTATCTTTTACTTTTTGTTAATGATTTAACTTATTTATATGGAATAGAAGGTAAAAATACTTTAAAAAGTCGAAAAATCAAAATCATTCATGGAGGCTTTTAACAAATATTTTTAACAATTTCAAATTTAAAGTTTTCTCTTTGCATCTTTTGTTTGTTTCGTTGCATAATTCTGAACAAAAATTGTTAAATGGGTTTATTTTTAAAAAATGGTTTATAAAATTATCTTAATTAGAAAAGATAAAAAAATGTTTAAAAATATTTAAAAATATTATTTTCCTTTCCTTGAAATTTTTGACATTTTTCATTCAAATTTTTCAAATAAACTGAATTTTTCCGGGCCCATTAATGAACATTTTTTAATTGTTCATAACATATAATAATATAACGATAAACAATCTTCACGGATTATTTTGATTGTTTATTTACAATTAAATTTCTTTCAAAATGTGCAAGAAAATGTTAAGAGATTTGACTTTTGGTTCAGTTATTTTCAAGCACCGATTTAAATTATACTAAACAAGATTAGAAATATTTACCATAAACAAAAAATGGTAAGAAGAATATAAAGTTTGCTAAGTAGTATTTAGCTAGTTAATTTAAATAATGTTGTTCAGGTTCATTTTTGAAATTAAAAACATTTCAATATGAACAAACCAAGATTTTGAAAATTAAAATCGCTCGAGTAGAACCGAAATGTAATATATCGGAATTCTGTTACCATTATTACATGGAAGAACAATTTTGCTACCTGAACTTGCCATTTTTTTAACATTTAACGGTATATTCTTTGAAGTACTATTTTTAAACCATTTATCATTAAATTTTATATTACTTATATCCTCTGTCTTCGTTTTATTATTAAAAATCTAATTGATTTTGTTCTGTAGCCTAAATCTGTGAAAAAGTGACAATTTGTTTTTTCATTCTTAAAAATTGTATACGACAAATGATATCTGAAACATTTTAACATTTACAACAACAAAAATAAAATTACATTAAATTTTGCAAATATTCAGTATCATCTTGCCGCAAATGTTAAGCCAATGTGTGCATAAAAGCATACCATTTTTTTAAAATTTAAGTGTAGCATTTGAACATGCAATACCAAATTTTGAGAATAGATTACGGAAGATCATCAAGAATCAATTCTGATTTTTTTTTATATTTGCTTCGCCTAGGATTACCGAAATCTAATACGCTCCCAAAATAACATTTTTGTTACAGCGTGGTCAAATGCTTTTTTCACACTTTTGACATTTTCCTTTCGCATTTTACCCACACTTGTAACAAAAAATACATTTCGGTACATATGCAAAAATGTTTAATGGACGAACGTCCAAATACATATTTGTTCGCAAACACTTTTTCACACTTATATCGAAAACTACTATTTTTAACGGCTCCATGTCTTTATTTCACATGACAACTAATCACACGACAAAATAGAACACGACAATTGATCGCACGACAAAATATCACATAGACAAATAATCATAAACAAAAATATCACTGAGGTAAAAAACCAGCCCTAAAACATTGAACATTGCACACGGAAATTCATGTCAGTCTTTTCTCGCCGCCATTTTGGCGTTAGGATATTTTGGTCCCTCTGGTTTGGCGCCGGATGTTTTGGCATCAGGCTACTTGACTCTCGTTATTGTGACGAGAATTATTTTAGATAAAATTTTGTTTACTAAAATGGGGGAAACAGAGAAATGGCAACGTCATGAAACTAACCTAATCTAACTACTCAGAATTCTGCCCACCACTAATAATGCCTAAAAGCATATGCGTTCTCTAAAACTAACCTAACCTAACCACTCAGAACTCCGCTTACACCTAATAATGCATAAATGAATGGCTGCACGGGGAAATTTTTAAATGTGTGATATTTTGTTGATGTGATATTTTATCAATGTGATATTTTGTCATTGTGATATTTTTATGCGAGATATTTTATCATTGTGATAATTTGACACGTGATCAAATGTCCGTGATATTTTCTCGTGTGATTATTTGTCCGTGAAATAAAGACGTGCTACCTTTTTAACAATATTCTTTTGCCTTCATGAAACATTTTGACCGTCACGACGAATACAATATTTTGAATTGGCGAACTCTAACATTATATTTATATGTTTTAGACCCCAAAAACACCTGATATTTTGGGTCAGTCAGTAAAGCAGCTTCGTAATCTCGCTTGGTATTGTACAGAAAGATTGTACTCTACCGTACACGACTACAAATAAATATGCATATTATTATTATTAGTACATTTTCAACTTAAAGTTAAGATATAACAAATTCAACCATATTAGATTCCGCGATCTGAATTTTTTATTTCTGACATCCTCTTCATAATAAACGAGTTCAAAAACCTCGGAGTGAATATTTTCAAATAACATCGGTAAACATATTTTATTTAGTTCATGTAGCGTCTTAAGCAATTAACAGCGATTTCATTAAAATTCGCCGTTACATTTTGAAGCATTCAGGCGTTATTCATTGCAAGTACTAAAAAGAAGAAATATTTGTTGGATGAAAAAAAAACTTATATTTCAATTAAATCTTTTACATTTGATAATTCGAATAAATATACTTGAATTTTTCTTAATGTAGATAAAAATGTAGAAATATTAAAAAAATAATATTTTCAACAGGAAATTCTGCATTTAGTTTTCGTTTACAAATACAGTCTTTTAGCTGTTCAATTAATTAATAAATAATTCATTATTTCATTTATATCAACAATATTTTAAACTTACAAAAATGGCGACCAAAATGGGCTTCGTATTTCTTTTCCTCATGCCTCAA
Organism: Trichopria drosophilae; assembly: GCA_030407085.1. Classification (NCBI taxonomy): domain Eukaryota; kingdom Metazoa; phylum Arthropoda; class Insecta; order Hymenoptera; family Diapriidae; genus Trichopria; species Trichopria drosophilae. Next base: position 107,345,464 of record CM059586.1, read on the forward strand.
GTATAAAAAGCAACAAGAAACGAAATCGTAGCTGATTTTTTTTTCGAGAAAAAAATAAAATAAAATGTATTCTTGTACAAGTTTATATGAAATGTAGAAGATTCAAAAGCATACTTTTTATGTTATTTTTAAATGGCTATGAGAAATATTCAATTTGAATTTCATACAATATTTATTGTCATATACAACATTTAAACGCATTAATTTCTATTATATTATATGTAGGGGGATACCGGGGCAATTCAAGACAAGGTAAAAAATGTGTAACCACAGAATATTTGTCACACGCGACAAGATTGTTTTTTTTTCATTTAAAATCTTTTGTGGCATACCTACTTTTTACCACTCTTAGTGCCAACGACGTGTACATATTATAGTGACACAACATATACGTGCAATAATTGTACTGCATGTATGTACACCTAGAGACGAAATAAAAAAAAATTGTTTTGATTTTTAAAATTTTGACTTTATTTTGGTATTTTCTACCTAAGTTACTTTTAAAAATGTACATATTATAGTGACACAACATATATGTGCAATAATTGTACTGCATGTATGTACACCTAGAAAAAAATTAAAAAAAATGTCTACCTACAAAAATTGAAGAAAAAAATTGTTTTGATTTTTAAAATTTTGACTTTATTTTGGTATTTTCTACCTAAAAACGAGTATTTTTTGTAGGTGACATTTTTTTCTATCTCTCTTTGTTTTTGAGATAATAAGAAAATAAAAAAAATCATGTTTTTTAATAAAAATAGTCATAACTCCGGTCAGAAAGATCGCACAAAAATGGGCGAGCGATCATTTTAAAGGTAAAAAACATACCTTTAAATCCCCGTTAGTTTCATTACCCTACTATTATTCGTTTCAAATTGGCAAACAATTAACTAAAGATAAAAAATATCGTATTTTTTCTTGTTGGTTTTTTATCGATAAAAATCTGAATTTTGGGTCTTTTCGATTTGTTACGATGCTGAAATGAAAGCTATTGCAATAACCTTTGAAATGCCGTTCGATTTTTTAAACTACGATAATTTTTCGCAAAGATATTAAACTTTGAAGTTAAATAAATTTCGGCTTTGGCATGGCAAAAGTGATTGCCGGGGAGTGTATAATCTAATAAACAGAGGAAAAATTAATATTAAACAATGAAAAATATCGGCAAATTTAATTTGAAATATCAATGAATAATTAGCACTAAAATATCGAATACTATTGTTGGAACAAATATCAGTTTACTAAAAATTAATGAAATAATTTGAATCAACTCACAAGGTACACAATTTTTTTTTTACTATTATAATAGTATTAAAAACATTTCTTGGGCAAAACTAGACCGGTACTAGCCAATATTTACATAGTACTTGAAACAAATCGGAGTCAGTTAATTAAAACCTTTCAGACTCGTCCAATCATAAAATTTAAATAGTCAATTATAGTCATTAGTATTAATAAATATCATAAATAAATCAAAATTATAGACTGGAATCATTGGGTGTTGAAATGAAAAGTCATAATTATCTTTATATTGGTCATTCAATCAAAAATATATTTCATAATTTGAATTTCACAAATCGATTGAAGTCGTCATAAAAGTCAAATCACACATACATACCAACATTCTCGTCGTCGTTTCGCGAATAAAACAATAAGAGTCATGAGTAATAAAAATTGAAGTCACCGAGTCATTGGTACGTCGTGTGAGTCAATACATATATAAAAACTGTCATTTATCGTCAAGTGCCGAAATAACTTACGCGGAATAAATTAATACGCGGACACACATTCATCTCATATTGCACTCACACACATACACATATACATTAATATACATAAATAAATTAACACATGTACATAAACTAAACGCACATATTCATTATATCATTTTTAGTACGGACGGAAGAGAAAGAGGCTTACTTTTTCGTCTTCTTTCTTCTTGGCGTCGTTCCTCTTGTTTGGGTCCTCCATCCGTCTGGTGATTATGATTCGGCTGCTGTCACCTCGTGAACCTATTTAGGTGTCGCACTCTCTCGCGACCACGAGGGAGAGGACCAGCAGCCTCTTTCTGGTACCCGGACGAACGGAGTTCCGTCGTCAGTTCCTGGTGCCTTGCTCTCGTCAAAAATGTATCCTCGCCGCTTCCTTTATAATTGTTTGTTTTGTTGCTGGCTGTTGAAGTTGCGTGGGCCCACTTTTTACCTGAAGCAGCCAGGTTCTCCAGAGTTGAGGAGGCAGCGAGTCGTCCCCAGGAGTCCACAAGAAGAAGAGGAGTGTAAGTGCAAGAGTGTCCGATATAAGAGAGTTTAAGGGATACTTACCAGGTCTTATAATACCTCGGTAAGTATCCCTATGTCCATTCGTGTCGCCGAGTTCCTTTTTTCCTGAGAATCGGGACGGGAACTGTCAAACATTTGAATCTAATTTGCTTAATTTGAGTTTGACAGCCCGCCCCTCATTTGAATTTGGAGCGCCTGCGCCCCATTGCGGCGACACATGCGCTCCGAGCTTGGAACTCGGCCCGTTTGTTGCCCACTTTTCAGGTTGCGCGACCAGGGCGCCGTTGCACCTCTTCTGCGCAGGTAGAGGCGCACCAGCGCAAGCGCCATGTCATTGCGCGCGCATGTCCATTGATGCGCACTCGGATCCCACGTGGGCTTGGGATCCAAAATGGCCGACCGGCCGGAAAAAGCGCGCATCTCGTCCTTGGTATCTACTTCGTTATTTCACATTGAAAGCGCCTCCACACCAATATGTATCGCAACGGCCCTCTTTCTCTCCGCCGCTCTTTCTCTTCCGCGCGGTCGGGTTAAACGGCTCGTTACATACTATATCCGGGCACTAGGCGAATTTTGTATACCACAGTAGGTACGAATACTGGCCAGTTTCACCGCCCAGCGTCAAGTAAAACTGACCAGTAACTTGTTTTTACCCGGATTCAATTTCTACTTGGGTTGCAGCTATTAATTTTGGAAATATTAAAATGTGGGTCAAAGCTAGCCTACCACGATTAATTGAGATTTTTGAACATTTTCAACGCATTCACAGCATTATCGTTAAAGGAAAAGTATTGGTGATTTCTGTTAACACGTGGACTGTCGATAATGGTTATAGACGCCCGAAAAACGCGTCTTTTTAACACATTTTAATGTTTTGAAACATTATCAAAATTAAATTATATGATCTGGATTGAAAGGTAAAAGTATCAATTTTTAAAATGTTTTTTTTTGTTTATCTCTTTACAATAATTCTATTAAAAGTTATGATGAATTTTATATTGCGCATAACATGTTTTATTTTGCGGCTATAGTCGTCATCGACAGACAACGGATTAAATATTATTACATACAACAAAAGTACATGTACTTACTTCTCGGAACTCCTTTTCTAAATGGTACTGTTATTGACAAGTATTACTGTTGCTGACATGCGGAATATACGGTGATGGTAATAGTATTTGATAGATAACATTTGCCAGACTGCTTATTGAGAAGTATTGTAGAAGTATATTTTGACAGGTATGGCATCAGTCAGTTCACTGTCTGGTCTTATCCAAATATATGAAATATTAAAATAAAAAAAAAAAAGAAAACGAATATATGCAATTATTCGAATCAATAAGTATGTAAAATAAGGGTCATTTCTTGGCAGGCTGCTTTTTATAATTATTTTTAGTCTCAACTCTAAAAGAGCACATTTTATTCAAAATCAGATTTTTTCGATGATCTCAACTCGTTTTGAAAAAAATCTGCTAAGAGATATTCAGGTTTTTATGTTCAATCGATAAAACTTTCTTATTTTTTATATCTATAAAAACATTTATATTGACAATACATATAAATATGTACAGATAATATACTTTTTTTTATAAATATGTATATGATTGCGTAAACAATTCTGTGGGGAAGTAGAATACACAGTTTTGTTACTCCAATTCCAAGGATTTTTTAATCGATTACGTGCAATGTATACTATAATACATAGTTTAGCAATACTCAGAAATTGTATGTATTTTGTAAACAATGTAATATTTGTATTTGTATACATTACATTCAAGTAAATATTACTTACGCCTCATTTGAATGCCATAGGTCCACTGGACTACAAAATTATTTTTCATTACCAATTTCCATTTAAGAAATTATTATAAGGTCGTTATCTAATTTGATCAAGAAATTATACTTCAAAAACATTACGAGCACGATTTAAATTACAACCATTTTATTATTAATTTAAGCAACCGAGGTCCATCGGAATCCATAATCGAAAGAAAATTGCCAGTGTGCACAGTATAAAAAACGAACTCAATCATGCGAGGGTTAAATTAGATCAGTGGAAGTATATGATGGAAGGAGTATAATTACTCAAACATAGGACATAAACGTATAAAAATATTTCTTTATTAAATAAAGATACAATTTCCATAACATAGGTATCGCTATAATATCAAAACAATATAAACATGTTTACATTATTACAGAATTTTCATATTTAATGAAAATAACTTAAAATTTATTATTGTAGAGGTTGGTAAAAAAACCAATTCAGGTTAATTAAACTGGTTTATTATTAAATAAAGAGGAAAATAGTGAAAGAGGTACGAGAGCGTATCTCGCGATCGAGATCGTGACTTGACGCCGGTGCTAGGCAGACTGTCCGTCTTCGTTATCAGCGCGCTTGCGCTTGGCGCGTACAGACCTCGCGTCGCATCGGATGTCGATGTACACAAAAGAGTCGACTACACAAGTCAACTTGTGACGAAAATAAGAGATAATTAGAACGCGAAGTACATTGTAAGAAATTCGAAAAACACATAAAGCCTATCGCATTTTCAACACTCCCCCGGTTTGAGGATTTTCGGTATTTCGCGGTTCCCGTACACTTATTTTGTTGCATAGTTCATTAAAACGAACGCTTGGCAACGCTTTCGTAAACAAGTCCGCCTTTTGATCGCCAGTACATACATATTCAACCACGATTTCGCCATTTTCGACCTTTTCTCTTATAAAGTGATATTTGACTTGATGTGTTTCGTGCGGCGGTGAAACTCCGGATTTTTGGCTAGCCTAATAGCGCTTTGGTTAGCCACACGCAAGGTCGTTTCTCGCGTCGCTTCATTTGCCGCAATGAACTCGGCTTCGGTGGTGCTAAGGCTGACAGTACCTTGGCGTTTTGAACACCACGTTATCGGACCACTCGCTAATTCGAACAAATATCCGGTAGTTGACCGCCTCGTCTCTTTGTCACCAGCATAATCAGAATCCGAGAAACCGACCAATTCCCCGATATTCCCACGACCAGTGTACATTATCCCGCGATTTTTAGTACCGTTTAAATACCAGAAAATTCTTTTCACAGCTTGCCAGTGAGAATTGTCGTGATTTTCAAGGTATCTGCTGACAACGCCCACCGCATAACTGATGTCCGGTCGCGACACCATTGACGCGAACAATAGCGAACCCACGGCTTCGCGATACGGAACAGCAACGGTTTCGAGGTTTTCGGCTTTCTTGTCTAAAATGACGTGGGGATCGGATGGTATAGAAACAACTTTCGCGTCGTTCATCGAATATTTATTCAAAATGTACTCGATATACTTGGTTTGGTGTACAAAAATCGACTTATCTTTACGGTTTCGTGCGATTTGCATTCCGGCAAAGCAATCCGCTTCGCTCGCTGTTGCATCAAAGGACTTCTTCAAGGCGTTCAGCACGTCATTGATTGTGTCGATTTTTGACGCCATCAGAAGACCGTCGTCTACATAGAGCGCCAGATAGACTTTGTCGCCACCAAACAGTCCGAAATAAATACATTTGTCTGCACAACTCTGCGAGAAATTAAAACTTTTCAAAAAGGAATCGAACTTCTTGTTCCAACAGCGACCCGCTTGTTTCAGACCATATAGAGCTTTATTTAGTTTACATACTAAATTTTCGTCAGGGACATTCAAGCCCTCTGGAATGCGCATGTAGACTTCGTTCTCTAATTCACTATTTAAATACGCGGTTTTCACATCGAAATGATAAATTTCCAAGTCCTCGATAGCCGCGACTGACAAGAGCGTTCGAACGGAATCGTACCGGACTACGGGGGAAAAACTCTCTCCATAGTCTACGCCTGCTTTTTGCAAAAAACCTTGAGCGCATAGGCGCGCTTTATGTCGCGAAACTTTACCAGAAGACGATATTTTCGTTTTGAAAACCCACTTATATCCGACTGCATTGCGATCAGGAGGCAATGGCATCAAATCCCAAGTACGATTCTGCTCGTGCGCATTAAGTTCCTCGCTGATGGCTTGGATCCATTTTTCGGAGTTTTTTTCCAGATATAGCTTCGGCGTATGTTTTAGGGTCGTCGTAGGAAGCGAAATTGGCTTCATATCGCTCGGGAGGGTTTAACAAATTGCGATTTCTTAAACCAGGCCTCCTTTCGCATCGACCTTGCCCATCAGGTTCATGTGTTTCCACTTCCGCGTCGCGTTGTTCGCTATCTGGTGTCGCGTCATCCGTCAACGGGAAAGACATGACCGAAGTTGGTTCTCCAACCATAGGCTCAGTATGCTCATGAAAAATAACGTCCCGTGAAACTGACACCTTATTCGTCTCTGGGTCGAGTAAACGGTAATTCGTCGATTCACCTTGGTAACCTACGAATATTAGCTTTTTAGACTTCGCGTCCCATTTTTTTCTTTGCGGTACATGTGCATACGCGACACAGCCAAAAACTCTGACATGAGAGAGGTCTGGCTTCTTTCCATTCCATAATTCATAAGAAGTTTTTGTTTTCGATCTGGAGGACAAAGTTCTGTTTAATATATAAGTCGCGGTACTGACGGCTTCAGCCCAGAGACGAGTAGGCAACTGTTTTTCCAACAGCATTGAACGAGCACTCTCGACGATAGTGCGAATTTCACGTTCCGCGGAGCCATTCTGTTGCGGCGTGTACGGAGCGGACGGTTCCGCGCGAACGCCGCGTAGTTTTAGATAGTCGGTAAGCTGGGAGTTCGCATACTCCCTACCGTTATCCGAACGTATCGCTTGAATTCTTCGCGATTATTCTTTCTTTGAAAACATCAAATACTTCATCCTTATGACGCAAAAAATAAACTTGCCGATAAGCTGTAAAATCATCTTTGAGAACGATGAAGTAATTCGCGCCTCCTATAGATGGCGTTTGCATAGGGCCACAAAGATCAGTATGGACAAGCTCGCCAGGTCGAGTTGTTCCTTTTAAACCGGTACTTTTAAATGCGAAGTGATTCTGTTTACCGTATATACATCCCTCGCAAAAAATATCCTCAATTTCTTTAATACCGATACCGCTCACAGAATCACTTTTTATCGTTGACTTTAAATATTTGGAATTAACGTGTCCTAAACGATCGTGCCAGAGTTTCGAGTTATTTTCTAACGCGGTATTCGCTTCATGATTCGAGACTACAGTAAACAAAAGTTTAAATAGGTTATTCGACTGTTTGATTCCGTGCGCGATTAATTTGTTTTGCTTTGAATAAATGTCGAATTCGTTGTCTCGAAAAACAAGCGAATGACCTTTCGCGGTGCAGGCGCCGATTGAAAATAAATTTTTGCGTAACGACGGTACATATAAAACATTTTCTATTTTTCCATCCTGCCATTCACCGTTTATTAATTTTTTTATGAAAATTGTTCCGCGACCTTCGACCTTAAGAATAGAATTATCACCGAGGCTAACAGTTAAATTATCGCCTACTTTAAGTTCCCCGAACCAATCTTTATGAAAACTCATATGTTGTGATGCCCCGCTGTCAGAAAACCACGCATCTCTCGCGTTTTGATTATCGACTTCCGAAAAAATACTGTTCGCGACGAATGCGTCGAAGTTCGTAGAACCGCTTTGCTCTTTTTTCGATAAGTCGCGTTCGTTTGATTTTCCGTTTCGCTCGCTATTTCGTTTTTTCTTACAATAACGAGAAATGTGACCTTTACCGTGACAATTGTAGCATTCGTAATTCGTATACTTGCTGACTTTAGAGTTACGTCTTTGCGGTGGGTGCGAATTTCCTCTTGTCTCGTTGCCTTTGACCTTTCTTACGCTGATTGTCGCCAGTGCGCTTGCCGTTTCGTCAACTGCGGTAAGATGGGCCTCTTCTTTGATGAGTCTTGTCGTCAAGTTGGCAATGGTTTGCTCGTTTGTTGAAACGCTGTCCCATGCGGTCACGAGGGCGCTGTATTTAGAAGGCAGCGATCCCAGAATTTTCGCCATTATGGTTACGTCGGAAACAGCTTCGCCGACATCTTTAAGTTGTCGCGCCATGCTTTCTACCTTGGCAATGGGCTGTGCAATGGCGTCTCCTGGTCTCATGCGATATTCATGAAACTTCGTGGTGAGTAAGAGTTTGCTCGTCGCACTTTTCTGCTCGTGAATTGTCGTGAGCTTTGTCCACATTTCGGCGGCCGAGTCACATGTCACTAGGTACTCAAGCTGTGAAGCACCCATGGCAGAACACAAAATTACCATTGCCTTCGCGTCCTTTTTAATCCATGCTTTTCGATCTTCTTCTCCTTCTGGTTTTACGACGGTTCCGTCCACTATTCCGAGCAACTCGTGTGCCACTAACACTGCTTTTATTTGGAATTTCCACAAATGAAAGTCTTGTCCTTCGAACTTCACCAAATTTCGACAGTCAATCGAGTTAGGCATTTTCGTCTCACGGAATTTGTCACGCTTGAAAAACAGACACGCGCGTCAAAAAGAGTCGACGACTTCACACGTGAATTTTGAGCAAACCATAAATTTCGGATTTGCCGCGACGATTTTCGAGGTGTCGAAAAAAATATATCGACGCGCACCTCGACAGGCAGACAAGAAAAAAATTGCCACGTGGGCGTCACAAGGAACCGGCGTCGTAAGGAAAAGACGCGCTGTTTTATTTTGGTTTTCACTATCTCACGCGACCGTTCCTGGGCCCACAACCTGTAGAGGTTGGTAAATAAACCAATTCAGGTTAATTAAACTGGTTTATTATTAAATAAAGAGGAAAATAGTGTAAGAGGTACAAGAGCGTATCTCGCGATCGAGATCGTGACTTGACGCCGGTGCTAGGCAGACTGTCCGTCTTCGTTATCAGCGCGCTTGCGCTTGGCGCGTACAGATCTCGCGTCGCATCGGATGTCGATGTACACAAAAGAGTCGACTACACAAGTCAACTTGTGACGAAAATAAGAGATAATTAGAACGCGAAGTACATTGTAAGAAATTCGAAAAACACATAAAGCCTATCGCATTTTCAACAATTTACATTGCGTAAAATTTGGCAGATTTTTTTTGTTCTGAATTTAGTGCTTTGGCAATGTTTTGCATTCGGAGTTGTATATAGTATTGAACGATGTGGGGAACGAGATCATTTGTATGCATTTTACAAGGAAAAGTAAAACCGTGACTACTCAAGGCTTCGCTTCTCAAAAACATCAGCTGAGTTGGAATACTTAATAAATATCTATTCTAATTTTTCGATAAATTTATAAAAGTTAATGTTCTGATGCACAAAATGATTATTACGTTGAATGACTTCATTCATAAGTGTAGCTGCGGGTCGGCAACTAAATGCGACAGGATTTAAAATTGCTTTTCTGCATGTGTCACAAGATGTAAATTTTTGTATGCGTTGCGAAATGTGGCCACTATTACTATTACTGTGTGAATGTAGCCAAAAAATACTTGTTTACAAAAAAGTACATGAAAATAGCAATTTTTCATATTTTTCTTTTGTACCATCGTGGATTTATGATCAAAATGATTTTTTTATTATGTAATCCCTTCTCGGAAGGGGAAACGAAAATAAATTTTTGTTTACACAATGGATTTTGTAAGACCACTGTATTTTCCGTAAATGCGAGATACAATATTTTAACAATTACAGATGGCGCGGGCTCTAATCGCGCTACGGGGATCGTTACTTGAAAAATAACCGGAGAAAGATACAATTACGCAAACGAGACAAAAATAAAGGAGGAGAACGGGGGAGTCGCATAAGGAAGGTGGCCCCATGGGCGACTTACTGGTCGCTGAACACTTTGTCGGGGGCGATGCAGGTCCCTACAGTATGGTGTCTTCCGTGGTAGGCCGGGGACGTCGTCTTCGGCGATGATATGGAGGAGCCCTCGTTCCCTGGGGCGCGTCCGCCTCCGGTTGGTGGGGTTCCTCGTCGTCGGCGATTTAATCCGGCACCACACGTCACACGTGCACTTTAAATCAACCCACTAGACTTTTCACTGTCCGACTCGCGTCTCGTAATACTCAATGAGGACGGTAATAATCACTGAGGACGGTAATAATCGATGAGGACGGTAGTAAGCTTTTCTCGACTGCTCGAAGGGCTTCTGCGAACTGATTCGAAGCGCGATCGTCCGTTTCTTCCATGCTCCTCGAGGGCCTGGCCCGATGCGTTGGCCAGTTCTCAGCCGACGTTTGGCAATTTGTTATAGCCAGTATCGGCTACCATTGCTGGCCCTATACTGGCACAGTGAAGTTGCCGACGTTGGGCCAGCATTGATAGCCGAAAGTCGGCTGTCAACGCTGGGCCGAGATTTGGCACTATTAATTCGTCGGGGTTGGTCCAATGCTCGGGTCGGTTTTGGACCAACTGTGGGCCAACGATCGTCTGTACCTTGTATGAAATAAATTTGCTAGAATTGGCCCGATGTTCGGTCCTGAATGTTTCCATCGCTGGGCCGAGATTTGGCAGTATCACTTTGCCAGACTTGGTCCGATACTGGGGCCCAATATTGGGCCGACGCTGGGACGACGATCGGGAGAAATACCTATGAGATCAATTTGCCAGGCCTGGCCCGATACGTTGGCCAGTTTTCAGCCGACGTTTGGCAATTTGTTATAGCCAGTATCGGCTACCAATGCTGGCCCGATTCTGGCACAGTGAAGTTGCCGACGTTGGGCCAGCATCGATAGCCGAAAGTCGGCTGCCAATGTTGGGCCAATACTGGGCCGTATGGTCAGCATCGGCATTTCGCACATGGGATACTTCCTGCAGTTTTACAGAGATGATATAAATTCTCGTTTCTACATTTTATCGTATACATTACTCGGTTAAGTTTTTAATATATGATTCTTTTTGTTCATTTTTAATTCATATTTAGACGGTCTCAATGAAGTCTGTATACTTGAGAGAAGTACTGATATAAAGTTTGCAATTCTAAGAAATATTAAGATTGCTTCGAAGTCAACTGAATTAAAATTGGATATCTTTTTTATATTGTGTAGAATTATTGGATGTACTTAAATGATTAAATGATTGCGAATTACCTGCAACTGCCCCTTGTTGAATAATCGATTACGTATTGTTTTTATCAAATGTGAAGTGTCCGAAAAAACAATAACTTTCCTTCCTTCGATTGTCGGATGATCAAAGTAGTTTTTTAAAGGGTAATATCCACCTGGACAAAATTTTTTTTCGAAAATTTGTTTTTTCGCTTATATTACGTAAAAAGGTGTCAAGAATGATGTAGGATAGGCCCTATAGCTGCAAAAAGTTTTTAAGTGTCCGAAAACGATCAATTTGTGAAGCATGGAAATGACAAATTGAGCTTCGGAGCGTATTTCGTCCCTATTACTCGTTACCGACGGTACGACGGCACATCGATGTCTTCAACGCGATCAATCCAATTTATGCTGAACTTAGTTCAGATGACCTTTTGTCTCGCTGCTTGGGAGGATTCACACAAAACGCTATTGAATCTTTCAATTCCGTTGTGTGGTCGCTCGCTCCAAAAGCGATTTCAAGCGGAAAAGATATCATCGATATTGCAACGAATATTGCGGTTACGACGCTCAATGATGGATTGAGCAGCATCATGGGCATCATGGATGTGCTAGGCATTACCGTTGGTGAACAATGCTTCAAATTTTGTTCGCAATCCGACTCCAAACGAATTGAACACGCCGAGCGCTCTATTTCCGAAGCCGCTAAAACCAGCCGTCGCACAGTAGATCGAAGCATAGGGAAGACGAGACATTGGAGATTTATAAGGAGATCGCAAGATACATTTCATAACCAACATAAGTTTTCATGGTCGCTGAACATGAATCTGCTGTCAAAATGACATTCCGACAATTAACAGCTGCCAATTTCGCTGCCAAGTTCTAAAAAATTCTACTATGACGATAAAAGTATACAAATCCAATGTCTTTTCGGTTTTTGATCATTAATCTGTTACTGAGTTATACATTTGATAATTGACAGCTGTCTATTTCGTTGCCAAGCCCAAAAAAAATACTTATTTATTGATAAAAGTATACAAAACGAATGTAGTTTTTATTGTTGATCATTAATGAATGAAAACTTTTGGTTTCCTTAATCTGTTTAGCTTTTGAAAATCTGTTTTTTAATCTTCTTTTACTTTTTCGTGTTCAGTATGAGTGCAATACTGAAATTGTATACATTTTATGTTCTGTGTTGCCCAGATGTACAATTCTTTTGGGCTATTTATCCCGTCGTTCACTTTCTGCAAACTTGCGCGTCTTGCCAATCTCTTTACTGTACCACCAACACCGTCGCATGCGCTTTTACCATGTGAAGTTGCAAAAAAATGCCACTCAGCTTCTATTTTGAAATCTGCATAATGATGAGCTAAATTTATGAAATTATATTTATTTTTATATTGGGATGCTGCACCATCAGATACGTATATAATTTTCTTAATATTTGGTTGATTTATTTTCAAGACTGATCCAACTTGGAAAAAAAGTTCTACATAAATGAACGATGTGCATGTTTTTAAACAAACCCCTCTTTCATTTTCCAAGTAATGACCCAAATAAAAATATGTATGTAGGAAAAAACATCGGGGTAAACCTATTTACTTAACACCATCTATATACCTGACAATTTTACAAACACACAGTAAGGCATATACTGCATGTACCTGGAAAGGGGGATAGAGCGCTGATACGGCCGGGTCGTCCGTACCTGTTAGCGGCCCGGCTGGCGCGTGCGAACACTCATGCGCTCGGTTTTCTTAACATTACAAAGCCAGTTTCAAAGATGACAAACTGAAATTTTGCCAAATTAAAGAAAATACTTTTGCGAACAACTTTTGTTCATGTCACGAGAAAAAAAAAGTGGCATATGGCGCGAAAATTGCGTTACAACAAAATAATCTTGAAAATTTGTTATAAACAATAATATTTTGTTTATATCATTTACACCAGTAAAAAATTTAGGCATTTCTGCACATTTTCGAATTTGACATTTTTTTTCTCTGAATAATAGTTTTCAAGATATGGCCGTTTAAAAAATGGTTTAAATTTAAAAATTTCATTTTTGTCGTTTACACTTTTATCAATAACTTTTGAACAAATTAATATTCTGAGCTGAAATTTATAGGATAGGCTTATCTTTACGCATTCTAAACGTAGTTCAATTTTGAATAAGATCTGAAACTTGACTCCGAAACGTTGGCGATCTCACATGGAATGCCCCAGCTGTCAATTTCGCTGCCAAGTTTTACAAAAATTTTACTATGTCGGTAAAAGTATAAGAATCCAATGTCTTTTTGGTTTTTGATCATTAATCTGTCGTTGAATTATATATTTGATAATTGACAGCTGTCAATTTTACTGCCAAGCTACAAAAAAATGCTTTTTTGTCGATAAAAGTATAGGCAACCAAGGTGTTTTTTGTTTTTGATCATTAAATTGTCATTAAAGAGTTGACGTAAAATATCTTTTTGTGATGTTTACATAACTCACGGGTTTCACATAGTTTTTGGTCATAGTTTGAGCCGAGAAGTTCTTCATAGTTACAATACAGTAATTTACGAAAAAAACTTTTTCCGCTTTTGTAGGCTCTCATAGTCTAGAGCGTTTTCGCGACCGCAGCTCCGACGATCTCGTCAATGGTAAGACATATAACTTATAAATAATAATTATAAATAAAATAAATAATCTCTGGTAGAAGTGAAAACATTTTTTGTACAATTCTTGTATAGCATTCTTATTTACCATGTTAGAGGTTTAGGGAAACTGGACAGCGTAAGAAAATGGATCTACAAGAGATTCTGTGTATTATTTTTAATTCATCATTTTAGTGACCGTTATGGCTGCTGTCGCGAAAACGTGATATCCAGGAATGAATTTTACATTTTATTTGTTTGTTTGTATTAATTCTCATTTAACTTTAATCTTTATTTCCAAAGTGTCTCTTCTTATTGTTTTGCTGCACTTTGCGGCATTCACCTAAGCTTTCGCTACGATATATGTATAAGAAACTACTATATATTAGTTGGCGCAAGAGGTTTTCCTCAAGCCAAATAAAGACACTCAATCAATCAATCAATCTTCTTTCTACGCAGACAATATTATAAACGACACATGATTGTTATTTTACTGTATTAGTTTATTTTGTTCTTTCCATATATGTCAATTTAATTGAAGTGTTTAAGAGACACTGAGCTTTCATTAACTTGCAATGGAGTTTAAATTTCTCTATTTTCATGAGTCATAAAGTGAATGTTAAATAAAATAACGTGATTGTTATATTACTATGTAAGGATTTCTATTTACAATTTAGAATTGTAATAAATAATTAAATATATAAATAAATAAACAAGAACATACTTCATTTGATTGTTCTGTAGGGTTGTTGAAATGCCTTTGGTCAGTCCGCTCATCCCAAGGCTTGTTCGTTAGATTTGATCGATTTGATACATTAGCTCCTCTATCTTCAAAAACTGGTCTTTCACTGAAATCACATGATGTCTGAACTGGATTTGGGTTTTCATTTTTTACCAAAGGAAACTCTGTCCACTGAAATGCCGAAGGAACAGTTCCTGGTTCCAATCTAGGAGCTTTATGTTTTTCAGACTGAAAAGTAAAAGCAAACATGCATTATCATTAAAGCAATTTGGTCAAAGGATATCAAAAGTGTTAAATCTGTCGAAGTAAGAATTGTCGAGAAATGGACATATTAGGGCGCATATGAGGACCTAATTGATGAATTTAATTTATGTAGTAAGCCTCGAATAGTCATTATACGTATTATACCAACACATTTCTCGTTCAGAGAGAAAGACGTCAAATTTGTGACTAAATTTGCATGACTCGTTAATGCATCTGTCTTTATAATATAACATTTATTTCTTATTCACATTTTACACAAACGTATCATTCCACAAATTCGCTCTGTACATGGCAACGATCAACTTCAATTGGATCATGGGTACCTTCATTTAATCTGTTAACGTTAAAATAATATAATAATTTAATTCTACTTACAATCCCAAGAATCCTTCCATCCACGTCCTTTAATTCTTTCCTCCATATGATATCGTTGGGAAGAAAATGTTTTTCACAAACAGAGTGTTTCCACGAGAGCACAATATCTTGTCTTCGGATAACAGCTTGCCACAATTGTCTCGCTTTTTCGTTTCGAGGAACACGAAAAAAGGAAATTTTGTCGCTATTGCAGTATTTTGTTGTCCTGCCTGAGGTACAACCTAGTACACAGCAATGCGTTGGCATTTGTTCGATAAAATTAAACTAACAGTATTCTCCTTTGAAATTGTCAAATTTCAGTAGAATTTTTAAACTGTTTTCAACAAACTTCCAATAAGTTAAACTTGGTCCCTATTACGAGCTATGCGGTGACTACTCACCAAGCGCATCTGGCGGCGAAAAGTACAACTACAAGAAAATATGGGACATTTAGGGAACTGTGTTTCGACACGGAGGCACGAGGCAGTTGCACGGCCCTGCAGGCTCCTGTGCAGGCGTATGCAACTCCGTACACCTATACTTGGCAGATAGTGTCTCCCTTCGCGCCCACCTAGCGGTGCATGAGGGCGCCACTGACAATGGTGGGTGAGCCCCCTCCGACGCGTCGTTCCACTATTCCTTGGAAACTGCGCAGCGCGAAGGACGATTTAAATTTGAGTTTCCGCCGTTTCCAGATTCCCGCCGCTTTTATTATTTCAAATAGAGAGTAACAATGTGCAGTGGAAAAGTGAAAAAGAAACAGCACAAACGGAGTTTTCAGATTTTTAGTAATTATATATGAACACTTGAACAGATTTCAATTAGTGTCTCGTATGCAGTAATCTTGCAGTGATTTATAAGTTTTTAAATGTACATAGAACTCTTTGCACAGAAAATGTATTTTTTATTGTTTTTATATTCTTCACGTACCAACTTCATTACTTTATGAAAATTACTTACGAAAATTTGTTTTTTTTTTAATGGATGGATTTATTGATTGCTTTTATACATATGTAATGTAATTATTATAATGATATAACATTACTCATGTACTTCAGTTTTTTAAATACAAATCATTTCAGCTTTTATGTTTATAAATTATACATATATTACGTTTAGATTGAACAAGAACAGAAATTAAATATTGACATACTGTCTGCAGTTGTTGAGACTGCAAAACTTCCTTTTATTACATATACATACCCTTACAATAATATATATAAACACGCTTACACCCTTAATACCAAGAACAAATTTGAAACTATAAAATGAAAAATTTTAACCTAATAAAACAAATGTAATAAAACGGCGTAAACATGTGTATTGTGTACCGGAGCCCCGGCCCGGCGGCATCGACGTGTGGTACATAGACGGGGCAGACCATTATCACTAGCGCCACCACAGCGAATCAGGTGGGCATTAAGGAGTCGTTCCGTTTGCGTTAGTTGCACAGGCCTGGTCCTGTGTGGGATGATGACTAAGCCTTGCCCGATTAGCCATAGATGGCATAAAGTTGGCAAGCAAATCTGACCAATGTAATGTATGTATGTAATTGAATAAGTCTTCGTTCTATTAAATAATTGATTGTTTGATTTTTTAATGGAGTGTGTTTTTCACTGCGATAGAAAACTATCTCTTAGTTTTTCCTGCAAGGCGTTCCGGAATTGTACTCGGTCATCTGCCTTGGAGGATAGCTCCCCAAGCATATCCCCTTTACGGGTGCTTCTGATGGACTTGACTACCACACGGAAATCCTCCGGCTTGAGATCCGCCTGGATCTCGTGCAGCAGGTCCTGGCAGTTAGCGCCATCTGTTGGCTGAATCAGGACAGCCTCCCGCCTCGCCTTCTTCTTTTTTTCATTTTTGCGGTCTTGTTGCCCTTCATGTGCCCCGATGGTAAGGGGGCCGCTGGCCGTGGAACCACAACCGCAGTCTCTTTCTCTGATGTAGCCTCCTTTACTACATCTCGGGAAGTACGGGTTGACTTCCGTTTCCGTTGCTTCTTCAGCACCGGTTTCGGACTGTTGGTAGAGTCACGAACCCGCTTCCTTCTCTTTTGGTTGTCCGTTTGGACCGTCTCGTCTGTGCCTCTCGGCTTAGCAGCTAGTCGTGCTGTCCGCTCTGCTCGAAGCTTAAGACCGAGGTCATAGGCAAGCTGCGAGGAGAAGTCATCTTCCCCACAATGGCATCGTTGAATACTCCTCGCTAGATCGTCCAGCACGCCAATCGAATCGCTTACTCCGTTTCTCACCTGTAGGTGCATATTTTTATGCATCCTACAGAAGCTGTTCAATTTCTGCAGAATGTCCTTAAGTTTCTCCACTCCGCTCTTCACTTCTTGCCGGTCCTGCAGCCGAGATTCCTTGCGTTCTCTCAGCATGGATGGCCACTTTTCTTCCACCGGGTCGATACGGAAGCTGGTGTTAAAATCAACTTCCTCATCGAAGCCTTCGCTTGTAGCCCTAAATGACATGGAGGCCAAGTCGTCCACCTCCACGTCACTGCGGTCGCCGGATAACGACGCCCGGGAGCCCGCGTGCTCACTCCCTGTCGGCGCCGGTACTGGGGTGTCCCTCCCCTGCACCGTAAACTGGTTGTTAATTTTTCAGAACTCCATATTTGGTTTTTGAATCGGGGTTCCTTCCCCTAGGTTATTTTATCGTGGTAGCCTTCCACTATCTGGTTTTGGTCCGTCCCGGATATTTTATTTCTCCGATACCCTCCAAATCTGGCGGGCGTTCCCCTATCCGCCACCTGGGGAGGCGCCCGATGGGTGACCAGCAACACCGCACGAGTAATAGTAATAACTAATACTAATATTAATGACTATAGCATTTTACATTTGTTGTTGGAAATATGCTCATTCCCACGTTTTCTTATTTTTAGTCGACGGGTCGGTTATCAAAAATGACATAACCCAGATGTTTGCTGGAACTCGATGAATTTAAGAAGAAGTTTACTTAAAGATCGTAAACCTTGTCGCCAGAACGGCCTTCGGTTCCCTTTGTGTTTAGTGGTTTATGGAACGGCATCTAGCCGTTCTCAACGTAATAAAATATCATTTTCCTCAATCTGGCAATCGTCTAGTAGTAATAACATGGACAGCAAACTCGTGTTCCTTGGAAAAGTTACAATTTTTTTTATGTTAAAATATTTATGTTCAACCCACGTATAGAGCATATTGAGATGTCGTGTGACTTCCATTTATTTTTCTTTATTTTTGTGGAGAACGATTGAAAACTACCGAGCGTAAATTTTCGATAGAAACTGATAGTTCCGTGGTTCTATCGTTCTATCGAGGGATTTCGCTGGTGAGATTATTGCGAAGAAATAGGAAAGGGCCGATGATTAACGTATACACTAATGTGTTTTACATGCGTCCAAACTCGTAAACCAACTTTAAGGACCCGACATATTATCTAATATTCTTAGAAGTTACATGTGTTTTTCCAAAGATGGGAATCTAAAACTAGCGCTTCTGAAGGGGAGATTTAGGAAAAACAGACCTGCCAGGCCTCGAGCGTCAGGTCTCTCAGCGTGACTCTATTAAAAGCACGCTTCGAATGACAGAAACGAACGCTTTTGAAGCGGAGATGTAGCGTTGCAATAATTATTCGCGCAATAAAATCATCGAATCCAATCGCAATATCAATTCGCGGTCATAATTCGCGATCTTAATTCGCGAGTCATCTCGTGTGCTACCTCTCGCGATCCACCCAAACCGCGGGTGGCGCAGAAGCCGCATTGCATTGCTACTAATAGTACAATATTCATACCCACTAACGTTAGCAATGCAATGCTAGTTGCATATTTCTTTCGATTGTGAGGCGACATCTACGAAGATGAAAATATGGAAAACGAACCGTCATATGGAAATTCCAAGCTTCTTTTTCGACCGAGAATACCCATTGTAAATACCGCTAACAAGCTTATATTCAAATTGCCGTGTCTCAATGTTATTTTCTGTAGACAGGTACGTAGACCGTAATATGAAGATTAACAGAAAAAAAAACATATACAACTCTTTAAACAATTATCGTACAAAATTTATCAATTTCCATGTGACTGACAAGTAAATTAGTTCATGAATCTCTATGTTTCACTAGATGATATTACGAGTGCAATGAGTATGTTCAAGAAGACGCATTGGTTTTTTATTGCCTATTTCGTAGAATTATTCGATACTGACAAAGAATAGTACAATGTTCATACCCACTAACATTAGCAATGCAATGCTGGTTGCATATTTCTTACGACTGTGAGGCGACATCCATGAAGATGAAAATATGAAAGACGAACCGACATATTTAAATACCAAGCTTTTTTTTCGTCTGGGCATGCCTAGTAATGCTAATGCGCAACTGCTTATGTTGTATTATGATGAAAACCTAGCGAGATTCAATGTTTATAAAGAAAAGGGCTAGAATAATAATTAAAGTGGAATAAAATACTAGATGAAAATAAATTATAAAAATACATTGGCATAGCAAACAAAAAGAAAAGAATATATCTCGTCCTTATTAACATTCAATCATAATTATCGCTAAATGTAAGAAAAATGTATTCACTTACCCCTTTTCTTCTTTATGAATATTTTATTTGTTCTGATTTGGTTTATTCTATTCTTTACTTTAATCTCTTTGAATTCGTTGATCTCATTGTTTCTCATCTTTTCGCTCACAATTACATTATACACACGTTCCAATAGTTCTTTTTCATTGTCTTTCTTAACATCTTGCGGCTTCATTTTAATAGTACGATGTGTGTTTTTGTTATAATCATTAACTAAGTCTGGTAAGATGTGGAGCCATTGATAATTACCATGAAGGCTAAACTGTGGCCACATTTTATTTTTCAATGTACGATTAAAGCGTTCGCAAATTGATGCTTTTAGATTACTGTATGTAGAATATAAATTGATATCACGTTTTTTCATTAAATTTTCGAATTTCGAATTATAAAATTCTTTTCCATGGTCGGTATGTAAATATTTTGGAATTCGACCAATTTCGAATATCGAATTCATGGCAGCTGTGACGTCATCACCAGTCTTTCTTTTTACTGGGCGGGCCCATGCATACGTAGAGAATACATCAATGACAGTTAACAAGTATTTGTAACCCTTATTTTCATCTGCATATGGAATCATTTCTACAAGATCAGCTTGCCAAGTTACCTCTAATCCGCGACTATCTACTCGCCGTCTTGTATAATTTTATCCTGCTGGTTTATGAAGCTCCTTCAGAACTTTTCTCTTCTCTTTAGAAGTAATCGTTTTAAACAGATATGATAACCTCTTGATTAAAACTGTTGGGTGGATTATTTGCAGATAGTTTATTTATTCACATTTTTCAGACTAACTAATTAATTCTTCCGTAATGAGTACAAATGTGAAGTATATCTTTGCATATCATCTGCTATTGCATTAATCTTCTTTAAGACTTCACTGTTTTTAAGGACATTTTGTTCTAGTAGAAAAATTTATTTCTCAGCAACGTGAGCTACAGTACTACTCTCCCTTATATCATATGTATATTTTTTTCAAGTTCCCTTCTATATTAGCAATATCTACCGCACGGAAAGGAAGAAACGCGACGTTTTCTGCGTCTAAAGCAATAAGAAAACATGAAGTGAGTTATAGAAATTATTTCACTTAAAAGATCAGATTGAAAAACGAATACTCAGATAGTTTATTCATATCTCATGGCAAACCTTGATTTCTACCGGGAAATCTATCCGAAGCAAAATTCTACGTGACCCTCCTCCTTTCTCAACCGGGCTTGGGACCGGCTTTGGCGGAGTTGACGTGGAAACTTTGTCCGATCGTTTAAAATTCACAGCAATTTGAAGATGGGCAATTTATGCAGAGCGAAATTGAAGAACTGGACAAAGCCCACGCCATATCTATTTTCAGAAATAGTTTAATTGCTTTTTTCTTCCGATAACCATCTTCGTCTTCGTTTCGTAGCCTTCTTCCTTGGCGGTTTTGTTTATTTCTTATCTGATAGAGGACCTTTCATATATTTAACACAATTTTCGCCGTTTATTTCTTCTTCCAAGGTTGTTATCTTCATCATCCGCTTCATATCCTTTTTATAGAGCGAATTTCAAGTATCTACCGCACGGAAAGGAAGAAACACGACTGAGTCCTGTCTACGCAGCACTGGTTACTGCGTGACCGGTTCGCAAATACTTTCTATTTTAACTCGCTATAACTCAGTCAATTTTGAGAATTTTGAAACGAATAAAAAATGAAATTGTTCATTACAGTTTCCCAGATCTAGTGCATATGATATATCTTAATAATTCAAAAAATTATTAATTTTTTAATGCAGAACTGCGAAATTTGTGTTTTTATACATTCAGGCGCATCGTTTATCGAGCGAATTTCATGCATCCGAAAAATTTCAGCGAGAAAGTTGTTCATTAAGGTATGAACAAATTTTCTGGAAAGTTTCATCTCCATGCGCAAAACTATCAATCAAACCATTATTTTTATTCAAATTGTTACGTACCAGTCTTGAAAAGGACTTGTAGTAACAATAAGGTATGAAATACACTGAAGTTAAAGTTTGAACTATTTATTTATAGACTATGTTACGCGGGTCGTACATAAGAATATATTCGAGTCGATGGTGGTAGGTTGCGCGGAACCGTTTTAGTCGCGGTCTTAGTCCGAGATTTTAGTGGACTTTGTCACGGATGGAAATTGACTGACTGGCCTATGGATTTCATCGACCAGGTAACCTCGGGAAAACGATAAGATTTCCCGAAGGTACGTGTCTGTAGCTCGTGATGGGCCGCTGGACTCGAAGGGAGCCTGATAAGACTTTCGTAAGAAGTCTGATAAAGCTCTCGTGTCTCGAGACCGGATGTGTATTGAGATATCGTCTATACGTTTGATGCGTCGCTGTCGAAAGATAGCGGTGCATCGAACTAGATCGATTAAATATTTAATTAGGCGTTTATCGCCGAAAATATATTCACGTGATGTTCCGAGTGTCGTAAGCGGAAATCCTCCAACAGCCCATCTCGGTATCTAAGGCTGAAGTTTACGGAGATCGTTGTTTGTCCGGAACAACTATGATTACATTAAAATATAATAATCTACGTGCGCGGTTCCATAAGATATTAGAAGATGGCGCAGCCGCGTACGTAACACGCCCGGGGCCTAAAAAATCGACGTACCACCGTCGATCAACATAAAAAGGAATCTATATAATACAGATCTTTGATTGAAATAAAAAAAATGACCCAACGCAACGCGTGTTAGTAATATATATATGTATACAAATATGTTACGGTCATCTTATACAATTGAAAGATCTTAATCCTAGAGTTAGTATTTTACAAGATTGTGAGTACGCATAGTATATGTATATGTATCCTGTACATCAAATAGCAGTAGTGGCTATGTATGTGTGTGTCGCGGGTGTAGTGTATTTATATATACTAATTTCTTGTCTTGGAAGTCCTGCATACTTTTGGACTAGGAACCATATCTGCTGGGCATGCCCTGGTTTATTGCAGGAGTGTCGCCGCATAGCAGACACGAGTCGATTGAGACTGGGTTCCGACATCCTGCATGACTATCAGTGGGACCATTTCGTTTTCGGACTCCGAGTCTGAGCCTGGCTTTGTCCGAGTGCAACAAACGCGACGCTGCCGAGGTGTTGGAACCTGAAAGTCTGAAACAATACTCTTTCCACAAATTAGTAGATGGAGAGACCCCCAAGGGAGGAATCTCCAGATTACAAAGGCTTTTACAATAAACAAGATTGAACCTGGTGTATATAGTGATTATCATAGTGGATAGTGTTAATAACGCGTTAAAAAAAATTGTATTCCAGATATTCCGATTGGTATGGGAACCACGCGAGGTAAAACGAACGATCCGCCCGTTCGATTCACTTTCTTCAAATACGCGGCCGAATGCCGTCGTAACCCCACGTATGCGCGAGGATGTAAAGGGTGAAATTCCCGAACCTAGGGATTCTTCACCAGAAGAACCAATCCCTGCCGCACTATCGCGGATTATGGAGACTCTCCGGTCGCGTCAGTTGAATCCAAATGAGTGAGTAGTGCTTATTTCTTTTACCCATTTTTGTCATTTTTCCCTATTGTATTGACTTGACACTTCTTTCCGATTTTCCAGTAGGCGTCAGGTGTTCTATCGCCTACGAGATCGTCTAAGGGAACGAACCTCTCATCCTCTCGACTCCGGACCGTAAAAATTAATTATCCAGTATCGTGTCGACAGATTTCAAATATTTTATATATATAAAAATGTAGATATATATATAAAAATGGAGATATTAGAAGATGGCGCAGCCGCGTACGTAACAAAATCATCTTTATTTTTCTTTACTTTCTGCTCTATGACAGTGATATTATTCGTAAGATTAAAATAAAAATAGCAATTGTGCATGTTAATAGAAAACATATAAACGAAAATAATTTACGCGGATAAAAACTCATGTCGTGTCGCTCGAAATAAGTTACGCGGGTAAAAGATTCGTCAAAAATATAAAAAACACATACGCCAATAAATTACGCGGATACAATAAGACGTAAAAAAGACGTAGAAACAAGACGCAATAAATTACGTGTATAAAAGAAAATAAATTATACGAAAATATACGTCACGTAGATTTTTTGGGAGACAAGGAGTGACAGCTGATTTTCCTCATCTGTCCGAATTTGCCTTATTCCGACCGTCCTTTGAGGGTGACTTGCATAGCTCGTCCTATTTTTGTTTTCTTTGTCAATTCTGATTGAGTCCAATTTCGCTAGAGTCTCGCCTATTCCCTCAGTATAGTCATACTGTAAGGGAGAAAGCGATTCTCTAACAGAAAACGGTAGTTGTTGCGTTATCGTTTAGTTATTTTCAAACTCCGTCATTTTTGGGATGAAATACATCGCCTGTTTAATTTTTTTATAAAAATAACTATGCAAGTCACTGTAACAATCGCAATACCTGTCATTTGTCCATTTTTGTTTTGCTTCCAATTGAACTGCTATACAGTGGAATTTGTCAATAAACGATTTTTTTAATTCCGCATAACTCTCGAAATTTTTTATCTTATACCATATTTTCGCCTTACCTTCCAGTGTACTCGCCACGAACAATAATTTCCGGATTCCTTGAATCCAAATCTTCAAGGAATTTCACCGGATTTGTTTTGAATTCATTTTCGAATTTAGGTGCGATTACGTCAATCTTTTGATTGTTATAATTTTTTGTTAAAATCGCACCTAATTCGTTTGCAAGTTTTTTTATATTATTTGTGTCGTTGTTTTCGCGAGTTTCTATGTGCTGCTGTCTGCAATCCTCGTTTCGCTGCCGCATTTGATTCTGCATATCATCAAGCTGTTTTTGCATTTCGGCGAGCATTTTCGTCAGCTCTTGGACGTCGCTCGCCGTATTTGCAGTCGTTTGCGGCGATACATTGCGGATTTCATCGTCGTGAAATAACGGCATTTTTAATAATTTATTTTTGGTCCGATTACTTGTAAAATTCAAAGTTAGAAATTTGTTATTTGTTTTACGTCCTAATAAAATCATAGATTGGAATCATTGGTGCTGAAATAAAAAACGTCATTATATTCTGTCATTCAATTAAAATTATATTCACATAATTTGAATTTCACAAATAATTGAAGTCGTCCATAAAAAAATTGATTACCACACACATACCAACACACTCGAAGTCAAGAATATCTCGAATAAAAAATAAGAGTCATCGAGTCTTTGGTAAGTTGTGTGGAGTTGTCATTGTCATATAAAAAATTCATTAATTTCGTCGACGGAATAAATTACTCGGTACGATAATAATTTACGCGGAAATAAATAATGAGTACGGGAATAAATAATACGCGGTCACACATTCGTATTACATACATATACATTAACAGACATATTTTGGTATTACATAAGAATAAATTACACAATATGATTTCATTTATTAACGGACGAAAGAGAAAAAGGCTTACGTAATTTTGGGTCCTTTCGGCGTCCTTCTTTCGTCTTGTTCGGGTCGTTGCTCCATCCGTCTCGTGATTTTGAGGATTCGGCTGCTGTCACCTCGTGAATCCTTATCGGCTGTCGAACTCCTTCGCGACCACTTCTTCGAGACTTCTCCTGGACGACTCGCTGCCTACCTAAACGTTCTTCCGGAGGTCCTGGCTGCTCCGACGACTAAAAGTGGGCCTACACTATTCGACAGCCAGCAACCAATTTTTCAACAATTCAATGGAGGCGGCGAGGACTAAAAATCGACGAAGAAGACATCACGGATTGAGGACGGCACTCCGTTCGTCCCGTTCCAAAGTCACACGAGGCTGACATTGTATACATCAATTTGTTGTCGAATTATGTATGTATATTCAATGTACATGATTGATTAGAAAATGTGATATACAAAGTATTACTTATATATCTGCGCACCAAGAGAGAGAGAGAGAGAGAGAGAGAGAGAGACAGAGAGAGAGAGAGAGAGAGAGAGAGAGAGAGAGAGAGAGAGAGAGAGAGAGAGAGAGAGAGAGAAAGAAATAGAAACCACGAGAGAGAGATTAGATTAGATTAGATTTATTTAATTTCCCTGGGACGAACCCAAAGGGAACAGTGTTACACTATTAAACTAATTTATATAAAAGTAAAATGTAATATAAGATATGTGTATTACATACGCATAGCATAAATGCTCTCATCGACGCAGTTTACAATTTGACCCATACATTGGTGATAACGCTAACCTTACATAACTAAATTAACATTGAGTGATTAACATAAATACTCAACGCTAGCAGTGTCATAAAAAGACCAAATCTACGGCGCCCTAGAGTTTAGACCTGATAGATGTTAATGTAGTAGCAGAGGCATCCGAAGACAAAAGAAAAGAGCGTAATCGGTCTCTAAACAATTCAACAGAAGTTACTGCAGTGATGGTTGAAGGTAGTGAGTTATAAAAGTAAGATGCAATAATGGTGAATGAATTCTGATAGGTACTTGTGCGATAGGATGGTATGTGAAGCACTTCAGGATGAGTTCTACGAGACGATCTTCTCAGATCCGTAAAATCTACATTCAGAATGAATCTGTTTGCTAGATATGGAGGCGCTTGTTGATTAAGAATCTTCCACATAAGAGTGCCGAGAAAAAATTTCCTTGTGACAGTCAGCCAGTTTAAGTTGACACGATATGGAGAAATACTTTCGTCCCTGCGCATATCAAAAACGAAGCGAATGCAGCTGTTAATTGCCCTTTAAAGTGCTAGATTCAATTCACTAGGAAGATCATAAAAGGCAAGGCACGCGTAGTCAATATGCGGAAAAACAAGTGACTCGACCAGCTGCTTTCTCAAGCCCATAGAAAGGCTTTTTTTGTGAAATTTAATGGAGTAAAGAGTGGAATGAATTTTGCGGATGATGGATGA
Source organism: Trichopria drosophilae (assembly GCA_030407085.1). Classification (NCBI taxonomy): domain Eukaryota; kingdom Metazoa; phylum Arthropoda; class Insecta; order Hymenoptera; family Diapriidae; genus Trichopria; species Trichopria drosophilae. The sequence continues at coordinate 107,372,148 of CM059586.1, forward strand.
TACTTGTAACTTCCAGTCTAGTGTAGATGTAATCCATACTCCTAAATTTTTGAGCGACTCAACGAATGGTATATGATGATCATCTACCATAAGAGAGTTTTTAAACTGAGTCAAATCGATAGCGCTAATATACGCATGGCTGCCCAAAATCAACGCTTTAGTTTTCGATGTGTTAAGCGAGAGTCCATTATCCCTCGCCCAATTCGCTATTGCCTGTGAATCTATAGAGAGTCTGTCCAGTCCCTCACGAAGTTCTGAGATTGGACACTGTTGGCCTATTCATGGCATAAGTCGACTTGATAGTCACTGAGCGTACTCGTCGCGCCATCTCTTCGCCAGCTCTAGTACATGTAGTACGATTCAAATGCGCTATTACCGACGGTCTTAACTAGGCATTCAAAAAATTGAATTTCGCGGTGTTCTTCCAGGAATTAGTCATCTCTAAGGCCCCCCGCGGCGTTGCGCTCTTTTTCTGATTTCCTGGAAGAGCCCGAGAAGACTTCCGGAAAAATTAGATAAGAAAAAAACGCCATCACGTGTGCCTCGCGTGCTATTTTCCTTTTCGGAAATAATTCGAAAAAATATCAGAATTATTGATTCGCTACAAATTCAAATGAGCCGCTACTCATTCGCCGCGATTCAATTAATGCCAATTAATTGAAAATAACGAAACTCCGTATTATAAAATCCATTTTGTAGTTCATCGAACACGTGCGCTATTTACTTTCAACCAAGGTCAATCTGTTTGTGAAAACGTGTTGTGAAAGTGAAGTATTTCTAATCTGGAAATACGAAAAATAAAGAAAGTTGAAACCCAGATCTCTGTTCACGCATTCAATTATTTACGAGGGACCTGGACCCACGCAGCTTGCGTGTAAATATCTGATAGAGTTGAGGATACTGCATCAAGCGCAACATTTGGCGATCCTGCCAGGATTCCTGCGTAAGTAAAAGTGCAGTGGACAATTTAAAAAAAAGGACAATTTTTCTTAAAATCAATTTTTTAAAAAAGGACAATTCTTTCTGTAAATGGACAATTAAAGAAAGAACAGACATTTATTCACGGACAGAAGTGCATATTCGGGAGTGTCGAATCATACTCATTTGAAAATTCAAACGAGTTCGCGCGCATCTAATTAGCGATCTCATTCGCATATAATTATCGGTCTCTCGCGGTTCGGAGAACTTCGGCATTCGTCGGCGGTCTTCCGATCTCCTGTCGGAACCATCGGATGACGTGACGTCACAGGAATCCGAATCAGAGTTCGGTAATTTTCGGTTTCAATCCGAAGACGACTTAACCGATATTCGTGCCACGAGCACACGCACGCGATCGCTACGTCATCATTCGTGACGTCAGCCAGGAGGAGGTCGAACTCCGCGGTTCCCTCTTCACGCGCGTTCGTTGCCCATAGCAACGTTCCCCTTAGGCGCAAGTCTACCCGAGTACGGTGACGCCTCTTCTGCGGTCTATTGGACGACGCAGGTCCCTCTCGGTCTCGCGCCCCGCTATCCGCACCACCAAACTTTCAGTCTCGAGGCTCCCCGTGCGAAGACAGCACCGAGCTCGAGTACTGCATGTTTCGCCGGGAACAATTCGATTAATTTCTGACAACTTTAAATTGCAAATGCTCGCTCGTTTTCAATTGCAATTTTGAACGGTTTCAATTGCAAATTGTCGCACTTCAACGGCAATTACCGATCAATTTAATTGCATATTTTCCTATCCGTTGCAATTATGCCAAAAACCAGAAATCAATCGGGCCCGGTGGACGAGTACCATGATCTGGTCCAAGACGTCCTACTGCAAGAGGACGCGTTCGCCTCTATACAACGCGCAGCGACACTCTTAACAAAGCCGGACCTAGGCTTAGAGCAAGCTCGCATGCGGATTCGAATAATCGAATCCAAGTGGCAGCAAATGACAGATAGGCATCAAACTATGCTGCATCTTAAATCAGTACCGTCCTGTGCCACCCACGAGTACTTTACCTCTGATTTCATGGGGACGGCAGAAGAAATATACGCAGATACGGCTGCTGGGCTTTCAGCGGTAATCAGCCTCACTACACCTGCTACGTCAACGCCAATCGCAGCTTCTACGCATCCAGCAACGGTCATCTGCGGACAGCCACGAAGGTCGCAAGTACCCGCTATACAATTACCGCGATTTTCCGGAAATATTTTAGGATGGACGGAATTTCGAGATCATTTCCAAGCGTTAATCGTAAAGGATCCGACTTTGGATAATTTTCAGCGACTTTTTTATCTAAAGTCCTGTCTTGACGGCGATGCCGCCGCATTATTAAAAAATATCGCGGTAACTGCGGAAAATTACGATAACGCTTGGAAAACAATCTCGGAACGTTATGAAAATAATCGCGCCATACTTTCGTCATTATTGGACAAATTATTTTCGTTGAAGGCCATCTCGCGTGATGGTTCGGCCAGTGAATTGCGTCATTTACTCGACTCAACGCAGGAGTCGATTGATGCGCTTTCGAATCTCGGTCGGCCAATAAGTGACGATGTCATTGTACATTTAATTTCGACTCGGCTTGATCGCGCTACCCGCGAAGCGTGGGAGTTTTCTGTCGAGGGCAACGATTACGCTACTTCTGAGCAGATTCTAAAATTTTTAAAATCAAAGGTGCGCTCTCTGGAAGCAGCATCGCATATAACAAAAAGAGCTCAATCGTCAGCGTCGTACCCTCGAGGGAAAACAAAGGTCACTTCTAATGTAATTGCTCATCATACTATGTCGAAACCTCAAGGTAAGTGCAATTTATGCGACGATGCACATCATATATATAAATGCGCTAAATTTTTGGAGGAAAATGTGTCCCAACGCTGGGATATCGCTAGAAAGCACTCGCTGTGCTCAAATTGTCTTTCGCCTTATCACAAGGTCGCCGCCTGCAAAAGCGAACGAACATGCTTGCACTGCAAGAAACGACATCATTCGCTGTTGCACTCAGCCTCGCGAAAATCAGCCAGTCCCCACGTAGAAGCAAGTTCTCCTAGTACGTCTTCTGCCGAAACGGAAGCGAATTTAATACAGTCGCACTTGAGTATTTCGCAAGTGCCCGCGAATGTCATACTTGCTACTGCCTGGGTGGTGATTTCCTCTTCGTCGCAACGAACTGTCAAATTACGGGCACTACTCGATCCAGGATCGACGCATACGTTTGTGTCACAAACCGCGGCAAACGAACTCCGTACGAAATTATATTCGGTGTCTATGCGCGTAAATGGGATCGGTCAAGGGAGTCCGCGATCGTGAATAAGGTCGCTCCAATTACAATTAGCTCAGTAAAAAATAGAGAAGTTGCAGTCTCGACTGAGGCTCTCGTCCTACCTAAATTAACATCGTACACTCCGAGATTTCAATATCCGATCTCACGATGGCCTCATCTAGAAGGTCTTGATTTGGCGGACGGGCAGCCTACCGACGATACTCCAATTCACGCTATAATCGGTGCTGACGTATACGCCTATGTACTACGCGATGGAATTAGGCGCGGTAATCGCGGAGAGCCGGTGGCGATCAACACCATCTTCGGGTGGGTTCTTTCAGGAACGAGCAATACCGCGACTAATTCAGATGAGCCCCCCACCATTCAGGTGCATCACATGCACTCAAGCAACAACGACCTAGACTCATCACTTACTCGATTCTGGGAAACCGAAGAAGTGAGTACGCCTCGTCACGCATCGAAAGAGGATGCAATCTGTGAAGATCATTTTATTAAAACTCACTCACGTACTCGCGACGGTCAGTATGTCGTTAGACTCCCGCTACGCGACGAACCTTCAATCGCCCTTGGCGATACTTACAATCGTGCGACACATTGCTTGCGGTCAATTGAGAAACGTCTCTCGGCCCGTCCCGAAGAATGTGCTGCATACACAGACTTCATGAACGACTACGAATCGCTCGGACACATGAGGGTTGCAACGACGCGCCCTACTGACACGGCCGTAGTCTACCTTCCTCACCACCCAGTGGTAAAAACCACCAGCTCGACTACAAAAACGAGGGTAGTGTTTAACGCTTCCGCATTATCCTCATCCGGCAAGTCTCTCAACGACCTGCAATATACGGGCCCAAAGTTACAATCCGATCTACATCTTCTCCATCTCCAATGGCGTACGTACAGATATGTCTATACGGCCGACATCGAGAAGATGTACCGTCAGATTTTAATGGACAACCGAGACATCGACCTACAGCGCATTCTATGGCGTCGTAACGCGTCGGATGTAGTATCCGAATACCAGCTGCTCACCGTTACTTACGGGACAGCTAGCGCTCCCTATTTAGCTCTACGCGTTCTACGGCAGCTCGTCACTGATGAAGGCGACGCGTTCCCGCTTGGGAGAGAAATCATACTCTCTCATATGTTTGTCGATGACGCATTGTTCGGTGCCGATTCAGTCGAAGCTGCTGTCGCGATCAGAAATGAAATTACCGCTTTATTAAACAAGGGCCACTTCTCGCTGCGTAAATGGTCCAGCAACGCGATCGAGTTACTCAGCGATATCGATCCGGCCAATCACGGTCTGTCGTGCGATAAGGTGCTCCAAGACGACGATAGCGTAAAGATTCTTGGCATCGCTTGGCGACCCGCCACCGATTCTTACTGCTTTACGCTAAATCTATCTCCGCCAGCGCTCGTTACGAAAAGAGCAATCTTATCACAGATCGCCCGGATTTTCGATCCGTTAGGTTGGCTCGCACCGTGGTAATTGTAGCCAAACAGCTGATGCAATTACTGTGGGCGTGTAAAACACCGTGGGATTCACCGTTGCCCCCTGACATAAAGTCAGCCTGGGATACGTTCTACCACGCGTTGCCCTCACTCGCAGATTTGTCAATTCCTCGTTGGCTTAACACATCGCTTTCTAATCGATCGGAACTTCATGGGTTCTGCGACGCCTCCATGAAGGCGTATGCTGCCGTGATATACGTCCGAACGGAGTCGCCATCTGGTGATGTCGCCGTTCATTTGCTCACCGCGAAAACACGCGTTGCCCCCGTTAAACAACTAAGCATTCCGCGGCTCGAACTGTGCGGAGCACTATTACTAGCTCGTTTACACAGCCACATTAAATCGCTACCCGTATTCGCCCATTGTCCTATCCATTGTTGGACTGACGCGACAATAGTACTCGCTTGGCTTAGAGGTCAGTCCAACGAATGGAAGACCTTCATCGCCAACCGTGTAGCCGAAGTCCATACGCTGATCCCCGACGTTACATGGCGACACGTACCGGGTGTGGACAATCCAGCTGATCTGGCTTCACGAGGCATATCTGCTGCCGACATAACCTCATCGGATGTATGGTGGCACGGGCCAACCTGGCTGTCATCAAACGCATCCCATTGGCCTTCAATAGAGCCTATCATAGATGAGAATGCGCCCTTAGAACGGAGATCCATCGTTCATCACGTGGTTGCTCACGCAGACGACGCTCAGCAACTATTTAAGCGATTCTCCAGTTGGCCGCGAATGTGTCGCGTGTTCGCCCTCTGCTTACGATTCTCAAGAAATTGGAGTATAGATATAGCAGACCAATCGCGTGTAGTGAAACTCAGTCGTGTCTCTAACCGAATCCATGCCATCACTCAGGCAGCTGCTTTCGCGCCGGAAATTGAACTTCTCTTAAAGAACCCAAAAATGGAGGACGGGTCTCGACACCTCCAAATCAACCAAACTCTGCCAAAGAGTAGTCCCTTACGCCGGTTGAACCCATTTCTAGACGCGAACGGGTTGCTACGAGTAGGCGGACGCCTGTCCTTATTAAACCGACCTTACGATGCAAAATTTCCGGTTATTTTGCCACACGGTCACATCGCGTTACTATTAGTTAGACAGGCGCATGAAAAATGTTTGCACGGCGGCATAACGTTGACTTTAGGCACTTTGCGATCTCACACTTGGGTGTTACAGGCACGTAAGATGGTCAAGTCGCTCATTGCTCACTGTGTGCCTTGTGCTCGACATCTCGCTACAGTCCCTACCCAGAGAATGGGGTTGCTTCCACCGGCTCGTATAAATCGTCCAATTCGTGCCTTCATGGAGTGTGGCGTCGATTACGCTGGGCCTTATCGGTTGCGCCTTATTAGCGGACGGGGATCGAGATCACATCTCGCATACGTCGCGGTATTTATATGTATGGCCTCGCGGGCCGTACATCTGGAGGTAGTCAGCGACTATTCTTCGGACGCCTTTATCGCCGCATTTCAAAGGTTTTCTTCGCGACGTGGACTCCCTAGCGTCGTACATAGCGACCAAGGCACTACGTTTCAAGGTGCCGACAAGGAACTGCGCATCGCTTACCAAGCCGCTATTCAGTCGGAGAAACTTCGCGCTCGACTGGCGGACGATGGGGTGGAGTGGAGATTCATCCCGCCTGCCGCTCCTCACTTCGGTGGGCTGTGGGAGGCTGGGGTGCGCTCCATGAAGCGGCATCTCAAGCGCGTACTTGAGCCTCATACGCCGACGTATGAGGAACTGTCAACTCTACTTTGTCGCGTGGAGGCTTGTATGAATTCACGGCCTCTCGCGCCCTTACACGAGGACATTGAGAGCCTCGAAACATTGACCCCTGCGCATTTTCTTGTCGGCGGACCCTTGATTGCAGCGCCAGCACCGTTAACTGCCGATTTTTCTGCATGTCGCGCGCAGCGATGGAAATTGTACCGGCAGTTGCTCGACCAGTTTTGGACGTGTTGGTCACGTGATTACGTAACCTCGTGCCAACACCGATCAAAATGGTTTCACGCGTCAACTCCTGTTACGGTCGGTCAAATAGTGCTCTTGCGAAACGAGAACCTACCTCCCGCGAAATGGAATCTGGCTCGAATCATCGAGATTTATCCAGGGCCTGATAGCCTAATTCGAGTAGTTAAGGTGCGCACTGCCACCTCGGAGTATACTCGCCCGATTTCGAAGTTAGCGTTACTACCGGTTTCCCTCGAAAATGATACGACTCCAGATTCCATTTGATCCGTTATAGGTTAAGTCATTTTATTGTAGGTTAAGTCATTTCGTATTGCGTAGGTTAAGTTTATTGCGGTAGGACACCGCAAGGCGGGCGGTATGTTGGCCTATTCATGGCATAAGTCGACTTGATAGTCACTGAGCGTACTCGTCGCGCCATCTCTTCGCCAGCTCTAGTACATGTAGTACGATTCAAATGCGCTATTACCGACGGTCTTAACTAGGCATTCAAAAAATTGAATTTCGCGGTGTTCTTCCAGGAATTAGTCATCTCTAAGGCCCCCCGCGGCGTTGCGCTCTTTTTCTGATTTCCTGGAAGAGCCCGAGAAGACTTCCGGAAAAATTAGATAAGAAAAAAACGCCATCACGTGTGCCTCGCGTGCTATTTTCCTTTTCGGAAATAATTCGAAAAAATATCAGAATTATTGATTCGCTACAAATTCAAATGAGCCGCTACTCATTCGCCGCGATTCAATTAATGCCAATTAATTGAAAATAACGAAACTCCGTATTATAAAATCCATTTTGTAGTTCATCGAACACGTGCGCTATTTACTTTCAACCAAGGTCAATCTGTTTGTGAAAACGTGTTGTGAAAGTGAAGTATTTCTAATCTGGAAATACGAAAAATAAAGAAAGTTGAAACCCAGATCTCTGTTCACGCATTCAATTATTTACGAGGGACCTGGACCCACGCAGCTTGCGTGTAAATATCTGATAGAGTTGAGGATACTGCATCAAGCGCAACAGACACTGAAGATAAATTTGGACGTCATCAGCAAATAGCATGTGTTTCGTGAATTGAAGGGCACCACAAAGGTCGTTGATAAAAATAGAGAACAGTAAAGGGCCTAAAACCGACCCCTGCGGAACCCCTGAACTCAAATGAATCCACTCAGATAACGCTCCATCATCATTTAGAACAGCTTGTGATCGTCGGTGCAGGTAGTTGAAAAACCATGTAACGGCTTCGCAAGAGAGGCCAACGTTACAGAGTTTACGAAGCAACAATTGGTGTGGAACGGTATCAAAGGCTTTGCTAAAATCAAAAAGCACGAGTATCGTCACCATACGCTTATCAATGCCGTTACGCACATCATCCAGTACATTGATGAGAGCAGTTTGAGTACTGTGATTAGGTCTGTAACCGGACTGGAATGGATCAAGAATAGAATGTTGGGAAAGATATGATGAAAGTTGCGAATGTACAAGCCTTTCTATGTACTTTGATGATTCACATAAATGTGATATGGGTCTTGTATCTGCAGGTGTAGATGGTGACTTACATTTGCTCAAAGGAACAATTACAGACTGCTTCCAGAGAGATGGAAAAGTAGAGTTGCGCAAGGAGGAATTAAATATTTCACACAAAGGTTCAACAAGCGCCTCCATACCGAGCTTATAATGGGCAGAACTGATTTTGTCAACTCCAGAGGAAGTTGTTTTTCCTAAATTAATAACATTGATGACGTCACGATGATTAACAGGCTTGAAATCGAAAAGAGGTCTATTTAAACAGTGAGTGGGTAATGAGTGGAGAGTTTCAAGATCGGATATGATGAGAGGTCGATGAACGTTAGAGATTGACGCATAGTAAGAATTTAACTTATTAGCAGAGAAGAATTTAGTGGGCGATTGACTATAGTCCGAAGAAATGCCAAGGCTCTTTAATTCAGGCCATGTTTGTCTCGAACTATTCGCTTTCTTCAGTCTGATTGCAAAGTAATCATGACGCGCCTTCTGTAATTGAAAATTAATATCACCACGCATAGACTTATATTGACTCATTAACACCGTAGATCCGGTGGATTTAGCAATTTTGTAAAGAGAGTCACGCTGTCTCATGAGAGATCGGTAATTAGGTGTTACCCACGGTTTTTTCTTGTTTGACAGTATTACTGTCCGATATGGTGCAATATCATCCAGCGCCTCCGTAACTTTACATATTAATTTTGACACTGTCGAATCAATAATACTATTGGACCAATCAGTATTTAGGCATTTATCCCTGATTAAGTCTACGTAAGACGCGCTGTCAAAACCTCGCATATTTCTGGTAGATATTGTCTTGCTATGAACCACAGGTCTTGAAAAGGAAAACAATACCTCGATAAAATCATGACCCGCAATAAACGGTGCTTCTGATTTGGAATACTGTTCAATGCTACCTTCCGACTTCGCTATGAACAAATCTAACCAAGTGTTTGAAGTAGAGGTATGATGTGTGGAATTTGACTGAACAAGGTGTAAACAATATTGCGAAATTAAAGAATTTAGATACTCTGATTCGATAGTTTTGTTATTCATATTACAATTGAAATCTCCCATTATAATTACATTGTTATAATTCGGTAAAAAAATCGATAATGTGTGAAAAAAATCGGAAGGTAGAATTGCCTTAGGTCTACGATAAACAACTGCCGCAAGGAGTACGTCTTTACCAGTGGATATTTCGCATATAATGTATTCCGGTTTATTTGCAAAGTCGCCAGTTGACGCAGCCAGAACTCTTGTATAGTAACCCGAATGAACATAAATTGCAACACCCCCTCCCGACTTGCCAATCCTGTCATTTCTATAAATATTATAACCATCAATGTTTGCTGTAGAATCAAGAATCTCTGGAATTAAAAATGTTTCAGTTATGCGTAAAATGTGATAATTATTAAAATATGCATGAGAAGAAATTAAATCAAGGTGTGAAAGCAATCTATTTGCATTAATATGACCTATTTTAATAACCTGATTTTTATTGACAGAATTAACAATCTGTGAGGGAGCTGCCCGCGCGCAAGGATTGACAACGTAAGGAGATAGTCATGAGGAATGGGGATGAGCATCATCCTGCTCATTTAATATAAACGTAAAATTTTTTGCTCTTTCACAATCTTTCAATAAAATTTCGATAACATGAATCGCAAAAAAGTTAAACATGTTTTTTTATAAAACTACATGGTTTTTCACATTTCATTTTTTAATGATAACATCACTTTTACCTCGAAATGGCGCTGGCGTTCTAAGGTGAAAATATCACGTCCAAGGACCCTCAGGGTTAAAATGTACCGATTTCCAATTCGTAATTCAAGATAACATGTTACAAAATGGCGCCTTGAAGTTCAAAATTCCTTTTAAAACATTAGAAATTTTCGTCTTAAAAATTTTCGACTTAACAGAAAATTTTCCAAGAACAATATGCCAACACTCTCATCTTCACCTTAATGATACTGGCCAATAAGGTCCGGTAGAAGAGATAAGGAGAGGTATCTCGTAGTCGTTCGTGAGAGCGATTTTCTGTCGTTGATGGGACCTGTCGTTAATGAGAGGTCCTACTGTACACCAATGATTATTAATAATCAAAGAAAATCAGCGAGCTTGTCAATTATGAATGGATATTAAATTATTAAAATAAGGGATGGAACTTTACCTCGTGCTGACCACTAGGAGTATATCCCTGATGGCTGCTGCAGACTGCTGCAGTCGTCTGAATGCTGATGAACACTGATGAAGTCTGTTCACTATTTATAACAAGGAGAAGCGCTTTATACAATTTCCGCTGCTAGAACCGCACAGTAAAATTAATTGCTTAAACCATTCATGAAAAGTGAAATATAACAAATGGTAGACAATCGAAGACACATATGAAAACATATATAAGAATAAATACAAAGTACACAGATAACTAATGTACGTATTACACATGATAATAAAGACGGACGAGCAATAGGCAATGTCGACAAATCGAACACTTTTTTTCAACATTTTTAAATCGATTCAAATTTTTTTGTTGGTTCTAGATATAAAATGAGTGGATACGTATATTGGGATTTTTTTTCGAAGATTTTTGATCGTAAACTCATTTTATTTTATTTTTAAACTAATCGGAAAAACCTCAACTTTTTTATGAAATTATGATCCTAACCTCAAAATAAGAAAAAAATACTGTTTTACTGAAATTAAAGTTTCAAAGTTAACTTTCAATATTGCATCCGTAGCCAATATTTTTTTAAACATACTATTGGATTCGATGGGAATGTAGTAAAACATATCCAAATTTCAGAATGGTATCTATAAAAATCGCCTCGCAATTAATTAAACTGTGCCGGGCGCGGGGTCTTTATTTATAATAAATAAGTATTTATTACAAGTCATTTTACATTGATTTTAATGATTTTTATTTCTGAATACTATGTTTGATATTTTTTTAATACTATGTAATTGTATTAGAGCATTCACATCCCAATTTGAAAGAAAGACAAAAACTAAATGTGGTACACCTTAACGAATAGCCGTCAATTTCCATCATTAAACTCGATGAATAGCATAATAAAAGTAATGGAAGGTTATTTTCTTATCGGGAAGCTTAGGATTCGTTATTTCCTTTTCGTGTTGAGAAATATTGGAGTATTGGAAAATGTAGAAATAGTACCAATATGAGGAGGGACATCTGAAATGTTTCTTCGCATATACAGAACTCTAATAAAGTTGGAACTGCGCATTCCAGTGTCGTAAGTCTCGTCATTTCGAGATATTTGTCGAGGAAACCGACCAGGTATCAGACCCTGTAATATCTATTCGTTAGAATATCGGGAAAAACCCCGCCTTTTTTAAAATTTATGTGAAATGCAAACCGCGTAAAAATCTAGTATTTAAAAAATATATTTAGCAGAAACTGTCATTGCATCTGAAGAACTAATAAAACCGCAGAATATGATTTGTTAACATCTAACATAACAAAAAAAAATTGATTCAATTATGACACTAAAGAACTTTTGTGGCTACTATTGTATTACAAAGAACATTTGTATTATTAATAAAATTTATATTTTGAGAAAACAAGAACAAATTCTTGATTGAGAATAATTTGCAAAAACACGACAAGCTATCTTCGTTACGTCATCCGAAAGCTGGGATGACATCTATCGCACGAATACTTCGGTCGCGAAACCATTTCAAAAACATGCTCATATACAGTTACAAATCATAGTAACATATACATGCATAGTCTCCCAGAGTTCTGTTTGGTGGTTATCGCATGAAGAATTTCGTCGTCGAGGCAATTTCATACGGTTGCCGTAAATCGATGTTTCAATCTGGCGCACAGTTAAAACATAGTGGACAAAATACCAGCTTTTGAAGACTTTGGAAAGTGTTCTACTTTTTAACTAATTTGAAGCCCGGAAAGAAGTGATAGATGCTTGAGGTACGTAATGTCGATTTGTAAATCGTATAAGTGTAACCGATTGTTCGACTTCAAGTCAGTGCACATATCTATTCTTATTTATTTGTATTATTAATTCCGTTCTATGTATCATAATTGAATCCAGCCTTCAATCGCGTCAATCATACCCAGCGGAGGTGACCGTGTTGTACTTAACATGAATTGCGATTATCAATGCTTCAGAATGATATTCAGCAAAATAGAAATATACAGGGTCATCGAAAAGTATCGGACCCCCCTAATATCTTCAGTTAGAATGCACTTAGGAGAAAATGTCCAATAGCAAAGTTGTATGGTTTCAAGCGGGGAGTAAGATAATGACCTTGACTTTGACCTTGACCATGTCCTTCAAGGTCATTTCAAGGTCAATCTTATTTTTTTAAATAGAACCCCCCACATTTTATTGCATATTTTTATAGCTTATCTCGAGAGCTTTCCAAAACACTATAATAAAATATTTTTTTATTAAGTACTTTTTGAGTTATAAAGGTTTGAAGTTAACAATTTGTTAAAATGCATTCTTACTGAAAATATTAGGGGGATCCGATTAATGTATTTTCTTTAAACCAATTAATTGGTATCATTATTCCGCGCATAAAAGTATTAAGGTTATGATTACTGAAAACTAAATAATATTTTACAAGATATTCTACATTTTGTGTCAAAAAATTGTTAACTTCAAACCTTTATAACTCAAAAAGTACTTATTAAAAAAATATTTTATTATAGTGTTTTGGAAAGCTCTCGAGATAAGCTATAAGAATATGCAATAAAATGTAGGGGGTTCTATTTTGAAAAAATAAGATTGACCTTGAAATGACCTTGAAGGACATGGTCAAGGTCAAAGTCAAGGTCATCATCTTACTCCCCGCTTGAAACCATACAACTTTGCTATTGGACATTTTCTCCTAAGTGCATTCTAACTGAAGATATTAGGGGGGTCCGATACTTTTCGATGACCCTGTATATTTCTTATTGTTACGACGGCTGGTACACTTTAACTTGTTTTCAGATAAATAGCCGATTAGTTAATACTTGCATGATCTTATAATGACAAAATTACTATCTTCTTTCACATTCGAGTCCTACTGATTGCGCGAAGTTCGCGCCAAAAACTTGTCGGTGCGCTGGAAAGCGCGGTTCCAAAGTTATTGGTATTCGGCATATCTATTGTCACGTCCGGGATATGACGTAAAATAAGAAAAATCAATCCTGTCTCTAATAATTTTTGTTATTTTTTTAGAAGTTTTTCGACCTTATAGAACTTTCCTGCCTTGATTTTTGTTGTCGAGAAAGTCCCGATGCAGTTGTTTTCACGTAATTCAATACTGCCATTCTCGTTGAAGGCGCTGCGCCAATAGAAATTTCATAAGCTTGCGCGCTTGCTTTTCGGGGCTCGAGGCTTTTCTTAAAATGGAAATGGATTTCTACTAGATCAAATTAATCATCCCTCTTACCTTCGAAACATAGTGTAAAATGATAAAATAGTCGATAATTATTCTGAATTTGGTATCCGGACTAAAAAGGTCGAAACAAAAAATTCCAATGTAATTAAAATAAGAAAACATAAAAAGTACAATAGTTTGTTTATTTTGGACTCTTTTTCAAAGTCATGGAATGAAATTAAATTCAAATATATCGCGAGGACGTAACACGTGGAAAAACAATGGAACGTGTCAAAATCTCAATTAACCCAAATATTTCCCACAGAATCGTTTAATTGTACAAAACAATGAAATATGGAAAAATCTCAAAATCAAAGTTTTCGTAGAGAATTCAAACCTGGATGTTATTTATTGTAGACAATTAGAACGTATTTTCGAGCTTTTTGGAGTTTTGTTTCGGAATTCGCGGAAGAGTGAATCCTCGAGAAATTTCAATCGATTATCATGTTGTTAAAAATTGGTTCGAGTTGAAGATTAACCGTATAATCGCCATGCAGGAGTATATGAAGGCGAAATTGTTGAATATTACCACGAGGTATATGGGCGCCACCCAGTGTGTTAAAGACGAAAACAACCGTCATCAATGTGGATGTCATTGATGATAACCGCGTCAAGTAGGCAATTCTTTCCGTTTTCTTGCCGATGAATTCATGTCATCCACATAGACCGTATATGTTGGTATAATTTTAATGACGGAATCGTACTTATTTACTGAGGATGGGCAAAACCCTGTTTTTCCGACCTTTACTTTCTTTGGCGGACATTACCTTGAGAGAAGATTGAGTTCAGGCGGTTCGGGTTATTTTTTATTTGTACCCTGCGAGATCGGTAGGATAGTATTCTGTTTTACGAAAAAACAGTTATCGGAACAACATAGCAACGTAGGCGATGTGGTTATGACTACACTTGGGGATTTCTAAAAAGATGGAGTTATAAAAGAATGGTATCGCCGTTAGGTGGGACGTAACAAATTATTGAAAAAATTTTGTATTAAACACAAATTAATATATTTTCGTAAAAAAAGATATTATATATTCGTAAATTTCTTATGATCTAAACATGTTTGTTATTCCAATAGACGCGTAAATTTCCATATTTTTAAAACATTTTTCGAATACGGTGGCAATATACTTGTCATGTACTATTTGCGCACTTAACTGATCCGCACCACAGTCTCGCGAGCAGCGATGTAGACGTTCGAAACTTCACAACATACACACCATACGCGACAAAAATTTGAGCTAAGTCCTCACGATGATAAAGCGATACTTGATCGCTGGTAGTACAGTTAGCAAAACAATTTACCGACCATCTAGATAACCTCATCAAAATGCTCGAGCTTGTACATCATCACATTAACGACAAAACCCTAAAGAGCAGATGCAATAGA
This sequence comes from Trichopria drosophilae, assembly GCA_030407085.1. Taxonomy (NCBI): domain Eukaryota; kingdom Metazoa; phylum Arthropoda; class Insecta; order Hymenoptera; family Diapriidae; genus Trichopria; species Trichopria drosophilae. Next base: position 107,387,208 of record CM059586.1, read on the forward strand.
TCAAAGAACAAACTACTACGTCAAGAACACATCTCACAATCTGAGAGCGACAAAAATGCAACTGATACTCATCATGATGCTTCAATAACACATTATTGTTACAGTTACCCCAAAACTAACTAAAAATATCATCTTAAGTGATAAAAACATAAAAATCATATTCTGGAATCCAAGGAGTATAGTGAATAAAAAAGAAGAGTTTGCAAAAATCATCCCCGGTTACGACATAAGCATCTGTGTTGAATCCTGGTTCAACAAAAATTCTACTGATTTCAACTTTTCCGGCTACAAAAACTTTAGGAAAGATCGCGCAAATGCCAAAGGCGATTGTATACTCCTGGTTGTACGTATTAATATCGCGTATACCGAAATAGTGTGGAGCTGTTCCAAACAAAGCGTTGAACTAATAGGTATTCAAATCACGAACTTCCATCCGAATCTCAATATTATAGTTTGCTATCGTACTCCAGGAAAATCCTTTGTCAAAATACGTCGGACGACATTTAGTCCAATCTACATCTACACAATACTGATAGCACCTCGCACATAACTGCGCTTAGCGCACAAACATCAAATTTCGAACTCGTATTCTCGTCTTCTGATATAGTAGATAATGTCCTGGTTACTGCAAACTCCGATCCGATAATTTTCTCCTTTTCAATGAATACGCCACAAAAAGAGCATTTATCCCAAACAATCTTTAAACTTAAAATCCAAACGTACTGATTGGAACAAAGTACAAACAGTCACAAGTTCCTTTCGCACGAATGCGGCTAATCAACTGCACCTGAAAAATATAAAATTTTTACTGATACACTTCGGAATGCTTTATTAACGAATACACCTAAGAAGAAAAAAACAGTTTCTTGGTGGGATTCTGAGTGTGACAAGGAAAAAAGAATCGGAACAGTTGCGTTTAAAAAATGGAGATTCTCCCAGACAACAATCGACTATATTGTATTAAAAAAGGAAATTACACAAACAAAAAATACTCTTAGGCAAAAGAAGAAACAAAACTTCATACATTTTGCTGAAAAAATAAATTTCAATACAAGACCGAAATAGGTCTGGCAGACTGCAAAATTAGTAAAAAATAAATCATTTAAAATCTGTCCTGCGCACAGCTCAGAAAATCGCCAAAAACAACATGAAATTGACATTGCTCTAAATAAAATCAGTCCACCCTGTGCAGCAACGGACCCCAACTGGCTTCCGGAGAGCAGGGACAATACGCATCCAAATGAGCCGTTTAATTTCCGATAATCTAGTCGATAATCTTCTCTTAGTCGATATTTTCAATGAAATGTATCATACCAGCTCCTATCCCACGGACTGGAAGAAATCATAGATCACAGACTTTCTTGGAGGGAACATGTAAACCAAGTCCATAAATGAAGTCTCGTTGCAAGCAATATCATAAAATATCTGAAAACACATCCCTACAAATTGCGTCTTTAGGACATTCCAAAGGAACTCACTACTTTACGCACTAGCACGACAAAAAAAAGAACACCGTGGTTCTCTAAGTCCTCTCTCCCAAGAAAAATAATTTCGCTCGTTAATAGGTGTAGATCTGGACACTACAATCTAGTTTCCTCCCTGTTCAAAATCAACTTAGTTGACAGTTCTCAGCGCGAATGCAGAGAGGAATTCCAAAATTTCAATCATCTACTGTGGCAATGCATTATGTTTAATAATCAACGGTCCGAATTCCTAAAAAAATGGTTTAATCTTGGATTTCAACGCCCATTCACGTGCGAAATCTTGCTTGCAACGCCCACCGATAAAATTTCTAAAGAGCTCTATTCGTTTTTTGTAAACTGCGACGTTAGTATTTAAGTGCGACCTGCGAGTAGTCTATTAAACAAGGAAATTACTGTATGTCTACCATCTCGCGACAAATTTTATAATAAATTGTATGACTATGATGTAAGTGTGAGTGATTATATGCATGCAGTGAATGCATGGGACATGTGTGAATGTAATACGATGGGCGAGTATTCGGACTTGTACTTGAAAACGGATATTTTGTTGCTTGCCGACGTGTTTGAAAATTTTCGCGAAACGTTACGAAAATCTCATGGTTTAGATCCTGCACGTTATTATACTCTACCTGGATATACTTGTGACTATGCTCTCAAGCATACTCGCGTAGAGTTGGAATTACTCACGGATATAAACATGATAATGTTTATCGAGAGCGGTATAAGGGGAATGCTCAAAAAGATACGCGAAGGTCATCCTGGAAGTCGTCGATCCTCTCGTTTGGGGTGAAGTAGCAGCTAATGAAGGTCATGTCGCTGCTCCTCACCCAGACGTAACCCCTGCTGGAGCCACAGTCTGTAACGAGGATCCGACGAAGGTCCGGAATCCATATGGCGGCGGTGCCGAGTTTGTACGCAAACCAGCCTGGCCCGTCTCTGTCGCGGTGTTGTTCACTTATAAGGACAAGATCTACGTCCTTTTCGCGGCAGATCTGAGCCAGGAGATTTTGGGCCGTACTGCTTCTATTTAGGTTGCCCTGCAGAACGCGGGGCATCTTGTTTCTTCTTGTTAGATCCGGACAGATCCTGCGATGTGAGCTCGCATACTGGATCTTGCCCCCTGCTCAGCGCAGAGAAAGCACTGTGGCTTAGCAGTGCAGGTCGATGCCTTGTGACCCTCTATGCCGCATTGGTAGCAGGTGTTCTTCCTGTCGGGTCCCCTGCATTCGGTGCCTTTATGTCCAAAGCCAAGGCACCGATAGCATCTCGTCGCCACTTGCCGTCGACGGATGCGGCAGTTGACCCACCCTATCCGGATATGGGCTGATTGGAGCAGCTTCTCGGCAGCGTCTTCGTCTGTCTCGACGAATACGAGTCGTTGATTGGACCTATTTGGTCTCGTCAGCCCAATACGCAGATGCCCCGCGTACTCTCCCAGGCGGGCTCGAAGGGCCTCTTCCACCACTTTTTCTGTGGTGAGGGAGTCTGCGTCCCTTATCTCGAGGCTAGCTCTCGGGACCAGCTCTCGGACGCTGCACTCCCCCCTTGTTGCTGTTTGCAACTGTTGGGAGAGGCCCTTCCTCCCCTCTGCTGAAGTATTCTTCAGCTCGATGAGGACCTCGCCCGTTCTTGTACGGCGTACCGCCCTGATTTCTGCACCGTAGCAACTCGGGTCGACCTGTTGCCGGACGATGCTGAGCACGTCCGCGTAGGTCTTCCCTTCGTTCGGCTTCAGGGCGATAGCTTCGGGTTTGGTCCTCACCTCTTCTTCTTTTTCTTCTTCGACGTCTTCTTCCTCACCGTCTGCTTTCCTTCCCCGGTCGTGGGTGCGTCTTTAGGTGGATTTGGATCAGCCAATCGTGGTTCTTCACGTTTTTTTCTGCCCGGGCCTTCTTCTTGGGACTTCCGTCCAACCATCAGAGGCTGGCGGAGTCGTCCTGTTCTGCAGCCTCGATCTTTTGGCCGCGGTCAGGTCAGCAGCTGGAGGGCTGGAGGCCCCTCTCTTCCTCACGTGGGTGTTTATGGCTGATCCAGGAGCCTGATAGTCCTCCGTACTTTTAAAGTTTAGGAGGCTCCAGAAAGTCTGCGAGCTTCCCTCCAATTGTTTCTCGAGGCCTTCTAAAGCCGCCTCGAGTTGGGGGAGGCCCCCCTTAACCTCTTTGCTGGTGTTAGTTTGCCTCCCCGCAACCGCAGACAGCTTTGTCACGATGCAGCGCATTTCTTGCAGGTAGCTCGGTACCTCTTTGTCGGCTTCCTTCCACTTCGTGTGGAAGGGCGTCAAACGCGCGTCTCTGAACTGGCCCGGAGACGCATCTTGCGCTTCGTTGAGGTTGCTGTTTCCATTCATTACCGCTTGCGTTCCGGGTAGGTCATATTTAGTGACAGCGGTCTGTAGCCTATGATGGGCCCCAGACAGCATAACCCGTTCTCGCTGGGCTTGTCGGAACGCCTCACGCGCCTTCTCCAGGCCAGTCCTGATTTCGAGAAACATGTTCTTTTTCCCGCAACAATATTTTGCCATGCCCGATAATGCTATGCCGAGCTCTTCCATTTGTTTCCCGTGTTCTTCTTCGTAGAGCGCGTATCTCTCTGCTAGGGCTTTCCTGTCCTCAGCACTCATGGGTGCAGTCGGGATGCTTCCGTTTTCCGTTTCCTTATTCTCTACGCTTGTAGCCATATATGCCGTGGAGGCCAAGTCGACCACCTCCACGTCATTGCGGTCGCCGGATATCGACGCCCGGGAGCCCGCTATCTCACTCCCCGTCGGCGCCGGTACTGGGGTGTCCCTCCCCTGCACCGTAAACGTATTTGTTGGATTTGAGTTTTCCATGGGTGGTTTATATTCGGGGTTCCTTCCCCTAGGTTATTTTATCGTGGTGGCCTTCCACTATCTGGTTTTGGTCCGCGCTGGGTATTTTATTTCCCCAGTACCTGTTACCGGCATTCCCCGGCCATCCGCCACCTGGGGACGCGCTCGGTAGAAGATCCAGAAACTCCCCCGAGATTCGCTCGAAGGTAGCACTAACGAATTTCGAATCGCTATTCAAATCTGAATGCTACAAACCGTCAAGTTACTTCCATTCGAAAGCCAGCCGTTGGGCGAGCCACATCCCACGCTCTGAACCTCTGAACTTCATATTCACCAGGAAGCGAGCACTGACGAAGTCGATTGATCGATTCTCTATGCTACGAACTTCCTCGTTACTTCCATCCAGGAATAAGCCTAATGCGGGCCAACCGCGGTCTTTGTGAAGTCTCAACAAATCGTTTTTACCGGGAATCCTATCTACTACAAATTATTATAAGTTATTGAAGGTACTACTACCCATCGAAGGACCTGTACAATATAACCTATAAGCACCCTTCGATGTTGAGGAGTACCCCCCATTCTGGACGATGGCGTGGGGAAAAAACCACTGGGGTGGAAAAAACCCATGCCGGATGTCGCAAATACGCGAAACATCGAATCAATTAGCAACAAAAGTATTTAATGTACTTTGATATTAATGATTTGTATGGTTGAGCAATGTGTCAAGCATTACCAACTGGTGGTTTTCAATAGGCTGACAAAGTCGATTTCGAAAATGTTGCCAAGGACTCAGAAGTCGGCTATATTCTCGAAGTCAGTCTTTCTTATCCGCACGTTATCCATGGCGAGCAGGAAGATTTACCACTATGTCCCGAACAAGCTGTTCCACCTTTTTCTCAAATTTTCTCAAATCAAATTCATCGTGTCCTCAAATTTGAATAATCTCCATGGTTGAAATCTTATACAGACTTAAATATCGATCTCCGCAACGCCGCAACGAATAATTTCGACAAGAATTTATATAAATTAATGAACAACGCGGAATTCGGGATGTCACGTCCAGCGAAAAAGGACCATGTTGTTCACACAACAACAAAAGAATTGAAATTGAATTCGTCCCTCTTACCTTGGGACGACCGGATTAAGGAAAAATTGTGGAGTGAATTAAATATAAAAATAATTCATTTTAAATCATCGATATATTTATTACAATATGATCAAATTATATATTCCTTAAAATTACAAATTTGTTGGGAGGACGACTTAGGAATTTGTGTAAAGTTGGAAGAAATTAAGGTTGAAGACGATCTCCTAGTGGTACCTCGAATATTGTCCGGCGTACGGTCAGAGATCGTAGGAAAATAGAATTTGGAAAGGATTTAAGGTGGAAAGCGATCTCCTAGTGGTACCGCCGATATTGTCCGGTATCCACGGTCAGTGATCGTAGGAAAATAGGATTTGGAGGAGAAAGAAGGAAGGCAAGTTCTTCTGGAAAAAAATAGTAAAGATCAGGAAATGTAAAACCTTACCCAACTTAGAGGTTTGATTCTGCAACAACAAAATTTTTAGGATGTGAAGGGAAATATGAGTAGGGAAGAACTAATTTTTCTTTTTCGGGGTTCAAACTCGTCGACTTGGTTGAAAGTTTTATTTTCCCCTTCCTTGAGGTTATTATATTTTAAGGTTTTACATTAGTAAGGGAGGAAACGCTGTTTCCTAGAGTGGATGAATGGGAAGAAAGTGGGCGGGCCTAATGCCCTAGGAAATATAGCTCTGTCATTCCTCTCACCTAACGGTATTTTTGATTCGTGATGAACAGCCAATCATACTTAATAATAATTGCAGACGCAACCCTCGTGAATATAATAATTAATATGATCATAAGTAATAATGATAATAATAAAATCAATAGTACTAACTATTCCAAATTGTCGCGGGCACAACGCTCGTAAATATTATATTAACAATAATAATAATAATAATAATAATAATAGTGATAATAATTCTACCATAAATGTTGATTAAGATTAATACTAATCATGTCTAGTCCGTCTAATCGGTACTAGTATCATAAACTTCTCGTTTTTCGGCATGGGAAATTACAACATGGGCTGTTAGTGTAAACAGAACTTGTGTTTAATGGTTGCATGTGCAATGAGTGCCTAGCTGGAGACATTGCAGATGCCGAAAGCAAATTTAATAGCCCATGTTACAGGGAAAACGATAGAGAATGTTCGGAAAAGAGTGGATGTAAGCATTAAATATAAATGGGATGGAAGATATGGCTTTGTATCGCTCATATAAAAATCAAATTTTCATCGAATAGTAATATTTGGTGAAGACTCGGTCGCTATACAACTTAGAAAATTAGAAGTAGTTACAGATAAGCCTATATATGGGCAAATCTGCGAAACCTTTAAATTTCGTGTCGCTGTGTATTTTTGAGCATTTTTATTTTATTTTTCTGCGATTAAACTGGTTATCATTATTAGATACACTCAAAATATATCGACCAATGTATGTAATGCATTATTGATTAGATAAAAGCACGAAATTCATACCTTTAAAACCGAAAAATATGTAAAGAACGCCTAAAATAAAGTGTCCCCATAGTAATTTTTTTTATTTGTGGTCTTGTAGTGATTTCAGCGTTTCTTTAATCTGTCTGGATTTTTTACACGTACTAATAGACAAAAAAACAAAGAATTTGTACCCTTTTCAGAGCTATGTGTCCTTTTCAGAAAGGCTGAAAAGAGTACCTTTAAAATGTGTCCCTCGATTAAAAAAAAAAAAAAACAATTTTAGTTCATTTTCAACTGACTGCACGTGCAGCATATCTTTAATCATCATGAGCAAAAAGTAATAATTTTGAACACGGAAAAAGGAGGAAATTCAGACGTCGTTTAAGAATGTGCTCACAAGAGAAGTCAAAGAAATATATGCTTGAAGTGAAAAAGCACTTGCGTAACTGGTTAAAATAATGGTCATTTTTCATGTAAAATAGGATATACTCATAATTTAAATATGTTTCAACCGTAATTCCATCTTAGCATAACTTCGTAATCTTTCGATTTAGAGAAATCTTGCAAGAGAGGAATCGTCCCGAAATCCCGAAATCGAAAAAGAAATTGAATGAATGTGGATACATTCGAAAAAATTGACCCTTTAACCTTCAAAATCCTTGTTTAGGTCGTAAGTCGACATTTTTAAATTTTTTTAAGTTCTACATACATAACCTTCAATATCGTCGAGAAATAAAGCACTTCTTTTCTTTAACATTTTTCGATATCTTTCGTAGCGTTACGATGCGATGATATACGTGAATGTCGTCGATGTTATAAACATTTCGAATCAAGCTATGATATCCGCTTTGGTCTCATTAGGTCCGATTCGGTCAGATTAGGTCCGTTTGGAGCGGGTGCAAAGATGTCGGATCAAGTCCGTTTAGAACGGATTGAGTCCGTTTCGGTCGGACTAGGTTCGATTCAGTCAGATTAGGTCCGTTTTGAGAGGGTGAAAAGGTGTCGGATTAGGTGCGTTTAAAACTGATTAGGTCGCGTACAAATTGCGGATTGTCCAATCGGATTGAATCAGAATTTTTTACCAGGGTTATTATAATATTTGATATATATATATATTATTATTACATCAATTTGAAAACTGTTGTTTTTTTAATGATTTAGTAGTCAAATTGATTAATTTGAGTGCACATTGAGTGCACATGCACTAAGGCTATGTAAGCTGCAAAGGAGTAGCTGCGCATCTATATATGTGTATATATATATACATATATAGACGTAGATATACAGTATATGAATACGGGATAAGGGCGTTTGATAAGAACTTGGCGCGATGAGCGACCGCTCCTCTGGATATCGTTTTCAGGTTTAAATTATCTGACACCGAGTGTACAGTGATTATTTTAACCACATATATTTTATTCTCTCTTATTACTAAATTTTTTTTAAACTCACAAATTTTTATAATTTCTTTAGGTTTTTTAAACCACAACCAATATTTTAACAGTTTTATTTCATTAAATAGGTGAAACTTTCAGTGGCGGATCCAGCCGGGGGACGCAGGGGGAGCGCCCCTCCACCCCTGGGCCATTGAATGATTTTGAAAAATATTAAGAAAGACCACGAGCTAAGGGGCGAAATTTATGTGTGCTAAACTTTGTGTGCAAATAAAACTCAATTTTGTCCAAATATTTTTATGTTTTTCGGTTCGAAATATAAAAACACGTATTATTTTGAAAATCAGAAGAATTATTATTAACAAATAACAAATTAAAATGAAACAAATAATCGACCAATTTCAGGCTACGGTATTAAACTGCACTTCTGTATTAAACTGCACTGCTTCACCGCTTTTCAGAATGTCCGATAACATATACGAATATTATACGAGATTACGACTCCTAATAGTATTATGAATATGTTTCTAGTTTTTTCGGTTCTGCATTGTAATTTCAAAGATATTAATGATTCTATGTCTTGGATGCGTGACATAAACTATGGTACATAGCAAAAGTCACAATTTCAACGTTATTTTCTGGCACATACTAATCGATAACCACATCTGAAATTTTGTGGGTACAAAGAACGTCATTTTATTTACATGTAACAACATTAATAACATCTGCTTTATTCAATTTTGCGCTTGTTGCTTGTTCTTTCTTAAAAAATACATTTTTATCGAGTAAAATGTTAAATACAACGAACAATGGGACTGAAACTTTTATAGAATATGCAAAACAATTTCTTTATATATAAATTCCGGTAAATTCTATTTTAGTTAACTTTAAGTTAAAAATGCATGATAATATAATAAAAATATGAAGCTAAAACATATTGTAACCAAATGAAATAATTATACCTTGCTAAATTAATGATCGTTTTTTGTGTTAATAACTCCAGAACAAATATCTGGTCAGTCTGCAAAGGAATGGACCTCCGTACTAAGAGTGGCGAATTATGGACAAATCGAAAAATTTAAAGGCAGACAAATGGATTTTTCAACAATTTTAAAAGGATTTAAAATATTATCAAAATTAAATGAAATTTAATTAAATTACATTCTAATTGCGTTTTATAATATATAATTGTGATTGTTGACCGTTAATAAATTAGAATTAAAATGTTCCTAACACCGAAAAATAAATAAACGCTACACGTTTCCTGGTAAAGATGGAATCGTACCGTACGTTTAGAAGTACAAATTCACGCTTATAGAACACTTTGAGTACGCTTAAATTGCAAAAAGAAGCGTGGAGATTGCGCGGATAATTATTGTATGGCTAACTCTCCCCCCCCCCTCGAAACACATGGATGGTATACGAGTTGAGACGCGTCTAAAATCCATTAGTCATTCCCATCTTTGGAAAAACACGTGTACCTTCGACCGTCTGGCGCTCGGGGCCTGGCGGTCTGTTTTCCTACCTCTCATTCGAATTGAATAGCGCCGAGGGAGGTCGGCATCGGCCCCGACCATCTTTGGGAAAACATCTGTTACGTCGACCACCCTTGGAAAAACACATGGATGGTATACGAGTTGAGACGCGTCTAAAATCCATTAGTCATTACGTTAATCATCGACCCCTTTGTTAAATATGACCATTTTAAATAACCCATTTTCTTTTTTTTTGTACAGTATCAAGCAGGAAGGAAGATGAAGAAAATATAGATGATATATTTAATAAATGTTATTTATTTTTTATTTCTCATATTCATACATAATAATATACAGGTTGTTCACATAGATTTTCCAATACCCAATTCTTAAGTATATTTACATTTTCTTTAACGCATGTTCCATTAATCGTATGATTTTCACACTTCTCCGACAATTGATATTGCTGCTGCTGCTGCTTCAGTTTTGTTAGAGATGGAGTCCAAAATGTCGAGATCGATAACATTTTCAGCGTTTAATATATCCTCCAACCAACATTTTTTATCGACTCCTTTTACATAAATTTTGAATACTGGAATTTAAATGATTTCTTTGATGCTGTAAAATTAAAAGTGTTCGATACTCTACACGTAGCTTTCAAAGAGTACCAGTGTGTGAATGTGTGCATAGTTTTCGGGGGAGAGGTGTGTGATATAAAAACAACGCTACACTCCATTGAGAATTTTGATAGTGGATATGAAAAATTAGATATCACTTCAAATTTAAACAAGTGGTATGAAGAAAAAATAAAATCTCAGATTTCATCAGATCTTGAAAATCTCTCATTCGATTTTGAATATCAAGACCCCCTATTTTTTCAAATTCAAATATTGTATAAGTGCTATTCAACTCATCTATTCGAATAGCTATGCCCATGTGTGGAAGTCGAACCTGAACTACTCCTGTGAATAGCTTTTTACGTGACGGGACAAAACTAATAGACAGTTAATGATCACCCCAGTACATAGCTTGAAAAGCGCTACAAATACGACGTATATATAAATATGGTGCCAGTATATCGAAAATCTCAAGTGTTGGCGCGCTGAAGAATCGACGTTTTTGTTTTTACCAGCGTCCACCCAAGTTTTATTACATCAAGATGGTTGATGTCCGGAAAGTTTTTTGTTCCTGGGAGAGGTCTCTCACAATGGTGTATCGCACCCTGGATGAAGATGCTACGTTGGATCAGTTCGGTAACTTCATCGAAGAGTTCCGCGGAACCGTTAACAAAATATACAAATATATAAAACTAAATCGCGGTATTCCAATCGGTCGTTGCATATCGCATCTTAGAACTCGAGGCTGCAGCATCAAGGGACTTGAAAAAGGACCCCGAGGAAATCTCGTTCTCGAAGAAAATGTGCAATCTGCCTTCAACAATCGCCTTCGTACCAGCCTGGTGGTGAATATAAAGTATTTAGATCCAGCACAGTATTTTGAAGAATCAAAAGCTGTAATAATAAAATACGTGCGTGGTACAATAAGTGATTTTAATAATGTGAAAGTTTGCATAGTCTTTTCGGAATGATGATAAAAGAATTTTAAAATCTCATTTTCCAAATGAGAATGAATTTAATTTGTTAACAAGTAAGGGAATTTTCCCCTACGATTACGTAAAAGAAATGAGCGTCTTGGACGAGCCATACCTTCCTGCTCGAGACAAATTTTGTAATAAATTATATGAATGTGAAGTTAGTGAGTCTGATTATGTGCATGCAAGGAATGCATGGAACGTATTTAAGTGTAATACTCTGGGTGAGTATTCGGATCTGTACTTAAAAACCGACATTTTATCGCGTGAAACGTTACGCAAATCTCACGGTTTAGATCCCGTGCATTATTATACTATACCCGGGTACACTTGGGATTGTGCTCTCAAGCATACTCAAGTAGAGTTACAATTACTCACCGATATAGATATGGTGATGTTTATTGGACGTGGTATACGGGGAGGTCTTTCTTAATGTTCAAACCGGTACGCGAAGGCAAATAATAAATGCATGCCCGATTATGACCCATCAAAAGTGTCAAAGTATTTAATGTACTTGGATATTAATAATTTTTATGGATGGGCAATGAGTCAATCACTGCCTAACGGAGGTTTCGAATGGGTGGAAAACGTTGACATTGAAAATGTATCCGATGACTCGGAAATTGGATATATTCTCGAAGTCGACTTGACCTACTCTGAAGAAATACACAACAAGCAGAAAGATCTCCCGTTGTGCCCCGAGCGAGCAGTTCCGCCGGTTCAAAACAGGCGAAATTACTCGCTACATTTAATGACAAACATAGATATGTCATTCATTACCGAAATTTAAAGCAAGCACTCAACCACGGTATTATTTTAAATACAATTCATAGGATCCTAAAATTTAAACAATCTCCATGGTTGAAATCTTATATTGACTTGAATACCAAACTCCGCACAGTCGCGACAAATGATTTTGAAAAAAATTTATATAAATTGATGAACAATGCAGTATTCGGAAAGACGATGGAGAATGTTCGGAAAAGAGTGGATGTAAGCATTAAAAATAAATGGGATGGTTGATGCGTTTATTTCGAAACCAAATTTTCATCGAATAGTAATATTTGGTGAAGACTTGGTCACGATACAACTAAAAAAATTAGAAGTAGTTATAGATAAGCCTATAAATGTCGGAATGGCTATATTGGATATTTCTAAAACTAAATTGTACGAGTTTCACTATGCTTATGTTTTAGAAAAATTTAAAGAAAATGCGAAACTATTGTATACCGATACCGATACTTTTATTTATGAATTTAAGTTTTCCCCATTGCAGCGTAGCATGTGGAATCAAAACAAATATGTCCTATATGTGTTACGTCGGTGCGGTCGGAAAACTGTCAAGTCGGTGTGTGGAAGTTTCAAAAAAGCGGAAAAGGCGAGGATGCCGTGTTCATACTTCATCTAGAAGATACCAGAACTTTCCGGCCCCGAACCTATAAAGGTACATGCTCGACGTTCCGTCAGGATCATGACGACGGCAGCGAGGATTTCGTCGCACGTTTTTACCATCAGGATGGCGGTATAATCCCGATCGGGGTGAGTGTGGTGATATCGAAGAGAGCAGTCATATAATTAATCATTTGGAATTCGTTTCCAGATTATATGTAGTCTGCCAGGTTTTTATCACCTCCTGTAGTTTCGACCGTTTTGACGGCTGGACTATTACCATCCACAAGGAGCAGGGACATTTCATTTGGAGGGACATTCCCCAGCAAAAGGATACCGTATATGAAGACAGTGCATTAGTGTTGTGTGAATTGTGTTTTATGAGAAACTATTCCGTTTCCTTTATTGTCAGAAAGAAAAAAAGAAAAAAAGCCACTAAATCTAATAAAGCAGTTCCCAAAATCCTAATATCGACACCAATTGAAATAGCTAAAGGGAGAATAGAAAAAGGTGTAATATGTTTGCTTTCATACATTCCAACTATGGCAAAGAATTTATTTAAAAACTCAAATGTAAAGATCAAAAAAGAGCCACAAATATAAACACTATAATGTTCATATAGTGTAATAATTTTCTCATTTTACTGCACCGTTGGCAAGTAACTTATTTTAAATTTCTATTCTTGGAATTAATGAATGACCACTGTCATATCACTAACACATTAAGCACTTTAATTCTACGCTATCGGATACGGTGTTATAAATCATGTCTCATAGTTCGGGCTCTACACCTGTGCATATACTCACCGACGAAAATATGGAACGTACACAATCAACAATTAATACGATTTCGAAGGTGTGTGTTATCTGCTTAGAAGCATTTAATAGCGAAGACAATGAGGTATGTGACACATGTGGCAATACCGTACACACTGATTGCATTACCGAGAACAAACGTAATGAAGTAGGTCTTTTTCTATGCTGCGAATTAATGGAAACAGAGTCGAACGTCAAAAAACGACGAGGAAGACAAGCAACTGCTATGCCACCGAAGCGCCTTCGTTCCAAACAGTCTTATGAAGATAGCGAAATTTCTCTTGCTACCATCACAAGACAAATTTTAAATTTGAATAGCAAACTCGAAACATGCACCAGTTCAATTCAGAGCCAGTTAAATGCCCATAAAGCAGCATCTGAAGCATCCAGTGCTGCCCTTCTTGCCAAACCGACGAACTACATGCAACTGTCAAAGAGCAAAATGAGAAGATTTGTTCACTTCAACAGGAAATTAACACCCTTCGCGAAGAAAATCAGCACCTACGAAATGCCGACAAGGTAAAGGAACATCGCTTGTTAGATATCGAGCTGGGCCGTCATGAATACGACCTTGTCATATCCGGGGTTCCGTGGTCCAGGAGCGAAAAATTGTCACATATTATTATAGATATTTGTAATGCTGTCGGATCACCAATTGGGCCTGATGACTTAACACGTGCGAACAGAATGCCGTCCGGCCTCACTTCCAATGGTGGCTCCAACACCGCTCGTCAAAGCGGGGCATCTGCTACGTCAATTTCAACGGCATCATCATTAAATAATGTGCCGAATGGGAATATTTTTGTTCGCCTGGCCCGACCTGTAGTCCGCGATATGCTCATTCAAGCTCGTCGCATAAAGGGCTCATTAAAAGGTGTCGAGGTTTGTTCCAGCTGGTCTAACACCGAAATTTATTTCAACGAGTATTTGCCGCCTGCATTATTTAAATTATGGGGAAAAGCTAAAACATACGCTAAGAAACATAATATGAGAGATCATCGTAAAGGATCACGCATCTTAAAATCTTTAAATGGAGAGAAAATCTTACAAATTGAAAACGAAAATGATTTTCCGGACGATTGACAAATTACTGATGCCAGACGGTACATTCATCATCCAGCAAAAGGATCCACATCATCTATTACTACATGTTTTTATCAGAATACTCGTGGTCTTCGCAGAAAATAGAAGATCTTCAAATTGCGCTGAATACGCATACCATCTCTCCAGACATCATTGATTTTTCCGAAACATGGTTGAATAACTCATTTGTTGATGGCGAGCTGGGTCTCAACCTGTATAATATTTACAGAAGTGACCGCATGTATGACGTATCTACATCGACTAGAGGAGGTGGAGTGCAGCTTGCTTTTAAAAAAACCATAGCAGCATCTTTCTGCGAATTCCCCACATCTTGTTGTACAGCAGAACATGTATTTATTAGGACTACATTGAATGGACGCTATTATATCATTGGGACATCTTATTTTTCGCCATCGTCTCAAACGTTCGCATACCAAGAGTATTTGCATTCCCTGCGCACGCTCGCTAATAAATACTCAGAGTGCGAATGGCTTCTTCTGGGAGATTTCAACCTACCAAAAATCTTTTGGAATTGTTCGGAAGACACAATCAACATTAACACCACCGGTTACGTTTTATCAAATGTGATGGAAATTGCATTAATTCTTTGCAATGCTTTCGCTGCTTTGAATCTAAAACAACAGCTGCTGCCGCTGAATACCAAGGGCTATTCTCTGGACCTTGTATTTACATCATGTACATCTGTTAAGTGCGTCACAGACACGGATCCTTTGCTGCCAACAGACTCACATCATGTTCCAAGCATTATTCAGCTAGACACTTCAATTTCATCATTGTTAAACCATAAAAATGTATATTTAGATTTTTTTAGTGCGGACTACGATATTATAAAAAACGATTTGTCTCGTATCGATTGGAGTGCGCTTACTTCGTTGTCTGATATAAATGCCATGTCCGAAATATTTTATTCTAATATTAATGATGTGGTTCTGAAAAATGTGCCCAAAAAGACAGTAGCTACTTATAATCGCCCGAGATGGTTTACACCAGCTCTAATCCAACTTATCAATGCCAAAAAAATGGCACATAAACGGTGGAAAGAATTCAGCCTCCCTGAGGATTTCGCTAAGTTTAAACGCCTCCGCACTGAATGCTTTCACACCTCACGAAGTCTTTACAAAGATTACACCAGGAAGGTCGAATTCTACTCCAGAACTAACATCAAGTCTTTTTGGGCATACGTAAACAATCTGCGAAAATCAAATGAATTACCGAATAGCATGTATCTTGATAACCAGATTGCTGAAAACGGCGATGAAATAGCAAAGCTCTTTGCGTCATATTTCAAGTCAGTCTATACAAATAGCAGTGCCCCTCACTTTAATTATAATCGTAGCGCCGTGTTTATTAATTTGACTATAAGTAAAGAAGATATTATCTCCGCATCTAAACAATTAAAAGATGACTTAAACTGCGGGCCAGATTTACTGCCTCCAGTATTTATAAAGAAGTGCATTTCATCTCTGATCGAACCCTTGTTGCTGATTTTCAATTTTTCTTTATCCTCGGGCATATTTCCCTCTCCATGGAAGAGATCCTTTGTTACACCTATCTTTAAATCCGGCAACAAACAAAATATATTTAATTATCGCCCGATCTCCATATTAAATGTAATATCAAAATTATTCGACTATATAGTCGCTTCTAAACTTTCCAACTATATTTTTAATAAAGTTGCAAGTCGGCAGCATGGGTTTGTGAGGGGTAGATCTGTAATTTCCAACCTTCTATCTTTTTCATCATTGGTTAACGATGCTCTCGATTCCGCGATACAAGTAGATGCAGTGTATCTGGACTTTACGAAAGCGTTTGATTCAGTGGATCACGGTATACTTATTGATAAATTGCGCGCAGCTGGGGATGGAGGTACATTGCTATTGTGGTTGCACTCTTATTTAACAGAACGCGTTCAGGCTGTCCGGGTAAAGGGGTACGTTTCAGAGTTTTATGAGACACAATCCGGTGTACCTCAAGGGTCACACCTAGGTCCTTTATTATTTATTATCTTTATCAACGATATAAAAAACGTGATATCATCTCAATTTCTTCTTTATGCGGACGACCTGAAAATATACAATATTATACAGTCTCCAATGGATGCTACGAAAATCCAATGCGATTTGGAGCGTATCGGCGAATGGTGTAACACCAACCGCCTATACTTAAACCCAATTAAATTCAAGACCGTCCACTTCTCTTGATCACGTTCAATCCTAGAATATCAGTAACTGATCGGCAATCATCCTTTAGATAATGTTAAATCCATCAAAGATCTAGGCGTTGTGATTGACTCCCAGGGGTCCTTCTCACAGCACCTGTATTTGGCCTCGAATAAGGCTTTTAAGCAGCTCGGTTTTCTTATCCGTTCCACAAAAAAATTCACTGATACAACTGCAATTATTAACCTGTATAAATCATTGGTCTTACCTCATTTAACGTTTGCCTCCTCCATTTGGTCTCCATATACAAATTCAGACATCCATATTTTAGAATCTGTCCAAAGAAAATTTTTAAGATATTTATCACACAAAACTCCAACCCCCATGCACAGGTTTTCTCATGATTATTCCGCTATCTCACAACAATTTAATATTCCAACAATTCACTCACTTCATAAATTTTATGATATACTGCTCGTCGACAAAATCGTAGCTGGGTCCATTAAATCGCCGGAAGTACAAAATCTTTTTTCATTTCGTACACAAATGCATTCGCACCGCCCCTTTCGATCCTTATTCGAGGTCAGAAGCAGGTCAAAATTTTCATTTTACTCGGTTATCAATCGTCTGCGAAGATCTTGGAATGCTATTCCACTCCTGCCGAATAGTTTTGACAGTACATCCGCATTTCTGATTAACTGTAGGATATCAACTTTAAAGTTTTATGCACCATAAACGTCCTTATTTATAATACTATTACAATGTTAACACGTATTGCGTCCATGATGTCACCGCACTATGCTCTGTAGATATTGTGTATATATTTTTTGTTTTTTAAATATTATATTTGTATTGAATACTCACTATGTATGTGAGGGCAATTTTTGCCCGTAAATAAATAAAATAAATAAATAAATAAATATATAAATGAATTCATAAGCCGCACATTCTTTATTCAGAACTACAACGCGTTCCGTGTTTCGCCGCGCGCTTTATTAAGAATCGCCATAACTTTGCGAATTTAATTCCAATCGATTTCAAATTTTCCAGAAAACTTCATCCACTTGTAAGGAATAAATTACTCGCTTCAAGTTTTTTGAAATCGAAAGTTCCCCACAGACTTTTTGACGACGTAGCTGACTATTCGCGGAGTCCATCAGTTCCTATTAAAAAATTAATTTGTTGAAAACGAAATTAACTTTTACAATGCTTTATCACTTTCCAGGCATCGCTAGGATCTGTTCGGTGTACATCGTAAGTTTCAAACAATGTTAACAATAATTGGCCGAGATATGACGATTTATGTTTTAAAATGTAATTGAATTGTTGGTTCTAAATGTTATTGTTTTTATTTATTAAAACGGAAACTTTTCATTATTATTGAAAAATTCTTGGGAAAAACTTGTTCGGTTTGTCATTTTCTACATTCATGTATTTTTTTAAAATCGAAATATCGACTTTTAAAAATTGAACGTTTTTTTTTCGTTGGACAAAACTTTTCCAGCCGTTCGAGCGTCGAGCGAGTTATAGAATTGGGCCGCTCAATTCCGGCGATAAACTTTTTTGGCTCTTTCCTATCCTTCCTTTCGACAACCCATGCAACCCCCGATACACCAGGCGGAAACCAGTCAGCATCCGGCTCCACCGATCTTCAACACCGCAGGCAACAACAACAACAACAACAACAACAACAACAACAACAACAACAACAACAACAACTACTACTACTACTACGACAACAACTCCGATAGTATTTACCGTATCAACAACACCAACATCAATATTTAAAAATACTATAATGCCTAAAAACGCGCAAGTAAATCACACCATTTCCAAATCTGATTATCTAGATTTACTCAAAAACAATTACAAAATCGAGGTGATAACAATCATCGTTTACAGCTTAGGAGCCACGTTAATATTAACCATACTAGGAGTGAAAATATACATCATGAAGAAAAAACAGAAGAATACCTCAATTAAATACAGTACAGTCACAGTAATAACGGACAATAGAACAAACAAATCGAACCAAATGGAATTATCAGAAAATACAGATAATAAAGACGAAGAAATAAACCAGACATATGAAGCAATGCTTGCACAGCTTGAACAGAAAAAAACTGTTACACTCAATCTGGAAGACGAGAAAAATATCTCCAAGAAATAAACACGCATACGGCAAACCTAAACCATTACAAACAGACAAAAGATAATCACCAAACATGAAGAAAATTAGAATCTAATATCAGTTATCTCCCAGCATCGCTCATCACCATTCAAAACAATATACAGCTTATCCGAATGCGATGGTTGCTACAATTCTACTGCCAGATTAGAAGAAGAATTCAGATATATGAAAGTACCAACATCAACCAAAAGCCCAGCTGAAGAAGAAAATTGGACTAGGGACCAGAGACTAACATACATGTACAACTTCTCCTTTTCATAAATATAAATATTTATAACACAACAAAAATGGTTAATTTTTTTTGAACAATTTTCATATTATTATTTTTTTTTTCTAAATATACCCATTAGATTTTAAGCGTTGCGCAGAACCAATAAAGGTCAAAATTACCTTACTTAAGTAAATTAATTTACTTAAAGGTAGTGCGCATATTCGTTAACTGATACGACGAAGAATAAATCTCTGTCATACCAAGAAACGAATTAAATCCGCAACAATTATTTTTTAATTCTTTTTGCCCAAATTAAAAGAAGAACACACTAACCTTTGAGCATGTAATATCCAAAAAGAATCCATATAACATCCAATTTAATTAATCCATTTATTAACAACACCACGCACTGAACACTCTAATATATCCGACTCACTCAAAATCCACGCACAAACTAACAGAATCTAGCCAAGGAAAAACCACCGTTCATATTTGTAAAACATGTAAAAATAAATATACATAAATAAACGGAGAAAGTAGAAGATTCATAATTTAAAATTGCAAAAATACATCTAAAATAATGTACAGTTTTACAGCAACAAATTTTAATTAACAAAATTGTTGCACTTTTTAGTATTTTACCAAAATTACTTTTTTTCCATAACCATAGTTCTATAAATCCTACAACTTCCGTTCATTTTTGTATGAACTACCGATAAAATATCACAAAATTATCCAACATAAAAAATCAACAAAAATTAGTGTAAATAGTAGCAATTGAAAATCGCCAGAAAATAGTAAAAAAATGTTCACGACTACTGTTGTAATAGGAAACCTCCCCCACCTATTAAAACCCGAAAATTTTCTTGGTGGGACACATAGTATAAATACCACGATCAAAGACTCAATCGCCCTCTTTATTCTGCACTCCGTATTCCACTCTCTGTGTTCTACACTCTGTTCCTGGCCCTCGTTCCCTTCACCCTTAACATCTACTCATAGTCGTTCCGAGAGTTCGGCATTCCTACCTCATCAGTCCGAAATTCCAAAGACCCGATACCAAATTTTTTTACCATTCCCGTCGTTCCGAGGGTTCGACATCCAATCACCTTAACCCCTTTTCTACGGACCAAGGCATAGACACAACTTAAGTCTTCCACCTGGCATATCGGCAACATCAGGACCTCAATAGTCCATTCAATTGCCGGGGCGCGACCAATCGTCGGAAAAACAGACATCCCAAAGACAGCCATAATTACACCGTTCGGACTATACGAGAGTACTCGAATGCCTTTTGGTTTAAAGAATGCAGAACAGTCTTTCCAAAGATTTATCGACGAAGTCTTGAGAGGACTCGACTTCTGTTTTGTCTACCTCGACGATGTTCTTATTGCATCCGAGTCACCGGAACAACACAAAACGCACCTTCGAACAGTTTTTGAAAGGCTATCGGAGGTCGGGTTAGTACTGAATCCCGGAAAATGCAGATTCGGACAAAACGAAGTAAGGTACCTAGGATACACAATTTCAGCAGATGGTATCAAACCGCTAAAAAGTAAAGTGGACGCGATTACTAATTTCCCTTTACCAACTACATATAAAGAACTACGGCGTTTTCTCGGGATGTTCAATTTTTACAGGCGTTCCGTTCCACATGCAGCAAAGATCCAAGCTCATTTAAATGAAGCGCTAACAGGACCAAACACTAAAGGTCAGAAGACAATTCCATGGACGCAAGCACGACAGGAAGCTTTCGAGAATTGTAAGCAGACTTTAGTGTCTCTGCAACAACTGGTGGACAGGACATGGCAGCCATTAGCTTTCTTCTCCAGAAAAATGTCGCCAACTCGAGCAAAATACAGCGCATACGACCGCGAATTACTCGCTATTTACGAAACTGTCAAGTATTTCCGGCAGTTTGTTGAAGGACGGCCATTCACTATTTATACGGACCATAAACCTCTAATTTATGTATTCCAGAAAAATACGGACAAAATGTCGCCTCGACAGTACCGCCACCTAGATTTTATCGGTCAGTTTTCTACGGATATTCAACACACACTAGGAACAGACAATGTCGTCGCCGACGCACTATCAAGGATATGTGAGATCACAGAGGCAGTCACCGTCGAAGAGCTAGCGCAAGCGCAGAAAGACGACCAAGAGCTAGCTACGTTGGCACAACAGACATCCTCCACTATACGACTGCAGGATATGCGGATTCCAGGAACCGACATCGAACAGAGTTGCGACGTATCAATGCAGCACGCTCGACCTTTCGTTTCAAAAAGATTACGAAAACAAGTTATCTCATCACTGCACTGTTTATCTCATCCCGGCACAAGAGCAACCGAAAAATTAATAACTAAACGCTTTGTATGTCCAGGAATGCACAAGGACATCGCAAAGTGGGTACGCAATTGCACGGACTGTCAACGTTCCAAAATAACGAGATACGTACGAGCACCAGTCGCAGATTTTCCAGTTCCCGAAGGTAGATTCGCACACGTTCACCTCGATCTGGTCGGACCACTTCCGGAATCAAAAGGGTTCCGCTACTGCTTAACATGCGTCGACCGTTTCACACGTTGGCCAGAAGCAGTCCCCATTACGAACATCACAGCTGAGACAGTGGCCAGTGCATTTTTCAACAATTGGATCGCAAGATTCGGCGTTCCAGACCGCATTACCACGGACCAAGGACGTCAATTTGAGGCTGATCTGTTTTTCGCCCTCAACAAAATGATGGGTATCAAACGCGTACGCACCACAGCTTACCATCCAGCAGCCAATGGCATGGTCGAACGTTTCCACAGGCAGTTAAAAGCAGCTATCAAGTGCCATACAACAGACAACTGGACAGAAGTACTCCCAGTGGTTCTCCTCGGTATTCGAGCCGCGTGGAAAGAAGACCTACATGCATCGACAGCAGAGCTCGTCTACGGCCAAACTCTGAAGCTACCAGCAGATTTCTTCATCGAGAGTCACAGCAAAGCGCCAACAGCAGAAGATCTCTGCACTCGCCTAAGAAAGAAAATGCAACAAATACGAGCCATTCCAGGAACGAGACACGGTCAGACCCACACTTTAATCTGCAAAGAACTCAACGATTCGTCACAGGTTTTCGTTAGAAATGACGCTGTGGGCGGTCTACTACAAAGACCATACGACGGACCTTACGAAGTCATCAAGAAGAACGATAAATTCTTCACGATCAAACGCGTAGGAAAGAATTGTGCAGTCTCCATCGACCGCTTGAAGCCAGCTTATGTAATGGCACCAGAAGATAACAATCGGGACATACCAGTACCACAGAATCAAGCGACACTCACGACGACACGCTCAGGAAGAAAAATCCGATTTCCAGACCGCTTACAAATCAACTCGTTAATCACTGCCAGGGGGGTACTGTAGCGTCCATATACATACGCTACTTGAAAGCATCATTAACAAGTAATATTCAGCCCCGTGATAACCGACAACCATCCATACATATGTGTATGGCGGGTTGCCCAACGTCGTCTTTACAGGGGCTCAAATCCACAAGAGAAGTGCGTTCTCCAGTAGTCACAAGGAATTCATTGGGACGATTCACCAAATCGAAACCGGCGTTAATGTATTGCGAAAACTGTCGCGATTAATTAGTGTACCAATGTCTAATAAATAGTTATTATTTTTCTCTACTTAATAAAGAATTCAAAATTATTATAGACACCTCAAAACACTAAATTTGTCAATTTTGCGGAAGTAGGAACGTTTTTTTAAATAATTTTGCACTTGTGTTAAAATAATTAGAAGCGTTTGGAATTTTTCAAATAAAGAAAACATTACACGTTCAAATTCATAAAATCCGCCTGATATTCGATTTCCATCCCTGTCTTCTAGTAAATATGTTACTGGACTCGTTTTCTTAACTTGTATTATTTTAAACACTTCAGTCGTCCAATTTGGTGTATACCCCTTTTCAAATTTATGTTTAAATTTACTACTACGAACTTGTTTATAGTTTAAACTTTGGATGAATCTTTTCGTTCACAATTACATTATGCACACGTTCCAATAGTTCTTTTTCATTGTCTTTATTAACATCTTGCGGCTTCATTTTAATAGTACGATGTGTGCTATTGTTATAATCATTAACTAAGTCTGGTAAGATATGGAGCCATTGATAATTACCATGAAGGCTAAACTGTGGCCACATTTTATTTTTCAATGTACGATTAAAGCGTTCGCAAATTGATGCTTTCAGATTACCGTATGTGGAATATAAATTAATATCACGTTTTTTCATTAAATTTTCGAATTTTGAATTATAAAATTCTTTTCCATGGTCGGTATGTAAATTTTTTGGAATTCGACCCATTTCAAATATCGAATTCATGGCAGCTGTGACGTCATCACCAGTCTTTCTTTTTACTGGGCGGGCCCATGCATACTTAGAGAATACACCAATGACAGTTAACAAGTATTTGTAACCCTTATTTTCATCTGCATATGGAATCATTTCTACAAAATCAGCTTGCCAAGTTTCATCTAATCCGCGAATGTCTACTCGCCGTCTTGTATAATTTTTTCTTGCTGGTTTATGAAGCTCCTTCATAACTTTTCTTTTCTCTTTAAAAGTCATTGTTTTAAACAGATATGATAAGCTCTTGATTAAAACTGTTGGGTGGATTATTTACAGATAGTTTATTTATTCACATTTTTCAGACTAACTAATTAATTCTTCCGTAATGAGTACAAAAGTGAAATATATCTTTGCATATCATCTGCTATTGCATTAATCTTCTTTAAGACTTCATTGTTTTTAAGGAGATTTTGTTCTAGTAGAAAAATTTATTTCTCAGCATCGTGAGCTACAGTACTACTCTCCCTTATTTCATAGGTATATTTTTTCAAGTTCCCTTCTATATTAGCAATATCTACCGCACGGAAAGGAAGAAACGCGACGTTTTCTGCGTCTAAAGCAATAAGAAAACATGAAGTGAGTTATAGAAATTATTTCACTTAAAAGATCAGATTGAAAAACGAATACTCAGATAGTTTATTCATATCTCATGGCAAACCTTGATTTCTACCGGGAAATCTATCCGAAGCAAAATTCTACGTGACCCTCCTCCTTTCTCAACCGGGCTTGGGACCGGCTTTGGTGGAGTTGACGTGGAAACTTTGTCCGATCGTTTAAAATTAACAGCAATTTGAAGATGGGCAATTTATGTAGAGCGAAATTGAAGAACTGGACAAAGCCTACGCCATATCTATTTTCAGAAATAGTTTAATTGCTTTTTTCTTCCGATAACCATCTTCGTCTTCGTTTCGTAGCCTTCTTCCTCGGCGGTTTTGTTTATTTCTTATCTGATAGAGGACCTTTCATATATTTAACACAATTTTCGCCGTTTATTTCTTCTTCCAAGGTTGTTATCTTCATCATCCGCTTCATATCCTTTTTATAGAGCGAATTTCAAGCATCCGAAAACTTTCAGCAAGAAAGTTGTTCATTAAGGTATGAACAAATTTTCTGGAAAGTTTCATATCAATTTCATTAAGAGTTTTAAAATTAATGAATGTTTAAAATAGGTAGCGGCCGACGGCCAGCGCGTCATGTGTACTACGGCGATGCGCGCAAGGTCACAACCAACATTAAACATTCGTTATTTTTAAACTATTAACGCAATGGAGATGAAACTTTCCAGAAAATTTGTTCATACCTTAATGAACAACTTTCTCGCTGAAAGTTTTCGGATGCTTGTAATTCGCTCAATAAACGAACCGCCTGAATGTATAAAAACACAAATTTCGCAGTTCTGAATTAAGAAATTAATAACTTTTTTATTTATTAAGATATATCATTTTTTCTTTCTGCACTAGATCTGGAAAACTGTAATAGTAGAGGGAGAAAGACAGTTCTACGCCACTCGCGGTTTCGGTGGATCGCGAGGGGTACCTCGCGAGATGACACGCGAATCAAGATTGCGAATTAAGACCGCGAATTGATATCGCGATTTGATCTCGCGAATAATTATTGCCATGCTATCTCTCCCCCCTCGAAACACATGGATGGTATACGAGTTGAGACGCGTCTAAAATCCATTAATCATTCCCATCTTTGGAAAAACACGTGTACCTTCGACATCTGGCGCTCGGGGCCTGGCGGTTGGTTTTCCCACCACTCATTCGAAGCGTGCTCGAATAGCGCCGGGGAGGTCGGCATCGGCGTCGACCACCCTGGGAAAAACACATGTAATTTCTGAGAATATTACATAATATGTTGGGACCTATATCTCGTAAAGATGGTGTACGAGTAGGAACGCGTCTAAAATCCATTAATCATTCCCATCTTTGGAAAAACACGTGTACCTTCGACATCTGGCGCTCGGGGCCTGGCGGTTGGTTTTCCCACCACTCATTCGTAGCGTGCTCGAATAGCGCCGGGGAGGTCGGCATCGGCGTCGACCACCCTGGGAAAAACATGTAATTTGTGAGAATATTACATAATATGTCGGGACCTATATCTCGTAAAGATGGTATACGAGTTGGAACGCGTCTAAAATCCATTAATCATTCCCATCTTTGGGAAAACACGTGTACCTTCGCCATCTGGCGCTAGGTTTTCCCACCACTCATTCGAAGCGTGCTTGAATAGCGCCGGGGAAGTCGGCATCGGCGCCGACCACCCTTGGAAAAACACATGTAATTTCTAAGAATATTACATAATATGTTGGGACCTATATCTCGTAAAGATGGTGTACGAGTAGGAACGCGTCTAAAATCCATTAATCATTCCCATATTTGGGAAACACATGCAATTTCTAAGAATATTACATAATATGTTGGGACCTATATCTCGTAAAGATGGTATACGAGTTGGAACGCGTCTAAAATCGATTAATCATTACGTTAATCATCGACCCTCTTCTATTTCTTCACAATAATCTCACCAGCGAATCATATAAATCCTTCGATAGAACCGCGGAGCTATCAGTTTCTATTCAAAATTAACGCTCCGTAGTTCTCCATCGTTCTCTACAAAAATAAAGAAAAAGAAATGGAAGTAGAACGATATCTCGATGAGCTCTATACGTGGGTCGAATGTAAATATTATAAAATAAAAAATTATAACGAATCCACGTATATTCGCGAGTTTTATGAAAGTTGCGACAGTGCAATTGAAAGTTTACGACCATATACAACGACATCAGTGGAACACAACATCGAAAACGCTGTGGAGTTGGCAGTCAACCGCCTCATTGCCATGCGAGAGAAAATTAAATCGATGAATTTGAATACACAGGAGAAAGACAAGGATATTGATAATGATGAGAGATTTGATCATCTGGATTCCGATATGGAGCAGGAGATGAGCAATATTTTAGATTCGTTCTCTCCACTTTTCATTTATGAGGAAGTTTATTCACCTTTGGAAAATCGCATAAAAACTGGGCTCGCGATCAATTTTGAATATTGAGATTTAAATCGTTTCTTTGATGCTGTAAAATTAAAAGTGTTCGATACTCTACGCGTAGCTTTCAAAGAGTACCAGTGTGTGAATGTGTGCATAGTTTTCGGGGGAGAGGTGTGTGATATAGAAACAACGCTACACTCCATTGAGAATTTTGATAGTGGATATGAAAAATTAGATATCACTTCAAATTTAAACAAGTGGTATGAAGAAAAAATAAAATCTCGGATTTCATCAGATCTTGAAAATCTCTCACCCGATTTTGAGTATCAAGACCCCCTATTTTTTCAAATTCAAATATGTAGGATTGTATAAGTGCTATTCAACTCATCTATTCGAATAGCTATGCCCATGTGTGCAAGTCCAACCTCAACTACTCCTGTGAATAGCTTTTTACGTGACGCGGGGGGGGGGGGGCAAACTAATAGATAGTTAATGATCACCCCACTACATAGTTCGAAAAGCTCTACAAATACGACGTATATATAAATATGGTGCCAGTATATCGAAAATCTCAAATGTTGGCGCGCTGAAGAATCGACGTTTTTGTTTTACCAGAGTCTACCCAAGTTTTATTACATCAAGATGGTTGATGTGCGGAAAGTTTTTAGTTCCTGGGAGAGGTCCCTCACAATGGTGTATCGCACCCTGGATGAAGACGCTACATTGGATGAGTTCCGTAACTTCATCGAAGAGTGCCGCGGAACCGTCGACAAAATATATAAGTATATAAAATTAAATCGCGGGGTATTCCAATCGGCACAAAAGCGTCCATAGAATCGCGAGCACATCGCATCTTAGGACTCAAGGCTGCAGCATCAAGGAATTTTATGCAAAAGGAGGGAAAAGGACCCCGAGGAAATCTTGTACTTGAAGAAAATGTGCAATCCGCCTTCAATAATCGCCTTCGTACCAGCCTGGTGGTGAATATAAAGTATTTAGATCCTGCACAGTTTTTTGAAGAATCAAAAGCTGTAATAATAAAATACGTGCGTGGTGCAATAAGTGATTTTAATAATGTTGAAGTGTGCATCGTGTTTTCGGGACAGTTTGTGCATGGTGAGCAGGAAGATAATAAATACTTTAGTAATAAGTACGTAGCACTATGTGCTACAAGTAATTTAACAGAGTGGTTCGACGAAAGAGTGAAGGCACCCATTTTTTCATCACTTGAAGACTTTCAAGAGCGCGACTCGGGCTGGGCATTATCTGCCATAATTTCTCTCGCTATACAAGTGGAAAAATATAATCCAATGCGTGCTGGACGATGGATCGACTTACCCAAGTGGATCAGAGATAAAAAGGCCGTGATCAATGTGCATGGTTTCGAAGACGATTGCTTTAGATGGGCAATTCTTTCTGCTCTCTTTCCTGTAAAATCACAGAATCATCCGCATAGGCGATCATCATACATAGAGCATGCGGAAAAAATAAAATTTACCGGTATTGCTTTCCCTGTCGCACTTTAAGACATTCCGAAATTCGAAAAGCTGAATGAAATCTCAGTGAATGTCTTTATGATAGCAGATAAGAACGAAGTCCTTCCTGTACACTTGACTACTGATGAAAAGAATAGGCACATCAATCTACTCCTTGTGTCTGAAGAACGGAGGAAAACCCCACGACCCTCCTTATCTTTTGTTTTGGACGATGTCGAAGTCGAAGAAGATGACAGGATCAATCATTATTGCTGGATAAAAAATTTATCCCGATTAGTGAGCAAGCAGTGCAGCAAACATGATGGGAAGAAACATATCTGCAATCGCTGTCTCCACTATTTCCACAGTGTAGAAAAACTCGCCACACATAAACTCGAGTGTGGAAAGAAAAATGATTGTGCGGTAAAACTTCCCGAAACAAAAAACAGCATTTTAAAATTTAAAAGTTTGGGTCGAGCCATGCCGGTACCCTTCATTGTTTACGCTGACACCGAGTGTCTCCTCGGGAAAGTAGAATCGGAGACAGCACCTAAGTTGCCCTATGAAGAGCATAAAATATATAGCGTAGGATACTACCTGGATTGTAACCACGACTCGTCGTTGTCCCGTTACCGTTCTCACCGGGGGTCCGACTCTGCTACCTGGTTTGCCAACGAGCTGAAGAAGTTGGCCGATGAAATTAATCAGGTAAACCCTCACTTTATATAATTGATATCATTATTTATTCTTATTTAAAACAACATAAAAATTATACACAATTAATACAAATTAAACTTAAACTAATATAATACACTTTATATTTTCAATTATTCGCCAATCTTAATTAATAGTGGATGACTTTTGTTTCTTCCAGATTTTGTTAGACACGAAGCCGATGAACTTGACTCCGAGAGAAGAGAATGCATTTCGGTCGGCGTCGATGTGCCACATCTGCGGGGGCTCGTTTACCGACAAAGATGTTGCAGTCAGGGATCACGATCATCTCACTGGTCAATTTCAAGGTGCTGCGCATAATAGTTGCAATATTAATTATAAATTTACTTTTAATATTCCTATAATATTTCATAATTTAAGTGGCTACGACGCTCATTTTTTAATTCGCGAAGTTACCAATTGTTTCGAGGGAAACTTGAAAGTCATTCCTTGCAATATGGAAAAATATATTTCAATTATAAAGCGTGTACAAGAGACAAAAATTAAGCTTACATTTTTAGATTCGCTTAGATTTCTGAATTGCTCCCTCGACAAATTGGCATCATATTTATCGAATGATGATAAAAGAATTTTAAAATCTCATTTTCCAAATGAGAATGAATGTAATTTATTAACACCTAAGGGAATTTTCCCCTACGATTACGTAAAAGAAATGAGCGTCTTAGACGAGCCATACCTCCCTTCTCGCGGTAATTTTTACAATAAATTATATGAATGTGAAGTGAGTGAGTCTGATTATGTGCATGCAACGAATGTATGGGAAACGTTTAATTGTGAGACGTTGGGTGAGTATTCGGATCTATACTTAAAAACTGATATTTTATTGCTCGCAGATGTATTTAAAAATTTTCGAACAGCACTGTTAAGATCACACGGTTTAGATCCCGCGCATTATTATACTCTACTTGGGTATACATGAGACTGTGCTCTCAAGCATACTCAAGTAGAGTTACAATTACTCACCGATATCGATATGGTCATGTTTATCGAGCGGGGGATAAGAGGAGGTCTTTCACAGTGCTCAAACAGATACGCGAAGGCAAATAATAAGTATATGCCTAATTATGACCCGTCAAAAGAGTCAAACGTATTTAATGTACTTTGATGATGTTAATAATTTGTATGGTTGGGCAATGTGTCAAGCATTACCAACCGGTGGTTTCCAATGGGTTGACAATGTCGATTTCGAAAATGTATCCGATGACTCGGAAATTGGATACATTCTCGAAGTCGGTCTTTCTTATCCGCATGCTATCCATGACGAGCAGAAAGATCTCCCGCTGTGCCCCGAGCGAGCGGTTCCGCCCGGTTCAAAACAACCGAAATTACTCGCTACATTTAATGACAAACATAGATATGTCATTCATTACAGAAATTTAAAGCACAATGCAGTATTGGGAAAGACGATGGAGAATATTCGGAAAAGAGTGGATGTAAGCATTAAAAATAAATGGGATGGTAGATATGGCGTTGAAGCGTTCATTTCGAAACCAAATTTTCATCGAATAGTAATATTTGGTGAAGACTTGGTCGCGATACAACTAAAAAAATTAGAAGTAGTTATAGATAAGCCTATATATGTCGGAATGGCTATATTGGATATATCTAAAACAAAATTGTATGCGTTCCATTACGATTATGTTTTAGAAAAATTTAAAGAAAATGCGAAACTATTGTATACCGATACCGATAGTCTTATTTATGAATTTAAGTGTAGCGATATTTATGATTGTATGAAACGCGATATTAATATGTACGATACGAGTGATTACGAGAAAAATAATGAGTAAGGTATGCCGCTAGTCAATAAAAAAGTATTAGGGTTAATGAAGGATGAATGTAGTGGAAAGTTAATGACCGAGTTTGTCGGACTCTGGTAAAAAATGTATGCGTTGCGTGTGTTAGGCGAAGGTGAGAAGAAGAGAGCGAAAGGTGTGAAAGAAGTCGTCGTCCGAAAAACAATCACTTTCGACGACTATTTGGAATGTCTTATGACCGGGTGTTATAAGGTACGAGAGCAGCGGTGTATACGCTCAAAGCTACATAATGTATTTACGGTGTGTGAGTCCAAAGTTGCATTAAATCCCCACTGTTACAGACACATCGCTGTAAGTATGATTGAGCGGGACTCGAGTCTCTGGGAATTTCACATCTAGATATTTAGTGCTCATTACATATAATTTGTTTAAGAAAGGTACTTCGGCGTGGGTTTTTCTGCAGTTTTCCCCACGCCATTGCACACACAAATGTGGGTACCTAGGTAAAGACGGCTGCAGAAATTCGTTCTCAGAAATATGACGTTTTCGGTTTAGTGGTTTTATGCTGTTGGTCTGTTGCATTGATCTTTCATCTCGCTGCGATGTTTTCTCGTGATGAAGGAACCTGTTGTCCATGGTGGAGATAGTGATGATTGAGAAGTCCGTGTTAGTCCTTGCACTCGCCTTGGATGGATTTGCCTGGAGGGTCGTGAGGACAGGGCAGATGAATAAGCGCTGTCATACTGTGCCTGTGTCTCGCTTTCGGGTGAAAGAGAAATCCAAGGGTCGGGAGAGAAGGCTAACCCGGCCCGTCGAAGTTGGCCCATGACTCCTAGGGAATTTGGTGGTGATGTCTCCGATTGTGATCGGGGCACCGTGAAGTCGGCGCTTACGATAAGGAGTCATTCGGGGCTTGACGGTATTGTATTGTGATATCTACGATGGGAACTCGTGCGCGAGTCCGGAGAAATCCGCCAATCTTGTGATTGTTCGAAAATTCACTTTGAATTTGAAATTCGATTACGGCGCCAAGGACCTAGACGTGGAAGTGCCACCCGTTGACAGGGGCAGAAAATTGGCAGATCGTTGTATAGCAACGATGCATGTTTGTTTTCGTTTAGTTTCAGCTTTGCTTTCTGAGTGGCTTGAAAAATACGAGAATCTTTGAGAAAGTCGATGTGATCGGAGATCCGCGATCGAATCGGAACGTATACGAGGCTCGCTTGCGAATCGGCCATTTGAACTCGTGAAATAAAAGTCCGATATTCATACATAAAACGGAGTTCTTTATTTACCCGAAAACTTCCGGTCGATTATTTACACCCACGATGATAAGCGATACTTGATCGCTGGTAGTACAGATACTCTACCGTGGGGACATTATGGAAATAGATGAGTTGTGCGTGCGTGCGTGCGTGCGTGCGTGCGTGCGTGCGTGCGTGTGTGTGTGTGTGTGTGTGTGTGTGTGTGTGTGTTATACAAACAAAAATTATTAATAAATTAATTAATTAAATATATATATATATATATATATAAGTTTATGCTTACCATTCCCCAATCCTAAGCCTCGTCCGGACCGGATTCAAAATAGGTTGCGTCCGAGTCGATATCTTCAGGCTCAGCATCGTCGCCAGATTGCCATGGTAAACCGTATTGTTCATATATGGTTTTGAAGGTCGACAATCTCCTCCATTCTCCTTTTTTCCCTCTGATGTATTTCCCGTTTGAACGCATTGAGGTATTGACGCAACTCTGCTTCTTCCTCCAACCCCGTTATCCCTCTTTTCAGCGATTCCTTTTCATGATGCTTGCGCATCTTACAATCGCGAATGACGCGACGACATTCGCATGACCCGTTATTCAGGACATATTTAAAGTCCCTTTTTCGCCACTGTTGAGTACTCCAGTACTCAATTCGGGCGATTTTTTTTCTAAAATCGCGCTTCAATTTGCGCACAGCGTCTTGAAGCGCGATATTAACCTCATCGTACTGATTTTTTATCATGTGCTCTGAGGCATAGATGGATTCCCAAAAGGAATCCTCGTTCATCTCCTCTTCAGCATGGCAATGGTCCATCGACTTCTTCACCACTGTCAAGTGGTGAGGAATTTCGGAACCAAGCAACTTTGATAACTGCTTGCGCAATCCACTAATGAAGGCGTTGCTTTTTCGCCTATACTCGAGTACTCGCGACATTTTAATAACAAACACTTAATATGACTCGGGTATTTTTTTTAAATACAATGTTGCCCGCGAGAAGCAACAAGTAGACTTTGAAATCTCTTCAACTCGAACTCGTATATATACCAAAAAATATGCTAAGGAATGCAACATTTAGAACCTTTTTCACGTAGAATTTTTTCAATTTGGTAAACATCTGGATTTTTTCTTATGTACCGATATCCGATTTCCAATTCGTAATTCAAGATGGCATGTTACAAAATGGCGCCTTGAAGTTCAAAATTCCTTTTAAAACATTAGAAATTTTCGTCTTAAAAATTTTCGACTTAACAGAAAATTTTCCAAGAACAATATGCCACCACTCTCATCTTCACCTTAATGATACTGACCAATAAGGTCCGGTAGAAGAGATAAGGAGAGGTATCTCGTAGTCGTTCGTGAGAGCGATTTTTAAATCGATTCAAATTTTTTTGTTGGTTCCAGATATAAAATGAGTGGATACGTATATTGGGATTTTTTTTTCGAAGATTTTTTATCGTAAACTCATTTTATTTTATTTTAAAACTAATCGGAAAAACCTCAACTTTTTTTATGAAATTATGATCCTAACCTCAAAATAAGAAAAAAATACTGTTTTACTGAAATTAAAGTTTCAAAGTTAACTTTCAATATTGCATCCGTAGCCAATATTTTTTTAAACATACTATTGGATTCGATGGGAATGTAGTAAAACATATCCAAATTTCAGAATGGTATCTATAAAAATCGCCTCGCAATTAATTAAACTGTGCCGGGCGCGGGGTCTTTATTTATAATAAATAAGTATTTATTACAAGTCATTTTACATTGATTTTAATGATTTTTATTTCTGAATACTATGTTTGATATTTTTTTAATACTATGTAATTGTATTAGAGCATTCACATCCCAATTTGAAAGAAAGACAAAAACTAAATGTGGTACACCTTAACGAATAGCCGTCAATTTCCATCATTAAACTCGATGAATAGCATAATAAAAGTAATGGAAGGTTATTTTCTTATCGGGAAGCTTAGGATTCGTTATTTCCTTTTCGTGTTGAGAAATATTGGAGTATTGGAAAATGTAGAAATAGTACCAATATGAGGAGGGACATCTGAAATGTTTCTTCGCATATACAGAACTCTAATAAAGTTGGAACTGCGCATTCCAGTGTCGTAAGTCTCGTCATTTCGAGATATTTGTCGAGGAAACCGACCAGGTATCAGACCCTGTAATATCTATTCGTTAGAATATCGGGAAAAACCCCGCCTTTTTTAAAATTTATGTGAAATGCAAACCGCGTAAAAATCTAGTATTTAAAAAATATATTTAGCAGAAACTGTCATTGCATCTGAAGAACTAATAAAACCGCAGAATATGATTTGTTAACATCTAACATAACAAAAAAAAATTGATTCAATTATGACACTAAAGAACTTTTGTGGCTACTATTGTATTACAAAGAACATTTGTATTATTAATAAAATTTATATTTTGAGAAAACAAGAACAAATTCTTGATTGAGAATAATTTGCAAAAACACGACAAGCTATCTTCGTTACGTCATCCGAAAGCTGGGATGACATCTATCGCACGAATACTTCGGTCGCGAAACCATTTCAAAAACATGCTCATATACAGTTACAAATCATAGTAACATATACATGCATAGTCTCCCAGAGTTCTGTTTGGTGGTTATCGCATGAAGAATTTCGTCGTCGAGGCAATTTCATACGGTTGCCGTAAATCGATGTTTCAATCTGGTGCACAGTTAAAACATAGTGGACAAAATACCAGCTTTTGAAGACTTTGGAAAGTGTTCTACTTTTTAACTAATTTGAAGCCCGGAAAGAAGTGATAGATGCTTGAAGGTACGTAATGTCGATTTGTAAATCGTCTAAGTGTAACCGATTGTTCGACTTCAAGTCAGTGCACATATCTATTCTTATTTATTTGTATTATTAATTCCGTTCTATGTATCATAATTGAATCCAGCCTTCAATCGCGTCAATCATACCCAGCGGAGGTAACCGTGTTGTACTTAACATAAATTGCGATTATCAATGCTTCAGAATGATATTAAGCAAAATAGAAATATATATTTTTTATTGTTACGACGGCTGGTACACTTTAACTTGTTTTCAGATAAATAGCCGATTAGTTAATACTTGCATGATCTTATAATGACAAAATTACTATCTTCTTTCACATTCGAGTCCTACTGATTGCGCGAAGTTCGCGCCAAAAACTTGTCGGTGCGCTGGAAAGCGCGGTTCCAAAGTTATTGGTATTCGGCATATCTATTGTCACGTCCGGGATATGACGTAAAATAAGAAAAATTAATCCTGTCTCTAATAATTTTGTTATTTTTTTAGAAGTTTTTCGACCTTATAGAACTTTCCTGCCTTGATTTTTGTTGTCGAGAAAGTCCCGATGCAGTTGTTTTCACGTAATTCTATACTGCCATTCTCGTTGAAGGCGCTGCGGCAATAGAAATTTCATAAGCTTGCGCGCTTGCTTTTCGGGGCTCGAGGCTTTTCTTAAAATGGAAATGGAAATGTATTTCTACTAGATCAAATTAATCATCCCTCTTACCTTCGTCGATAATTATTCTGAATTTGGTATCCGGACTAAAAAGGTCGAAACAAAAAATTCCAAAGTAATTAAAATAAGAAAACATAAAAAGTACAATAGTTTGTTTATTTTGGACTCTTTGTTCAAACTCATGGAATGAAATTAAATTCAAATATTTCGCGAGGACGTAACACGTGGAAAAACAATGGAACGTGGCAAAATCTCAATTAACCAAAATATTTCCCCACAGAATCGTTTAATTGTACAAAACAATGAAATATGGAAAAATCTCAAAATCAAAGTTTTCGTAGAGAATTCAAACCAGGATGGTATTTATTGTAGACAATTAGAACGTATTTTCGAGTTTTTTGAAGTTTTGTTTCGGAATTCGCGGAAGAGTGAATCCTCGAGAAATTTCAATCGATTATCATGTTGTTAAAAATTGGTTCGAGTTGAAGATTAACCGTATAATCGCCATGCAGGAGTATATGAAGGCGAAATTGTTGAATATTACCACGAGGTATATGGGCGCCACTCAGTGTGTCAAAGACGAAAACAACCGTCATCAATGTGGATGTCATTGATGACTACCGCGTCATGTAGGCAATTCTTTCCGTTTTCTTTCCGATGAATTCATGTCATCCACATAGACCGTATGGGTTGGTATAATTTTAATGGCGGAGTCGTGCTTATTTACTGAGGATGCGCACCCTGTTTTTCCGACCTTTACTTTCTTTGGCGGAATCACATTACCTTGAGTGAAGATTGAGTTCGGGCGGTTCGGGTTATTTTTTATTTGTACCCTGCGAGATCGGTAGGATAGTATTCTGTTTTACGAAAAAAACAGTTATCGGAACAACATAGCAACGTAGGCGCTTTGATGTGGTTATGACTACACTTGGGGATTTCTAAAAAGATCTGTCAAAAATATCAGGTGGACGAGTATGGTGTATTTTAGCAAGCGAATCTGTAGTTACTTCCCTTGCGAATAAAACGGCACACGTTAAAGAGCTTACTCTCTCGATTAGACCGTACATCTCCAAACACAAAAGAATAGTAATATCAAATGTCTCGTCAGTTATTGAAAATCAGATCATCATCGAAGCGTTGAAAGAAAAAGGTATACGTCTAGTATCATCTCTCTCCGCCATAACAGCAGGAACTTCTAAACCAGGACGTGCGCATATTCTCTCAGTCCGACGCCAAGCTTATACTCAAGTAGGAGCCGAGGACCATTTGCCCGAATCACTGCAAATTGCTCACGAAGGCGTACCATATTGGATAAACTTCAGCTCAAACTCTACAAACTGCTTTCTATGTAAAGAGAGTGGCCACATAGCAAGAACGTGCCCAATAACTCGATAAACGTTGTAACACGTTACAGCCGCAGTTATGAGCGAGAACCAACTCGTTGGGATGCTGCAGTGCTAATAATAGGGGGGACTGCCGATAAAGGCGCTAATATTTTTCTAGTACTGCAGTCGCGGGGGTCATGTCCGTTGGGTAAATGGGGGGGAGCTGGCGTGATGGCACTAATTTTGAGGATGTGGCTCCAAACCGTGGAGCTCATACTACACCATAAGAGGGGGGACAGCCGATCGTGGCGCTAGTTTTTAGGAGTAGTTTTGGCTCCCGGAAATAACCTACCGCTTTAAATAATTACAGACTTTGTCTTGCCGGGAGGCTCAATCCGGGGCAATGGTGATTTTTATAGGGGGGATTGCTGTGAATCACCTTGCATTGCGTTAAATAGCATAGGCGCCAATATATTGAAAGAAGATACTGCGCAGCTATTAGTAAACTAACATAGGCGCCAATGTATTGAAAGAAGATACTGCGTAGCTAGTGATTAAGTTTAGTTAGTAAGTTATTAGTAAACTAGCACAGGCGCCAATGTATTGAAAGAAGATACTGCGTAGCTAGCGAGTAAGTTTATTCAGTAGGACATTAGAAGACTAGCACAGGCGCCAATGTATTGAAAGAAGATACTGCGTAGCTAGTGATTAAGGTTAGTTGATTAGATAGTTTTAGTTTGAGCAAGTACATAGTTAGTGGATCTCGGCCTAAAGAACGTGGCCAGTAATTATTTAACAAAAAGTTTAGGAAGAGGGGTAGGAGATTACGTCATGCATCGTATAAATTCGTCTTGGTTTTCATCTAAAACTGAAAAGAAAATTTTATCGTTTAAATTCTTTTCTTTTGCATTTTTTTTTTATGTTTGGATATCGTGTAGTAGCGGATTTGAGTAATTATAAAACTTAGTACGCATACTTGGGCATTTTTCACATCATTTTAGAATATTAATTTCGTTAGAAGGTTATCGATATTTTAATAATTTCGAAAACAGATTATATTTTGCATCGCGGATAATATTATATCGTTTATTGTTTTGAAATTCTCGTTAATAATTGAACATAAAGAGCCCGATTAGAAAGGTTCTCGTCGCTTTGTTATGATGGTTACGGAATAAACAAAGGCATCCGTTGTTTTGATAGAGGTATCGAGACAATGGATGTTTACCGCTACCGCTTCTGGAAGTCTCTAGAAGGTTCCAGAAGGCGTGAGGGGAATCGGTGGAAAAGGGGAAGAGACGCCGCGGTGAAAGCCACGGTAGTCACGCGGTACGGCGGGAGCGAATCAGCGCGCTCCGTCTCTGGTACACGGAGAAAAATTGCCTCGGTGT
Source organism: Trichopria drosophilae (assembly GCA_030407085.1). NCBI lineage: Eukaryota > Metazoa > Arthropoda > Insecta > Hymenoptera > Diapriidae > Trichopria > Trichopria drosophilae. The sequence continues at coordinate 107,425,181 of CM059586.1, forward strand.
TACACTGGGCAGCGCTGGCGAATCGGTGCTACTTGACTTGAACGTGGAATAGCGCGTAGAGGAGCATCCACGAAAAGTTTACAGAGAGAATCGAAACTCTGCGATCACTAGTGCCCCCATGGAATTTCGTGCATCGATATACTGAATCGGTGGTAGCCTAGTTCCCCGCGTAATGGCGTGCGAAGCGTCGAAAGAAGTTTTACAGCGCGAGTCGAAACTCTCGGCATATACATGTGTAAACTTTTTCGCTGCTGGGTCTGCAGAGTGCATGCAGTCAGTGCACACTGCACAGACTTTCGCCGTGCAGCCCCCAAGCAAACGAGTGTGCATATGTATGCCCAGAGTTTCAACACACGTTGTAAACGGTTTACCGTCGAGTCCCTCTAGTAAGAGTTCAGACGTAGCGGTAATCGCTCGTGATTGGTTCCCGTTTTCGGTCGCCATGTTTGGATTAAATGTAAGTGTTAGTGTGTATATGAATGGATGTCCACGCACACACGTTTGTTTGTTTTTCTTCTTTGAGATGGGATATCGAGGATTTTTCGCGCACCGATGTGCGCAGGATGGGCGCGATTGGCAGCTGGAGGCACAGTCGAGCGCTGGCGGAAAATCTACAGTCCTTGCGCGTTCATACTACAACTAAATGACTGCGGCTAGCAGTTTATCAGCCGCTTTACGGATTGTCTCGTAAAGAGTTATGGTAGCCGAGTGGTTAAAGTGCTCGACTGATGAATGTAACTTTTGTAGTTCGCGTACTCGCAGATGCTTTTTTTATTTTTTTTTTTTATTTTTATAATTATGAATTTATTGTAATTTCTTAAATGCTATTCAAATTATTTATTATATATTTTTTAAACGAATTTTTTATTTTTTAAATATACTTTTAACCTAACTTACGGTATTTTCTGTAACTTATTTTGACGAATATGACGTTAAATAAAACTGAAAAATGTTTTATCTACTTTTATTTATATAGTTGTATATTACAGTTGTATTAAATAAATTTCTTCAGTTAGGAAGATATTGCCAAAATGTTTTTAATTCTTCTTTATCCGCCAAAAATAAATAAATATATCAAAATACTTTGTATGTATATAAAATAGTAACTTATATTATGCAAAAGATCTGTGACTAATGCCCATCCATTTTCCAATACTTGGAATGTTGTTTTTACTTACTCTAATTTTGTGAAGCTTTAAATAATGCTTAAATATAATTAAAATTAAAAAATGCTACAACATTATGAAAGTAATAATGAAAAGGTAACACATTGTCTAAACTACTAGCATTTTTGTGGTAATTATGTTTTACTAATCAGAACTTGGCGAGTTTTTTTACAAGAAGTGTTTTTTGTGGGATATACTTTACATATGTCCACGATAATTATAATATTGTTTTTTAATAGTTTTAATATTATATGTAATGTGAACGAAAGATTTCTTAAATTAAAATGACTATTTTGACCGATCATACAACTTTTAAGCTCTCTAGTGTACGCAATTTTCAATCAATCTCGATGCAATATGCGGCTGATGGTAGATATATTCATGTTCTAAAAGTTTCATACAAGTCATTTTTCGATTGGATGTGTCGGAAAAGAGACAGAAGCGAAAATGCGCCGAGCTCAGCCGGCGCGCATATGCGATGCGCGGCGCGGCGCAGGCGGCGGCAATTTTATGCGCGCAGCGGCCGAGTCAACGGACGGGAAGCCTGCCTCCTATGGTCTATTTTTGACCAATTTGGTCGACTCACGGCTCATTTTCTTCATCTTTTCATGCTCTACAACTTTTATTTGAGATGAAAAAGTGCTATCTGTTAACCGAACCGAGATAAATAAAAAAAAAAAAAAATATGTTATCCCCCTCCCCTTAAAACGGCTATAACTCGAAAAATATTGCGTTTAGGTGGAAGGTACAAAATGCGCGGCCATACGTTCAATTTGGTCAAAAATTCGCAAAGTTACAGCGAAAAAAAAACGATTTTTGCCTTCCCCCTTAATTACTGCAGAATAGCCACAAATCGCGAGTATATGCAAATTGAGTCACAGCTGATAATTTATTGCATAGAACAAAACATTACTTGTATTTTTTTTTTTGAATATTCATCATGCATTATACTTTATTCTTTTCCAACATTATCGGTAATCTTCCAAACAAATACCAATATATTATTAACAACTAATTTAATACTTTTTACATCACTACATCACGTCATCGGCTGCCACCAACTTTAAACATTCATTACTTTTTGAGTATTAGACCAATAAATACAAAACTTTCAAAAAAATTTGTTCATACCTTTATGAACAACTTTAACAAAGGAATGTGTGCTTGTTATAAATCTTGCAAGTCCGAGTTCCTGTAACGGCTGGATAATCGACAGTATTCAATTGTCGTAACTTTTAATTAACAAATACATGAAAACGTTATATGTATTTTAATGTTACAAATGCTATTTAAAGTTGAACGATCGAAGAGTATACATGATTTTATTTTTCATATTTTTTAAAACAATTTTAATGACCAGAAAAAATGAGAAATCCGGATTTTGGGAACTTTAACCAACGATATCAAAAGTCAAAATCTCGTTATCGACCTAACTTCTGGACACATAATGACGTATTAATTAGTATATATGTAATAAACCTAAACACGTCATCATGTTTAGCACTAATGCCAGGTACTTAAAATATTTTGTTTTGAAAACAAGGAAGTTGAGAGTGCCATGAAAGCACGTTCCATCGGTTTCACGGATAATACCATAGTTTATTGTTGTCTGGGGTTCGGTTTAGCTGTCTACGGAATATGTCTATTTGTTACTTCCTACTCAAGTTACTCAATTTACGAGGTTGGATGTATCTTGAATATATTTCTATATTTAAAAATCTACTTCGCAATGGAGAATTATTCACAAGGAACATACTTGCAATATATTTACGTTAAAATGTTATTACAATATATTAAATGATTCAGAATACAGAAAGTTTGAAGAAGTTGCAAAATTAAATTCAGACGTCAATCACTCAATTATGGTTAATAGTTTTGAATCAATTTTTTTTGCAGGATGAATTTTGTTTAATACATTCCAAAATATTAAAATTCAGAATTTTTAATACATAATAATGTATACAGCTGAAAATCTTTATTGAATCGCCTTTTCGAGAATTTAGGGGATTAAGAATATTAATATATTTTGACCAATTAACGCCGGATAGGACACATTACCCACTTTAATTTCAATCAAGTATTTCGTATGAAATTTAAAGTTAAAAAATTAAAATGTATATATGTATTGCTATTTTCCAGATGGCTTATTTCAATGGTGTTGTCAAAATTGATCTAGCTTAATTAGAAAATTAAATATAGCAATTTAAATCTTAAAAAAACGCATAAAATTGGATACATTTTTTTATGAAACCTTTTTTTCCCATCAAAAGAGTATTTGCGTGCAGAAAATTCATTCGGTAAAGGTGAACAAAATAGTTGCAATTTATAAGTATTAAGATATAGTTTTTGAATATTAAAAAACCATCAATATCACAAAATGGCGAATGCAGTAACAATTTTCTTTTTCAACTTAACAATTTTTTTTTCATGAAAACTGCAAACTCTAAAAAAAATGTTCTGAGAATAAAAATTTCTTATAATCTGTTAAAGAATATTCTCAATTTTTGCACGAATGTATTGATACAATTTGTTATCTTTCGAAAATTATGAGAATCGAAATTTTGAAATAATTCATCTAAAAATTCGGAAAAAAAATTGAGAGTCATCTTTGACTAATTATAAGATATTATTATTATAAGGATTCATATGGATAATTTTCTATTAATGTTTATAGTGTTTGAGAAACAAAATTATTAATCATTTATATCGATTTCAAGAATAATAATTTATTTTGTCGAAAATTATAGACTTTAGAATGATTTCCTTGCAGCAAAAATGTCTTAGAATTTTTCAAAGAATACACACAAAATTTATCCAGATTTTTTAAACGTCTCTTAAAATTTCGTGTTTCGAAAATTTAAAAAATAAAAAATGATATCAATATATTCTGAAAAAATTTGGGCATACTCTTTGAGAAATTCGAAGACATTTTTATTCTTACATAAGTTTCTCTGCAGTTTATAATAGTTTTGATGAAAACATTTGTTAACTTATACAGTACTTATGATCATGATATTATTTTTTTAATATATACAAAATATATGACAATACTACTACTAGTTTCTTACCTTTAGTGAAGGCATTTCGTGACTGAAAACACTCTTTCGACGAGAAAAAAATGTTTTATTCAAAAGTATAAGCGATTTTTTTAACATGTAAATCACTATATTTAATTTTTTAATTATTATGAACCTTTCAATTCAAATGTGTCCATAACATAAGTGCAAAACGTGTGCTTCCCGGTGCTAATGGGTCATTTACCTTTACCTATTTGCTGGGTTGTGCCTATACCTAGAATTGCAGAATTTCAAATTATAAGTAACAAAAATTAACGATTCTCATTCAAGAATTTACACATCGACTTAAATACAGGCTCAATAAAAAACATTTCTAAAAGTTAATACCTATACAAAATGCAAAACCTTGTACATTATTTTGTAATCTCGTCCTGATAAGGACGAGTTAACTTTATTTTTTCAACGCGCGATCTACTAAAAGGGGGGACGGGGGCGCGGGTTCAACTCTCGCGACGGCGGAACTACTTCGCGAAATGACCGGGAACTTCCTCAACCGACACTCACGGAATATTGATAAAAAAAACACAAAGTCTACTCACAGATGCGCTGGTGCTTCGTTCTTGGAGATGATGCGGCTGGCGTCCTCCTCCGCTATAGGGGGGTTGACCTCGGTCGGGCTGGTCCTTGGGCACGGGTGCTTGGCGTCATCGGCTGCCACCAACTTTAAACATTCATTACTTTTTGAGTATTAGACCAATAAAGACAAATCTTTCAAAAAAATTTGTTCATACCTTTATGAACAACTTTAACAAAGGAATGTGTGCTTGTTATAAATCTTGCAAGTCCGAGTTCCTCTAACGGCTGGATAATCAACAGTATTCAGTTGTCGTAACTTTTAATTAACAAATACATGAAAACGTTATATGTATTTTAATGTTACAAATGCTATTTAAAGTTGAACGATCGAAGAGTATACATGATTTTATTTTTCATATTTTTTAAAACAATTTTAATGACCAGAAAAAATGAGAAATCCGGATTTTGGGAACTTTAACCAACGATATCAAAAGTCAAAATCTCGTTATCGACCTAACTTCTGGACACATAATGACGTATTAATTAGTATATATGTAATAAACCTAAACACGTCATCATGTTTAGCACTAATGCCAGGTACTTAAAATATTTTGTTTTGAAAACAAGGAAGTTGAGAGTGCCATGAAAGCACGTTCCATCGGTTTCACGGATAATACCATAGTTTATTGTTGTCTGGGGTTCGGTTTAGCTGTCTACGGAATATGTCTATTTGTTACTTCCTACTCAAGTTACTCAATTTACGAGGTTGGATGTATCTTGAAAATATTTATATATTTAAAAATCTACTTCACAATGGAGAATTATTCACAAGGAACATACTTGCAATATATTTACGTTAAAATGTTATTACAATATATTAAATGATTCAGAATACAGAAAGTTTGAAGAAGTTGCAAAATTAAATTCAGACGTCAATCACTCAATTATGGTTAATAGTTTTGAATCAATTTTTTTTGCAGGATGAATTTTGTTTAATACATTCCAAAATATTAAAATTCAGAATTTTTAATACATAATAATGTATACAGCTGAAAATCTTTATTGAATCGCCTTTTCGAGAATTTAGGGGATTAAGAATATTAATATATTTTGACCAATTAACGCCGGATAGGACACATTACCCACTTTAATTTCAATCAAGTATTTCGTATGAAATTTAAAGTTAAAAAATTAAAATGTATATATGTATTGCTATTTTCCAGATGGCTTATTTCAATGGTGTTGTCAAAATTGATCTAGCTTAATTAGAAAATTAAATATAGCAATTTAAATCTTAAAAAAACGCATAAAATTGGATACATTTTTTTATGAAACCTTTTTTTCCCATCAAAAGAGTATTTGCGTGCAGAAAATTCATTCGGTAAAGGTGAACAAAATAGTTGCAATTTATAAGTATTAAGATATAGTTTTTGAATATTAAAAAACCATCAATATCACAAAATGGCGAATGCAGTAACAATTTTCTTTTTCAACTTAACAATTTTTTTTTCATGAAAACTGCAAACTCTAAAAAAAATGTTCTGAGAATAAAAATTTCTTATAATCTGTTAAAGAATATTCTCAATTTTTGCACGAATGTATTGATACAATTTGTTATCTTTCGAAAATTATGAGAATCGAAATTTTGAAATAATTCATCTAAAAATTCGGAAAAAAAATTGAGAGTCATCTTTGACTAATTATAAGATATTATTATTATAAGGATTCATATGGATAATTTTCTATTAATGTTTATAGTGTTTGAGAAACAAAATTATTAATCATTTATATCGATTTCAAGAATAATAATTTATTTTGTCGAAAATTATAGACTTTAGAATGATTTCCTTGCAGCAAAAATGTCTTAGAATTTTTCAAAGAATACACACAAAATTTATCCAGATTTTTTAAACGTCTCTTAAAATTTCGTGTTTCGAAAATTTAAAAAATAAAAAATGATATCAATATATTCTGAAAAAATTTGGGCATACGCTTTGAGAAATTCGAAGACATTTTTATTCTTACATAAGTTTCTCTGCAGTTTATAATAGTTTTCATGAAAACATTTGTTAACTTATACAGTACTTATGATCATGATATTATTTTTTTAATATATACAAAATATATGACAATACTACCACTAGTTTCTTACCTTTAGTGAAGGCATTTCGTGACTGAAAACACTCTTTCGACGAGAAAAAAATGTTTTATTCAAAAGTATAAGCGATTTTTTTAACATGTAAATCACTATATTTAATTTTTTAATTATTATGAACCTTTCAATTCAAATGTGTCCATAACATAAGTGCAAAACGTGTGCTTCCCGGTGCTAATGGGTCATTTACCTTTACCTATTTGCTGGGTTGTGCCTATACCTAGAATTTCAGAATTTCAAATTATAAGTAACAAAAATTAACGATTCTCATTCAAGAATTTACACATCGACTTAAATACAGGCTTAATAAAAAACATTTCTAAAAGTTAATACCTATACAAAATGCAAAACCTTGTACATTATTTTGTAATCTCGTCCTGATAAGGACGAGTTAACTTTATTTTTTTCAACGCGCGATCTACTAAAAGGGGGGACGGGGGCGCGGGTTCAACTCTCGCGACGGCGGAACTACTTCGCGAAATGACCGGGAACTTCCTCAACCGACACTCACGGAATATTGATAAAAAAAACACAAAGTCTACTCACAGATGCGCTGGTGCTTCGTTCTTGGAGATGATGCGGCTGGCGTCCTCCTCCGCTGTAGGGGGGTTGACCTCGGTCGGGCTGGTCCTTGGGCACGGGTGCTTGGCGTCATCGGCTGCCACCAACTTTAAACATTCATTACTTTTTGAGTATTAGACCAATAAAGACAAATCTTTCAAAAAAATTTGTTCATACCTTTATGAACAACTTTAACAAAGGAATGTGTGCTTGTTATAAATCTTGCAAGTCCGAGTTCCTCTAACGGCTGGATAATCGACAGTATTCAGTTGTCGTAACTTTTAATTAACAAATATATGAAAACGTTATATGTATTTTAATGTTACAAATGCTATTTAAAGTTGAACGATCGAAGAGTATACATGATTTTATTTTTCATATTTTTTAAAACAATTTTAATGACCAGAAAAAATGAGAAATCCGGATTTTGGGAACTTTAACCAACGATATCAAAAGTCAAAATCTCGTTATCGACCTAACTTCTGGACACATAATGACGTATTAATTAGTATATATGTAATAAACCTAAACACGTCATCATGTTTAGCACTAATGCCAGGTACTTAAAATATTTTGTTTTGAAAACAAGGAAGTTGAGAGTGCCATGAAAGCACGTTCCATCGGTTTCACGGATAATACCATAGTTTATTGTTGTCTGGGGTTCGGTTTAGCTGTCTACGGAATATGTCTATTTGTTACTTCCTACTCAAGTTACTTCCTACTCAAGTTACTCAATTTACGAGGTTGGATGTATCTTGAATATATTTCTATATTTAAAAATCTACTTCACAATGGAGAATTATTCACAAGGAACATACTTGCAATATATTTACGTTAAAATGTTATTACAATATATTAAATGATTCAGAATACAGAAAGTTTGAAGAAGTTGCAAAATTAAATTCAGACGTCAATCACTCAATTATGGTTAATAGTTTTGAATCAATTTTTTTGCAGGATGAATTTTGTTTAATACATTCCAAAATTTTGTTTAATACATTAAAATTCATAGCCGAGGGTAACAATAATTCGCGAAGGACAACATCATCGTAAGGGACAGCAGGTCACGCACACGACACCGGCGCGTCCCGGATACCGGGATGGGGAGTAGGAGGCTACTCTACCCGCTACCGGGCCGGGTGCCTCCGGCGAGTGGGGGTTAGCGGCCCCCTTCGGCGCGAGACCTCCTTCCCCCCAGTAGTCGCCGATAGCAACCGTGCGCCGGGTGGCCTCGTTGGCCACAATTCCAGCAGCGGCGCTCGGCGGGGGTGACCTGTAACGGTCTCGGGCCGGCCCTGGTGAGGGTACGTCCCCCGAGAGCCGCTACCGGAACTAGCGGTGCCATGAGGGGTGGTGGTAGGGACATCAGGGGAGGTGGCTGCGTTTCCGCGACCGTCCTCCCGGGGTCTACCGACACCACGCTGACTACGAGTGCCCGGTCGGGGGCGATCCTTATGAGGACCGGGGGATCCGGTCGCGGAATCCGCGAGGGGTCGCCAGGGGCTACCCCGCGGAGCGATCGGGTGCGGTTCCCCCTTCGGGTTCGTCGGCGTCGTCGACGACGGCGGGAAGCGCCAACCCGGCGGGGTTCCTCGCACACCGGCTCCGCGAGGTCGGTGTGGCTGGTCGCTTGGGTTCCGGGGGGGGGGGGGGGGGGGGCTCGGTCCTCACGAATCGGAGTGGGAAGAGGGGACGCGGCTGTGCCGGATGGGCCCAAACGTATTCCCGCACCGGCGGGGGGGCCCACGGTTGCGGGTTTGGCACCTCGGGGGCTCCCCTCAAGAACTGCCCCCGCCGACCCCTCCTCGGTCGCGCGGTACCGTCTCCGCCCTCCTCCATCTCCTCCGGTGAGGAGTGGTCCGTGTCCGGGGGCGGGGGCTGTCCGGGGGCCTCATGGGTGCGGCGGAGGCGCGGTTGCCCCGACGGGTCATCCGACTCGTCTGTCGCCGTCCCCAACTGCAGGGGTCTGAGACCGGCGTGGCACGGGGGAATCGGATGGTCGGCGGTTGGCCGCGCGAACACCACCCGTTCGGCCTCCACCGGTTGGGGCAGGTGGCAGACGGTTGGTAGGGGTGGAAATTCCGCCGGGGTGAGTGGCGGCACCGCTGTCGCTGCCTCTGGCGTCGGTGGTGGTGACGCCGTGGTTCCCCTGGGGCGGACGAAGGTGACCTGGCAGGGCACCCTCGCCCACCGGGGCCTCTTCTTTCCTGGTGCCACCTTCACCATTTTGCTGGGCTTTACCTAAAAAAAACAAAGGGGATTACCCTACGTAGGTTGGGTCTACTTTAAGGGTTGGGCCAACCTTATCCTTTGTTATTCCAATAATATCACCTACTAACAGAGTGTAAGCATAATTAGTAAGACAATCTCAGTTTAATATCCATTGACCCATATACAGCAACAACAAAACAACAAAACAACAAAACACAAAAAAAAATAGATAAAGGTGGGGGGGGGGTAGTGGTCCCTCAACTATAGAGGTACCAGTGTAGCATCTAGACTCTTCGGGGACGTAGGCCGGGACGTCTTCCGCCCGGGTGCGCCGGCGAAAGGGAGACATGCGGCGCTGCTGTCTTGCGTGGACGACCTGGGCGCCTACGGGGTGGGGTCGCTTTAGTCGTCTCCACTGGCCTTATCACTCGGGGCACCTCACTGCGGCGTAGCATGGGGGTTGGCTCATTCGGTCCTTGGGTGGCCGGTCGGGGCTGTTTCGATGGCCGCCCACGGCGACGTGGCAATGGTTCTTTTCCTAACGAGTCCGGACTCCTCATTTTTAATTGAGGGTCCGTAGGGTTTTCGGGTATCAAGGGAGGAGCGATTGGCTCGCTTTTCGAACTCTCCTCGGCGTCGGGGGCGCGATAGGGTTTCAGGTCCTTGATATGCGCCCTTGGGTTCCGACGACTATCCGGGTCACTCAGTTCGAAAACGACGAAGGATATTACTCGTACTATTCTATGCGGGCCACTGAATTTGGGCGCAAGTTTAGCCGCAAAATTTTGAGCTCCCGACGATAGGACCCGTATGCGTCGTAGCACTAAATCGCCCACCTTGTATTCTACATCACGATGGGAGCGATTATAGTATTCGGCTTGGCGCGTCGAGTCGCGCTCCAGGTTGCGATGTACCCATTCGTGAATGAGAGGCAGCCGCCTCATTCGATCATGCCAGAATTCAGGATCCTTGGGTAGTGTAAGTGGAGGAGGGGGAAGATCGGTACGTATATTTCTAATGGCTACTGGATTGCGGCCGAAATTCAGAAACGCGGGGGTCATTCTCGTGGACGACTGGACAGCCGTATTCAGGGCGAACGTAAGTTCTTCTAGGTGTACGTCCCAGTCACGATGGTCACGAATGTACACATCATCGTTTTGAGAGTCCGGTTTACCCTCTCTACTGGGTTCGCTTGGGCGTTATACGGGGGGGTACGAACGGGGGTTATGCCTAACTGCTTCAGATGGGTCTGCACGTATGTGTTATCGTACTGCTTGGCATTGTCTGAAAGAAAATATCTTGGGCAACCCCATCGATTAATAACGAGGCTATTGAAGGCGGCCATTATGGCGGCACCTGTAGCCGCTCGAAGAGGTTTCACTTCCACATATTTAGTGAACATATCCTGAAAAACCACTACGAACTGGTTTTGACGCTTGCTGGGGGGGGGGGGGGGGGGGGGTGGTACGGTCCCATGACGTCAGAACTGACCGTCATCCAGGGGCCTTCCGTGGTTCTTTCGCGCATGAGTCCGGCCGGGGCCTGCTGAGAAACTTTTTGCTTCTGACAGGCGGGGCAGCGTGCGACGAAAGTAGTGACGTCCTGGAAAACACCGGGCCAATAGAAGTCTTGGATGAGACGGTGATACGTCTTATCCACTCCTAAATGGCCGGCTTGCGGGCTATCGTGCGCATCGCTGAGGGCACGGGCACGCGCTCCTGCGGGGAGGACGAGTTTCCAGGCGTCGAGGTCATTGAGGGCGGACTCTATTAGCGGGTGGGGCTTGTGGAAATATATCCGGTCATCCTCGATCCTCCAATCCGGATATTTCGAGGGAAATTTTCGGATATTATCCATTTTCTGGGTGTACCACGGGTCCGTTGTATCGCCCAGGGCGCAAAGGGCGGTATCTACATTTTCATACATTCTCGAGAGGGCATCGGGCACCACATTGAGCGTGCCTTTTCGATGCTCGATTTTCATATCATATGTCTGCATGGCTAGGGCCCACCGTGCCAGTCGCCCGGTTGGGTCTCGCAAATTCCTGAGCCACTGCAGACTGCTATGGTCGGTGATCACCCGAAAGTGGGTCCCCACGACATAGGGTCGATACTTTTTTATGGCCCAGAGGACGGCGAGACACTCTTTCTCCGTGACGGTATACTTTCGTTCAGCCTTGGTGAGCACGCGGCTAGCAAAACTAATCGGGTGCTCATTACCGGCTATTTCCTGGGTGATTACCGCCCCGATAGCAAAGTCGCTCGCATCCGTCTGAATCGTGAAGGGGACGTCAAAGTTTGGGCGTGCCAACACGGGGGTACGGGTGAGGGAGTCTCGGAGGGCTTCGAAGGCAGATTGCTGCTCTGAGCCCCATATCCAGGGAGTATTCTTTGTTAGTAATTTCGTCAGATGAACGCGATCACGCGAAAAATCTGGGAGAAAGCGCGCGTACCACCCCACCATCCCTAAAAAGCGCCTTAGCTGTTTGAGATTGGTGTGGGGGGGGGGGGGGAAATTCGAGAACGGGAGCGACCTTGTCCGGATCCTTCTTCAGTCCATCTTTATTCAATACGAACCCGAGGTATTTTACCTCGTCCCGGAAGAATTCACTCTTCTCCGGGTTTAGTTCCAATCCGGCGTTGCGTAGACTGGTCAATACAAGTTTCAAGTAGCGAAAATGGTCCTCCTCAATCCGTGGCTATGATGATGTCATCCAAATACGCGAAGACGTGGGGTTCCCACGCGGGGTCGATGAGACGGTCCACTAATCGTTGAAAGGTCGCCGGCGCGTTGGTGAGCCCGAAAGGCATTCGTTTGAATTGAAATAAACCGCGCCCGGGGACGGCGAACGCGGTAATGGGCCGACTGTTAAGTGCTACCGGCACCTGAAAGTAGGCCTGGCTTAGATCGAGGGTGGTGATGCATTGGGCCCGGCTCAACCCGGACAGAATCCTATCCATCGAGGGGAGCGGATAAGCATCCTTCTTTGTTATTTTATTTACGTCTCGGAAGTCTACGCAGAACCTAAAAGTCCCATTCGACTTCCGGACGATAACGGGGTTACTCATCCAGGGGCTCACGGAGCGTTCGATGACGCCATTTCTTAGCATTTCATCGACCGCGTCCTGTGCTACTTTTAGCATGTAAGGAGAGAGTAGGCGAGCCTTTTGACGAATCGGGGGATGACCCTGTACGTCGATAGCGTGCTGAGTCAGACGTGTTATGCCGATTGTAGGGGTCCTATTTGCGGGGTAGGACTTGTCGAGTAGCCTCCTCAATCGTGGGCCAGCTTCTTGGGAGGGGGCGACCAATCCGGCGCAGTCGTATACGGCGAAGGCGGTAACTGAAACGCCGGAATCGTTTAACGAGTGCGGGGTGCCGTTGTGGCTACTCCACGCATTATTCTCGGTATCTATCTTCAGACCGAAGAGGCACATAAAATCCATCCCCAATACGCATGCGTAGTGGATGGGGGCTACTCTTATTTCCAAATTTCGCGTATGACTATCTACCGTCATCGCGAGGGTAACGACACCATTTAATGGGACTAGCGCGCCATTGGCAACTCTTACTTGTTCCTCACTTGACTTTAGGAACGGCGAAACTACCTCCCGACACGCGAGGCCTAAATAAGAGCGCGACGCTCCGGTATCAACGAGTGCCCTTATTATCTTCCCATTCAAAGCTACGCGAAAGTGGGGGCGAGGGTCCGAATCTAGTGTCCATTGATTATCTTCGCAAGAATCTATGGACTCGGACCCGATATTCAGCCATCTGGGCTTAGGGGTTGCCGAAGCGATCCGTCTCTTTTCAACGTCTTTTTCTATCCGGCTTGTCGTAGGGGTGATCGCGGATGGGATTGTAAGGGGGGGGGGGGGTTCAGGGGTTTCCTTCCCCCCCGTTAACAGTTTCCCGACCGTTTACGCGCGCAAACGGGACAATTGTTGGCATCACGGCCTGGATAGCCGCAGACCCTACAAAAATGCCCTAAGGGGTGGGGGCACTCTCGGTATATGTGCCCCGTCTGCTTACAATTATAACACCGGACCGGGTTCCGATTCGGTGGCGATTTTGTCTCGGAGGGTGGGCGCTCTCTCGGCGCCACATCCAGGAGGCGTGGCACTCTTGGTAGCCGCTTCGAATTTTTTTTATTTCTTTTTTAAATAACTTACACTTCAGTCGCTACACTGGTACCTGTGGGACAATACTTAAGAAAGATAACATTGCGCACTTATTTTTATACTTTTAAATAAATTATAATTAACATTTATTCTGAGTACATATATTGCACATATATTCATATACACACATATATATATAGATTTATATTGGCCTAATACTATTCAAAAATTTTGTTTATTGAAGAATTTTTAGTTATTTTATTATTTAATTATTTCAACGTTGTTACAAAAAAAAAAAATAAACTATTTAAATTTCAATCCTCTTAGAAAAATTTACACGTGTGGTACAACTTCAAAATTTTCAGTTTTCATTTAAGTTTTGAAAATCTATTACTGGAATCTAACTGTCCGAATTAACTCGATTACTGCTTCGATTTGAAAACTCTCAATAAAAACAAAACCAAAAAAGAAAAACCACAAATTAGAATAACGGTTATTTTCTATATTCCATTAAATTTCTCTAAAATTATTAGATTATTCCCTTCTTATTTGCAATTATAGGGAGTTTCTGGGATTTCATTTTCTGTATTAAAATTAAAATTAATTACACATAGTTAATTCCTTAAATCTACAGATAAATTTATAATTTTATTTATAACATTAAATGCGCATCACTAACTAATTATATATAATTATCAATATAATATCATACAATCTAAAATTAACGGCACATGGTTCGAAAACTTTTCTATTTCAATGAAAAGAAACAGAAATTCAAAGTTTCGTTATTTTCCTTTGAATTTTAGTTTTTTTCTCTAACGGCTCGGGACGGCAGGGCGGGTGTTTACCAACACCTTGATTTTGCAGGGCCAACTTATTTCCCGACAACTGTTTTTAAAATTAAATACTTAAACACGTACTGGAGCACTACAATTGAATTTGTCGTTGCACCCGTTGCAACGATTTTCTTTTTTCTTTATTTTCACTATTCGCGACACTAAAAGGGATCACACAAAAAAAATTTTTACTCTGCTTCAGATTCCCGGCGAGTTCCACCGAACTCGTTACGACACTTCCGTAAAATTTTTTCCTTTTTTATTAATTTGGGAAAGTCTAATTAGAGTTTCCCACCAGGGATGCCATTTTGTAATCTCGTCCTGATAAGGACGAGTTAACTTCATTTTTTTCAACGCGCGATCTACTAAAAGGGGGGGGACGGGGGCGCGGGTTCAACTCTCGCGACGGCGGAACTACTTCGCGAAATGACCGGGAACTTCCTCAACCGACACTCACGGAATATTGATAAAAAAAACACAAAGTCTACTCACAGATGCGCTGGTGCTTCGTTCTTGGAGATGATGCGGCTGGCGTCCTCCTCCGCTGTAGGGGGGTTGACCTCGGTCGGGCTGGTCCTTGGGCACGGGTGCTTGGCGTCATCGGCTGCCACCAACTTTAAACATTCATTACTTTTTGAGTATTAGACCAATAAAGACAAATCTTTCAAAAAAATTTGTTCATACCTTTATGAACAACTTTAACAAAGGAATGTGTGCTTGTTATAAATCTTGCAAGTCCGAGTTCCTCTAACGGCTGGATAATCGACAGTATTCAGTTGTCGTAACTTTTAATTAACAAATACATGAAAACGTTATATGTATTTTAATGTTACAAATGCTATTTAAAGTTGAACGATCGAAGAGTATACATGATTTTATTTTTCATATTTTTTAAAACAATTTTAATGACCAGAAAAAATGAGAAATCCGGATTTTGGGAACTTTAACCAACGATATCAAAAGTCAAAATCTCGTTATCGACCTAACTTCTGGACACATAATGACGTATTAATTAGTATATATGTAATAAACCTAAACACGTCATCATGTTTAGCATCGGTGCTCGCCGATGATCCGGGCTCTCGAGACGCTCGAGACTGACTGACTTCTTCTTCTCTTCGGAGGCGGTGCGCCGTCGAACCGGCGCGTGCGCGCTCGAGTGATTGGCGTGAGAGAGGGGTTCGACCGGGGGTCCTAGTTGGGGAACGTACTCGTCGGGGCGATGACGAGCACCGTCCTCGGGGTCTTCATGGTGGGAGGGGACGGCACGGAGCGCTGACAAGTGCTTCGTGCGTCCCCGTATCGTCTCGGGCTAGCTTTCGCGGTTTTGAGAGAGAGAACGATAGGGGGGATGGAGAGAGGTCGGCGGCGGTGGCCGAGGCCCGTTACTCGGGAACTCTCGAGGCGCACTGCGGCACGACCTGTGGGGGAGGACGAGTGGAGGCGCGCTCCGGTAAAAAAAAAGACCGTTTCTCCTCCGGGAGGGGCGGACTTCGTAGCGGGGTTACGCCCGGCCCCAATAGGTGGCGCGAGGTTCGGGAATCGCGTCGATCTGTGACGGGTTTCGTCACAATTTAATTATTAATCGCATTTTTTTTACGTTTTGTAAAAGAAAGAAAGTATTGTTTTTTTTTTGTGCATGAGTCGTTAAAATGCGATATATTGCCTCAAACGAAAAATCATTTATTTTGTATTACGCTAATTATCTACTTTACATTCAGATTTCTGTTCATTTTATGCATCGGTTTAATTCCTTCCGTGGAATATTCCATGTTTTCAAAACAAAATATTTTAAGTACCTGGCATGAGTACTAAACATGATGACTCGAGGGACTCTAGTTTACCGGCGCTTCGCACGCCATTCCGTGGACAAATCAAGAACCAACTATTCCCCACTACCGCTGCACAGATTTTCACGTGAAAGGTGTTCTAACAAAGTCGCGACACTTTCTGTAAAGCTTTCTCCTGTGCTGTGCCGCCCCATCCCAGGGTTTAATTAACTTTAAAGAAACCTTGTTGCGGTTATCGTCCTTGACATTGGTCACGGAGACTAAACTTTTCTTAATATTTAAATAATTCTTAAAATGGATATCGCCTTTGAATCTTATTCAAAGGGTTTAATTCACTTTAAAGAAACCTTGTTGCTGTTATCGTCCTTGACATTGGTCACGGAGACTAAACTTTTCTTAATATTTAAATAATTGTTAAAATGGATATCGCCTTTGAATCTTATTAAAAGGGTTTAATTCACTTTAAAGAAACCTTGTCGCGGTTATCGTCCTTGACATTGGTCATGAAGACTAAACTTTTCTTAATATTGAAATAATTCTTAAAATGGATATCGCCTTTGAATTTTATTCAAAGGGTTTAATTAACCTTAAAGAAAACCTTTTGCGGCTATCGTCCTTGACATTGGTCAAGGAGACACTAAACTTTTCTAAATATTTAAATCATTATTAAACTGGATATCGCCTTTGAATCTCATTCAAAGGGTTTAATTAACCTTAAAGAAAACCTATTTGCGGCTATCGTCCTTGACTTTGGTCATGGAGACAATAAACTTTTCTTAATATTTAAATCATTATTAAACTGGATATCGCCGTTGAATCTAATTCAAAGGGTTTAATTAACCTTAAAGAAAACCTATTTGCGGCTATCGTCCTTGACCTTGGTCCTGGAGACAATAAACTTTTCTTAATGTTTAAATCATTATTAGAGTGGATATCGCCTTTGAATCTTATTCTAAGGGTTTAATTAACCTTAAAGAAAACCTTTTTACGGCTATCGTCCTTGGCAGGGATCAAGGAGATAATTAAAATGTTGTAGAGCTTAAATAACTCGTCCCGCGGATACCGCCTTCGAAGAGATTTCGAAGGGTTTAACCTAAGATTGAAAAGAGACTACCTAACGGCTATCGTCCTTGAAAATATTCAAGGAGAGCACTCCTAATCATGCAATCTTTCACGCGTTTATTAAAATACGATACGCATTACTTTGGAATTTATTCAGTCGATAAATGAAATCGTGGTGCAAGTCCCGGCCTCGTGGCGTATGTCGTTCCGCGGAAACAGCCGTACACGCGTTCGGGAGTGTTCGGATCAAGCGGCGCTGGCCTGCATAGTCGATGCTAGCGTCGATCGCTGATAATGTGGAAAGCTTGGTTACCGGCACTGTGTGCAACCGCGAGATTAATTAATTTCTTTGGCACCGATATTTTCATGACAATGATGGCTACGGACACCCGCTGTGGAGGTGTGGCGCGATTTTTTGTATTGAATTTTGTCCGAATGGCTCCCGGCCCCTACGGGGCAACCCAAAATTTTTGGTCGGGAAAATTCGGTTTCGCTTCGTTCTGACGTCAGGTAAATAATATTGAATTCGCGTTTCGGTATCGTGACGATCGTGTGGGGTTCGGTCTTGAGGTTAACCCGTCCTCGCTGTTCGTGACCGCTAGTTTCTATCGTCGAGTTTCGGTTTCGAGTTTTGACTGCGCCTGCGAATACCACCCTCTCCCGTGCCGAGGGGATCTCGGGGCTGAGCATAGCGGGCACACCATCACCTTGCGGCGCGCCTACAAATTCGGTATGCTTCGGCATGCCTGGCACCCTTATTAACATCTTGCGCGTCGTAGGGTTTTGTGACCCCAGGGATTCGGTTGGTTTTGTTTTTCGGTTGCGGGCGGTTGCGAGCGGTGACGACGGTGGAGAAATTTTGGGGTTATGTTTTTGGGGGGTCACAACGTAAACAATAACTGTAGCGTCAACTCTCCCATCCAGCTCACTCACGACAAGAAATTCAAAACAACAATACAGGCGATTTCCTTTTCACTTCCGAAAACTCACCACTGAAAAATTTGAAAAGACCTCCGCCATCGTCCACCATCTCAGACAGCATCAGCGATCAAACTTTGAACAGTTCCTCAGAGAGGATGAACAAAGAACATATATATCGCACGCTTCCCTTAATACAGTAAAAAAAATAGCTAAGGCTAAAAAACGGAAAACGGATGTGGATCCACTCAATAGTGACTTATGCGACTACACCGATCAAATTGAAGTGATATTAAACCCCATCAGGGAAATAATAGAAAATCCATCCAACCTATGTCCACTTAACTATGAAAATTTCGTCAAGTAGCTAGCAGCTACATTTGGAAGAGCAAACGCAAATGAGATAGCAAAACAATTTACCGACCATCTTGATAACCTCATCAAAATGCGCGAGCTCTTACAGCATCACATTAATGACAAAACCCTAAAGAGCAGATGCAATAGATCAAAGAACAAACTACTACGTCAAGAACACATCTCACAATCTGAGAGCGACAAAAGTGCAACTGATACTCATCATGCTTCAATAACACATTATTGTTACAGTTTCCCCAAAACTAACTAAAAATGTGATCTTAAGTGATAAAAACATAAAAATCATATTCTGGAATCCAAGGAGTTTATTGAATAAAAAAGAAGAGTTTGCAAAAATTATCCCCGGTTACGACATAAGCATCTGTATTGAATTCTGGCTCAACAAAAATTTCACTGATTTCAACTTTTCCGGCTACAAGAACTTCAGGAAAGAACGCGCAAATGCCAAAGGCGACGGTATACTGCTGGTTGTACGTATTAATATCGCGTATACCGAAATAGTGTGGAACTGTTCCGAACAAAGCGTTGAACTAATAGGTATTCAAATCACGAACTTCCATCCGAATTTCAATATTACAGTTTGCTATCGTACTTCAGGAAAATCCTTTGTCAAAATACGTGGGACGACATTTTTAACACGGCAAATAATGATGATACCCTATTTTTAGGCGAATTTAACTCACTTTTGTAAAAATCATTATTATCGTTATCAGTCGTATTATCATTAAACATTTCAACATTATCAATCATATCATTATCATTAACATTATCATTATCATTTTCACTATCAACATATACGTTATCATCATTTTCATAAATAGTATTAACATTTACACAATTCACATAAACATCATTTACATTTTTACAATTATCATTATCAACATTTACACAAATATCATTATCATTAACACATATATTATCATTTTCATAATTCACATAAACATCATTATTCATTTCGTAACATTCATAGTTCAGATCATCATCATCATTACCATTATATACCTATTATGTTATCATCAATTATTTTATTATTTTTCATCAAATTATTTCCTTCATTATTATCAGTATTTAATATTTCATTTGTTTCATTATCATACATTACATCATCATCCCCCTTTTTTTCTACATCATCATTATTAAAATTTTCTATATCCCCCTGATTCATGACGGAGACATATGTTGCCTCGTCATCATTCGAGCATATTATATTATTCGCAGGGTCAATTGAAAATTGTATCATGTCATTTCTTATTGCGTCCAATTTTTGTTTCGCTTCTACTTGAATTGTTATGGTGTGGAATTTTTCGATAAATGATTCATTAAATTCTGCATAACTCTCAAAGTTTTTTACCGCGAACCATATTTTCGCCTTACCTTCTAGTGTGTTCTCTACGAACAACAATTTCCGGATTCCTTGGATATTTTTTAAATTAAAATACCGATCCAAATCCTAAACGAATTTCACCGGATTTGTTCTCAATTCGTTTTCGAATGTTTCGCTGCCGCATTTCACTTTTCATATCGTCAATCTCTTTTTGCATTTCGGCGAGCATTTTCTTTAACTCTTTGACTTTGCTCGCCGTATTTACTGTCGTTTGCGGCGATATATTGCGGATTTCCTTGTCGTAAAATAACGACATTTTTAATTTTTCGTTCAATTATTTTTAAAATTCAAAGTTACAACATTTATTATTTGTTTCAACACCAAACGATTCCATATATCAGTCACAAATTAATTTAAAACACTAAAGAATTTAGTTTTTAATTATTTAAAATACTAAATAATAAAGAATTTCAATTCTTTCGAGCCCCATTTGTTGGGCGCCATTGAAACGATTCAGAGTCTGGTTTAATTACGTCCTTAAGAATCGTCCAAACATAAAATTTTAAGGTCAATTATTAGTCAATATCATGATTAAAATAATAGATAGGAATCGTTGGTACTGAAATAAATAAAGTCATTATTATATTTGGTCATTCAATTAAAATTATATTTTCCACTTTGAATTTATAAATAATTCAAGTCGTCAATAACAATAAATTACACACACATACCAACATACTCGAAGTCGATTATTCGCGGATAAAACAATAATAGTCAGTATTCAAAATTAATTATCGAGTCTTTGATAAGTGTGTCTGTCAATATTAATAAAATTGTTATTAATTTCGTCGTTGACGGTATAATTTACGCGGAAATAAATAAATAGACACGGAAATAACGCAGTCACACATTCGTTCGCACACATACACACATACATTAACATATATCGATATACATAAATATTTGGTGACATTACATAATAAATTACACACAATATTATTTGACTTATTATGCGGACGGAAGAAAAAGAGGCTTATTTATTTCTTCTTGTTCCATTCGGCGTCGTTCATTCTTTTTATTCCGGTTTGGTTATTGCGGCGACACATGCATGCGCCAGGGCGCCGTTGCCCTTTTTTTTGCGCATGTAGAGGCGCAATAGCGCCAGCGCCTTGTCGTTGCGCGCAGGTCTCTGGATGCGCGCGCTGATCCCACGTGGGCTTGGGATCAAAATGGCTGACCGGCCGGCAAAAGCGTGCATCGCGTCCTCTGTTTTCATTATTTATTCCATGTTTCCGTTGTTATTTAGCTTGCCAGCGCATATTCCGCGAAATCCACATAAGCTGGCAAGCACGTCGATGTAAATTTCGTAACGGCCCTCTTTCTCTCCGTTGCTCATTCTCTTCCGCGCGCGATTATACAAAACGGCTCGTTACAATATAGTAGATAATATCCTGGTTACTGCAAACTCCGATCCGATAATTTCCTCCTTTTCAGTGAATACGCCACACAAAAGAGCATTCATCCCAACAAATATTTAAACTTAAAATCCAAACGTACTGATCGGAACAAAGTACAATTGATCACAAGTTCCTTTCTCAAGAATACGGCATATTTATTCCTATTAGTTATTCCAATATATATACACAGTACAAATGTTACACAAACACGGAACGGTCACTTTTTTCCGAGCTCTTATAAATCTGTAAATATATATCGTGTAGGAGTATTTTAGATTATAATCCTCCGAAAATAACTCGTCTAATAAGTGGTTAAGTAAGGATTTCCTTGAATGTTATTCGTGGCAAGTTTTTTTAACCATAAAGTGTTTTAATTTATTCTGAAAAGATATCGTTTAATTTAGAATATTCTCGAACTAGGTAATTCGGTTGATTTGTTTCAGTGTATTTGTGTGTATGGATTACTACTTGAGTAAACAATTCTAGTATCTGTGTGCTAGGCTTTACTTGTTTCGGTCGTGTTTGTGCTACACTCACCACTACGATTGACCGGGTGCGCTGTAGATCGGCGCGTACGGTTCACTGGGATTTCCTAGCCCCCTCTTCTACATCGCTTAGTTCTTGATTCTGTTGAAGCCGTCAAATTCAAGTTCTTACTGATTTCTACTCGAGCATTTTGATAGCACATTCGAAGGCGAATATATTCTTATTTTTAAAGTGCGCATTTATTATATCGTACAAAGATGACCTCTGTATGTGCCCGATGCAAAGTTACAATATCTGAAGAAAAAATTTCCTCATGTATTGCATGCAGGATAATATATTGCCAGTCGTGTGCAAGCGATTTTGAATCAACATGCTCCGGTCAACTTGTTTGTTGCATTGCCGCTCAAACGAAGAAGAAGCGCAAGGCTTTTACCATACTAGCACAACCACGTTTGTTACGTTCTGGCAATGGTTCGTCTACTATATCTGAGCCGGAGCATACTGACTTTCACACATTTTATGAAGAGTATAAACGCAATTTTTCAATGCTCAATGAGAAATTAGATAAGGCATTAGCCGTATCCGCGAGAGTCGATAAAATGGAAAGTGATATTGCCAATAATTCCGAAAAAATTGACTCACTCCGCCAGCAGCTGCAAATTGAAAAAGCGCGAACTGGTTACATCTCTAGAAACTGCGATCTTCTTATATCTGGTTTAGTGGAAGTAGCTAAGGAAGATTTGCGTGGGATTGTGATGAAAATCTCACAAGAATTAAAGATTGATGTCGGAACTCGTGACATTATTGATGCCTATCGTCTACCAATTTCGAATAGCAGAAGCAGTTCAAATACTACATCCAAAAATGACTCTCAGGCACCCCACAGCTCTTCCAGTCTTAACAATCGTCCTAGACCTATACTTGTCAGAGTTGCAGCTCCTAGAATTCGCACCGACTTCATTAAGAGTTCGATAGCTATGAAAGGCTTGTTCTCGGATTCTGTCGATACATCGCAACCTCGAACGCGGATTTACATCAACGAAAGTTTACCATCGGATACTCTGGATTTATTGAAAAAGGGAAAGTCACTGTGCCGTGGGCATCCCACTAAAAGATGCTATCTTTATCAAGGCCTAGTTTATTTCCGACCTGAACATGGTCATCCGGTAATGATCCTGAATGAAGAAAACCTGCAGTAAATCAAGGATTAACATCAAACGCCTGACCCAACAAGTGACTCTACAATGATGAGTGATTCTTCGATTCATGGTCTGTCTTTGAACAGTTTATCATCATTAGCATCCCCGGAAGAAACAAATCATCACATGACTACGAATAATAATTCAAGAAAAGCTTTAAAAATCGCACATCTTAATGTAAGATCACTATCAGCACATTTTCCAGAAATTGCTGATCTTTTAATTCATGATAAATATGATATATTTTGTATTTCTGAGTCGTGGCTCAATAGTAATAATCGAGATGAAGACTACTAAATTGATGGTTACACATTAGTAAGAGTCGACCGTCTCCATTCAAGGGGGGGGGGCAATTTATGTCAGATCATATTTTAATTTTTCTTTAATTAAAGCACATTTAGATGAATTTGGTCTCGAACAATTGTGGATCACTGTTCAATTTCATAATATTAAATATGCGGTAGGTGTTCTGTACACACCAGACAGAGTCTCTTTAAATTGTTTGGATAATATGGACCCCATTTTGTCATCTTTGTATACCTCTGTTGATCACATCCTTATCTTAGGAGATTTAAATGTCGATTTATACAACATCAATTCGTGTGCTACAAAAAAACTCCTTGAATGGATTCGGTCAAATGATCTAGTACAAATTATAAATTCTCCAACGAGAGTTACGGCTACAACATCGACCTTACTTGATGTATTTGCTACTGAGGGGCACGAGATTTCGGATCACTTTTTAGTCGGTTGCCTTGTTTCCTGTCCTAGGCCAGAAAACAAGCACACGTTTATCCAAACACGTGATTTTAAAAACTTTGATGCTAAACAATTTGATTTGACGGCTGCCTGTTATCCCTTGAGGGAAGTTTTTAATTATCAAAGTATTGACGATAAATTAGCATATTTGAATTATCTAATTGTAAGTATCTTCGACATATTCGCTCCAGAAAAACTCTTCCGCGTGTCCAAACCTCGTGCTCCTTGGATAACGGATACGGTTAAGATATTCATTAGGAAAAGAAATGCTGCGCAATCAAAGTGGAGAAAAACTAAAGTAGGCTCGGACTTTCTGTACTATAAGTCCCTTAGAAATTGTACCACCTCGATGATTAGAAGAGAACGAAAATGTTATGTCCGCACTATATCATCCTCGGCGAGTAAACTCTTATGGAAATCTGTCAATTATCTAGGGGTAAAAGATTCCATTTCTCCTGGGATTCCATCTCACCTGTCAGATGTTAACCGTTTAAATCAGTATTTTGCTAATGTTCCAAAAATTTTACCCAACACTGATACTCTCCAACTCTTCCGTTCGACTCGCTCTTCGAAGATTCCTGAAAATACTTTTTTCTCTTTCAGGAAAATCTCTATAATCGAATTATCCGATTACATCTCAAAATTAAACGCTCATGCTGCTGGATCTGATGGAATCTCTGGAGAGATGTTCTTAAGAGTTTTTAAACATTGCTTACCGGAAATTTTAAATATTATTAATGGCATAATTAGTTCTAACGTATTTTCCAAAATTTGTAAATATGCGGTCGTGCGCCCTATTCCTAAAGCGTCCAAACCTACTGCATTTTCTGATTTGCGACCGATTAGTCGTCTACCTATTTTTTCAAAACTAGTTGAAAGCATTCTGTATGATGAAATTTTTGATCATTGTAACCAGTACGATATCTTCCCAGCGTATCAATCTGGCTTTAGGACATCCTTTAGCTGCGAAACAGCTCTTCTTGATGTTTCTGAGGACATACTTTCGAGCATTGATCATCAAATTTTATGTCTTACTGGTTTGCTGGACTTTTCCCGGGCATTTGATACGATGAACCACGATCTTACTGTTGCCAAGTTATCATTCTATGGTTTTTCTGGTACAGCTTGTGACTTAATGAAATCGTATCTTTATCGACGCTCTCAATCAGTTTCAATCTCTGGTAACAGTGCGATCTCTGAGACAAAAATGTTAACTTGTGGTTGTCCCCAGGGTGCTAAATTAAGCCCCTTACTTTTTATAATATATACAGCCGACATTTATAGTTTATGCTCGAATGTTTTCCTCAAAACATATGCTGACGATACTCAAATACTGTTACCTTTTAGCCCGCGTGCTGTATCGGAAGCATTTTCTAGATTTAATTCTGACCTCAATCACATCGCAAATTGGGCAAATGATAACGCACTTATTCTTAACCCGTTGAAGTCTAAAGTACTCATAATCGGCAATGCGAAACTTCGTAAGACCATCGATCATGGTCTAGTTTCAATTACTGTAAATGGCAGAGGTATCCCAATAGTCTCTGAGGCGAGAGACCTTGGCTTGATTATAGACACTGACTGGACCTTTTCCCAGCATATAAATAAAAAGAGAGCAATTTGTTTTGCTAATTTGCGCCGATTGTTCCCATGGAGGCATGTTCTTCCATCGAAAATAAAGCTTAAGCTTTGTGAAGCTCTAGTTCTCTCGCACTTGCTTTTTTGCATTTGCGTATATCGGCCATGTCTCAGTGGGAGCAACTGGCGTAAGGTTCAGGCAGTGCAAAATTCTTGCCTTCGCTATGTATATGGTGTACGTTAGTTTGATCACATTTCTCCTGCTATGAAGAGATCCGGCTGGCTGACAATGAAAAATAGGATGAATGTTGCGTTAACCAGTATGATTTGCCGGGTCCTCGCCTCGAGGGCTCCGGGTTACCTCTATCATCGCATTACCATGCTAGGTCAAAACCGTCAAAATTCCCGAAATTCTGTCGCGTATTCAATGAAATACCATAGATATCGATCGACAAAGGCAGGTGGAGCCTTTTCGTTTATAGCTGCGAGGGTGTTCAATTCGCTCCCTCTAGGACTAAGATCCATGTTGTTGAAAGTAAATATTTTTCTGTTCCGTGTCAAAAGTTATTTTTTAACCCAAAAGAATTAGCATGTAGATGTGTTAGCCGCTGTTATTGAGGTATTCTTTGGTCGTCATTATTTTATATATATAATATAATATTGTAACGTTGAATTTTCTTTTATTTAATTTCCAAAAAAAGTATACATGTACATATAAATTTCTCCGTTACACAAAAATTTTATTTTATAGGACGCGATCCAAAAATGCGGTTTCCGCTAAACTGGTCCGACTGTTATCTTTTTAGGCCCACGTTGCCGGAAGTGGAAATTCCCGGTCCTACCTTCCACACCACCTCCCCAAACTTCCTCTCTACCTTCCTCGCAACCCACGTCAACTGCTCGCATTCACTTCCGGTCTCTTAATCTCCCCAAAACACAATTTATGATTTCAAAAAAAAAAACGATTTGCCAACTCTAACTCGCCACTCGCCACTTCCGGTCTATTCGTTAGTTGATAAAACGGTCTTTTGATTTTTTTTTTCGTTGATTTTCGCCACTTCCGGTCTATTCATTAATTACCAAAAAAAACGGTTTTTCGATTTTCCCCTGATTTTCACCACGTCCGGTACAACACTCAATCACCTCACTCATTCAACAGATAACCAAAAAAAATCCCATGTATATCCCGTCTCTATCTCGCCACTTCCGGTCCGAATCGTTAAATTTTTGGTATTAACTGATTACTTGTTTAATCCTTCGGCTATGCCGCCTTACCTTTTCTTTTCTTCTTCTCGTCCTGTCTCTCTCTGTTTCTCGCCTATCTTCCTCTCTCTCTCTCTCTCTCTCTCGCTACCTTCTTCTCTCTCTCACTCTCTCTCACCAATTGCTGCTGGCACCCTCTCCTCACTCCACACCACACCACCACAAAAAAAATACGACCGTTCACTCTACCACCGACGCGGCGATTTTCTTTTCTCCTTCTTGTCTCGCTATCACGCCCGTACTAAATTTGAAAATCGTCATCGGTACTGACCGATGACGATTTTCCACCTCTCTCGCTACTTTCCTTTAAATTTTGAAGTTTGCATTGGTGCGTAATATACCGCGCTAGTGTGTGTAGCGCCTGGACACATACACACACGCGTGTTCAGCTCGCCGATCGTCGCCTCTTCGTCGCACGATGGGAGACGCCGTCGCCGACACAACAAACCGGCGATCGACGGGGGAGATCGAGCGTCCTTCTCTTACTACTACTCGGGCCGGCGCAACTCGCATGCCTCTCGCTCCCACTGCCGAGAGAGAACTTGCCGTTCTTACGACGCGTATTATTATTGCCTAATTATAATTAGTATTCTAGCAATTTTATATCGTTAGATAATATAGTGACTTTGTCACAATATATATATATTATAATCCAATATATATATATATTTATTATAATTCAATTTTATTTGACTATAAGTGCAATTATAAAATTTGTGTATAAACACTAATTATTAATGATAAATAATCAAAAATGTAATTTTTGACAGAAATGAGTCTACAACTATATTTCTTGATACTTTTCGCGATTATAAACTAGGTGTAATTTGCTTCAAACTAATCGGATGAAATTATCATGTTCAATCAGTCGAAACAAAATAATACAATATTCATCGCTGAGTCATGCTCAAATTTTTTATTATTTTGTTTGGATTGCTTCAACATGATAATTTCATCCGATTAGTTTGAAACAAATTGCACCAAGGTTATAATTGCGAAACGTATCAAGAAATATAGTTGCAGAATTATTTGAGGCAAAAGTTACATTTTTGATCACTTCGTCACTATGCATGAAAATGATTTGACTCTATACACAGACCAAAAATGTAATTTTTGACAGAAATGAGTCTACAACTATATTTCTTGATAGTTTTCGCGATTATAAACTAGGTGTAATTTGTTTCAAACTAATCGGATGAAATTATCATGTTCAATCAGTCGAAACAAAATAATACAATATTCAACGCCGAGTCGTGCTCAAATTTTTTATTATTTTGTTTGGACTGTTTCAACATAATTTCATCCGATTAGTTTGAAACAAATTGCACAAAGTTTAAAATTGCGAAAAGTATCAAGAAATATAGTTGTATAATATATAGATTATCGCTAAGAATCTGGTAACAATTTAGCACTGTCACGTATATCCTCATTCCTTCACCAGATTCTGGGTAGATTCTGTTAAAATATCTGGGCAGAATCTAGTAAGCTGGCCAGAACTTCTAGTCAATTTTCTTACAGGGATTTGCTATTAATTTATTCGTCAATAGAAATTAATATAATTTCATTCGTTGCTACTCGTTTCAATTAATTTTAATTAATTATTGTCATTTCATTTGTTTAATTGGATTTAATAGACATCAATAAAATTAATTTTTTACTCGGTAGAAAGATGAATGACATTACTAATTATTTGCGATAAAATATTCTAGTTTTTTCTTGTGATGCTCCTCTTCCAATGACTGTTTCACCCCCATGGTCCGCCCTGGGCAGCAACGGACGCCAACTGGCTTCCGGAGAGCAGGGACGATACGTATCCAAATGAGCCGTTTAATTTCCGATAATCTAACATTTCTCTCGCAATTAAAAACCATAGACATACTATCTTCCTACGGTTTGGACGGAATTGATTACGAGACTATCCAATTACTCCCTATAAATTATGAACTCCTCTTAATCGATATTTTCAATGAAATGTATCATACCAGCCCCTATCCCACGGACTGGAAGAAATCATAGATCACATACTTTCTTGGAGGGACCACGTAAACCAAGTCCATAAAAGAAGTCTCGTTGCAAGCAATATCATAAAATATCTGAAAACACATTCCTACAAATTGCAACTTTAGGACATTCCAAAGGAACTCACTACTTTACGCACTAGCACGACAAAAAAAAGAACACCGTGGTTCTCTAAGTCCTCTCTCCCAAGAAAAATAATTTCGCTCGTTAATAGGTGTAGATTTGGACACTACAATCTAGTTTCCTCCCTGTTCAAAATCAACTTAGTTGACAGTTCTCAGCGCGAATGCAGAGAGGAATTCCAAAATTTCAATCATCTACTGTGGCAATGCATTATGTTTAATAATCAACGGTCCGAATTCCTAAAAAAATGGTTTAATCTTGGATTTCAACGCCCATTCACGTGCGAAATCTTGCTTGCAACGCCCATCGATAAAATTTCTAAAGAGCTCTATTCGTTTTTTGTAAACTGCGACGTTAGTATTTAAGTGCGACCTGCGAGTAGTCTATTAAACAAGGAAATTACTGTAAGTCTACCATTTCGCGACAAATTTTATAATAAATTGTATGACTATGATATAAGTGCGAGTGATTATATGCATGCACTGAATTCATGGTACATGTGTGAATGTAATGCGATGGGCGAGTATTCGGACTTGTACTTGAAAACGGATATTTTGTTGCTTGCCGACGCGTTTGAAAATTTTCGCGAAACGTTACGAAAATCTCATGGTTTAGATCCTGCACATTATTATACGCTACCTGGATATACTTGTGACTATGCTCTCAAGCATACTCGAGTAGAGTTGGAATTACTCACGGATATAAACATGATAATGTTTATCGAGAGCGGTATAAGGGGAGGTCTTTCGAAGTGCTCAACAAGATACGCGAAAGCAAATAATAAGTATATGCCTGATTATGCCCCGTCAAAAGAGTCGAAGTTGTAAATAATTAAAACCGAGTGACACGAAATTAATACTTAGTCGAAACTTTCGAAACCGAATATTTATTTTATTTATCCGTAATCGCAGTACCTTCTCGGTCGAGGTCGAGAGTTTAATTCATTTAAAAATTCTGTCCATTCAAAAGATTCTGTCTGATAAAAAGCGTTGCTAACCAAAGACGTTCTAATCTATAAAGAATTCAAATTTGAAATAGTCGCGGAACATAGATTTGAATTCTCACTTTCGATTTGACATTATCCGAATTTTATCGAAAGTTCCCCGCGCTCTGACCTTTCAAACTTCTTATTCGCTCGAAGGCAGTACACTAACGAATTTCGAATCGCTATTCAAATCTGAATGCTACAAACTGTCAAGTTACTTCCACTCGAAAGCCGGCCGTTGGGCGAGCCACATCCCTCGCTGTGAACCTCTGAACTTCATATTCACCAAGAAGCGAGCACTGACGAAGTCGATTGTACGAACTTCCTAGTTACTTCCATCTATAGTTTGGAAAAACACGTTTAAGCACTCAATAGACTATTTAAACTCAATACTTAAACGCAATTGCAGTTTTCTAGTACTCCAAGTTCAGTGCAATGCCAAATAACTAAAACTGTGGCAAAGCTTAATTAAAGTCTATAACCAACTATTTTTGGGTATGCTCTTACGATTTACGATCATGTTAAAATACTGTCAGACTACAAAAACATGATATTTTTGAATACTTAAATTATAATTATAGACGACTTGTTATTTTGTTTTATAGTCGGATATGAACTTTACGCAAACTTTTACAGATTTTCAGTTAACTGACTTCAACTGCATTGAACTTAGAGTGCTCAAAAACTGCAATTGCGTTAAAGGGTTAAGTTCAAGAGGTCTTTTGACTGCTTAAACTACTTCTTTCAAGGTTGTCACCATGGATACTTTTTATCAGAATATCTAACAGTCTATTTTCCCATAGTTTATTTTTTATTTGACCGGAGCCCCTTTTCCATTCAATTAGTGCGTCGTCCTTTACTATGCAATCTAGTAGTTTCTAGTAGTAAAATATTCGTAAGTATTAGTAGTTACGTATCTTTCCATGCGGGAAGCAAATAGATAAATAATTAAATTCATATACAGAGTTGTTCATGCCGTCAACTACTGTCATTTCTCTTTTAGTAAGATATATTCCAGCTCGCGACGTGAAGGAGTCTACTTCTCGAACTTCGGATACAATACCGATGACATCTTGAACAATATAAAGTTTTATAAAGTGAAAAATTTAAAAGCATAGAAATATGCTGTACTATATAAAATATGACGATAGGAAAAATGAATACACACAACGATTCCATTTAGACTTAATTAAACATGTGCATTATTATTACTTCTATTATTCAATCTAAGTAGCAGAAAATATGATATGTACAGCGGATTGAGAGACATATGATAATTTCAGCAACATTTTGCACTTTACTAAAAAATCAGTCCCCCGTACATTATTAAAACATTTCTCGCAGTTTCGTAATTTATGATAACGGATATGAAAAAAAAACTCACCAACGAATGTATTGACATCTAATGTTTCCATTTTATGAACGTGCGTGGTGCAATAAGTGATTTTAATAATGTGAAAGTGTGCATAGTGTTTTCGGGACAGTGTGTGCATGGTGAGCTGGAAGACAATAAGTACGTAACACTATGTGCTACAAGTAATTTAACAGAGTGGTTCGACGAAAGAGTGAAGGCACCCATTCTTTCATCACTTGAAGCATTAAGTGATTAAGCTTCATTATATGAAGCCATATATGGCATATAATGCCATAAGATTAAGGCATTATCTGCCATACATTCGCTCGCTGCACAAGTGGCAAAATATAATCCAATGCGTGCTGGACGATGGATCGGCTAGCCCAAGTGGATCAGAGATAAAAAGGCCGTGATCAATGTGCATGGTTTCGAAGACAATTGCTTTAAATGGGCAATTCTTTCTGCTCTCTTTCCTGTAAAATCACAGGATCATCCGCATTGTTGATCATCATACATAGAGCATGCGAAAAAAATAAAATTTACCGGTATTACTTTCCCTGTCACACTTAAAGACATTCCGAAATTTGAAAAGCTGAATGAAATCTCAGTGAATGTCTTTATGATAGCCGATAAGAACGAAGTGCTTCCCGTACACTTGACTACTGATGAAAAGAATCGGCACATCAATCTACTCCTTGTATCTGAAGAACGGAGGAAAACCCCACGCCCCTCCTTCTTTTGTTTTGAACGACGTCGAAGTTGAAGAGAATGAAACAAATTGCAGTATTTCCCATTCTTGCTGGATAAAAAATTTATCCCGATTAGTGAGCAAGCAGTGCAGCAAACATGATGAGGAGAAACATATCTGCAATCGCTGTCTCCACTATTTTCACAGTGTAGAAAAACTCGCCACACATAAACTCGAGTGTGGAAAGAAAAATGATTGTGCGGTAAAACTCCCCAAAACAAAAAAAAGTTTGGGTCGAGCCATGCCGGTACCCTTCATTGTTTACGCTGACACCGAGTGTCTCCTCGGGAAAGTAGAATCGGAGACAGCACCTAAGTTGGCCTATGAAGAGCATAAAATGTATAGCGTAGGATACTACCTGGATTGTATCCACGACTCGTCGTTGTCCCGTTACCATTCTCACGGGGGTCCGACTCTGCTACCTGGTTTGCCAACGAGCTGAAGAACACGAGATCTGCACTACAAATAATTTTCTTCAATTTCTATTCACTTTAGTTCACGAAAGTTTTCAGTATATTCAGTGGATACATGGTGAACGTGGTATACGGGGAGGTCTTTCTCAATGTTCAAACCGGTACGCGAAGGCAAATAATAAATGCATGCCCGATTATGACCCATCAAAAGAGTCAAAGTATTTAATGTACTTGGATATTAATAATTTGTACGGATGGGCAATGAGTCAATCACTGCCTACCGGAGGTTTCGAATGGGTGGAAAACGTCGACATTGAAAATGTATCCGATGACTCGGAAATTGGATATATTCTCGAAGTCGACTTGACCTACCCTGAAGAAATACACAACAAGCAGAAAGATCTCCCGCTGTGCCCCGAGCGAGCAGTTCCGCCCGGTTCAAAACAACCGAAATTACTCGCTACATTTAATGACAAACATAGGTATGTCATTCATTACCGAAATTTAAAGCACAATGCAGTATTCGGAAAGACGATGGAGAATATTCGGAAAAGAGTGGATGTAAGCATTAAAAATAAATGGGATGGTAGATATGGCGTTGAAGCGTTCATTTCGAAACGAAATTTTCATCGAATAGTAATATTTGGTGAAGACTTGGTCGCGATACACCTAAAACAATTAGTTATAGATAAGCCTAAATATGTCGGAATGGCTATATTGGATATTTCTAAAACAAAATTGTATGAGTTCCATTACGATTATGTTTTAGAAAAATTTAAAGAAAATGCGAAACTATTGTATACCGATACCGATAGTCTTATTTATGAATTTAAGTGTAGCGATATTTATGATTGTATGAAACGCGATATTAATATGTACGATACGAGTGATTACGAGAAAAATAATGAGTACGGTATGCCGCTAGTCAATAAAAAAAGTATTAGGGTTAATGAGGGATGAATGTAGTGGAAAGTTAATGACCGAGTTTGTCGGACTCAGGTCAAAACTGTATGCGTTGCGTGTGTTAGGCGAAGGTGAGAAGAAGAGAGCGAAAGGTGTGAAAGAAGTCGTCGTCCGAAAAACAATCACTTTCGACGACTATCTGAACTGCCTTCAAAATATGTCTACAGTTATGCGCGAGCAGAGATGTATACGTTCAAAATTACACAACGTATACACCGTATGCGAAAAAAAATTGCCCCATGATGATAAGCGATACTTGATCGCTGGTAGTATAGATACTCTACCGTGGGGACATAAGGACATTATGCAAATAGATGAGTAGTGTGTGCTATACAAACAAAATTATTAATTAAATATATATATATATATATATATAAGTTTGTTCTCACCATTTCCCAATCCTAATCCTCGTCTGGACCGGATTCGAAATAAGTTGCGTCCTGTGTGCTATACAAACAAAATTATTAATAAATCAATTAATTAAATATATATATATAAAGTTTATGCTTACCATTCCCCAATCCTAATCCTCGTCCGGACCGGATTCAAAGTAGGTTGCGTCCGAGTCGATATCTTCAGGCTCAGAATCGTCGCCAGATTGCCCTGGTAAACCGTATTGTTCATACACGGTTTGAAGGTCGACAATCTCCTCCATTCTCCTTTTTTCCCTCTGATGTATCTCCCGTTTGAACGCATTGAGGTATTGACGCAACTCTGCGTCAATCGCAAATTTCCGCTCTGCGGCTTCTTCCTCCAACGCCGTTATCGCCCTTTTCAGCGATTCCTTTTCATGATGCTTGCGCATCTTACAATCGCGAATGACGCGACGACATTCGCATGCTCCGTTATTCAGGACGTATTTAAAATCCCTTTTTCGCCACTGTTGAGTACTCCAGTACTCAATTCGGGCGATTTTTTTTCTAAAATCGCGCTTCAATTTGCGCACAGCGTCTTGAAGCGCGATATTAACCTCATCGCACTGATTTTTTATTATGTGCTCTGAGGCATATATCGACTCCCAAAAGGAATCCTCCTTCACTTCTTCATCCGCATGGCGATGGTCCATCGATTTCCTCACCACTGTCAAGTGGTGAGCCATTTCAGAACCAAGCAACTCTGATAACTGCTTGCGCAATTCACTAATGAAGGCGTTGCTTTTTCGCCTATACTCGAGTACTCGCGACATTTTAACTACAAACACTTAACTTAAACACTTAACTCGGGGTTTTTTTTTTAATACAATGTTGCCCGCGAGAAGCAACAAGTAGACTTTGAAATCTCTTGAACTCGAACTCGTATATATACCAAAAAATATGCTAAGGAATGCAACATTTAGAACCTTTTTCACATAGAATTTTTTCAATCTGGTAAACATCTGAATTTTTTCAATCTGGTAAACATCTGGATTTTTATACGTCTGAATACAAGTTTCGATCCACTATATTAGTCTTAAAGTAATATATTTTTCTTGTAGTCTTAAAGTAATAAATGTTTCTTGTCGATCCATGAGTTGTACTTATGTTCAAAGCCCAACCATTTAACAAACGCTTTAGAACCTTTTTAACGTAGAATTTTTTCAATCAGGTATATATCTGGATTTTTAGTACGTTGCAGTTCAAATTCATAAAATCCGCCTGATATTCGATTTCCTTCCCTGTCTTCTAGTAAATATGTTACTGGACTCGTTTTCTTAACTTGTATTATTTTAAACACTTCAGTCGTCCAATTTGGTGTATACCCCTTTTCAAATATATGTTTAAATTCACTACTACGAACTTGTTGACCTAGTTCAAACTTTGGATGAATCTTTTCGTTCACAATTACATTATACACACGTTCCAATAGTTCTTTTTCATTGTCTTTATTAACATCTTGCGGCTTCATTTTAATAGTACGGTGTGTGCTATTGTTATAATCATTAACTAAGTCTGGTAAGATATGGAGCCATTGATAATTACCATGAAGGCTAAACTGTGGCCACTTTTTATTTTTATTACCACGTTTTTATCAACTCGTATTCTTGTCTGTCTGTCTGTTTGTCCGGTGCAAATCAAAATTAATTCCCTTGCCTATATATACTCATTCACGACGGCAAGTGGAGCAGTTAAGATGGCACAAGAGACATCAACACAGCGCAAGCGACGGTTAGAGAAGGAGAAGAAAAAAAGATTGGAGAAGCAGCTACAGGAATCGGAGGCAAGTAAAACTATTAAATTGGCCAAACGGCGAAAGGCAAATGAAGATGCGACTGATGAACAACGTGGTATTAGACTAGCAAAAGATAAGGCACGAAAAAAAAAGAAAGGGCAAACGAAGAACCCAAGCAATACTCCTCTTGCCGCCACAGTTAGCAAATTCGTGAGGCTAACCTGAGAGCGAACGAGACGGCCGAACAAAATTTCTTTCGCCTTCCTAGCGATGCGAAACGACACGGTAGTGTAAGAGGGGTCGAGACACCCGAACAAAATTTCTCGCGCCTTGCTAGTGATGCCGAACGACACTGTTCTAGAGCACTATCGAGCTAATGGAGAACGTATTTACCGAATCGTTGCTCAAGATGTCCTTGTAAATGCAACAAGAAATGCCCACAATGTGAATATGGCAAACATTGGATCAGGCGATATAAATAAGACAATCAAGATATAAATAAACCACACAATATGAACTTAAAAGATTATGACTGGAACTTAATTTTGTTATAGCCGTCTTAGAGAACTCTAAAAATAAAGATTCGCCACTTCTCCCACTATTTTTTAAGTTTTTTAAATTGGCCATAGCTGGCCATCTGTAAAATATAGACTATAAGTAACACACATGTAAACATTGACTATTAAATTACCTATCAAATGATACTTTACATTATACTAAATACGAAATTCAAGGAGAAATATGATACACGGAAAAAATCCTCGCCGCATCGCCCCGCCTTCCCCTGGGCCAAATGTCCCGACGGTACAGCTTCTTCAAAAAAAAAAATGACCGGAAAAGTTAAATCGCGATGGTTATTCGCAAAACCGAACGACGGAAAAAGGGGGGGGGGGAGACAAAATCCAATGGCACTTACGCGAGTACTGGTGCTGGTGTCCTTGGGGTGGCTTTGGAATCCTGGGGCACTGCTGACTGCACTCTATCCTTCCCTTCGTGGCACTTTTAGTCCTTAGTCCAATGACGCTACGGTAATCGAGGCGTGAAGGCGAGCCGTACTTGTACGCCCGGAACAGAATTGAACTATCTGACTTCACTGATGGACTGTCCGTGACAGAATCAATATGTTGATTGATGTGTGGTCCCCGTCGGAATGTTTGTCGGTCGCCCCTTGACTGACGACAAATAGAGTCCCTCTAGTCAGAGTTAAGCCAAGAGCCGGAAGCCGCCATTTTGTAGGTCTGGCCGACGCTCGAACTACTATAGGAATCTCTATTCGATCGTCGACCAGACCCAGAAAATGGTGGACAGGAAGTCTCTTGGCTTAACTCTGACTATAGGGACTCTAACGACAAAGACTCTCCAGCGCCGCCTCGTGTCGGGGCCCGATAGCGAGCGGCACTCGGTTGACGGAGGGAGAAGCGGGGTAGCGAGCGGCCGTTTCGTCTCGGGTCTCGTCCTGGGAGAGACAAAGATTAGACGTACCTAGTGGTACAGTGCGACCTCACAACTCTTGAAACTTACACTAGTGGCACCCTCGCACTATTGAAAATGTCTAGCCGTCATTTGTGAAAGATATATATATATATATATATATGGGTAATTCTCCGAAGCTTGATGATCTCCGAAGCCATTTTCGGCAACCGCATACAATATTCATTTACCTGTATTTTTATAATCACTCATTCAAAACATTTTAAAAAATGTTACTGTAAACATACACAGGAGTTATAAATCGTTTAAACGTACATTATTTATACTATAGATATAATTATAAACAACAATATGTCCAGAAAATACCTATTTAGCTGTAGGTATTGTAGTGATGCGTTATTATTGCGTATTATGAGAGCATAGAGATCGGTCCAGTATTTTATGTAAGAGAGCCTAGAGAGAGAAGTAGAAGAAAGAAAAGAAAAAGAAGAGATAGAGGAAAGATTAAGCGACGCACTAGGGTTTTTGAAGAAGCGATGTTGGTATCACTGCGTGGAGAAGGGAACATGCGATTACCACGCGACCGCGAAATTCATTCAAGTTGCAATTTGGAATTCGCACCGATCGGTCGGCTAAATAGTCAATGGATATATACGACGCTTTTCGAAACTCAGTTCGATTTAACAAAGTAGTCTTACGGAAAATCATGGGCAGTCCGGTGTTTTAATCGTGTGCCGCGAAATTCATTCAAGTCGCGAAGTTGGAAGTCGTTCGTCCTCGGACGATCTCAGAAAACCATCATCGGTATACTTCGTTCAAGAAAATATCACACGTGTGCCACGAGAAGACGCCATCCATGACGCCATTTTGTCATCGTGTCTCGAGATGACGACGCCATTTGAGGAACGAAGATGAGCCGAATCCAATACCAAATTGCCTCCAGACTTTTTCAAGAACGGTCATCGTTTTATGTGACGTATTTACTTTACGATAACTCTCTATGGCTCTCATCGGTTTTTTTTTTAAGTAATGTATTTGTTATTTGTTATTGTTTGCAACGAAGAGTAGTATGTACGAATGTTTAAAATTATAAGTTTAAAATAACCATTGGATTGGATATTATATTTTCAATAATTAAATTTGCTAATCATTCTCGTCATCGTACATAATAAATGAATATTAAGAATTTACTTACATTTCGACTTTATTTTATTTTTATTGTCAATGTCTATCATGTAAAACATTTAATATAAGTTTTAATATTTGATGATAAAAAATCTAATATTACAGTATATTCGCTAAACTTTTAATATTTCCTTCCCTCAGATGAACTCGAAATTTGTTACTCATAAGTTTTTGGGGTCGCTGATTACGAATCCGTTGTCAGATTTTACCACGTTTTTATCAACTCGTATTCTTATCTGTCTGTCTGTTTGTCCGGTGCAAATCTTGTAATCGATTTTAAACTAACTTACCGATGAGCTAGAGACTTAAAACTTTTAGGATAGCTCAAAATTGGATGACAATGCATTCCTTTACCTTTTATTACAAGTTTCAATGAGTTTTAAGAACATTTTCAGCAAATTTAAATTTTCAATGAAAAAAAAAAAGTTTCAAAGCGGGGGGCCCGGCGTTTTCCCCCCTTCCACCGTCGCGCTTGTCCTTTGTTTTCCTTTCGCAATCGGGAAAAGTCCTCCACTGACGTCATTAATTCCCTTGCCTATATATATTCATTCACGACGGCAAGTGGAGCAGTTAAGATGGCACAAGAGACATCAACACAGCGCAAGCGACGGTCAGAGAAGAAGAAAAAAAGATTGGAGAAGCAGCTACAGGAATCGGAGGCAAGTAAAACTATTAAATTGGCCAAACGGCGAAAGGCAAATGAAGATGCGACTTGATGAACAACGTGGTATTAGACGAGCAAAAGATAAGGCACGAAAAAAAAGAAAGTGCAAACGAAGAACCCAAGCAATACTCCTCTTGCCGCCACAGTCGGCAAATTCGTGAGGCTAACCTGAGAGCGAACGAGATGGCCGAACAAAATTTCTTTCGCCTTTCTAGCGATGCTAGGTAAGCTGATAAATAAGACTGGGAGGATTGCCAAAAGAGTTGGAAATTTTTGTTGGAGCAAGAGTGATGTTGCGCTCAAATTTAAATATTGAGCAAGGACTTGTGAATGGCGCCATGGGCACAGTAACCGAAATCGTTTGGCCATTATTCCGTCGAGATCAAATGTACAACGAAGACATTCCATCTGTTCGCATAGACTTTAATCATGATGGAATACATTTGGTTCAGCCGAAGTCGATTCAATTTCCGGCATTAAGTAATTTTGGCACAATGGAGCGGACTCGACTTCCCTTGATATTGTGTTGGGCTTGCACAGCTGATCATGCTGTTGTATACCTAGGACCTGCACTATTTGCCAATGGGCAGGCTTATGTGGCACTAAGCCGTGTCAGATCTCTCGATGGCTTGCGCATTGAAGAATTAGATTGTACAAAATTAACTGGCAAAACTCCATGTAATGAGGAAGCAATGAGTGAAATGGAGCGATTACGACAACGTGAACCTCCGCCGCCATAAAGCCAAATTTTCTACGTTCTTTAAATGTTGCTGTATTTTTTCTGATACAATAGAAATATGATTCTAAAACCACTTGCATATTCCTTTCATATTGAAACCAATCTTTTCAAGATTGTTTATAAATGTAATAGTTTAAAATCGATTGTAAAATTTGACCTATTAAAATTAAAAAGCAGAAAATAATTAATGAATAAAAAATTCTTTTTAAAAACCACGTTTTTTATATATGGACTACAAAGGATAAAATAATTTTTCCCATCCACACAGGTCACTAATACCATTCCGAAATAAATACGCAATAATTTTTCATTTTATTTGGAAATAAAATATTTGTACGACTTAAAATGGAAAACGTGGGGCGCAATAGAGGTAACAGAAATGACTCCTCCCTCCTCGACGAATAATAACAAATGCGAAACTTATGTTTAAATAAACAATATGACACGCCAGTTTAGACATGACAGTCATTTCTGTTACCTATATGGCGCCACGTTTTCCATTTTAAGTCTTACAAATATTTTATTTCCAAATAAAATGAAAAATTATTGCGTATTTATTTCGGAATGGTATTAGTGACCTGTGTGGATGGGAAAAATTATTTTATCCTTTTTAGTCCATATCTAAAAACGTGGTTTTTAAAAAGAATTTTTTATTCATTAATTATTTTTCAATGTACGATTAAAGCGTTCGCAAATTGATGCTTTTAAATTACTGTATGTAGAATATAAATTGATATCACGTTTTTTCATTCAATTTTCGAATTTCGAATTATAAAATTCTTTTCCATGGTCGGTATGTAAATTTTTTGGAATTCGACCCATTTCGAATATCGAATTCATGGCAGCTGTGACGCCATCACCAGTCTTTTTTTTTTACTGGGCGGGCCCATGCATACTAAGAGAATACATCAATATAAATGTTAACAAGTATTTGTAACCCTTATTTTCATCTGCATATGGAATCATTTCTACAAGATCAGCATGCCAAGTTTCATCTAATCCGCGAATATCTACTCGCCGTCTTGTACAATTCTTTCTTGCGTTAGATAAGGCTTGCGAGGAACACGACATTGCTTATTCCAAAACTCGTGAAAATCCCACCGGTAGAAGCGAGGACGATCGAATATTAGCGGAGCAGGCTTGGAAGCGAGTTTTAGTAAAAGACGCAAGCATTGTAGAAAAGGTGGCAGCTTGGGGTGTTGCAAACACAATGAAACTAAAAAGTAAATTAGGCATGGGGCTGAAAAAGAAGAAAAAAGTGTCAAAAAAGAAAACGGCATCATTGAACAACATTATTGCGGCTACTAAAATGTCAATGTCACCAAGTAATAATGTTCAAAGTGTTATATCGAGCGCTTTGAAAGGGGCACGTAAAGCCGTAAAAGAAGCAGGTGGTAAGCAATTCATACAAAAGACTCGACAGCTATCGATACCTGCAAATGTTGGAGGATTCTTGCCATTCCTAGCACCCATATTTGCTGGATTAATTGCTGTAGGTGCATTAGCCGGTGGCACAGCGGGTATAACCAAGGCTGTTAATGATTCAAAAGCAGTTACATGAAAGTGAGAGGCATAATCGTGCTATGGAGACACTAGCTATAGGTAAAGGGTTATATCTTAAACCTTATAAAAATGGTCTAGGTTTAAAATTAAAACCGCATAAAACGGGATTAGGTGTTAAATGTAGAAAAAATCGAAAAAACTTGTAAAGCTACCACATCGAGCACTCACCGATGCAGATATATTAAAATATTCGAAAGAAGCTGGAATTCCGAATTTTGGAGGTGTCTTTATGCTTGATAATTTACCAAAGAATCCCCAAGTTAATGAATGTGCAGTCATAAATTTAGACGATGCAAGCGGTCCAGGGACACATTGGGTAGCATATCGAAAACGTGGCTCTAAAGTCGTTTATTTTGACAGCTTTGGAAACCTCACCCCACCTGCTGAGTTGGGAAAATATCTCGGTGTAGATAGCATTATGTATAACAGTGAAAAATTTCAAGACTATACCACTTTTGATTGTGGGCATTTATGTCTCAAATTTTTATGCAATCAGCTGTTTTGTCCAAACAAGTATCAGTTGTATAAATATATTGCATAAAATGTTATAATAATCAGTGTAATTTGAACAATCAGTATGAATGATACTTTTACGTTGACGCTCTCGGGACAGTCTTCAGTATTGGAAGCGCAATACTTTCCACCTATTGAACTTTCACCGCAGAAGAATTATGCATTGGGCTTAATTGAACTTTTAACGTTTAATTCAATCCCAAATGTTGACGTTAATAATAAATTTCATATTGGTAACCATCAAATTACTGTGCCGATCGGGAGCTATGAAATTGAGGATATAGCAGAATATATTAGAAGTAAGCTTTCAGAGTATAGTGATATTGCACTAGATATAAAATCCAATAATAATACCTTACGCAGTGAAATCAGGTCTAATCAAGACATTGATTTTACACCAATCGATTCGATTGGGCGAACATTGGGCTTCAATATACGAATTTTGGAAGCAAACAAGATGCACATTTCAGATTTGCCAGTAACCATAATGAAAGTTAATGCACTTCACGTAGAGTGCAATATAACTGCAGGCGCTTACATTAATAACAGTAGAGCGTTCCTCACTTACTTAAGTGTACGAGAAATGCTTTGCTCACGTGTAAATTGCTTTTTGGTACGGAACGAGAGGCTAAGTTTGAGCACATATCAGCCACATTCGAATTAGATCAAAAAAACATGTTTAAAATGATGTACAAATTGAAGCCCGCAGTTTTTAATTTTACCGATTCATATATGAAAATGAAAGTTGGAAAAGCTGCTAAGCAACTTAGCAGATCCACCGCGTTCGCGATTCAATATAGTGTTTGCTGTGGAACATTGCCTTCTGCATCCCTTCATACTGCTTCATTCGTCGAAAAAGTTGATCGATTGTTCGATTCATTGAACAGCAATGAGCTTAATGTACCTCCCAGAAAAGAGTTGAAGTGTGCAATTTCGAAAAACACTTATCTTTCTGGGAGGAAATGTTGAAAGAACTCAATGAATGGCGATTAATCAACTTAAAGTCCGAAAAGGACGTTACCAATAACTTTCAATTCATAAATGGATGGAAAGTGAAGCTTCGATCGATTATCGGTTTATGGAAAACCGTCCAAGAAATGGGTTTCACGTGCTTGAATTTGCGATCATTAAATAAGGATCCTGTCGAAAATCAGTTTTGCAACATAAGGCAACATGGAGTTAGTAATACTAACCCCACGTGTCATCAGTTCACATAAACTTCGAAAACAGTGGTCATAAACAATCTTGCTTGTCCGGGTAGCCAAAATATTAAAAGCAATTGCGAAAACGACCACTGTACACCTTTGAGAGTAGTCTACACAGTTTCATAATTTATGATGAACCTGTTAACGATCGCGATCCAGATTGTGATGATACAATTCCACAAGAATTAGCAACCGAAGTTGAAACGAGTCTGAGTCTATTAATTAAAACTTTCTCACGAATCGTCGAAACATAAAATTTAAATATGTCAAGTTATTAGTCATTGGCATAATAAATAAATTAACATTATAGATTGGAATCGCTGGGTGCTATTAGTGTCGTGTTTGTGCTGTACGATAAAAATAAATAAATATAAATATAATTGTGTCGTCATTTGTTCTTTGTCCAATTTCCCTTTTATTAGCGATACTAGGATTCCAGTTGCAGCAGAGGATTAATTACATCTCCGGTGCAACACCCCGTCGAAAATCGGACCGGTAATGAGTCCCCTTTTATTATTGTTCGTAGGGACACTCAGAAGGAAGGCACTGTTCCCTATTTGTCTCTCTATTTTCTAGGGGCCTTCGATAAATAAATATCTTTTTTTTTCAGGATTATGGACGGAACTGTCAGTTTTTTGAATGTCATTCGTCAATTTCAAACTGACAGCCCGCCCGTCACATTTAAAGCCCGCGCCATTTCTCGGTATTCGCACATGCGCCCTCAATCCTGCCTGGTTCGTCCTTACTGCGCTTAGAGCGCTCCGACCGCGCTCGGAGCGCCGCGTCGTGAGTCCTCGGGTCTCTCCGTCTTCCCGCGTTTGATCACCAAGGCAGGTGAGGTTGGGTTCAGTTATTCGCATGTGCGAACTCATCCACTTTTTTACCGCGCCGATTTTCCAATTTCTCAGTCACTTTTCTTGATTTATTGTTTTAGCTCCTTCTCTCCTTTACTCCTTCTCTCCCGCTCGCGGTCGAGTCAAACGGCTCGTTACAAAGTAGAAAAGTCGGATGATGAAGATGACCTTGAAGGCAACGGTGCAACGTTAGTTTACGTGACGGGATATTTATTAAAGAAAGTTTATTTCGATAAAGATTGTGAGACGTGTGCAGGGACGTATTTATCGCCGATGTTAGGATCTCACACTTTTGTTTTCCTGAAAGAACACACGAATGACAAAGCAAAATTGCGATATGCGAGCGAGCGTATGTAAATATTTTATGAATCTAATATTTGAATTGTAAATATGACTTATATTCGAAATATGGACTGGCAGACTTGACATACCTATATGTCCATATGATGAATGATTTTTATAGTAACCGTTTATTTTTCACTAATATATGCGCTCTGTTTGCTGACCATACTTACGAAAATACGTTATGTCATTAGTATTGCTTGCATCCTGGATTAGAAATCAATATATTATTTAAAATAGTGTACTTTGTTCTCATTGCTAAAGTGAAGTTTCCATTTTCCAATATCACAGTGCAGTTTTCCGTAATTCATTGACCTTTTTATTTGCTTTTTATATCTCATTGATTTAATGTACTATATTTTTTGGCGGTTTGTAAATTTATCATAAAAATTTTCATGATATCACCCTCACTTTAGCAGTTCGAGGCATATACTACAATCAAGTATGTGAAACACATTTCGTTAACTTTTTGTAATTGTTGATTTTTTTTTAGTTTTTTATATCCATAGTGGAAGTAAGG
The DNA here is from genome assembly GCA_030407085.1 of Trichopria drosophilae. Taxonomy (NCBI): domain Eukaryota; kingdom Metazoa; phylum Arthropoda; class Insecta; order Hymenoptera; family Diapriidae; genus Trichopria; species Trichopria drosophilae. The sequence goes on from CM059586.1 coordinate 107,469,804, forward strand.
CCTACTGGGGATACCACTTAAAAAAACACGCGTCTATAACTTGCTGGAAAAGATGGTCTGAAAGTTGACAAGCTCCCAACAAATTTCTGGACAACTACAGCCAATGAAATATACTTTAGTCAGTAAAATAGATAGAAATTACCTCTACTATTAAATTTCCGTTTTTTCGTATTATTATACGGCCTCCTTGCATTTTTTATTTATCGCTTAATTTATTTTTACTTAATATTTATTATAAATATATATTTCATACGAATTTTGAATACAAGTGTATATAAATTTAACTTAATTTTGTTTAGTAAGTTGACCGACATATACCAAGATTATTCAAATATTAAATTTATATTTTCAAGCGGTCGAAAAATTTATTGGATGCTTTCGCATCAAAGTATTAATTTTATATTTTGGGAATATTACGGATATGCGTACTGTGTAACGACATCCCGTTACCATAATAATTACGCATATTTGCTTACAATAATTCTAAACATTTCCTTCATTGTTTAGTTTTATTTAAAGTTCAAATTATTTACAAAACCATTTTTGCGTCTAAGGCAGAGATTCTCGTGTTAGCCTTATTGAAGAGTCCATCACGAGATCTCGGGACGAAACGCAAAATATTTACAATAGACACGAGTTCAATTGATTATCGCTAGAGGAAAACAAAATCCATGAATATTAATTATTTTATAGGTACTTATACAGCCCGTTTTAAACAGAGATTTTGTCGGCGATAATTACACAAATCCCGGCTTCTTACATTTAATATGTCAAATGTGTTTTCCATCGAAAACCGAGTAGACACTTAAAATCAATTTAACTTAATTTTGTTTAGTAAGTTGACCGACATATACCAAGATTATTCAAATATTAAATTTATATTTTCAAGCGGTCGAAAAATTTATTGGATGCTTTCGCATCAAAGTATTAATTTTACAAGTGTATATATTCTTCAATAATTATAAAGTATACAGAATGAAACAAATCAAGTCCTTTGTATAGAAGTAACATGTTCCATGTTGGCTTATACTGAAAAAAGTAAGGGACATAAAAAGACCACCGTTTTTTCTTTTCATCGAAATTTGTTGGGCATTCTGCCTACTGGATGTCCATATTTTTAAGCAGGAACGTATTCCACCTCCTGGGTGACGTGGAAGAGAATACGTTATGCTCATATTTTCTATTTTTTATTATAATTTATGCAATATGTATCTAATTATTATTTGCATTATTATACAATCAATTATTTTCTTTTCCATTAAATCATGTACGGGATGAGATACATGCATAATAATTGTGATTCAACAAGAAGAGCAACGCCGGTCATTATCAGGTCAAGGTGAATAGGCCAATATTGACGATCTCTTCACGGTGTTGGAAAGAATAAAGAACAATTGATCACATTTCTGGATAAAGCTGCAGATTTCAATGTCCGCGAACTATGGTACACACTTAGATAAAAAGAAACTAAATGATATTGTTCTTTGCGCATATAATTTTGGTAAGTATTGAAGTGACACTTCAATTGACACCTACTTTAGCGTCCGTTTCTTCATATTGTAATGTATTACTTTTATTTCGCATTATAGTCTTTGACAATATATCAATGAAATTATTACTTTAATGAAACATGCAATTATAAAAACGAACACTTGAAAACGGAAATATATCGTTATTATTTTTTTTTGAAATGGCGATTTAAAAGCAGTAGATAAAACTTATAAATTTATTTTAACATAAAATATGATACTCGCATTTATTTGCTTGTGAACAACAAATACATTTCATATATATTTATGCTTGTATCTTAAAAACATTAGTCGCCTAAACTTCATTTTCAAAACGAAAACTAAACGATTTGAAAACTAAGCTTTTCTGACACTACATTGATCACGAATAGTTAAAGAAACATATAAATTACGAAATAAATTATTGTAACGTATCTTGCTAAAAATCATGAAAAAGCAAATCAGAAATTTAACGACCTTATAAATTTACAGAGATTATTTCTACTTTGCAGACAAGGATGGAAATAACAATGACAGTATCTTGGACTTTTGGGAATAACCCATATTCAAAACACTATCACCGACTACAGGAGAAATTTACTCCAGTTTTCTTAAGTCAAGTCAAGACAACTCGCCAATGATTTCAACCCTCCTGATTTATTTGAAGATCAGACGACCTCACAGCACCACCAGAAAAATCGCTAAAAAGTACTCGGTAAGCGAAAATTCTAGGAAATAGCTTTGTCAAAGACCGAATTTACACAGTCTGGTGTAATAAGTAATAAATATAATAACGTGTATTAACAATTGAAATACATTTAGATGTTTCAGACCGTAAATGTATATATATTCTTAAACGGTTAGGCTACTGAGCCTGGCCACTGCGAGTTTATGCGATCCTATTGTGGCAACCTTAGCTAAGTTAAAGTTCTTCCAGTAGTTTCAGCTTCTTTATGTAAGCTACCATACTACTGAATGAATAGTTCTTGATTTCTTCAGGTATTAGAAAGTCCTTACCAAAAATCATGTATCTTTCCTGACAGGTTGCTATGCAAGATGTCAGTAAGTGTACAGGAGTTTCGTTCTCAATAAGACAAAATCTGCAGGATGCGGTATTTGTTAGCCCCATCCTAAGTGAGTGTTTGTTGAGTCGACAGTGTCCTGTTAATAGTCTTGTTATCGCTTTTGCAGTATGTCTTTTGGAGTTAATAACTTCCACACTGAAAGAAATCGTATGTAGATTTTACCTAAGTTGGTCAAGTAAAATCTGCCGAACTGAAAACTAAGTAAAATTTGCCGAACTTGTTCAGCACATATAACTTAACTACTTATGTAATAGTTCCTGAAATTCTATTAAGTAGATATTGCTGAAAAACTAAGTAATAATTACTTGACTATCTTTTTATATGAAATCAGTGATTTTCTACTGCAAATGTATAATGATATAGACATAGTATATAATAATAAAAGGAGCGTTTGAAATTATATATAAATTATAGTTCAGCTGAGTCCGCGTTCAAATCAGTCGGTAATATAGGACGCTGAGACATACACTGAGAGAAGTCGTGAGCAGGGGGTGAAACTATTTCGTTCATAACGTTCTCGCTGTGACCCCCGGGATTTGCGATCACTAGATGGCGCTACTACACATGTGCTTGGCAACCAACGCACATATGTTTTCCTGATTACGGTCTCGAGATATGACGATTCGCAGTTTTGAATCGGATTGGTAAAATACATATTTGCTCCAGGTCTTTAGGATGACCGATTACGGTCTATTTTAACTAAAATACGTGCACCAGATGTTTAAGTTCGCTGATTACGGGGTCTAGGTATCGCGCTGCATAGTTTTTTTTTCACGATTCTAGCTGAAATACGTGCACCAGGTGTTCCGGGTCGCCGATCAAGGGTTCTAGGTATCGAGCTCCATAGTGTTTCATGATTCTAGCTGAAATACGTGCACCAAGTATTCAAGGTCGGCGATTACGGTGTCTAGGAATCGCGCTCCGTAGTTTTTCGTCTTTTTAATTAAAAAATATGCACCAGGAGTTTGGGGTCGACGATCAAGTGGTCTAGGTATTGACTTCGAGTTAACCAACGATGACCTTGAGGTCAAAGTTGAAGGTCATTTCAAGGGCAAATCAATTTTGCTTATTTTTCTTCAAATTTGAACATATTTTGATTCTATTTCGAATTACCGACATCTGCTAAAACCGGATAAACAGCTGTCTTGTATGTTTCGATGCAGCGATGTGCTCTGGCTCGGCAATATTTGCCGAAGTTATTAGGTAAAATCTACAGAAAAGTTGTTACTCAAGTCATTAAGTAGATTTTCTAGATTTTGTTCAGCAAATATTACCGAAGTGACTATGTAAATGTTACATAATGGTGGTTACTTAACTTCTGCGGCAAATTTTACTTGAGTTTTCGGCAGAACTTACTAACAAATTCTTTCAGTGCATGGCCTTGTTTTTTTTGTAGCCTTCTATCAGTGATCTTGCATGTCTTGGGGTTTCCGAGGTGCCCCAAGCTTTCTTTGCTTCACTAATTGTCGACTTTTTAAGTAGTTCTTTCGCTACTTTAGTGGTTATTCCCAAAGCACGCTCAGGACCAATGAATTTATTACTGGCACCTGCCTTGGCGAGTTTGTCGGCTTCTTCATTTCCCTTATTTCCTGCATGCCCTTTTATCCATTTTAGGATAACTTTGTTGTTGTGTTGAGCCAGGTTATTCAGGGCAAATATGCAGTCTTTTACTAGTCTGGAGCTTACTTGTAATGCCTCCAGAGCCATTAGCACGGTTTGACTATCAGTTAGAATGTTGATAGTACAGTTTTTGTATTCTTTATACAAATTAGTTTGCACACATTCCCTGACAGCCATTACTTCTGCCTGAAAGATGCTTGCATTTTGTCTGAGACTTCCTAACATTTTGACTTGTGGACGGGCACCAAATATACCATACCCGGTTCCACTCGGCATTTTTGAGCCGTCAGTGTATCACACCAGTGAGGTTCTTGTCATGTTGGTCTCTTCCGTCATTGGTCGTTCCCTAGATGGTATTTCGACTTTAAAGAGCCTGGTTTCTCCAAGCTCTGGTTTAATGTCGTCGATGGGCAATCCCATGATCGGATTACGAAAGGTAATTCCCTTTTGTTATATCTCTTTGATAACCAGTTTTTGTTTTCTCCCATGTGCACCCTGTACATCACAATTCTTGCCTCATTTATCACCTGCAGGTGGAGTGGTGGCATGTTTAGTAGTGCTTCTAGGGCAATTGTTAGAGTCGAGTTTAATGCCCCAGTTATCAACCGATAATAAGCTTGTCCTTGAATGCTGTTTAGTTTATTTATGCAGTTTATTTGCAGGGTTTTATCTTTCCACATTATTGCTGCATAAGTGATTATTGGTTTGACTATGGACTCATATATCCACATTGCCATGGTCGGTTGGAGTCCCCACTTATTACCTATCATGCGCTAAGTAATCGCGAGAACTTTTTTCGCTTTAGATAAGGCATAGTCTAAGTGTTTACTCCGGGTCAGGCTTTTGTCTAAGATGATTCCAAGGTATTTGCCATGTTTTGCCAGTGGGATGGTTTTTCCCAGTAGCTTTGGCAATTTACAGATTCCCATTTTCTTTTTCCAATGAAAAGGGATCATGACAGTTTATTCTGCGTTTACGGTAAGTTCGTTTACACAACACCACCTGCTTACGATGTTTAGAGCAGCTTGCATTCTAATTGCCAGGGTGTTTAGGCAGATTCCTCTGGTTATGATGGCAATATCGTCCGCGTAGCCTTGTACTTCAAAGTAGGCTTCACTTGATTCTACCAGCAGGCTATCTACTACAATTGACCATAGTAGTGGTGAAAGAACACCCCCCTGCGGGCAATCCCTAGTAGTTTTTATTACCAGTGTTGCATTAGTAGACTGGAAATTACATTCCTATTTGATAGGAGGTGATTTATCCAATTTATCGTGGTTGAGTCGACTCCTTTCCGTGTCAGTCCTTCCAGGATAACTTCCCAACGGGCACGAAGAACCCAAATGTTTCTAAACCGCTTTTAGAATGTTCCAGAAACGTTCCTAAAACGTTATATGTCTGCAACTTTTACGGAACGTTTTATAAACGTTTCATCCATGTTGCAGACATATAACGTTTTAGGAACGTTTCCGGAATATTCTAAAAACGTTTTAGAAACATTTGGGTTCTTCGTGCCCGTTGGGTTTGGTTGAGGTGTTATCAAAGGCACCTACTATGTCTAGGAAGACACATAGGGCAATTTGCTTGTCCTCTAAGGTCTTTTCAAGTTTGTCTGCTAGATTGGTCAGCGCTGTTTCAGTGGATTTACCCTTCTGGTAAGCGTGTTGATCACTATGTAGCTTGTTTACTCTCAGGTATTTTTCCCTGATATATTGATTGATTATTTTCTCCATTGCCTTGAGTAGGAATGAAGTTAGGTTTATGGGTTTGTATGACTTTGGGTCGGCATTATCTTTTTTACCTACCTTTGGTATATAGGCCACCCTTACCCGTCTCCACGCCTCTAGTATAAGTACCAGGCATGACTGGCTCTGAAGATTCTCAATACTATTGGTAAGATAATTTCTAATCCTTGATTTAGTAGCATTGGGAAGACTCCGTCTTCCCCTTCTTTTTTCTAGGGTTTAAAGGACCGAATTGCCTACCTTACTAAATTTGGTTTGAAGATTTCATTGGCTTGTTTCCAGTCAGTGTTGGGCGGTCTTCGTAGTCCGTCCTCAACACCGCTGTTTTTAGGCATATCGTCTTCAATGCAGAAGCCCGGAAAGTGTGTCTTCGCTAATAACAATAGCGTTTCACTTTCCGTTTCCGTGTATGTGCCATCAGGGTTTTTTAGTAGCCCCAGTGGATTGCACCGTGTTTTTGACATAATCTTATAAGTCCTGGTCCCTTGTGCGGTGTTATTTATCTCGTCACACAAGTTTCTCCAGGATTTTTAAAAATTTTTTTATTAGTTTATTATAATTATTGAGTGATGTTCTATATGCATCCCAATTAATGGTGGTTTTCGCTTTATTGAAAAGTTTCCTTTCGAATCCTACTTAACTCGGGCGTCCACCATGGTACATCCCTATTAGTCATTTTATAATTAAAAGGACAATTCTCCTCATATGCTTTTAAAATTAACCTAGTAAGTAGATTCGTAGCATACCCATTAATGCCCAAATGTAAAGAATTTTTACTCGACATTCAATGCTTATTTCCGACAAGATAAAAATTTTGAAAAAAATCAGCGACACTTGATTTTATTATTTTCAGGGTCGCTCTTTCGAATGGCGCTGAGAAAATTTGAAAAAAACTGCAATTTATACATAATTTTGTGATATATATTTAAAAAACGGTTTTTTTTCGGGGTATTTTTTCAATATATATACAGTTCTCGACCTGGTATCTGGTTTCAGATGAATTAAAATGCATTTGAAGAGTACACTCGATAGTTGTTCTTTCAAGTTACATTGATATAATTTTAAAATGTATGATGGCGTAACCAAAATGGCGGCCTATTTGAAAGAATTTTTCATAAATTTTGATAAATTCAAATTAATCGTGTTTTCGAACGGGGATGGAAACGGAAAATATATTCTTTGTGGTTTTTGGGGTTGCTGAATTCGAATCCGAGGTCAGAATTTCAAAATTCAAAATGGCGGATCCAAGATGGCGACCAGATATTATTTGATACGTCTAATTATTGTGAAAATGTTTATTCTGGGGTTTTCCGGGGTGGCCGAGTTTGATTCTGAGGCCGAAATTTAACAATGCAAAATGACGGATACATGATTGCGACGAAAAATTAAAAAATTTATGGAATAAATACACGTATAATCCTAAAATTCTAAATCTTATAAAAGAGTGTTGCAAGTATGAGTGAATGTCGAGGAAGGAATATGAAAACGTGCGTATTGTGTCATCTTTAGCAATCAGGTGGAATCTAATGTTACCAACTCTCACCACATAGAGGTAGATGAGCATCGAGTCATTTTTTTTTATATTTGTTAATTTTTAAACTTTTTTTTTATTTTTGTGAATTTGTATGTTTTTTTGCTTGGTATTTTTGTGAATTTCTATGCTTTTCTTATTTTTCTGAATTTTTATGTTTTTGTTGTATTTTTTTGAATTTTTATGTTTTTGTGGTATTTTCATGAATTTTTTTTTTTTTTTTTTACCGGCGCGCTCCGGTAAAAAAGAACCGTTTCTCCTCCGGGAGGGGCGGACTTCGTAGCGGGGTTACGCCCGGCCCCAATAGATGGCGCGAGGTTCGGGAAGCGCGTCGATCTGTGACGGGTTTCGTCACAATGTTTATTTATTATATTGGGGGGGGCTCCGCCCCCCTAACCCCCCCTTCCCCGCCCCTGCCACCAATTTCTCCTCTTATAATGCTTTGCGCACACGTTAAAAAAAATAGTATACGATACTCGCTACGCTCGGGCGACAACTGCGCTCGTGCGCAAATCCCATACTTCGCGCACTCGTATCGTAATGTACTATTACATTTCAACGCTTATTTTGTTTATGTGTCGTTTGGAAGCAAGTATCGCAAAAGTACTTCTCGCAAGATTTGCATCTATTGCGTGTCCGTATCGGACATTTATCTTTGGAGCATGTTTTTTGTGAAGGCGTTCTTTCATAGACGGGATTTTCGTATTTTTTTTGTAAGTAAATAAGTTTTGCAGATACTTATAGCAAATTCTTTGATTCCAACTTTTTGTGTCTCCTTGCTGGCCGTATTCTACAAAACTACTGAATTTGTTATGGCAGATTGTATTATTCTTTCAAATATAACCCAAGTCCACTTTTTGGACCTGAGAATTGGCAAAACTCTGCTACAATATTGGTCATGAATGTCCACACCACCCATGTACTTATTATATGCTGAATGAGTTTGGAAAAGGAATGTCTGTTTTTTTCTTTTGCCACTTTACTGTAGCGTTTCACAGAAGTAAGTGGAGTCACCCCTGCTGCCGTCGATAAAATAGACACTGGCTTCGAATCTTTGACCGTTATAAAATTGATTCCACTATTTTGATCATTTTGAACAGCATGTGTTCCTCTGGGCGCATTCTTTGGTATATCGTTTTTGACATTTATTCTGTTATCTCTGACTGTGCCAGTCGCACGAAGACCTGCTTTCTTCACGTGCACCAGTAGATCAGGACAACAGAATAAATTGTCAAAGTAAACGCGATATTGGAGGAGCTTTCTGGGAGGAGTATTGCACAGGAGATGTTGAAGCATAAGAATGACTACACGGCTTCCTAAAGCACAATTGGGCAATACTTTATTACAGGAATTTATTCCACAGTAAATATCACAATCATATAAATATCCTGATGCACTGCATAATGCCCATAGTTTGATGCCAAATCTGATAGGTTTGGTTTTGATGAATTGCTTCAATTGACTTCTACCAAAGTATTTGATCATCATTTCATCAATTGAAATAGCTGTGGAAAAAAATCCCGAATTGCAGAATATTTTTCCGGAATATGTTCAGCATAGAACGAATTCGCCACACTTTGTGGCTTTCGTCATTGGCATATTCTATATTGTAATATTTAATTTTTGATTTGATATTTTCAAACCGATTCCTGCTCATAGCTGATGCAACAACATCAGCTCTCAAAAACTCATCTGTGGACCAGTAATCTCTTTGGGCCAGACGTTTATTAAAAGTTGTGAAAATAATTATACCCAAAAGATATCAAAATCTTGTAAGGATAATCCAGGCCGTTTGCTTTTGTACTCTCTATTATATGGTCCTTTAACTCTTTGGAGAAGAAAAATTCAAATATTTCTGTAGGTGTACTAGATAATATCTTACGTCTATCATTATGTGTTAATAGTACATTACGATACAAGTGCGCTAAGTAGGTGATTCGCGCACGAGCGGAGTTGGCGCCCGAGCGTAGCGAGGGTGCCATAGACACGAGTGCGGGGATCTCCTACGCGCACGCGTATCGTATACCATTTTTTTTAACGTGTGAGCTAAGTACTTACTTAGCACACGGAAAACAGTGTGCTAAGTGAGCACTTAGCGCACGGAGTTAGAAAAAAGTATTTCATTTGATACGGAGTCTTCATACAATTTTTAGGATTCTACGTGTATTTATTCCACAAATTTTTAAATTCTTCATCGCAATCATGTATCCGTCATTTTGGATTGTTAAATTTCGGCCTCAGAATCAAACTCGGCCACCCCGGAAAACCCCAGAATAAACATTTTCACAATAATTAGACGTATCAAATAATATCTGGTCGCCATCTTGGATCCGCCATTTTGAATTTTGAAATTCTGACCTCGGATTCGAATTCAGCGACACCAAAAACCCCCGAGTAAGCATTTTCACAGCATTTAGATATACTTACAAATATCTGGTCGCCATCTTGTATCCGCCATTTTGAATTTTGAAATTCTAACCTCGGATTCGAATTCAGCGACCCCAAAAACCCCAAAGTAAGCATTTTCACGGCATTTAGATGTACTTACAAATATCTTACAATACTATAAAATGAGTATTACTCGATGTTGTTTTTTTGCAGTTCATCTACTCGGATGGGAGCGGCAGATGTCGAGGAAGATGTGATATTTTTGACGAAGGTTCCTCCCCGATAAAGAGGACTCTTGTAGGTTATATCAGCCCCTGATTGCAGAGTCAGGCGTGTAAAAATAAAATGTACTATGTAAGGGATCTAATAGCCACTATTAGCGGTTGGTATTGTGCGCCCTAATAATGAGAGAGGGAGAGAGAGACAGAGATGTTATAGTATGTACTATGTATCCTAAGACATTTAATTATATTAAGAAAGAGAGGGAGAGAGAGACATAGAGTTAGATTAGTAGGTATTAATTAATGTATTATATTTATATAATTGATGTACGTCAAATATAAGAAAGCACACAGCGTTGTGAATTGTAAGCTTGAACGAGGAATCCCCCCTGTGTATGCACGCGTGAGTTGGTGAGTGGGCCACACGTGAGGTGGCGGTAGTGTAAACATTATAATAAAGCGCAAAGCACGTTTGCCCGCTCTCTTTTGCCTGGTCCGTTGGATCAACCAGTCGCTCTCAATTTCGCTCCTGGAAGGTTTCTCAAATTGGCTCCTGGAAGGTTTCTCAAATTGGCTCCTGAAAGGTTTCTCAGTTTCGCTCCTGGAAGATTCCTGAATTTTGGAAAGACTGGCCCGCATTCATCTTTTTCCAACTTAGGACAAGAAGGCCTTGTCTCCTCGGTGTGCTTGCTGGTAAGCGTTTTACCTAGTTATTCGACACGGTATTTGCATCGACACTAATCCGTGATCCATCATTAAATCATATTGGAGCCACGCCACGCCACGCCATATCACGCCACGCCAAGCCAAGTCAATTCGCGGTCATTTACCTGATCAAGGGTTTGGAGCTCCGATTCAAGAAAAATAATTTCAACAACCAGAAAGGGAGAGGTTTTTCATCCGATCAATCACGAAGATTGCAACGCACCCAAAGAAAGTCAGGTTATGTTTTATTGTAATCTCTGCTCTCCCTCAAATAATTGTAATTCGTTGTTTAAATACTCAATATTTCTGAATAACTATTCAATTAAATTTGAGAACATTATCATAGTTTCTTATTTTATATTATATTCGTATATAGTTCATGCTGTATTAGAACAAATCGTTACAACTACTAATTTTTCAAAGTAAGTATTGATGCTTGGTGGGGTCTTTTTGCAGGCTCTCTATCTGGTGCACAGTCGCATTAGTCGAGGAATACAAGTACTAAATTTGCGTATCCTGGCCAGCAGCCAATTCAGAAGGGTTCTCAATTTTTTAGTTTGCGCCAAGCAAGTCTAGGAGCACCGATGCTAATTTTCTCAGTGCGAAATATTATAAAGGAGCCATGCGACTTGCAAATATTTTTGTGCACAAGTACATCTATAATATCAAATATAAGGCTCTGCAATTCGTTAAAACTGTAATTCAACATAAATTTTTAACTTGTAATACATCTACGGTATCTCAGAGACATGATAATTTTAATCGTCGTAAACTGAATTTATTGCAAACGTTTTAAGGAACCCTATTAAAAGAATTTTGAATAGTTTTAATGCATAAATATGTCTGTGATATAGTGTAAAGGGCCTTGAAATTTGTTAAAGTAGCAATTAAGTTACAATTTATAATTTGTAATACGTCTACGGTGCCTGAGAGTCGTGCTAACTTTCATCGTCGTAATGTAAATTTGTAAGACATTTTTGAAGGGCTCTTAAAATTAGTTCGGATTAATTTTGTGCGCAAGTACTTTTATAATATTGAATACACGGCTCTGAAATGAGTTACAATTTTAATAGGCTCCAGTTTTAAACTTGCAATACGACTTTGGTATCTGAGAAGCACGAGACCTTCATTTGACGTAGAGTAAATCTCTAAGAAATTTTTTAAATACTATCTAAATAATTTGTACTATTTTTATGCGCAACTGGATATATAATTGAATAAAAAGCTCTGAAATTCGTTAAAATTGCAATTAGGCTTCTATTTTGTATGCAATTCACTTAGTTATTCATTTGCTATGTACTTTAAGAGTGTAATGGAATAAAATATAATAAACTATTCAATTTATTTCAAATTTCAATTATTTATGCATTTAAATATCCATCTCCATTCATTATGATATTTATGTATTTATTTATAAGTACATACAGGAAGAAACCCAAACGTAAATGATTGTTGCACTAATATAATGAACAATTTGTAATGACAATTATTTTTAAGAATCACGGGATAGATTAATTTGGCCATAAAATGCCAGATGTCCACTTTTCGATTTTATCGATTTCTTCGATATTGTGCAAGTGGCATTGATTTGCTGCAATGTAGCTTTATAAGCAATAATTATCACTTCATATACATATATCTTAATCGATTGCGAGTAAGCAATCGATAAATAAGGTTGGTAGTACATAATTGCCCATCAATGACAAAGTTAGGTGTACCAACTACTTAAAAAGTAATATTTTAGCTAGCTGTGGGAACGTCTGGTAATTTTTTTCCCCTCTTACGCGATTTAGTTCGGCCACCAAGTGCTAGAGTCGCTTATTTGGTTTCCAAACTTTCAACATGAGACCTTCTCTTCTCTTTAGTTATTGTTCTGTGGTCTACATATTAGATGTCACCTGTCAGATGATCAAAAGAAGCGAAAATTTCTGTCGTCTGTATTCGTTGACATCTGTTTCATATCGTGGTAATTTAAGAACACAAAACCTAAGTAATTTGTTCAATAGTTGCCTATTAGATATTAAAATGAAACAGAAAAAGTAAATCAATTAGTATTTCTTGATTGTCGGAATGTTAGAATTGAGCGGCTCAATTCCCATATAACTCGCTTCGACGCTCGAACAGACAGCGGAGAAAAAACGTGAAATTTTTTAAAGTCGATATTTTAATTTAAGAAAAATACTTGTATATAGAGAATGGCATACCAAATAAATTTTCTCAAAACATAAATCTACATATTTCTGACAATTATTGATAAAATTGTTTGAAAATTATGACGAATACGGAGGATATCCTAGCGATGCTTACGAAACAATAAGACATTGTAAAAATCAATTAATAACAAATTAATTTTTAAATCGCAATTGGCGGAATCCGCGCATTAGCAGCTTCGTTGTCGAAAAGTCTGTGGGGCACAACGTGATCTTAAACTTATTTCCCGAAACCCGTCGAAAGAATACCCGAATATAATATACCAAAATCGATTAAACACTTAACGATATATTACTACACACAAATATACGACATATCAAAATGGAGTCAAAATGGCGGCACTTCACGAACACGTGGCGAATCGCGACGAAAATGGCCTGCTTCATGACCTCACAATTTACACCAGCAGCAAATATTCTGGCGTCATGTGTCGTGTCGTCTTCCTCTCGAGATGATTTCGATCATCATAAAAATAATTGGAAATTATGACACCTTTCCAAAAATAATGTCGCTTCGTGACGTTGAGCTCGAATGGATGCTGCCACCTGAATCTGACGAAGAAATTATGGGCAGATTTGGGAGCTCACGAGCTAATTACAGGTGATTTAAGTTGTCAACATAAAGTAGACACTCACCAGAGTTCCGACCGGATGGTCGAAACGATATAAAAACATCGCAGCTTTTCAAATACGTTGTCTCTGCAATTAGGTCGTTCCGAGGGCTCGTTCATGCATCCTAATTGAACCATCAATTAAAAGATATGGATATCGTAGAACACCGCCGTCGCACAGTGGATCGAGAGATAGGGGAAGCCGGGCATGGGTCTTAAAACGACTATTATGAGTCACACCAAGCATGTTTTTAAGCGCAAACATTAATTTCTATGTTTTCGAGTTCGCTAATTACGAATCGGACCTCAAAATTTAAGAATTCCAAATGGCGGATTCAAGATGGCCGAAAAAAGTAAAATCAAGTCTCTTAAGGTGAAACTGGGTACCCGGGGGGTTTTCGTAATCGCTGATTACAAATCTGGCTTCAGAGAATTTTGAGAATTCAATATGGCGAATTCAAGATAGCGAACTAAAATGTTATTTTTTTACGACACTTGCAATTATTAGCAGTTGAAATTAATGTAGATTATCACTTAATGATGTCCCGAAAGAAATGCAAAGCGTACATTTGCGCGGCAATGCGAGGCATTTTTTAAAATCATGTTTAAAATTGCATTATCTTTATTTTCGTTAACTGTAATCTTAATAACTCAAAATCTAGAGCTCATTTTTATAATCTGTGGGGTGGTTTTAGTACCTTTCGAAATACTTAATGAAACATGAAGACCTTATTTTTCTCATCTATTATGTGTTTACTCATAAGTATAATTATAAGTTTTGAATATTTAAGAACATTTTTTTCAACCTTGTACTCAACGACTACTTTGAACTACTCTAAGTAATTATAATCGAATATTTTAGCAATATAAGTCACATATAGTGATAGATTAGCTAATAATCATCTGAACTATACATACTATTACATAATTTCTCACACTTTCATTTGTTACGCTATGTCCGGCCTTATACTTTAGTTCGATCCACTGTGCGTCGGTCTCCGAGTTTCTAGCGATGAAAACCGAAATTGGTGTGCGTCCCTCAGATTGACTGGAAAGATACGTGCTCCCTTGCACTTGACGACCACGATGCGATTCCTTTGACAAGCAATTTGCGACTGGGTTCGAGGTCGCTGATTACGAGTCTCATCTTGGATTTTCAAAATTGAAAATAGCGGATCAAATGTTGAAAAGTTACCTTATTCAAATGAAACAAGGTACTCGAAGGTTTTCTGATTTCAGATTATAAATTTTTAATCTTATACTTTCAAAGAATACTAATTCGTATCCGAAGGAGCAAGTCCCCCTTCTTTTTTTTTTTCTTTTGACGGAGGGGAGAAATGCGTTGGGCACCATAGGGGGTTGAAGATGTTGGTTAAGCCCCCGTGTGTCGGACTACCTTGCCCATGATGTTCGGGGCAAGGTTTACCGACTAAAACCCTAACCTCCCTTGGCCCTCCATAATCCACTTGTGGAGTCTGCAGCAGAAAAGTGGCTCCGATATCCATCTCCTCCGCTGCAGACTGCACCGGGCCATTTCTTTCTTCGAACTGTAACCACTCCCTCTACCATCGGGTAAGTGGTTACAGGATCTCGTGTGACTTCAGTAGACGGAGAGATCCCAGCAACACTGCTTTCTGCATTCGGCCTGCGATGGAATTTGCATGTTCTCGACAGGCCGGCATGCTTTTGATGTTTTGGAGGAAAGTTGGTCTCATTCCTCCCAGCACTCCAATTATCAGCACGACGAGCTTGATTTTGAATCCTCGATACAGCTTGCGAATCTCGAACAGGAGTTCCTGATATTTCATCCGTTTTTCGTCCTCTTTGCTGACTATATTTGTTTCTGCTGGTGCAGAAAACTCGATGACGAAGATGGATTTGTCATCGAAGTCATCAAGGACGATGTCAGGCTTATTGGCTGATATTTGCCTGCTCGTCGGGAATGAGTAATTCCAGTATATTCGGCACGAATCATTCCCGACTACGGATTCAATATCAGTGGGGACGTACGGCAAAACTGGGGTTGCATCAATACCATAAGTGCTGCGAAGATGGTAATACAACACTCGAAGAGCCTCATTGTGACGTTCGATATATGCTGAAACTGCATATATTGGACATGCTGCCAAAAGATGCATTAGTGTCTCAGCATGACATCTACACAGTCTACAAAGCGTACTCTGTACCGCCTGGTGAAAGATGTTCTGGTGATACGCTAAGGTATTGATGACCCCATCCTGGCATGCGAAGATAAAACCCTCGGTCTCGGATTTCAAGCCAGCTGATCTTAAGAACGAGAAGATCATCTCTGCCGACAAGCCAAGTTGTTGGACATTTCGAAAGAATTGTCCATGCAATGACTTGTCGATATGCCTTCTCTCCAACATACGGAGTTGTTCTTTTCGTATGTTAGCCCTGAGACGCACTGGGCACAGATGGATGACTGATTCAGCCTCCTGTGCACCACTACGTCCCACGTTGAAAACCAGACCGAGGTTTCGCGCCGCTCGTTCGGCCGCGTTGTACAAAAACGCCCCCTTCTCCTGAATTTCATGCTGATGAACTAGCATCATCAGGGGATCCTCCGTTCGATTAATCACGCCGCAAGCCGTTTCGAGGACTAATCGGTCATGCATACACTCCAGGCTTAAAAGGCCACGACCTCCCATATTTCGAGGCAAATACAGTCGTTCCACGGAAGATATTGGATGCAAACTGCGTTGCATACAAATCATGTTCCGTGTGCTTCGGTCAAGGTCCCTTAGCTCGTCAACGTTCCACTTCAGTGCTCCAAATGAATAGATCACTGGTGATACGGCCAACATATTCGTGGCTGCCACCTTATTTCTCCCGGTTAATTCTGATGACCAGATCTGACGGAGAATGCGCCGGTATTTCTTAATGATGGTGGTTTTAGCAGCCTGCACATCCTGGACATGCCTTTGAGGTACGCCCAGGTATGTGTAGGCTTCTTCGGCGCTAAGGTGGCGGATGACATTTCCGTTGACGAGCTCCATATCGTTGTTATGGGAGCCTGACCTTCCTCTGCGCAAATGAACGACTGCACACTTGTCCAATCCGAATTCCATGCCGATATCTCTCGAGTATGTGAGGGCGATGTTCAGAGATCGATGTAATTGATCCTCGCCTGATGCGTATAATTTAAGATAGTCCATATAGAAAAGATGGGTGATCTTATGTACACGTTCACCAGGCGGTCCACACATGTACCCTTGAGATTTCCGGAGAGCAACGGACAGAGGCAATAGTGAGATGCAGAAGAGCAGAGGACTCAGAGAATCTCCTTGATAGACACCGCTTTGGAATTGAACCAGTCTAGACATGGTTCGACGCTTGCCCGATGTCATGACAAAGCGTGTTTTCCAAAGAGGCATCAGGTCTTCTACAATTCTTACTATGTTTGGGTGGACATGAAGGCGTTTGAGCAACAAGCTTAAAAGCTCGTGCGATGTTGAGTCATATGCCTTCATGTAATCCAGCCAGGCTATCGACAGGTTACGCTTGTACTGGACTGCGTCCTGACAAACACACCTGTCGATAAGCAAGTTGTCCTTGCAGTCGGATACACCCATTTTGCAGCCTCGTTGTTCTACTATCCGTTGCCACACCGGTTTCACGGATTTCTCAATACGTTCGTTCAAGATGTTAGTGAACAATTTGTATAACGTATTGGGACACGTGATCGGTCTATGGTTTTTCGGATCGGACAAGTCTCCCGATTTTGGGATCAGTGTCGTTCGGCCCTCCACCAGCCAGTGCGGAATGGGTTGGTCTCCATTTATGTAAGAGGTGAATATTCGGGCTAGGTGTTGATGGACAGAAGTGAACTTCTTCCACCAATAGTTGTTAATTCCATCCCAGCCCGGCGAGGAGAAGTTCCTCGCTCCTGTGAAGGCATTTTTCACCTCTAAAGCACTGACGGGTGGGCAATCTTCACTTTGTTGTGTGACTTCGTCGCACAACTCGGTAAAGATTTCAATACCTGGAGTGTCTGCATTAAGCCTAGATGTTCTCTCGTAGATGCTCCCCCAGAATTCCTCAACTGCGGCCATCGACGGAAACTCGCTTGAGACTGCGATACGATGTTTGAAGAGATTGGAAAGACTCGTCCAAAATATTGAGTTTTGTCGAATTCCTTCTTCCCGTTTTTGCAGCCTCTTTTTGGCATCCGCCAAAACCCGAATTTTATCCGCCAAACGTTGCTTGATGTTGAGCAACTTCAGCTTGTTCAGTGTGTGATAGTACGTCCGCAGTTGTTGTGCGAACTTCTTGACTTTTGCCGTAAATGAACGGCCAGATGTTAAATAGTCGATCACACACTGAATTCGGGAAGCGAGTTTCCGTGTCAGTCGAATCTTACCGTTCAATTGAGACATGCGTTTTGTACTCTGCCAACTCCCCGATATCTGTGTCAGATTTCGCGGAGTCACCAGATCACTTGCAGCCTCGTAAACGGCACAATTGACTTGCCACAGATCGCAGTCATCTGGAAGAGCATCCAGAAGTAGGCTATTTGCTCTGTCTAATTCTCGTTGTTTAGGCAAAATTTTTGTTGTCAAATTTTTCCTAAACACGAGTGTCGTGCTTTCATAATGTGGAGCATCTTTCTCGAGGTGAGAGTAGGCCATTTGGGAAGATAGGCTAAGATGCGGCTTTTTGCATAGCCGCATTGTGTTACGCATCATTCCCTTTGGGCCCCTTATTATTATTATTATTGTATATTTATTAGTTGTTATTGTTATTTTTAATGAAATATTGATAGGTTTAAATCAATTTTTAATTATTTTTCTTATATTATCAAATTTATAATTTTTTAAGTATATTATGTCGGTTGATATATTAGTTGATATATTCTCTTATGGTTGATAAATAAATAGAAGAAATATTCATTTCAATTCTAACGGATTATTAATGAAAGTGAGGGAAACGCAGGTAAAAATAACAATATAAACGCATCTTATTGATATTTGTGAAATTCGTATTAGTTAGCGGGCAAGACTTTGTGATTTTGCCCTTCAACTGTTCAAAAAAATAAACAATCTACGCGGAAGACTTTCAACCTGTTAATATAAAGTGCTAATGTGTTCTAATCGCTGAGAGCTAAGTAATGAATCAGCAGTAAAAACTAAGGAATGGAAACGAGAGCGACCTCCAAACTGTTTCTTTTAGGACACTACCAAAGTGAATTTGAAACTACGAAGTTGCCATCAAATGGAGACGTTTTAAGAGTGTTGCTTTTTAGTCGTCGTACAGAAAACAGTGTTCATCTTAGTGCATCTTTAACGATAAGAAAGGTAGCGGAATTATGGAAAAGTGCTAAAATACCAATAAGAAGAGAACAGAAATGTATTGATAATCTAGAATTACTGCATAAGGAATGGTAAACCCTATCAAAATCGAGCAATCGACAAAGTGAAATACAAACAAAACGAGAAAAGGAATTTCTTAATAAATGTAATGATCTATTTGACGTCTCTCATGCAAATGCTCTTGATATGATCAAAAATGAAGAATCTAGGATATTCCTTCTTAATCAGCGAGAAAAAGGTCGAGTGCCTGTTTTTGACGATGTTGACGAAACACGAAAACGAGAGGCGAAATAATTAATTGAAAGACAACAACAAGCACAAATTGGGAAAAGCAATGCAGATATTCAAGGTAACTTTTGCATAAATGTATTTAAATAAAGACTTTCTTTTATGTAGTAAAATTATTAGTTTTTACACTGAAATAAAACGGTGTAGCAGCAGCGCCGCCATGACGGCGGTGGCACACTCGCAACATTTTGGTTCTCTGATCGCCGAACGGAGTGGAGATGTGCGTTCTTACTTTTTGGAGTTGACAGAACTCCGACGAAGAAACACGTCTGATCGCCACGGTAAAGGAGGAGCGCAAATGTCGCGAGGGCATCACCGCCACCACGGCAGCACTGCGGCAACACCGTTTTTTAATGCATTATATAATAACGCTTAAAAATATATTTTTTACTTTATTACCCCCGGTTTTATGAAAGACGCAATATTTGTTTTCTGGGATATTAGTAGTTTGTTATGAGAAATAAACATAAATGAATAACGGATTTTTTAATTAACTAATTAATTAATTAATTAATGAAGGAAAGAAAGAAATAAAAGAACTAATGAATAAGAATATGCGGAAAAACGCTTATAATATTCAAATAAATCAATTATTCAGTATTCAGGATAGTTTTCGAGATTACTTATTGTGGATCTAAAAACAAATTCATAAATAAAAAAATAACACTTCAATATTCCGGATAAAGAATGATATATTAAATTAAAAATGTTGTTGATTTATTTTTTCATTTTTAATCCTTGTCAGATTATTTGACTTATCTATAATTTCAAAAGAACATTTGTAAATATATTTGGTATAAATATATTTAATTTATAAATATATAATTGAAAAGCTTAGGACAACAAACGGTCAACTCCTTATGGAATTCCATATTGAAGTGACCATTTGTTGTCCCGAGATCTTTAATTATACAAAAATTTAAGTAATTTAAATTTACGATAATGAGTAAAATAATATAAAAGGACAAAGGACAGGTTATTTCCCCCGCGTTAATGACGATTTGTCTATTTGCGGGTCGGCTCTCGGGTGGAGAGGTACAGGACAGAGACAGACAGTACAAGACAGAACTATAGGCACACACAGCACCCACCCAGAGCCAGTCCCCCCTCCCCAATATCGGTACCACCAGCAGAATCGGCGGTCTGTGCCTTAGCGAGTACGACGCGGAGCTTATCCCCTCTTTATCCGAGATAAGACCCACGACGTACCGACCGCGGATAAGACGCTGATGGTACCGATAACTGCCGACGGGGGTCGGCAGCGGTCCCAAATTCGTACCTTCGCCCAGCAAAGTTCCCCGGTTATTCCACACTGGACATAAGCAGAGAAAATTGCAGGACGGGGATTCGAACTCGGGCCCTTCGCGACGCTCAGTTCGGGCGGACTAAGACTGACGCCTTAGCCCGCACGACCATCACGCCGCTCTGTAAAATAATATAAATCCGTCCCAATTTGTGTAGGATTCGACAAAACAGTGGAACTGCGAGATTCGTCAGAATCTAGTCAAAGCCAAGAATTTCAAGATAAAAATATACCTAATTTGGATTTCAGCACAGTAGATGTAAGCGGAGAACCCAGTACAAAGAAAATCCGCGCTCAGAAACTGGTAATTACAGAAAAATTAGTTGCAATTTTAGTGACCGTAATGCAGTTGAAATCATAATCGCAACTGCTCAAGCATTTGGTATCGATGTAAACGATTACATTATAAATCGGTCTTCTATTCAACGTTGTCGCAAAGAAATGCGTAAAGAAATTGTCAACTCGTTGCAATCTACTTTTTACTCATCTGAACTTAAGGCTATCACGGTGCACTGCGACGGAACACTTTTACCTATCTTAACAGGAAAAGAAAATGTCGCAAGATTACCGTAATTATTTCATACGAAGGAATCGAAAAATTATTAGGAATTCCTATTATTGATTCTAGCAGTGGAAAAGATCAAGCCCGTGCTGTGAGTGAAAATCTTAGCAAGTGGAAACTCGTTAATAACGTCCAAGCACTTTGTTTTGACACTACATCGTCTAACACAGGCCGTTTAAAAGGGGCTTGTATTTTATTAGAACAATATTTTGATCGAGATCTTTTATATCTTGCTTGTCGTCATCATATTTGTGAAATAATTTTAAGAAGTGTATTTGACGAAAAAGTATCGATTTCATGGGGTCCAAATATACCTCAATTTAAAAACTTTCAGATGTCTTGGCCAAACATAGATAAATTAAAATTTAAACCCGGGATTGAAGATACGGAAGTACAACGCTCTTTAAAGTTATTCGACGTTTCAGAATATCTTCAGTTTTGTTTAAACGCATTAGAAGACAAACAACCGCGGGAAGATTATCGAGAGTTACTTGAATTGGTGGTTATATTTTTGGGTGGTAAACCTCGAGGAATATCATTTCGAGCTCCAGGGGCTTATCACCACGCTAGATGGATGGCGAAAGCTATTTACAGCTTAAAAATGTTTATATTCAGAGACGAGTTTAATTTTACCACAAATGAAGAAAAGCTATCAAGGCTCCGTCTCAAGACTTGCAATTTTTAAAAGACCTTTACGAATTCTGTAAAATTGATCCAGTGATAAGCAAGGTGACATTGCATAAAATTTGCATGCACATGTGGTATTTGGCATCAGAAACAGCGGCGTTTGCCTTTTTTGACGAACAAATTAGTTTTCAAACGAAACGAAAAATGGTTCAGTCATTGAAAAACAAGCAGAGCTCAGAAGAACCAATTAAGAAACTAAAACTAAATCCTGAAAACGTGCAAGATTACTTGACATACGAAATGGAGCATTTCATAACACAAGACTCACAAATGTTTTTCAAAAGATTTGCATTATCTTTGGACTTCATTGAAAAAGATCCAGAATTGTGCGATAACGAAGAAAGTTTTAAAATTGTCCAATAACTTGTAAGTAAACTTCGAGTCGTCAATGATACTGCCGAACGAGGTGTCAAATTAATGCAAGACTAAAATAAAGATAAACTAACAAAAAACGAAGACGAAAATCAATTGATCCTTCAAATTGTATCTCATTGTCGAATACAACATCCAGATGTAAAAAAATCAACGCTTACAAAAGATTTACTGAACTTCTGACACAATAATAACTATTTATATTCTTTTACTTAAATTCTATTTTTCCTTAAATATATTAATAAGATGTGTTACATACATTAATATTTTTTTATTTACCAGTCTTCCCCACCCGAATGCGTGGATCCCAAAAGCTCTCAAGGAGTTTGTCTGGGCGACGAGTAGTGTTTCGTAACGAGAGTAGCAAATCGTCTTTAGATGGCGCCGTACTTACGTTTGTCCAGGATGTAGAAAACTGCAGAAACCTACATCAAGTACAGTAGCGATCCTGAAATCGATTTCCCGCCTAGTTAGAACACCTTCCCAATATAAACAAGTATTGAAAATATAAGATCAAAAATTCATAATTTGAAATCAGAAAACCTCCGAGTACCTTGTTTCATTTGAATCAGGTAACTTTTCAACATTTGATCCGCTATTTTCAATTTTGAAAATCGAAGATGAGATTCGTAATCAGCGACCTCGAATACCCCCGAATACCAAATTTCAGCTGTTTTCCATATAAATACCAGAGGAGATATTAATTTTGTAATAATATTTGAAAAAAGTCGGTTCCAGATTTTACGCTAGCCAAACGGAGTAATTTCTTTAATGCCATAATTCGCCAAGAAATTTTTTAATCAAGTTATTAGTAGGCATTTCGATCCGTATAAAGGTAAGGAATATGATCCTGTATAATACATTACGATTAGATTTTTTGTTTGCGCGTAATGGCGGTAAACTAAAATATGTTTTCTTTTACTTGATAACTACTCTCTATTACATCATTTGGACTTTACTAAGGAGGTAATTTTACGCAGAAATCTTTAAAGAAATGAAATATCTTTGAGTTAAAATTGTAAAATGTATTTGTCCCGAGTTATAAAGGAAATAAATAAAAAATTGACACTTTTTTAATTTTTTGAGCTAAAAATTGTAATAAGTAAATCTTGAATAAATCGACCGAAAAAAATTTTTTTTATCGTAACTTGGTTTTTCTCATCTAAAAGTATTCCAGAATATATCTGCCAATGGGCAAAAAATTACAATTTTTTCTGGAAAAGTGAGAGTTAAAAAACTGAAATAGTAGGTTTCTCCCATTTATAACCAATGTTAAACTTCAAGTCAAATGCGCCACTCCTAAATATTAAAATTAAGAGCTCTCACCAAGCTTAAAAATCACTTTTTAATTATTCGAGTCGATCTAGGGGGTGTCCCGTATGAAATTCGAAAATATCTAAAATAAGGGCCACCCTAATATATATATATATATAAGCAAACTATTGAGGTTAAACATGACATAAAAGCACAGCAGAATATGCGAACGGGATTGGTTGACAGCCGAACCCGCATAGTGACGTCACACGAAACTGGCGCGCGTTCAAACGGAAGAGTTTTTAATTGGCAAATAAAATACCCAAATTAATGAATAAATTGTTTTTTAGATTTTATATGTGTTATTTATGACCTAAATTATTATTTAAAACAATAAAAAAATTTTACCGGTGAACCCCATTCTCAATTCATTCCATTTTATTCAAATTTCAGAGTATTTCACAGAAATTTCATGAAAATATGAACTTAATATTTTTCCAATTAATTTCGTCAATTAATATGAATATAGTTTCAGGAGTGTCATGGGAAGAAACTAAATATAAATCTCAAATCTTTTGCTGCATTGAATATTCTAAAAACTGTGTTGTTTTTATTCCTTTCGATACCTTTAAATTTTCTGAGAATATGAAAAGTGATGTTTATTGACACTGATAAAACCAAGTATAAAGACGGTAATAATTGCAGAGAAACGTCGCTTTTTTAATGAAAGTTTAATGCACCCTTACATGCACTCAAACCTTAATAACTTGGCACTGTAACATTTATATTACATTCATTATAAAATGAATTACAATTTCCATATTGCAAAACAAAATTATTGCACACTATTAGTTGCAATTATTTGAGATGTCATGACCAGCTTCGCCAGGATGATCGTTTGCTGCGGCAAGCTGATCATTCATCAACTCCTATGTCGAAAGTTACATTTTATGACACTCGAAATACAAAATTCGCGAGCTTCGAAAAAGCACAAAATAATTTTTCTTCATACCTCGGTCGAAAGTACGCATATTCTGTACCGACTTCGAAGAAGAAAGGTTGATATTTGCGCATTGACAAACGTACACTCACGCCATCTGGCGGAGCCTGTATCAGCGGGAGCAAAAGTTACTCTCAAGCTCGAAAGTAGTTAACATTACAGAGAAATAACAGAGAGCCAAAGGTCCCCCCAATTTGCGAGGCTGCAATCGCTGCAATCTTCCTTACCGACCACCCTACTTGTACATTGCTTGATTTATTCGAATATTTGCATATCGAAAGATCAAACCAAGTTTACTTGTACATATTCTTATAATACTTTTTATTTCTGCACTCTCGTTGATCCGATATGGAAGACACACAGATATTTTAAGCGATTTTTACTAGTAGGGGTCGGTATCGAAAAGTACGCATTTTAGTCACGCACGCAATATAGGGTACCTTTGGCTCTTTGTTATTACTCTGTGGTTAACATAGTTTCCCGCATAATTTCCAAATTGTTTTGTCATTTGTCGTGCCGTTGACGAATTTTATCGAGTGCGAAAAATGAATCCAATGATTTCATCCGATGAATCTGCTGACGAAGAAGACGTTTTCAAAGATTTTGATGCAGAGGCGCAGTTGATAATTCAAAGTGAAACTTTGCCAAAAAAGTCGGCCGATAGGTACATGCTCGTGTATGAGACCTATAAAAAATGGCAAAATGAAAACAAAAATTCATTGTCTTGCTCGCACGAAAATAATCTCGTTGTTTATTTTAAACAACTGAGTGAAAAGTTAAAACCCACAACTCTGTGGAGTATGTGGTCGATGTTAAAAAAGACTTTAAATACCAGAGAAAACATTGACATCAGCCGATTCCAAAACCTGAAAAGTATTATAAAGCTAAATTCAAGAGGTTATAAACCAAAGAAGTCTGCAGTCTTTACATGGGAAGAAATAATTAATTTCTTGACAAACGCACCTGATTTCATTTATTTATCTGCAAAGGTATTTATTTACATGTAGTTGTGTTGATTGCTGAAGCACTATTTTACCTCTCTAGATACATACAATTTTTGTCTATTCAGCACGTTTTTTTACTCTTTATCTGAGATAAATCTTAAATATTTTATTGAAATATTTACATTTAGTCAAAACGGTCCAAGTTGAAAATGCCTTTTTAATTTATATTTTATATTTATAATATTTTTTCTTTAGATTATACTTATATTTGGAATCTGCGGTGCTCTTAGATGTGATGAAATTACTAATGTCAAAGTTCAAGATATTGAAACTTTGAATAATAAGTATTTAGTTTCAATAAATGAAACAAAAAATTATAAGTCTCGCCAGTTTATCATTGGAGATCTTTTTTATAAGAAAGTCCAGCAATATACGTTATTGAGACCTAATGAACCATTTACTGAAAGATTTTTTGTACAATATCAAAAGGGAGAATGTCATCGTCAAGTTATTGGAAGAAATAAAATTGGTGAAACGCCGCATGTGATAGCATCATTTTTAAACCTACCGAATCCAAAATCATATACCGGGCATTGTTTTCGAAGAACGGCTGCAACACTTTTATCTAATTCAGGTGCAAACAGCACCATGCTCAAACAATTGGGAGGCTGGCAATCAAGTACTATAGCTGACGGTTATTTACTTACATTTACAATAATAATAAATATTTATTATAATTGAGAACATTTAAATATATTCTAATTTATTTTAACTCCTAAATTAAAATAACATTTAAATAGATTTGAATTTATTTTGTTTATACATTTTTTTTATAATAATAGTTTTCTTTAATTAAAAAATTGAATTGTAAAAAAAATTATTTAATTACAGGTTATGTAGAAAATTCAATGGTGAATAAACGAAGAATTTTTGAAGGTATCACTCATGCAGCTGTATCTGATACTCAGCAATCCATCAACCAACAAAGAGAGCTCGTCTGTATTCATTATAAAGAATAAAGAAATGGAATCTTTGGACACAGTAGTTGAAGGAAATGATCTTTTCGAAGACTTTGAATTGAACGAGCAGGATTGCATTGCACTTGATCAGACAATTCAACCAGAAGCATCTGTATCATCAGTAGTTCAAACTGCGAACCACAAAAAAATACTTGTGCCAAATCCAATTGAAATCGATAAGCATTTCACAACAAAACCACCGGTGAAAGTATTTTTGACGGACCCTCAGAATGAACCACCCCTGAAAAAACGTAAAAACACAGACGTTGGACAAGCTTCACGTTCTTCATCAGATCAGCAGAAAGAAAATCATGAAGATTTGTATACTGCTCTAAACGAAAAGTCACGTATACAATATGAAAATTGTATATTTCACGGAAATATTATCAACAATTTTTATTATAATGATAATAACTGATAAGTAAACGTTGTAATAAGTGTATAATACATAATTTCTTTATTTGTCCAAATGATATAATGAAAATAAATCATCAATATCTCCCTTCGGTGATATATAGTGAAATTTTCATTGATTTACAGTGAATATTGATTAATAATTCCGACCAAGTATCAATCCACCGATTAGCCAGTGATACTCCAAAGAATGTCATTGATTCCACTTCTTAGAGTAAATTATCATAAATCAACAACAAATATTTTAACCTGACTCAACATCTATTCTGCCGTCCCAGGTAAAAGAACTGTAACCCACATTACACGTAAACCGACAAAATTAAAGAACTATTTGCTTCTAGGACTCACATTTGGTAATTTTCTGTAAAACGTTTAATCAATTGTTTAAAAACTTTTATTACAAAAATTTCCAAAAGTTCACCGCCTATCAGCGAAGAATGCACATTTTTTTGTAAAAATCTAATATCACACTGTTTTTTGATATTTTCCAATTAATTTGTCTGTGAGAACTATACAAAAAATTTGTATTCTCCAAGTCACCGATACATATGTGTGTAGGTTATGTGTTCACTGTTTACATTTACACGTGTTCCCGATTCCGCGTTCCGCATATGGTCATACATGTGGACATACACATTCATAGTTGCGATTGTCACCGATAGTGGCGTTAAAGCGAGGAGCAAAAGTTAAACATGGCCGCGCAATTGGGCTGTCGCTGAAGGGTTATGCTTAATATTAATAATTACCTACATACGTTAATTGCGTACTTTCGTCCGGCTATAAAGAAAAATAGTATACACCACACAGGCAGAAAGTTCGAAAGCGCTGAACTGCGCGACATGATGCACTCGGCTTCGCCTCGGGCATCAAGTCGTGCAGTGCGGGAATTTCAAACTTTCTGCCTTTGTAGTGTAATATACTATTTCCCGAAAAAGCATATGGTTTGATGTAAATTGAAAGATTTGAAATATTTCATACTTCTTCACATATCACATGGAAGAAAAGGCCTTCGAAAATGTTGCATTATTTTAACAATTCGTATCATTTTACCATTTTCGTTTCGATGATCAGGTAGAGCAGCTTGCTGATTTATTCGGTGTCACTTACTTAGGATTTGTTGGTGAGTTGGAAATCCCATTAATTCGAACTCAGGTCCAATTCGAGACTCAATGTCGAAATCATTTAAGTGATGTTTAACGTGACCTTTCAAATTGGCTGCCTGAGTTAAAAATCATCCGAGGTTATCCTGCGTTCTACGTACATTCGCCACACTGTAAAATACAATTTCAATTCCATACAATTCCAAGACTCGTTACTTTCGTCTTCCATGGAATATATAGGGAATTGTATGTTATCACAAAATTACATGTTGAAAAATAATATGGTCGATAAGGTTATATCAAATTTTCAACGAACAATTTTTACCTTCATGCAGTCGGCCATTTTTATGCACAGTGCTGTACCATGGGCGACGTAATATCTGAACGTTATTAGCTAGTCGCTCGATATCTAGCTTTGAACTGCTGATTAATTTCAGCAACGACTCTGCACAACAAAATACGACCATAACATATTTTATAAGAAAAGCGTCGCCGTGATAATATTACCATAACTACAATGACTATAATCATAATAATAATTACAATAAGGTTAATGATAACAACAACAACAAAGGTGTCGAGACGGTTACGGTTAAGGCGTCCGCCTTCTTTCGTAACCTGATGATTCTCTCCGAAGGTTCTGGGTTCGATTCCTCGTGCAGTCAATTTTCTGCGCGTTTAATCGAACTCAGTACCGTGAGGAAGTGGCACATCCAAATATAGAGAAAGCGAAGGGTGTCGTTTTCACAAAACACTGTCAAGACGGTAAGTGTAAACTGATTTCCGCGCAAGTGTTATTAAAAAATATCGTACTCATTGTTTGTGACATACCGATTCTTAATGGAAGCGAGTGACACATTCTCTTTAAAAAAATACATATTATACGAGGTGAAGCCTTGGAAGAGGACGTTAATTTATTAATCTAGCGTTTGAAATGTTACCATTATACTTACGAGTGAAGGTCCATGCCCCGGGATGCTGTCCCAGTATTCGGCGAAGCGTATTATTGTAGGACTCTACAACGTTATTTGTACGTCTCGACAGGCCAAATACCGAGAATTCGGCCAGTTTCGCGATATTTAGCCAATATCGCTCGTAGTAACGAAAGAACGGCCTTAGTGGTGCATTCGATGCGAAATCGCGCTGCAAGCGGTGGTACTCCTGCTCCTCGTCACCTGCAGGAAAACGCTAATGCCGTAATTTTTTTTATCAGAAGTTTTCGATTCTGGTGTCTCCACATATATTCAAATAAATTTAAATTTTTCAGTTTCGCGAGGATGGCCTAGAAAAGAAAAATTACAATTCTAGTTCGGCATTCTCAATAAAGCACGGAAACGTTCTCATCTCAAGTTAGAGCAGACAAAGATCACATACCTACGCGATCATAATGAACGTTGCATCCATTGGGTGCTAAAATAAATTATCTAAGAGTCGCGTTTCTGATGGCCGGTTCGAAGTCCATCGTGATCAGGTTCGGCCTTTCGACGACTACGCCTTCCCTTTTCAATTTGTGGAAAACGGCGTTATAAGCGCTTTCCGTCTTTTTGGTCATTATGACCCATGCAAAGCGATTGCCTGCAAAAAAAAACGTTACATTAATATATCTGTACACATTCCCATTGGCTGGGTTAGAAAGTGTTTTTTATAGTCACATGGTCATATTTAACGCCGAGCACCGTCAGCAGCTGCCGCCGCAGTTAGCGTAAAAATTTTGTCGAAAAATATCAGATGCGTACACCCAACCGCATCGACAACATTCTTCATTTCAATTTTTCCGACGAGATTTTCCAGTAGCCAAGAGTTTTCTGGCGCCCTTAGAACCTGGTACATGAACCCTGGTACAAGAACCCCTCTGGGTTGGTAGGAGCTGCAGGGAAAAACTCTCTCCGTTGCCTGCGTCGGGTATGAGCGGAGGTTGTCATACGATGCTTGTGTTGGTCCTCGTGGATAACTGCGTGAGATATTATTAAAAAACCAGGTAACAAAATTTATTACACATTAATACAGTGTAGGTAAAATGCAATTTGTGTTTGAAGGTCGACACTTATACGAAATCCATGGATTCGTAAAGACTCTTTAAATTCGCCCACAATGATTTAATGGAGTCTGTGAGCGTACCTTTGAATATTATGACTTCTATGGCATCGACGTGGGGTTCACATGCTGGACTATGGGGCTTTATTTGTTGTAACCCTCGGTCACGGACTTTTTTCGCGGTTGCATAGCATCCAAAGTACCTATAATTGCAAAAAAGAATAGATCAAGATTTTATGGCTTGTTCGCGGTAGCCTTGAATGAATTTTAAATAAAGGTAAAAGGCACCTCCGATTTTCTTTTTTTATTCGTTTCAGGGACTCTTCTGAATAACATGGAAAGAGGAACGGAATTTTGTTTAATTTGTTAAAGCTTGAAACTTTATGGGGAAACTTAAATTGTGATGAAATATGGTGGAAAACAACAGTTTGCCGTTTGATTGATAGTGCAGTGCAAGTCTTCCGGGGGTATTTATGAAAACTGGAATTCATCTATTCCGTTTTATATCGAAGTTTTGAAAGTTTATGGGTAATTAAATTACGATGCCGTATGCGTATAAAATTTATCTGTCATACGAGTGAACATTTGGGTTAAACCCTTCTGGGAAAAGGATGGTGGCTATGGATGGTTTTCAAGTATTGTAGTAGTTCAATGCGTTGGTAATTAACAAAAATTGGAGTAAAAATGACTTGAAATCCATATCCAACCAAGTATGCTCTTTCGATTGGCGTAGGCAATAAGGCAAGACCCCTCATCCCCCCTACATAAATGCTGCTTTTTTAATATTTTTGAAGCCGGTTTCAGTTTTATCCAAAGTATGTAGCTATTTCGTTTTTATGAATTTATGTTTAAGATTATAAATGTTTATATTATTTTAACGTAAATTATTGACATTCGAAAAAATTTTATAATTATGAAATGGCTTAAAATCATGTATAAAATAAATGCATTAAATAGGTACATTTATTCTGAATTTCATGATGCCTTTCTGGATTTGTTGGATAAATGAAACTAACAGCTCTGGTTGCAATTAAACAAAATACAATATATGAAACGTCTTCAGGTGCAAATAATCAAGTATCAAAAGTTTATCCGCTTCTTACCAGACTCGTATAAATTCATTTGACAGTTCTGGTAATAATTAGGCTGATATGTCATTGTATGTAATGGATGTTACTTTTGCTGTAAAAAAGTAAAAAAGTGTTGAGCGACGTGAAAATTTGTTCGCCGGAAATAAATGTTACCATTGCTTTGATGATCGATACAAATGTTGACAGAACATTGTGGATGTAAAAATGATAAGATCGTTGATGGTAATGAATGTTACCAATACTTCGATCAGTAAAAAGTCCCATGCTTGGTGTAAAAATATGAAAATATTCCTGTTACTTAGAACCCGGTTATAAAAATATTAGTGTACTATAATATAGTACAATAATCATTATGTTCAAGCTGAGTTGTCGAAGGTAATAAATGATGCTGTCGGTGGGCCATAAAAATGTCAAAAAGTGTTCATTGACATAAAAATTGTAAATTTTGTTGCCGGTAATGAATGTTACTATTAGTTTGAACAATACAAATATTGAAAAATTATTGCCAATATAAAAAAGACGAGATCGTTATAAATATATCATAAAATAAAATGTTAATTACAATCAATATTATAGGTTGGAATCATTAGGTGCTGAAATAAAAAAGGTCATTATATTTTTTGTCATTCAATTAATTTTATAATTTCATCATGAACACACAATTACAAATAATCGAAGTCGTCCAAAAACAATTCATTATCACACACATACAAACACAATCGATGTCAATATTACCGCGAATGAAAAATAAGAGTCCTTAAAATAAACAAAAGTCATCGAGTCATCTATAAATTCAGTGGAATTGACAGTCAATGAATTTTTGTCAATAATTATTGTCAACCGGAATAAATTATGCGGGACGAAAATAATTTACAAAAGTAGCAAAAGTAATGCGCAAATAGTAGTTTTCGATACAAGTGCGTAAAAGTTTTTTTTTCAACTGAGTGCGCGAAGTAATTATAAGTATATATAAATGTTTGTCCTTCTTTCTTTCGTTTTGATACATGCCCAGGCTCATTCAAAACAATCTGCGGTTCC
The DNA here is from genome assembly GCA_030407085.1 of Trichopria drosophilae. Taxonomy (NCBI): domain Eukaryota; kingdom Metazoa; phylum Arthropoda; class Insecta; order Hymenoptera; family Diapriidae; genus Trichopria; species Trichopria drosophilae. The sequence continues at coordinate 107,501,864 of CM059586.1, forward strand.
CGAAAAACGTAAACAACGGTTACAATAACAAAACGGATTCATTATTGTATACACAATCAAACTGAATTGTTTTCGTTCGTTTTGTAGGCAATCTTATTCTGATAATTATTTATCCAATAACTGTAATAAGTGTAGTAAATTACTAACATAAAATTTCCTTATTAAATAATTTAAATTAATCATAAATATATACTTAATAATAATGTTACTTAATAATAAGTGTATACTTTTCATATGAATTTGATACGTTCCTGAAATATATTATTTCATTTCATAATGTTGTAATCTCGTCCTGAGAGGGACGAGGCAAACTTTATTTTCAACGCGCGAACTACAAAAGGGGGACGGGGGCGCGGGTTCAAATCTCGCGACGGCGGAACTACTTCGCGAAATGACCGGGAGCTTAATAAACCGACACTCACTGGATATTGATAAAAGAGTCTACTTACAGATGCGCTGGCGATCCGTCCTCGGAGGCGATGCTGCTGGCGTCCTCCTCAGCTGCAGGGGGGTCGACCTCGGTCGGGGCTGGTCCTTGGGCGCGGATGCGTGGCGAGGTCGGAACTCCAAACTACACTTTCGCGGCAGTACTCAAAAACTTTCCGGGTTTATTGCGAATTTCGATCGGTGCTCGCCGATGCTCTGCTGGAGACTCTCGAGACTGACTCTCTGCTTATTGTCCTCAGTCCTCCTCTTCTCTTCCGAGGCGGTGCGCCGTCGAGCCGGCGCGTGCGCGCTCGAGTGATCGGCGTTAGAGAGGGGTTCGCCCGGGGGTCCTAGTTGGGGGACGTACTCATAATGTTTATTTATTCTATTGGTGGGGCTCTGCCCCCCCCCAAACCCCCCTTCCCCGCCCCTGCCACCAATTTCTCCTCTTATAATGCTTTGCGCACACGTTAAAAAAAAATAGTATACGATACACGTGCGCTCATGGGATTTCTTCACTCGCGCTCCTGTCACCCTCGCTACGCTCGGGCGACAACTGCGCTCGTGGGCAATCCCATACTTTGCGCACTCGTATCGTAATGTACTATTTTACGAATGCGAGGGTTGTGCGCATTCACATTAGTACAAAAAACATTTTTGTAATTGCGGGCGTAAAGTTCGTGCGTAAAGTACTTTTGATGCCTATCTTTCGCGCATAAAGTAAACTTTTATGCACTCCCGACGACGAAATTCGTAAAATGACCGGTCGTGCGTAAAGTTATACTTTACGCACTCAAGCAGGCATCAAAACTTTACGCACTCACTTTACGCGCGCAAATACAAAAAATAGGATACTTAACACGTGTATAAAGTATAACTGTTACGCACGGGTCGAGAACTTTACACATCACTCGGCGCCTTCGGCGCCTCGTATGTATGGTTCCCATCCCATGCGTAAAAGTATACTTTACACCCTTGTTAGGTAATGTACTATTTCGCACATGCGTCGAACAATATTTTTTGATGCAAGTGTGCGTAAAGTGCACCTAAAAAATGTCAAAAATGCGTAAAGCCGCACTTTACGCACACTGTATCAAAAAGTAACTTTTTTTCATACTATATGTAAACTGAAGGATTCAATAAAAGAGTAACTGTGCGTGATTTCCGCGAAGGCGATTCGTTGTCTTCATTCCGATCGATTACACATCCAATCACACGCAGTTAAAATCCAGTGAAAGAAGACAACAAACCGACCTGGCGTAAATAACCCCTCCTACATTCCATACTCGCATTACAGATTCCATAAACAATATAAGCGTAATTTGTAAGAAAATAACCGATTCCATTGAAAACGCATCCTCTTCAAAATAAAGTGATGACGGGAATGAATGCGAGGAACCACCCACCAAAACACCGAAAACGATTTCGACTTCAACTTCTCTTACACTTAATAATATTTGCACTATCCGATAGTATTTAAAACTTATTCATGAAATATTTTCAATCAAATTTGCAAGTTATTCATCAAGTATGTTCAATGAATATCAAACTTTCCCAAAATGCAGGATTCTGTTCTTTTTTTTTATATTCATTGAATGTTTTTCATTTCGAATTAATTCCTTTGATATAAACATAAAATTAAGTTGCATAAAATATGTCTATTATTAACATTTGTATCGAAACATTATGGAATACAAAATAAAATTTGTTATTTAAATTCTACTCAACAATAAATATAATTCTATCGACCAATAATTCTATCTATTCCCCGAACCCCCGAATCCCCCCTTCCCCGCCTCTCTATACACACCTGCATCCATAAGTTTTCTTCTAGGTCACAACATTTTTTTACGTCGTTTATAATACATTCCAATTATTCCCCCCACTAATACTTTACGCACGCCATTGGAAAAATATTGTAAGCGCCTCGTGCGTGGGATTTGACACCTCGCGTGACCGAACCCCACTCGTTGCCGGCTTACGCTCGGGTCCCGCTCGTGCGCAAAAGTACCACCTTACGCACTAGATGCTTAAACTACTATTTATTTATTATAACGGACGGAAGAGAAAGAGGCTTACGTGATTCTTGATCCTTTTGGGGTCGTTCTTTTTGGTTCTCCATTCGTATCGTTCAAATATTGATTCGGCTGCTGTCACCTCGTGAATCCAAAATTTGGTGTCGCACTCCCCCGCGATATCGAAGGAGAAGACCAGCAGCCTCGTGTTGCACTTGAAACGGGACGAACGGAGTGACGCTGTCGCACACTAGGAAACGATCTGGATAGTTAGATTCAAAATAGGATTTCGTCGAAATTACTCGACCTATTATCATTTTTTTTTAAATGAAGCTAATCAAATTTGGAAGAAGATTGTCTAGGCGGATTTTCAAAAAACGATGCGTATCGCCCTAGGTAAACAACAAATATTAACAACATACAACATTTTGGATATAGTTCGGTATAGATGAAGTCTCCGACTCAGTTATAACCTCGTATCTTTATGTATTTTGATGCGCTGATTACGAATATGACCATGAAAATTGTCGGCAAGGTCATTTTCAAGATCAAAACTGAAAAAAACGCGTTTGTTTGCGGTTTTTTGCATTTATTTCCAAAAATACAAATAGCACAAAAAATGTTTGAAAGAAAATAGGTATAGCATCAAATTCTTTTAAAAAAAGATTATGTATATGCATTTTTGTTTGTGATTTGTATTTTTATATTAGTAAATAAATGCAAAAATTAATTGTGTGCAAAATCGATTTGTTGGTGATAACAATGGCTTCCCTTTATGTTATTGCGATTTTCAATTCCCCTAATATTTAATCGGTTCATTTTATGTTGAAATAGTATTTTTCGTATCAAGGGCGCAAAATGACATTTCGCACCCGTGGGCGAGAAATGTTGCGCCCGTGACACGAACGACATTTTTTGTCACAGTGCGGGAAAAATGCTCCAACTGTTTATATATTAATATATTTTGTATAGAGTGATGTTTGGGCGTGGGTTGGGTGATCAGGTGGGTCCCCCTGGACCCCCCGATGGGACCCCCCGATTAAAAAGATTGTTGGAAATCATAAGAAAAATTAACATTTAAATCTTATGAATTAAATCATTTGATTGACTTGAATTTGACATCCCGCCCCTCATTTGAATTTAGAGCGAATGCGCGTCATCGCGGCGACACATGCAGCTCCGAGCTTGGAACTCGGTCCGTCGTTGCCCCCTCTCCATATCTGCGCGGCCATGGCGCTGTTGCCCCTCTTCTGCACATATAGAGGCGCACCAGCGCCAGCGCCTCGTCATTGCTCGCATGTCTGAATCCGTGCGCCGATCCCATGTGGGCTTGGGATCAACATGGCCGACCGGCCGGCGAAAGCGCGCATCGCGTCCTCTATATTTTCTTCATTTCCCATGTTCCCGTCGTTATTTAGCTTGCCAGCGCATAATCCGCGAATTCTACATAAGCACGTCAATAGAATTTTCGGAATGGTCCTCATTCTCTCCGTCGCTCTTTCTCTTCCGCGCGCGATTAGTTTAAACGGCTCGTTACAATACTTTATCACCGACGGTAAATGATCGCGTTCTTTTTCTTAAATTATAGTATCGTGATGATTCCACGATAATAATTGATCGAAAAACAATTGGTCGAAAAAACAATTGATCGAAAGGTACAATTGGTCGAATGGACAATTGGTCGAAAGCACAATTCGTCGAAAGCACAATTCGTCGAATGCACAATTGGTCGAACACACAGTTGGTCGAACGCACAATTGCTCGAATAACAATTAGTCGAAAAACAATTGTTGGAACGTATCAGATGGATTACCTAGAAAATGACCGATGAAAAAATGACTTATGGAAAAAATGACCTACGAAGTAAATTACGTTGTTGTTATTTCAGACCATGCCAACGATGTCGCTAAGCATTCTTTTTCGGCCGATAAAGTGCGGCTGGCATAAGCGATGACATATTCTTGTCCCCGGTGTATCTGGGTGAGAAAAACTCGTAACCCAAAATCGCTCGCATCGGTTTGTAGAGTAAACGGTAATAAGAAATCTGGTCTGGTTAAAACAGGTGGTGACGATAAAATAGATTTAATTGTTGTTAGCGCGTTCGCTTGTTCATTACCCCATTTCCACTTAACATTTTTATGTAATAATTGGGTCAATTGCGCAACTGCGGCAAAATTATTAATGAACCGATGGTACCATGAAGACATTCCAATTAGTCGGCGTAACTGTTTAAGTGTTTGCGGTGTTGGATACTTGAGAATTGGTTTTATCTTTTCTGGGTTTACTTATAATCCTCGTTCATTGACGATATAACCTAAAAATTCGACTTCGTACGACAAAATTTACTTTTCGTAATTGCGTGCGTAAACTTCGTATGTAACGTCTTTTTCCTAACTCCGTGCGCAAAATAGCCCATTCCCGCACTGGTCCGAGAATGTATTTTGTGCACTCAGTTCCGTGCGCAAAATCAAATTTATTTTGCGCACTCGTTAGGAAAAATAGCATACGCAACATGTGCGACTTCGTCTCGTTCGGGAATCACCTATTTTGCGCACTTGTTGCGTAATGTACTATTTCCTATTATCGTGCGCAAAGTTCGTACTTTGCGCACGCATTTCAGTGCGCAAAGTGCCTGGTTACTGATATAGCTTAAAATGCGTGCAGGAATGTAGAGTGTGGACACATATACCGAGTCGCCGAGTATACAGTACCGTTATCGTTCGTGATTGGTTACTTTGAGACACGATCTTTCTCGGGTGTGATTGGTTGTAATTTGAAACGAGCGCTATAGCCGCCGGCACGCGCCGGTTTTATCTTCCGTAAACTGTCAAGTTACAATAAACATTAACCATAATAACAAATAAATGTCATATCTTTATCTTTTTCAAACTTAATTTGTGGCGAATATTGCGAAAAGTACTTTCTGGTAAAATGTCAATTTTGATGTCAATTTGGAATTATTTGTATGTATTAAAGATTATGAAATCAAACTTATCAAAATATCGCCTTTTCATTTTGTAATATTCATTTCATTTAATCTTAATGGTGTTTTGTTTTTTTTTGTGGGGGGCTCCGCCCCCCGAACCTCTCGTCTCTCCCCCTCCTCCCATCTCCATCGTCATTTGTACGATGACGGCACGTACTCTTGAAGATGTCGAACTTTGGGCAACTCAATAGGAAAAATAGTATACGATACTCGTGCGCTGCGTAGGTGTTCCCACACTCGCTCATTTACCACCCTCGCTTCGCTCGGGCAGCAAACTCCACTCGTGCGGGAACCACCCACTTTGCGCACTTGTATCGTAATGTACTATTTCGATACAAGGGCGTATGCGTAAAGAAATTTACACACACACATACACGTGTGCCGAAATATTGTTTACGTATGGCTTTTTCGTGCGTAAAGTAAAATCGAGTGCGTAAAGTTTACTTTACGCACCGAAAAGACGTATATAAAGTACTTTTGATGCCTATCTTTCGCGTCTAAAGTAAACTTTTACGCACTCCCGACGACGATCTTAGTAAAGTGATCGGTCATGAGTAAAGTTTACTTTACGCACTCAAGCAGGCATCAAAACTTTCCGCACTCTCTTTACGCACGCGATTACAAAAAATAGGATACCTAACATGGGTGTAAAGTATACTTTTATACACGCGCGGGAACTTTACACATGACTCGGCGTTACATGACTTGTTAGGTAATGTACTATTTCTCTTGATTAATTTAGAATCCTGCTTCGTTCAATCGCTTTAACAGCAGTTCTAGCCAATGAATGTGTTGGTCGAATGTCTCGGTGGCAATGATAATTTCGTCGAGATATTTCATAACATACGGTTCGCATTCGGGACCAAACAAACTGTCCATTAATCGTTGAAAAGTAGCTGGCGCATTTGATAACCCAAAAGGCATTCGGCGGAATTGAAATAAACCCATCCCCGGTACTGAGAATGCGGTTATCTCCTTGCTACTTTCCTCCAATTTAATTTGCCAGTAGGCTTGGCTAAGGTGGTTAGTTGTAATATTTCGCGCTACTCTGATGTTATCGAGCATTGTCATCATAAATGGCAATGGGTAAGCGTCCTTAACCGTAACCTCATTGTCTTTTCGGAAGTCTAGGGAGAAACGGTATTTCCCATTTGGCTTTTCACCATTACGATCGGATTTGACCATGCTCTCGACGATGGTTCAATCACACCCGCTCGCAACATATCCTGTATTTCCTTCTGCATCGCTTCCAATAATGTGGGCGATACAGGATAGTGCCGTTGTTTAATGAGATCGTACCCTTGCACATCGATTTTCTGATTGAGCTGAAGTTAGCATACGCAGTCCAGCATACGTGTAAGCGCACAAATGTCTTTTTTATTTTTTAAACGAAGTAACTTGCATTTATTGTTAACTGGACAAATATTATTTTACTCAGTAGTTCAATAAGTATTTATTAAAAAATTACAAAGTTCGCACGATCATGCTACCTCACATTCGACTTCCGGTATTTTTCATGGCGTGTACTGGGTTTCCATTTCCAGATATTTTTACATTATTGGCTGGGCATCGATTTCCGCACCTACTATTTTTATTTTTATTCGTATTAACATGATTACTGTTTATCCCATTTGTACATTTTCGTGACTGATTCTTTTGTTTATTACTTCGACCCAGACCTTAGGTGTGGACGAAGTATTGAATTTGGTCACTTTGTAATATTTAGATGGAGTCTTGAAATATATTTTTATAAATTGAATATTTACGTACTTTATTGGAACGTTAATTACATTTTCATTCTACGTCCAATTTATAATTTTTACACATCAGAGAAGGAATCGGAATTTATAAATACGCTTAAATTATACAGATCCGACAACTCACATCAGTCCATACAATATATACGCTTCACACGCATTCTTCTTATTTTATTTTATACAACGTGTCTCTAAAATGAAAAGTCTGCATACCGCACTTGCAGGATGTACATTTCAACCGATGAACCATAACGAGCCTCGTTTCAATTACTAAAAACGAATATTCATCTGCACGATTAGCAGTCACACCGTCATTTTAGGTTTATATCCATAAATACCTTGTGACGTCACTTTTTGAAGGATGCGCTGTGATCCCCGCCCCCGACTTCCTCGCTTCCATCCGTCCGTCGTCGTCGCTCGTGGCCGCCAGCAAAAACAGATCTTTTTCCGGGGGGCCACAAAAATCCGCACGGGGATGGTAAGAGAGGGCGCCAGACGAGCCGAAGCTCGACAAATTTATAGGCGCGCTGCGCGCGCTGGTGTGCCCGCTAGCTCAGCCCCGAGTTCCCGGCTCGGCAAGGCGGTATTCTCTGACGCAGACTAACGACTCCGCGACCAAGGCCGACGAGGACGGTTCACTACGTATATCGCGCCCCAAATTACGGATGTCGAATTCCATACTCGATTCCCCAATACGCGACGACACTCGTGATTCCCCGACGGAGAGCCCTAATCCGATGTCCTGCGACGAACTCGACAGGGACTTTTCGCACGCGGTGCCTGGCGACGAACTCTACCAGGACTTTCTAATTACGGTGCCCTGCGACGAACTCGACAGGGACTTTACGCACGTGGTGCCTGGCGACGAACTCTACCAGGACTTCCTAAAGACTGGGTGCCCGCCGACGAACTCGACAAGGACGTTCCGAAGCGCACTGCCTTGCGACGGACTCGGTCGGAACTTTCGCACGCGCTCGCGGCGCCCTACGACGAACCCGTCGAGGAGCCCTGCTCGTCCGATAGTCACGCGCCCTCCCCCATACGACACTACACTACCTACACGGACCTACACGATTCAGATACCGAAACTACACTGAACGACGTAATTTGAACCACACTAAACTTTTCTGAAACCGACCAAATTGACAGATTATACCCCTTTACAGAAATCTACTAAACGCGAACAAATCGCAGAAATTACGCTACCCGAAACCTACTCGAACTTACCGCGTAAATTAATGAACCGATTAATTCCCCAATTTAACCATCTGCACCTTCGTTACTAAATTGCACGGATCACCCGGATGCTATCGTTTACCGCGAACACTGCTATTCAAGTGAACACACTTATACTTATACGCAACAACTTTAGCGTCTCCGTAGAGACAGTTAGCCTCGCGTACCAAAACATAACAAAAACACGGCACAACCTTCCGGCAGTGCGAGATAGCCTTGGCCCCACAAAGATTGCTCGTGAATCGGCAATCTAGGTAACTTAACCGCGCTGAGGGCCCGGTCCAGTTAGCATCGCACGCATGGTCCTTTCCTTACCGACAGATCAGCTGGAGTATTACCCGAGAAAAACCTTCTTGTTGCACAAAAAGTCCGCTCGTTAATTTGTAAGATAGGGCCGCTTCACAAGAGGGGCAAGATAATAGATAACCACAATGTTCACTCTGACAGAGTGAAAAAATAACCAAGAAGTTCAAGATACGATCACTCACAAGAGCGATCCAGCAAACAAAGGTAAAATTAACGAGCTTGCGTTTTTGATCATAAGAAGCTAGACTATGAAGTTAAAATGTCGACCATGCTAATCAACGGCTCTACTACATGCTTTTAACGATTTCTACTTCCCCTTACCCCCACTACTCGCTCTTACACGGATACAAATTCCAATGCGCCTGCGCTACTCACGACGGACGGGTATATTGCGCGAGGAGTGGGGACAGCTGTAAGCGTTCAAATAAACGGGGTCGGAGGGGAAATGCTGGGTCGGCCCTGTTCAAGTAAGAGGGGTTTTACTGTACTTCTCGAATGTCGCGAAGTTTCGGCACGTCGCCCTCGCGTACCCTCTCCTTTGCGAACATTCCAGAATCCCCACACGTCGTTCCCCCCTGCACGCCCGTAATAAGCAGCGTGCTTGATGATATACCCTGGATGTTTAGGTCTCGTACTTCTGGAAATTGAAAACAAGGCCGTCCTTGATCCGACAAAGCAAATACGAATACCCATGTTTATGCCTGAAATATTTATCGCATGCAATACATTATTTCAGGAAATAATCAAAATAAAATTAATTACTGAATAATAACCCGAATTACACCTACTTTTATAATTATCAATTATTAATTCTTATCTGCTTTATACAATTTATTTAAAAGGATGTTATAGTCTAAAGTATCAAACGCTTTAGCTAAGTCAATGAACACGCCAATCACAGGTGTTCCATTATCAAGAGCAGTATATACCCTTTCTGTTAATATAGCTATAGGATCAATTGTCGATAACCCTTCCCTGAAACCAAACTGCGATTTATGTAGAATACTATGACCATTAAAAAAATTTACAAGTCTAGTCTTTGTACATTTCTTTACAACTTTGGCTATTACGGATATGAGCGAGATTGGTCTATAATTACTGATATTTGATTTGTCATCTGACTTATGTAGCGGTTTAACTGTACCTATCTTTAATTGCTTTGAAAAAATTCCCTGTTCAAATACTATATTTATTATATGAATTAAAGGCTTTATTATATAATATTTTAAAGTTTTAATAACTGAAACTGAGATTTCATCAGGTCCTGAAGCTTTTTTGATATTTAAATCAATAATAACAGTTGCAACCTCCCTCATATTTACCGGTTTCAGAAAAATGGAATTCTGCAGCTGTGGTTCTTGAAATATTTTTGTAGAACTCTTGGGTATCTTCTTCGCAAGATTCTCTCCAACAGTTGCAAAAAACTTGTTAAATTCTTCAAGTATTTCAGCTGGCTCTTCCACAGGTTTTTTATCCACTGTATGGATATGTAATGTTTTGGTGTCTTAATATTTGAGTTTATCAGGTTCTTATAATATTTTCTTTTTGCTTTGGTTAAAAGGGAATTTAGTGTATTCCGATATTTCTTATACCGATTTATGTGTATAGGTGATTTAGTTTTGTTGGCTAATTGATATAATTTATCTCTTTTACGTATTGAGGTTATAAGGCCTCTAGTTATCCATGTTTTCTTTTTCACTGTTGCTGAGCACAGGTTCTATGCAGAATTCTTCATTATATTTTTAATCTTAACAATTAGGTCATTTGTACAGTTTTCAATCTGAGTGCAATCCAAAAAACTATCCCAATCTATTTCCGATGCCATGTTTTTTAACTTCCTGAAATTTATTCTCCTTGGCTGGTTAACGCTATTTCTTTTTACATCATCAGTATGAATGTTAGTGGTATTTAAAATTACGGATAACATGATAGGATAGTGATCTGATATAGTTATTTTTATTACTGATGCTTTAATTTTTGTTAAATCTATATCTGATTTTATAAAGCAATGATCGATGATTGTTGATGAATCTTTGCATACTCTAGTTGGAATGTTGACTGCAGAGATAAATCCTGCTTCATATAACCTGTTTAGATACTCTTCTGTTATAATGTTATTTTTTCTTATGCCAATATTCATATCGCCAACTATAATATGCATTGAATCAGAAGATTGTAAGTAATTACCGAGATCATTTATAAAATCACTCAGATCAACTGAAGGTGATCTGTATAGTGCAGAAATTTTTATCTTTCCTAGATTTTGTGATTTTAGTAATATTACAATTTCTAACAAAATGACTGAATTTATATTTACGATATTGACATTATGCCTAATGTTACTTTTTATATATACGATCACTCCGTCACTCCTATTTTTCTGGCTGTCATTAAGTAAATATCATAAGCAGGTAAATTATACATACTTTTATCCGTTATAATCCATGTTTCTGTGCATATTATAACATCAATATGGTGAAGACGATGTTCTACTAGGACTTCAAGTTCTTCATAGTGCTTTGCAATGCTTCTAATATTCATATGGTATATGTAAGTTTATAATTTACATCATTAACGTAACTATTTACCTTTTCAAGCGATACATACGAAGTTTTGATAATCTCATCTGGAAATTCATCTATAAAATGAGCCATTTCCTCATTTCCATATTTACATTTACATTTTTTACTGACCAAATCTCTGTGTAAATCACTATATATTCATCATTCAGTTGGTTATCCATAGTCGATTGTTCGAGTTACGATTTGCTTGACTGCTTTAAAAGTTTCACACTTTTCGATGTCGAATACTGCATGATTGGTTGTATAATTAGTTTTCCGCTGGTTATTTGAAGCAATACAATTTGTACACTTTTTAATATCTAGTTTGTCTGTATCAGGGCATTCTCTATCAGCATGACCCAGTTTTGCACAGATCGCACATACTTGTTGTTGGTTTGAGCAATTTTTTGCGCTGTGTCGATATCCACAGCATTTATAGCATCTATTAAGGTTCAGGTCCTCGTAAACAGAATATCTTTGCCATCATAGGTAGACTTTTTTCCTTTCCGTGAGTATTTGGAAAGCTTTAGGAGAGCATTCTAAGTAAACAGTCGTTTTACCCTGACTCTGTATAGTCTTCACGTAAACCACTTTGATATCATTTGTTGTAAATTCAGGCAGATTTTGGTCCAGTATCATTTGTGTTAGATCTTCCGGGGTATGTTTCTCCAGTAAACCCACTACTTTCATTCTAGGTTTCCGTAGTTCCATTCTCTTAATTTCGTACCAATTGTCTGCGCCCTTTTTTAAAGTACTTTCTAGTTTGTCTAGATCCTCTTGCCAATTGCATTTAACAAATATATCTCCGTTATTCCGTTCTTTTATATACTTTATACCGATTTTAAGTTTCTCTGGTCTAACTGTAGTGAATATTTTTCGTTTTGCTGGGTTTTTGCTTCTGCTGTGGTTTAATAAGTAGACTTGGTGTATTTGATGGTTTATCTATTTTTGTGAAATTTCGTTTACTTACTGAGGCATAAGAACAGGCTGTAGTAGTAGATATTTGTGGAGCTTTAATTTTTTCTTGTAGAAGTGTATTTTTGTCTTTTAAAAGAATATTTTTGTCCATAATTTCTGTATTCCGAGTTTCCAGTAATCGGTTTTTTTCTTCAATGTGGTTAAATTTGTCCATATTCATAACGTCTGTATTTTTATGGTTTTGGTTTTCATTTGTTTTTATTCGTTTTTTTAGGGTAGTTATTTCATGCTTTAATTTCTCATTTTCTTCTTGTAGATCGTTTGTTTCCTTCTCAAAATTGTCTTTCGATGTAATATGTAGGCTTTCGTCTAGTTGCTTATCTTTCTCTCTGAGTTTCTTTATCATTTTTGTGTTTTCTTTTCTTAATTGCTCTAAATCGTCGTCTCGTTGCTCAACTTGGATCTTTAAAGATTCATTATCTCTCTTTAGGACTGCTAAAATACTGCGGAGTAGGTTTGGTTCATTAATTTTACTAACATCAGCAGATAATAGATTAGGAGTCAAATTTTCCACACAACAACACACATGTAGGCTATCGATCGGCTGACTGATTTTACTCCTCGCTGCGCAACTTGTGTGATAAAGTGCATTACAAATTATACAAATCACAATTTTTGCTCTGGCTTTATCTCTACAGCAATCAAATTTTCTACCATCTTTCCATTTTTCTATCACACGACTTACGAAATCTTTGGCCATCCCGGTCTAGTAATTCCTTTTTGAATTTGGCGCCAGTGATAGGCGCATGCGATACACCGCTATAGTTTCTGCGCATGCGCAATTTCCACTTCGCATGGACAAGATCCGCTTTTAGGGAGATTCATTTTATAGGTTATGTTGAAAAAACTTCATGAAAGAAATACATTGGACGTATACTGCCTTAATGCTTGGTCTTTCCTTTATTTAAAAAGAAGAGGCCATTAATTGCGTGCCCATAGTATCTGTAAAATCAATCGCCCCGCGGGGCAGAAAGTGACAGAATCGCTTCTAATTAGGGGAGCAAGAAAATCATGCATTCATGCCTTACTCACCGGAACCGGAAGAAACGCTATATTATTGTAACATAGCTGTCGAAGCCATTTGGACCTAAATATGATTGGACCTCCAAATATCGATATAATTTTATAATATCATTGAAAGCTGTTAGTAAACGAACGAGTATTAAGGAATAGCCGACTCTCCACTGGGTCGAAGTTTATGAGCGAGCAAAGCGAGCGAGGCACCACGCCAACACTAGTTAAATTTTGTATTTGCCGAACTTTTCCGTTTATTATTAATTTCTGTAGGTATAATTTCTTCATTTATTTCCGAATTTTCAGATTTTTCGCTTCCAGTTTCTTCAATAGAGATTTCTAATCCGACATCAGTAGTCTTATTAAAATTATATTTTTGGTCCGCCGGGCGTAAAATTCGATTTTACGCGTCCGGGTGCGTGAAATGAAAATAATTTTTTTATGTCACTTATCGATAAATTTGAATAACCTACTTATTTTAAAATAAAATTCGATTGAAATAATTTTTTATGTCACTTTTCAATAAATTTTAATTACCTAGTTACTTTAAATTAAAAATAGATTCAAAATAAATTGTCAACAATATAGAAGAGCGGCATATAAACGAAAATACCAGGAATTCATGTCTCAGTAAAGTTGTTTACATTCGCCGCAATAAACAAAGCGTACGTCGCTAAGCCGGAAATTTGGATTTCACTATTCAGTTAGGTTCCTGCCAGTTCGTGCCACGGCTCGGTCAACATTATATGTAAACAATTTGTGCGTCAAAAGTGCATAAAATGCTATTTACAGTGAAACAATAGTACATTACGCGCACGCGTATCGTATACCATTTTTTTTAACGTGTGAGCTAAGTGCCCAGTTAGCACACTGTTTTCCGTGCAATGTAGAACATTCGTGCACCGTGCGCTAAGTAACTACTTAGTGAGCACTTAGCGCACGGAGTTAAAAAAAATATATTATAAAATATATTATTTTTATTTTACTATTTACTTTCTAGTATATACTTTTCATATCGGGGGGTTCCCCTCCTAAACCCTTCACGACTTATTTATTCGAAAATTTGTCATTGAACTTTACACTGCCGTCGTTAAATCATTTTTCAACTCCACATCCCTACTACTTTCTGTAATGCGGTTGCGAATTTTACACCCGCTGGCAAAAAAATAATATTCATACTACGGGCGTAAAATGTTAAGCCGATTGCGACACCCTCGGGCTGGCTTTGCCGGCCCTCGGACGCTACGAGAGGTGATAATTCTATTTTACGCCCTTAATACGAAAACTACTATTATCTTAAGGCGCAATAATAAAAAACCATTATTCTAATAAAAATTCTATTCCCAAAAGTCTTTAAAAAATCTAAACCTAAGATACAAATTGACGCTAAACGCGGTACTATATTAAACGTTACATAATTAAGTCGGTTTTTTAATAATACTGGCGCGGTAATTTCGCCAGCAATTATATCGACCGCTCCATTGGCTAGTTCCATTGGCTAATTCGGTAATTAGGTCCCCTCCACTTTGTCCTAAATACGTTTTTATGGATCCGGTATTTACTAGTACCAAAATCGGTTGGTCCTTGACACAAATTACTAAATGTAATTGGCAGTCGGTATTGTCACTCCCGATGGGACCGCAATACGGTACTGGCGATTGCTTTCCCCTTGAGGACCAGTTCACTAGGACCGGTGGTGACTGTCCCTTTATTAGTTTCCCTGACAGATACGACAGGCATTTGTCCATTGTCCGGGAGTACCACAGGTTCAACAGAATCTTATCAACCGGTACTGGTACTACCTCCATCGATGATTGTCGAAGTAGCAATTCCAACAACAATTTTCCGGTGGCTTAGTAACCAATCCTTCGCCAGTTGATGGATTTGTATCGCGGACCTGGATTGGAACACCAGTATTTCCTAGATTGTTAGTACGTGCTGGTTCAGTTCTCAGCCCAACTGTACTATTGGCGGTTACTGGTACTCTTTGAATTGCATTTGGTACCGGTATCCGTATATTTCTGGGTGGATTCATTTTCCCTTTACCATTGGCATACGGATTCCGATATTCCTGTGTTACTGGTCGGTACCATGAGTATTGGTAATTATTCACCGGAAATTTAGGTGGACCATTACCGCGGTAATCGCCTCCAAATTGATTCGACCAGGTTTCGTTGGCGGGAGAACCATTAAAATGACCAGTTGCCATGTACTGGCTCGGTATCCGACCATTAAAATTATAAGTTGATCTATTTGGACGATTTTCTAAACTATTATTCCATCATTGTATATTATGTTGGAATCCAGTCCAATTGCGCAGTGTACTTGGTCCCTTATCATTTCCTGGTCTCCATAATTCTTCGGGCTCGATTATTATTGCGTGGTATCCAATCCCAATTTTGTACTGGAGAACGATTTCGGTAGTCTGGATCGTCTACTTTATTATTTGTCCAGTTACTAGCTCTTCCCGGTGAAGTACCAATACTGGATACCGGCTCAATAATACGAACTTTCTCTTTCGGTGTTGTTTCAGTTTTTCTTATTTTATGTCGGGATCGAGTAATTTCCGTTTCGGTATTGGATTCGATCGGGGTGGTTGAATTCTCGACCTTCTGGGGAGTATTATTTCAAACTGCGAATACTGGACTTAATGAACTTTTCTTTCGTGATTCTATTTTATTTTGATCTTTTTCAAATCTATCGGTATACGTGAGATTTGGCGCGACTTTATTCGTGTCGGTATCAGACGTTATTGCCCCTCGTTTACATTCCACGAATCTATCATATTCTCGCGTTAGTTTTTCTAATTCTTCTAAATTTGCGAAATTCTGAAATCGAATACACTTTCGATATTTATCGTGTAATCCGGATAATGCTAATGTGTCTTGATAATTCGGATCAAAACCGATTCATCTGGTTTACCGGAAAAATCGATATTCCAACGCGACACTATTTCCCACGCCGGCTTCGTGTGATAATGAATTTTGGGTACAATATAAGTACTGGCATTCGATAGGCGTCTCGGTATATTAGCGGTGATGGAGTTCGATCGACGTGATGGTGATTTTGGGGCCTATCTTCATTTTCCGCGTTCCTAAAATCGTCGTCCTTTCGGAAAGTATTCGTACTTCGCCGGATCGAATGGCGTCGATTTTCTTCGCGTGGTGGTAAATCTGTCCTTCGCGCTCCATACGTAGGGGTAGGGAAAAAGAGTTCTTCGCGTGATCGTGAACGTCGTCGTTCAGTAACCCTTCCTCATGTTGGGAATCGAAAATCATTGCAGCTTAATCGACTGTCTTCGCGTTCAGGATCCCCGCGCGTCGAGAAATTATTCCCTCTCAATGCGTTTCCATTTTCGGGATATCGGGAATCTTGGCCACCGGTACTTCCACAACCTTCTCGATTTACTAAATCCTTACCTTTTCGACGCGTATATTTTATCCGACAGCGATATGCCAGAAGTCCGCCACGAAGTACGAGAAAAATACGACATAAAATTCTGAACCGTACTTATGTCGGAGTACGGAAACGCTGTGCTACATATACGGCATTTGAAAAAAAAAACGTTGAAAATTTGTCTGCATGTGTGCGGTATTTGTCCGGCATTTCTCCGACATTTCTTCGACGTGGAACTTGGAATATTTTCAATAAGAGAAAAAACTTTTGTTGCACGTGTTTATTAATGACAGCAAAAAAATACATTTATTTTATCTACAATTTACATGTACATTTAAAATCAATTCTTTAATTAAATAAATTTAATTTAGAATATAATTGGTAAACTCGACAATAGCAGCTCAAGCAGCATCAATAGCGGCTCCGACCGCAGCAGAAACCACTTGGGCAACATCAACAGCAACACAAGGGGCGCCTACAGTGTCATCCCACCAGCAAAAGGAGATTGCGGCAAGGTCGACAACCACGGCAGTATTCACATCATCACCAGAGTGGTTCCTTGGCAGCATTTCGATGTTGAAAGGCACGTTGAACCCGGAGTATTTGACCGAGTGGCATTTACGTCGAAACCAACAGCACCAGGCTACCACGGAAGGACGAACAGCAGCGGCTCCAACCTTGGAGATTCGACCTACTGGAACAGCAGTCCCAGCATTGGCGATAGCAGCTCAAACAGCCTCGATAGCGAGTTCGACCGCAGCAGCAACCACTTCTGCGACGTCAACAGCAACACAAGGGGCGCTCGCAAGAAATCATTCCGCCAACAGAAAGAGATGGCGGTAAGGTCGACAACCATTTTAACATAATTTCTAATTATATAATCTACGATGGCTGGATAACTTGCGCTTGAGGTTTAGACCTTCAACTTTAGAGTGTCAAAAAACATTTGTGTGTTTATTTTATTTTATTTTATGTGTTGTTGTATAATTATTTTTCAAACAATGTCACGTGGCCATTCTATTGTTTAAATGATGTTATCACTCAAATTTTAACGAATTACATGGCTGAATAACGTATATATCAGTAGGAGTAGTTCTTATACAGTAGCATATCGTTTCTATGTCCTTTGCGTCTATCAACGTGCAATCTTCGTCATGAACTTCTTCAATGTTCCAAATGAATGGAAGGTCACCGCCTACAGAGTGGAATGCAAGATTAGATCTAGTCCATTTTATTTGCGTAAATATGGTGCCGTTCCCATTGCTTTGCTGACAAACATAGCCACTACGACAATAAGGTACCCTCAAGAATTGCTTAATAATTCCAATTTCATATGAATCACCATTGCGGTATTTAATACAATTGTTTCTGGTTTTTGTATTTCGTTTATATGACTGAGCAACATATAAGCAATTGTCCATTAGCAATGTGTCAAATGTCTCGATCGTCGTTCCGACTATTCCTAGATAGTTTAGCGCTTCAATGATCCCACTACCGATATCAATCTCTTCTACAGATAAGTTTTTTGATTTTCCGACGATATACATTGTTGGCGAATGATGGGAAAGCATTCGTCTTCGCCACCCTTTACTTTCGACTCTTTCGCAAAAATCATAGGGAATAGTGTTCGGTTAGAATATTTCATCTCTTAAGATAGCAATGTTTATAAACATTGACGAAGTTGTGCATATCTGCAGTTCTGCGTATCGGGTTCCTAAACTAAATATTCTAGTACTCTATTTAAGTTTTCATATGGCGCACAAGATGTCACCCAAGAGGTCAAAAATTTCTGAAAATATCAGCTAAATGCAAAAGTTGGTGCACATTACAAGACATTTGCCTTATGCCATAATAATCGGAATATCGCGATACATACTCGTGTAAAAGGCTTTCAGCTTGGTTTATCGTGTCGTCAGAAACACTCGATTCATTTAATATGTGCAATGCAAATACAAGAAGCTTGTGATGTTCAAAGAGCTCTGTATTCATTATATCTGATAATAGTGGTAATGAATAATATAGAAGCCAAATTTGTAATTCAGAAGCTTTCCAAGAAGCGTAGTCCGAAATCTTACGAGGTAATCGAGGCACAAATGAAGGTGGTGTTATACACAACATTCGGTTATTGATTATTTCTACATAAGTATACAAAGAATATGGTTCACTACGAAAAGTACCACTAAACAGCAATTCAACCAGCTTTTTGGTTACTCCTAAATACACACAATTCACAGCAGTGGAGTCGATGTACTTACACACAAATGCCGACAAGCACGTGCGTCCTTTTACTCCGCATATGATCTCTTTACTTTTGCTTGCTTCTTTTGCTTGGTGTTTAGTTTCCTTAGTAGTTCTTATTTCAAACGGCCCGTATGGATAAACGTGAACATTATTACTGTGAATGCCTGGGCATTTACACTTTGGGCAACCGTAATAACGATTAAATTGTTTCATATTTAAAAATATAGATTTGGCTATTAAATCGCATGTACCGCAAATTACCCTACCGCACACGCGTATTTCGTTTGTTAATCCGTGAACTTTAACCTGCACACCGCTCTTTAATTCCTGGAATTCATTCAATATCTGTTCTAAGAAAACATTAGCTGACGGTTTTTCTGTACCGAACCAAAGGCCCGCTAAAATGACATTTTCTTTCCGATTTCTTTGATCATATGGTAACTCATTAATCGTTAAGTAATACGGCCATATGCTGTATGCAGAAGACGAAAAAATGGAAACGCCATCGGTATTCCACGTAAACGAAATATTATTTCAGTCTTGTAAAAAATTATTTTCTTCGTTCAATTGTTTGTAAATGTTGCCGTCATAAATGTCTTCGTAATTATCATTATTTATTTTTTGCCGATTATGACGATGTTGTAAACTTTCGTAAAAGCCAGGTCTTTTGTACAATGACTGAAGTTGTTCCACTATAGAAATAGTAATAAAGAAAAACTTTTTCATTTGACCATGACGCGTGCACGAGTCACTTTCCTCCTTCAATGGCGTATAACACTTGGAACATATGTAATGCCTAACGATATAAAGCACAATTAGTGACCACAGAAACAGAACTCAATAACTGTAAAGCAATATTGAAAAAATAATTTCAGCAATTAATCATCACCTTAATGACATTACGACTAAATGTTTCATTTAAATATTGAGCTTACAGGTAACTTATTTTTAAATTGCTTGTTGTAATGTATAATTGTTTATTCTTATTATGTTGTTTACCGGTAATTATATATATATATATACAGGGTGATCGGCCAACCATTACCCAGCGGCCAACTCTAGATTCTACAGATAATTCTGAAAAGATTTCCGGGAAGGTAGAGTTTTTAAGTTATTCAACACTAAACTTTAGGTGAAAAAATCACATTTTTTGAACTATCTCGACTCTGTTTGAAGGTATCTTAACGAACCGGAGCTCATTTTAAAGATATTTTAAAGCTCTATAAATTGTCTCTGTTGGTTTTTGACCTACAATGAATATCTCTCTTGTTATAGCCATAAAAACGGGGTAAATGCCGATTTTTCAGGGTTTTCGCGTTTAACTCGTTTCGACACATAGTTACCGAAATATCACACAGGAAAAAGTTGTAGGCCTTGAAAAAACAAACATTTTTTGTCCTCTAATACGATGCGATTAAATTAAAACTGAACCCTACAAGAGTCTCGTAAAGTCGACAAAATACAGTACGACAAATAAATCGATATTAATAACAAAATGTTATGAAAACGAGTGCAAATAGGGTTCAGTTTTAATTTAATCGCATCGTATTAGAGGACAAAAAATGTTTGTGTTTTCAAGGCCTACAACTTTTTCCAGTGTGATATTTCGATAGCTATGTGTCGAAACGTGTTAGACGCAAAAAACCTGAAAAATCGGCATTTACCCCCGTTTCTATGGCTATAACAAGAGAAATATTCATTGTAGGTCAAAAACCAACAGAGGCAACTTGTATAGCTTGAAAATATCTTTAAAATGAGCTTCGGTTCGCTAAGATACCTTCATACAGAGCCGAGATATTTAAAAAAAAAGTGATTTTTCCCCCTAAATTTTAGTGTTGAATAACTTAAAAACTCTACCTTCCCGGAAATCTTTTCAGAGGAAAAAGTTGCTCAGAATTATCTGTACAATCTACAGTTAGCCGCTGGGTAATGGTTGGCCGATCACCCTGTATATATATATATATATATATACAATATATATACAGGGTGTTTCTTTTAAGTTGAAACTGTCGAATATCTCGAAAAGTAGGCACTCTACGAAAAAATGTTAAGAATAAAAATTTAATGGGTCTAAGGTGTACATACAGTCATATTAAAATTGGCCCCCCACACCGACCCTGGGGGCGGTGGTGGGGGTAAGTTCGAAATCTTAAATGGGAACCCCTATTTTTTATTGCATATTCAGATTCTTTTAATAAAAATGCGTATGATTTGTCTAAAACATTTTTCTCGTTTCGCGATAGATGGCGCTGTAATCGACGAAATTCAATTTTCCTTCATTTTACTGTTTACAGAATACACGCTTACGATTCTGCAATACTCAAAATTAGTCTTAAAGCAAAATTTTCAGATTTTGAATTATTTACATTTCAAATCTCTTACGATTCGAGGTACTTACGGAATCATCGTTTAATTAAAGTAAGTGTTCAAAATGATGACCTTCGGCTTCAATGCACTTATCAATGCGTAATTCAAATGAATTTATACAACGGAGAAGTGTATCTTCTTGAATTTCAGCACATGCACTTGTAATTCGATCAATCATATTCTCACGGATCGGACCGCCTCTACCAATCCAGCGATCATTGAAATCACGATAAATCACGATCTCGTGCTACCGCTGAATAGTGTGCCGGACAACCATCATGTTGAAACCACATGTTCTGCCGTATTTCTAAGATCAAGTCTTCAAGCAATATTGGCAGTTCATTTTCCAAAATGTCTCGATACTTTGGACCATTTAAGCTGCCTTCAATAATGTGGGGACCGATCAGTTTGTTGCCAATTATTCCACACCATACGTTGACAGCCCATGGACGCTGGTGTTCGACTTCACGAAGCCACTGCGGATTTTCAGTACTCCAGTAGTGCATGTTGTGTCGATTAACTATTCCATGGTTTGTAAAAGACGATTCGTCAGAGAATAATACATAACGAAAAAAGTTGGAATTTTGTTGTACTTGTTCACGTGCCCACTGACAAAAAGTTACCCGATTTTGAAAATCAATACCGTGCAGTTCTTGATGTAAAGAGACATGATACGGATGAAATTTATTACGTTTTAAAATTCTCCAAACACTGCTCTGAGTTATTCCGGAATCACGACTAATATCTCGTATACTAACGTGAGGATTATTAGCCACTGCAGCTAATACAGCAATTTCATTATTTTCTCCAGTGACTGTTCTTGTACGGGTCTTTTTCTTAGGTTGAACACTTCCGTCCATAGTAAATTTTCTAATAGTACGATAAACTGAAGCAATTTGAAAAATTCTTTATTTCTGTGGTCAGTCATGTCATAGTGGAAATGGTGTATTTTTATTGTTAATGTTTTGCAGAATCGTAAGCGTTCATTCTCAGTAACAGTAAGATGAAGAAAAACTGAATTTTGTCGATTACAGCGCCATCTATCGCGAAACGAGAAAAATGTTTTAGACAAATCATACGCACTTTTATTCAAAGAATCTGAATATGCAATAAAAAATAGGGGTTCCCATTTAAGATTTCGAACTTACACCCCAGGGGCGGTGTGGGGGGGGGGGCAATTTTAATATCACTGTATGTACACCTTAGACCCATTAAATTTTCATTCTTAACATTTTTATGCGTACTTTTCGAGATATTTGACAGTTTCAACTTAAAAGAAACACCCTGTATATATATATACAGGGTGTACGAAAAGTTCCGGGACGGTTGAATAACTTTCGAAAGAATAAAAATTTCAAAAATCGCCGAAATACGTGATTCGATTTTTCAAACAAGCAATTTTTTGAGAGGGGGTTTCGGCCCCCCAACCTCAAGGGGGGCGGGGGGCACGAGAGGGGCCAAAAATCTTAAATGGCAACATGGTTTGAGTGGGGGCTCATTTGAAAGGTATTTTCGAGACGAATTCAGATCACTGGTCATAGAGGGCGCTGCGATCATTTTTCGCAGATATTATATATATATATATATATATATAGGTTTGGAGTGTCTCCTTTTACAGTTTCCAAGGATTTTTATAGATGTTTGCACGCTTTCTATTGTCTTACAAAAAATTTAATTATTTGGCCCGAACGAGAAACTTTGCATGCTACAATGCCTGAATGTTTCAAATAAAGTTTTGGCAAAAAAATTACTGTTATTATTGACTGTTTTGAAATTTTTATTGAAAAGGCAAATAATTTACACTCAAGTGCTGAATGTTGGTCGAATTACAAACACCATCGAACAATAAAATATTTAATTGGTATCACACCACAAGGCTATGTAGCTTTCATTTCAGAAGGCTATGCTGGACGTGCGAGTAATAAATTTATAACTGAAAATTAAGGATTTTTAGATCATCTTTTACCTGGAGATGTGCTATTGCCGATCGAGGATTCATGATCCAAAATCAATTAAATTTACTTCATGCTCATCTAAACATTCCTGCATTTACAAAAGGTACCCAATTACATTGATCTTAATTTCTATTTTTTATAACATTGTTGAAGATGAAATGTGTTGCAGGAATGTCGCAGTTTCATCCAAAAGAGTTAGAAGAGACCCGAAATATTGCTCATGTGCGAATCCATGTGGAACGAGTCATTGGATTGCTGAGACAAAAGTATACGATCTTGAACAGTACCCTACCCGTCAGATTATTACGCACGACACAAAATAATATGCATGTTTTCGATGAAATTGCACATGTTTGCTGTGCTTTAGTAACTCTTTGTCCATCGGTAGTTTCTAAGTAAAAAGTAAACAAATTTAAAAAAAAAAAAAAAAAAAAAAAAAAAAAAAAAAAAAAGAAAAAGAAAACAATGACAATGACAATGAAAATGAAAATAATAATATTAAGAAGAAGAAGAATGTTTCTATGTAATATTTATATTAAATATTTAATATAAAATACAAATTAAAGATACATATAGATTTACATTATTTATTTCCTTTCAACAACATATTATTAACAACAATTATGTTCGTAGAAAAATTAATTTATAATAAGTGACCAAAGACGTTTGTGGAACATGTTTGGCAAACCCAACATAATGCAGGATCATTAACCAAATTTACACATTCGACATGAAACCAGACAATCGGACATTCTTCGTTCGCACATCGGATCATTGGTCTGCCATCATTCTGCTGCCTACATACGCACCATAATTATGGCTGAACATGACTGTTCGATGATGTATACCATCGAGCTAAAAGTTCAGGTATAACTACATGACGATGAAACAGCAGTGATTTTTGCAAATTACTGTGTAAAAAGTTTTCATCCAGATAGATTCTTTCCACATTCAAGTATCTCCTTGACCAAACAATACAATCGCAGTACGAAGTGTTGGTTAAATACATCTGCATTTGGACTTGGTAGTAGTAGTCATGCTCTTGTTTTACCATTACCAACAGTAATTACCATTTCCACTATCGTATAAAAAACAATTCACCATCTTAACAAAAGATTGTAAATCACCGCAATCTTTTAATCCATAGGGGCACTTAATTTCAACGGAGAAGCTCAGACTACAGGATTTTGCAAAGATATTACAAAACCTGTACTACGAAATGAAAAATTACTATGATTCTTCAGGGCAACTTTTTCGTATTCTTTCCTTGCTGCACCTTCATGATGGAGGCCGTATGTAGTTGTGTTGGTTGTAAATAAAACTCTTTCGGGGTAGCATATTCTTTTTATTAAAGAAAGAGATGGTGTGTCTAAAGAAGTGTGGCAAACATGCTTGAATTCTTGAACAGAAGCCGTAATTCTACCGGCTCGAAATTCGTACCAGTTTGATGTTGTACTTTGCTCAACGGTCAAACGTTGTACATTGTCCTTTTCTTCTTCTGTTATAGAAAAATCAATTTCAACGTTTCGCAGCTCTTCGATACTGGCAGTTTCGAAACCGGAATCCTACAGGTCTGTTAGGACCTTCATAGGTTAGTCGCAGGCCTGTGCAACTAACGCAAACGGAACGACTCCTTAATGCCACCTGATTGGCCGTGGTGGCGCTAGTGATAATGGTTTGCCCCGTCTATGTACCACACGTCGATGCCGCCGGGCCGGGGCTCCAGTACACAATACACACATGTTTACGCCGTTTTAATACATTTGTTTTATTAGGTTAAAATGTTTCATTTCAAATTTGTTCTTGGTGTTAAGGGTGTAAGCATGTTTATACAGGGCGCGTGCGTACGATCCGAACATAGGGCATGTCATGTTAAAGGTAGAGCGTTCCTGATTGGCCAGTTCCAGCCCATACGGTTCTCCCCATTGGCCGTGAGAGAGCATGGAATGGCTGAAACTGGAGATGCAAGTACTGCCTTCACTGTTCAGTACTTCAGTCAGCCACATTCAGTAATTCAGCCTGAAGTAAACATTGAGTGCACGATAAAAGATCGTAGATGTAATTTTCCTACGTTTAATGTTGTAAATTCACATTTAAGCCGGTAAGAAAGTTACAACGTGGTGTAGTGAATTTGTAGTAAATTTACAACATTAAGCGAAGGAAAATTACCACAATTAATAGGTTTTTTACATTTACGATTTTTTACAGTGTAGGAAAATTATATCTACGATCTTTTATCGTGCACTCAATGTTTACTTCAGGCTGAATTACTGAATGCAGCTGACTGAAGTACTGAACAGTGAAGGCAGTACTCGTATCGTCAGTATCCGCCACTCCATGCCTTCTCGCGGCCAATGGGGGGAGCCGTATGGGCTGGAACTGGCCAATCAGGAACGCTCTACCTTTAACATGGCATGCCCTATGTTCGGATCGTACGCTCGCACCCTGTATGTATTATTGTAAGGGTACGTATATGTAATAAAAGGAAGTTTTGCAGTGTCAACAACTGCAGACAGTATGGCAATATTTAATTTCTGTTCTTGTTCAATCTAAACGTAATATATGTATAATTTATAAACATAAAAGCTGAAATGATTTGTATTTAAAAAACTGAAATACATGAGTAATGTTATATCATTACAATAATTACATTACATATGTATAAAAGCAATCAACAAATCCATTCAATAAAAAAAAACAAATTTTCGTAAGTAATTTTCATAAAGTAATGAAGTTGGTACGTGAAGAATATAAAAACAATACAAAACTAATGTTGGCGTGGTGCCTCGCTCGCTTCGCTCGCTCAGAAACTTCGACCCAGTGGAGAGTCGGCTATTCCTTAAGACTCGTTTGTTTACTAACAGCTTTCAATTATATTATAAAATTATATCGATATTTAGGGGTCCAATCATATTTAGGTCCAAGTCGCTTCGATATATGTGTTACAACAATATAGTGTTTCTTATATGTATGAAAATTGAAAATGAGCATTTTCAAAACTTCGACCCCGACAACAGGCCAGCCGAAGTATTAATAAATAAAAGTTGCAAAACACTTACTTCATGCACTTGTATTCTAATAGACTATTCGATGCATATTACATGTTTACTGTGTTTTACTAGTTACTGTCTGTATTATTATGATATTATATATACAATATATATACATATAATTCGTCAAAGATATCTTGAAAGTGTCGAAAAGATCTATGACGGATATCTTATAGATATCTATAAGATATCTTTTAGATATATCGAAATAGTTATTTTCGTATCAAGGGCGTAAAAGAACTTTGCGCCCGTAGGTGGTCACCGCGCCCGAGGAGCTGGCAAAGACTACCCCTGGGGGGTAGGGGGTCGAAACGTCGAAATTTGATGAAAAACAATAGGGTAATTTTTTTGCCGCGATGACCAAATTCAATACTTTTTCAGACAGTCATAAACATTTTAAACCAGTTTTTATGGCATTATCGTTGACTTTAGGAAGAAAATGCATACAACCTTTTTTGTAGAGAATTTCATGCTCTATCTTTTTTGTTTGAAACATTTTTTAATAAAATTTGTATTTTTCAAAATAAATGCAAAAAACTACAAAGAAACTTAATTGGGGCTAATTTTTTTTAGTAATGGACGGGTGGATCTGCCCCAAAATCTAATCAGATCTAAGTTATGCCAAGACGCGTATTTAAAAAAAAAAATTATGTCAATACGCTTATCCGTTCGCGAGTTATCGCGCGACAAAAAAACGGGACGTACGGACGTACGGACGTACGTACGTACAAGATCACGGACACAATTTTTTTTATTATTGATTTGGGTTCCTTAGGGTCTGACACGTCGACATTTGATGAAAAACTATATGGTAATTTTTTTGCCCGAAGTGACCAAATTCAATACTTCGTCCAGACTTAGTCTGGGGTCGAAGTAATATATTTTCTGTGCAAAGAGTTCTATGTACATTTAAAAACTTATAAATCACTGCAAGATTACTGCACATGAGACACTAATTGAAATCTGTTCATATATAATTACTAAAAATTTGAAAACTCCGTTTGTGCTGTTTCTTTTTCACTTTTCCACTGCACGTTGTTACTCTCGATTTGAAATAATAAAAGCGGCGGGAATCTGAAAACGGCGGAAACTCAAATTTAAATCGTCCTTCGCGCTGCGCAGTTTCTAAGGAATGGTGGAACGACGCGTCGGAGGGGGCTCACCCACCATTGTCAGTGGCGCCCTCATACACCGCTAGGTGGACGCAAAAGGAGACACTATCTGCCAAGTATAGGTGTACGGAGTTGCATACGCCTGGTTTGTCGAAAATGTAATGCAAATGCAACTGCTGCGATATGACTGCAAACTTCTCCAAGTCCAGCCTTACATGTACAATGGGCACACGAAATGCTACCATCAATCAAAATTATGACCCAAACATGCAAATTTTAGTCATTCATATGCTGAGAGTGCTTCACCTATAAATATAAATTATAAATACATTTAAATCAGTTACAAATGATGTATAATATAGTATTAAGAAATAAAAAAATTACTCAACCTGTATACCAAATACAGTTAACTAACCTCTCCGATAACAATATAATTATCCAGTATCTTCTTGCATATCATTTTCTGAATAAATTCAGCTTCGTAATATTTAAAAGCCTCCAAACTTTTGTAAGCTTTTAATTGTTGCGTACTGTAAAAGCTGTGAGTGAAAATGAAGTAGCTTACGATATCCAAATAGTGTACTTCGGGGATATTGTTTACGTCAAACGTACATTCTTTGTCTTTTAACGCGTAAGGATCGACGTTATTTATTATTTCCAATTTTCGTAAATATCGAGTCTTCATATCGGGGGCTAGAGTTGTAAAATAGTCCCTATTCGCCATTATTTTTAATAAAATACTCCGTTTTTAAATCGGTTTAACCTGTCAAATTGCTGGTGTTTGTCCTCCAGTATCCTCCATCTTGCATTTTAGGGGCTCGTGACGTCACAGCATGAAATGCTCTATTAACTACTAATATTGAATAAAATCTAATTTTCTAATTTAACGTGCAAGTATTACCGCTACATTACTCCCTTTCCAGCGACTGGGCCAGGAGCCATTTATCTGTCTGGAAAATGTACGTATCGTCCCTGCAATGTATTCCAATATAGGGATTATCCCTAGATGAACGCGAGTGGCAGCCCTGCGCTTGGCAACGCCGCAGACCACTTAGCGCGCGTAACGAATACGATAGATTCAGACTAGAGATGGGCGATACACCCCTAATGTATCGATACCTCGTATCGATACGTATCGATGGAGCATGTATCGATAAAATATCGGTCTTCAAATATCGATACAAACTGTATCGATACATTAATCCGTGAGAACAAAAATACTATAATTACTTTCTCAGAGCTCAAATTTTGAAAAAAAATAAGATAACTTTTAATTTGTTTTCTATTACTAATCTGAAATAAAGAGAAATTTCCAGGGTTTCTAAAATAAAATTTTATTACAAAATAACACTTGCACTTTTTACATAAACATGTGACATTTTAAGTAAATACTGTATGTACATGAAGTCATGAACATGTTACGAACTAAAATATTGTAGTGTAATAGAATATTTTTCTCCAACATATAATATCTAGAATTATCTTAAAGATAAACCAAATTAAACTAAATACCAATCGTCGCGGTCTAATGAATGTAAAAATAACAGCTCGTTTAAATGACTGCTTGATAATCTATTTCTTTCCGCTGTCAAAATATTGCCTGCTTCGGAAAATAATCTTTCCGAAGGAACTGATGTGGCAACCAGTGCCTGAAAACGCTGTGCCAAAGATTTTAATGGCGATGAATGGAAGTTTTTCCAAAACTGAGACGAACTTTCATTGAGACCTATGGGTGGTTGATTCAAATAAAATTTAAAATCATGTGGCATTTCATTGGGATCAACATTTTGTTGAGATCGAGACTTTGACAACTCAACCAATCCTTCATGGTGCATCCAAAAGTTATCAGTGTTCAATGGATGCCGCTCATTTTTGTTACACGCTTTATTTTCATCCTGCATGTCTATCTCCGCCTATGCATGTAATAATGCAGTGATTTTGTTTAATAGCAGCCGCACAATCCAAATTATTTTTAAAATTAACTTTTCTGAATCTCAGATCTAAGATTGTCGCGGCAGCCAACAAAAACATTTTTTCTGTGTTTTGAAACCTTTTAGAAAATTGCTCGTTTATTGCAGCATGAAAGTGTCGTCCAATATTAGTAGCAGGTTGCATTTTCATTAGCTGATTCCTCAATGTATTTATAATAGGAATAACCTTACTAGCGGTTATGTATGATTCACCACAAACGATTTTTGTGGCCTCATTGAAGGGCTTTAATAATGCGATGAATTCTTTGGCAGCCATGATTTCTATTGCTGTTAGCATCGGTGGAGCAGTTGGACATTGTAACAAAATTATGCTGATTATTTCGGATAAATCTAAGAAGCGTTCCAACATTGCGTACGTAGAATTCCACCTTGTTTCTACACTTTGAATCAGTTTCAAGGGTGATCTTTTTCGGAGCATGTCTGCCGCTACAACCGATTTTTTTAAAAATTTTACAATTACTTTTACTTCCATGCAAAATTCCTTAACTTGATCGTCGGTTTCCATAACCCTACTAGGAACTAAGTTAAGAGTGTGTGAGAAACACGGTAAATGTTTTTTACTGTCGAATGCATCACATATTGCTTTCGAAATATTCTGCGCATTATCAGATATGACTCCAATGATTTGTTCTGAACGGATGCCCCAATCATTCGTCATCTCCTTCAGCCATGCTTCTATATTTTCAGAAGTATGCTTTTCATTCAGCTCCAACACTCCCAAAGCGACCACTTATGTCGAGAATCTTTTAAATAATATGACGTTAAACTTGAATAGCTTCTTGTATTCAGATGATCTGTCCAAATATCCGTAGTCAAAGATAAATCAGTCACTCCGTTTAGCTTGATTTTGATTTGAAGAGAAAGAAATTTATATTTATCTTCTATCATCTGCGTGATGGATTTTCTGCTATAATAGCCCGCTGTAAGCAACGGTTTACCAAAAAAGAATTGCATAAAAAAATTATAAAATTTTTAAACGATTTGCGACGACCGCCAAAAAAGGGGAAAAAGAATAATACTCTGGATGGAAGGAATGTTATTACTGCTGAAGAGTGTTTGAGCGAGTGTGTGCAAAATGAATGCATCCCGGTTGCGAACGAGAATGACTGCGTTATAAACTATTGGATGGGTGAGAGCGAAATGCAACAGTCTAGTGAATGTGATGTAAGACAAAATGATACGAGTGAATCGGGAAAGAATGAATTGCAAGAAAATGAGAGACGGAATGAAAGGAGAGAGAATGAGAAAAGGAATGAAACGCGAGAGAATGAGAAAAGAAATGAAAGGCGAGAGAATGAGAAAGAAAATGAACGTTGAGAGATCGTATTAGAAATACGACATACGATTATACGACATTAGCGGCAAACGAATTCGACAATATATCTAAGTTTTATCTGGATTTTATTTGAATCGGTCCATGCAAAAAGGGCACTAAGTCCATTTTTGGGTAAATTGAGATAATGATAAATTCTTACTTTTTAGGCTCCGGTCTATCATTTGGCACTTATTTAAATTATTAATCTTTATTTCCTGATGTCCGATTTATGCAAAAAGGGCCCTAAGTCCAGGACTTAGATCCCTTTTTGCATAAATTGGAAATGACATTTTTTATATCGCGTATTATTTACACTGGGAAAGAAATGTAGTAAAAGATAGTATTTAATACTAGGTACTTATTGCGGTAAAATATGTGCCAATAAATACATGTCGTATATTTTACCACTATATATTGTCAAGATATGTTGTAGGATACGCGTTGTAGTTGTATACTATAAGAAATATATAAATATATAATCTAATACTATTATATAATAGTTGCAACTACACTGGCGAACAACTAATACAGTACAAGTTTTGTATACTATCCATATAGGTAAATATAGTTATT
The DNA here is from genome assembly GCA_030407085.1 of Trichopria drosophilae. Lineage (NCBI taxonomy): Eukaryota > Metazoa > Arthropoda > Insecta > Hymenoptera > Diapriidae > Trichopria > Trichopria drosophilae. The sequence goes on from CM059586.1 coordinate 107,533,143, forward strand.
TTAACATATTCGAAAATCATGTTACCACAATGTTTAGTATTGAAATATTAAATATGAATAATTCAAAGTTATTCGTATTAAGAGAGATTTGTTTACTGATTACTACACACATACTTACTGTATTTACAAATAACAATAATCTTTCGGAGCTATTGTAATTTAACGTCGATCTCTTACTGTTCGTGCGTATTTCATATTATATCTAGGGTTTCTACAATTCCCTGATATAATCGCCTACTGTTACTGATGAAAAAGATAATGAATTTAGTTCTTAATACACCGCAAAATGTAATTATACATTCTATTATACTTTTGAAAATAAATTAGTTAGCTGCGTTATAAAATGACTACTTTTTTTCATCTTACACGTGATTCATGCAAAAAGGGACCTAAGTCCACTGATATTTTTTATAATTATTAAAAATCCTCTTTAACTTTAAGCATAGAACGATATTTGTACCATTGTAAGTGCATAAAAGCAACATTTCTATTAAATAATATTTTTATTTTTCATTTTGTAAGAAAAGTAAATCAGTTTTTTGCGTTTTTCCAACAATTATGTATATGGACTTAGTGCCCTTTTTGAATGGACCGATTCATTTATGTTATTGATAAAACATTAGGTTAAAATTTAATAATTTGTAAACCAGTGATATAGTCATGAACTTTGTAGCCTTTTAAGAACAATTTTGTCATAATTACTTCATTCTGTATAGGAGTTCATCTTTATTCGCAATCTTTATAATTGTCTCCTTAATGTTTGTGTCTTTAAGGTTATATTGAAGCTGTTAATTGATTATCTATCGAAATAAATAATAAATAATAAATTTACTCAAATAATAATATAATACAACTGATTTTGTAACAAGAGTTTGATTTATCATTATATAATCAAACAACGCTGGGAGTATATGGAAAGGCCGCCATATAGAAAAAACGAAGTAATTATGGCAAAAATTGTTTTACAGTTATTTTTGTCGTAAAAGATATATAAAAAATAATTACATTTTAAATATTGTTTTCATATTTATTAGTCATTTCTAATAATCTAAACCTCCAAAAAACACTGTACGTAAAAAAACTCGCCAATTTATTATTTTTCGCCAATTATTTATTTATTCCACAAAAAAGCACTAAAATCATGTAATAAGGTAAAGTTCTTTCTAGGGAAAGAAACGATTCCCTTGGCTATTTATATATATATATATATATATATACAATAATTCGGAAGACAAACTTTCTGTATATTCTTAACTCCACAGAATATTTTTGAAAAGTAGGTAATGAAAATTCAAAACAATAAATACAAAGTAATGCTAAACAATTTTTTCACAAACATAAGATTACTAAACAAATATTATTTTCTTCACACCGGGAGGAAAGCAGCAACTTTCCTCCCGCAAGCGGAAGGAAAGATGCCGCTTATCCTCCCGGCCATAAAGAAAAATCGTATACTTCCCTCGGGAAGTAAAAAAGAATGCTTCAGACTGCCTGTTTCTCACCCTCGGCTTCACCTCGGGTAAAAATTACACGCAGCCTGAGACATTCTTTATTTTACCTCCCTCGTTGAGTAATATACTATACATTAAATCTTACTTAATGAAGTTTAAAAATGGATATAATATCGCTAATATATTTATAAGTCCTTATTCCAAGCATTCCTCCAGTTAGTTACACGCTTTAGAAAAATTAATGAACTGTACATTACATTTCATAATATTTTTAATAGCGTATGTTATGTATATACATATAGATATACATTTTCAAGAATTAATGTACCCTGAACAAAATTTACACCGTTTAACGAAATAGATTTACTTGAAATTGATTTACTTGTGTCAAGTAATCATGTTTTTTATTCAAGTAAATGATTTCTTTGGCATATTACATACTAAATTTAAAAAATATCGGGTTGAATCAAGATATTACTTTTGTAAAACAAAAAAATAATTTCCTTCATGGTATTAAATCATATTTCTTGAAAGAAGTAAATCATTTGAAACAAATATTTTTCTTCACCAAAAAATCATATAATCTTTATAAAAATCTTGGTATAACGGTCCTTGTACAAGTGTAAATAAACAAAGAGGTAAATACTGCGTAACTGTGATATCAGTTCACGCGGAAGATCTTAACTATTATTAGAAATTATACAGCATTGAAAAATGTATTTAACTATTGGGAAATAAATTAAATACTATCTCTCTGGTGTGTATATACATATAAATCTGTAAAAAAAAGTACGTTTCGCACGAACGGTCATGTGTGCTCATCAGCAGGGTCATGACCGTCTTCCCTAGACGTAATTATTTAATAATGTAATGAAAGAAAGGAACTTTTCTTTTCTTTAGAGTTTCGGGATAAAAATTCTAAAGATTGAAAAAAATTCAATAGAACGACGAGCCGTAAAGCAAAAGAATTGTAAAAATACAGTTGTAATAAATTTTCTTGGCCCTTTTTATTAAATTAATTAAAAAAGGCAAGAAAATTTAATTAATTAATTAAAAAAAGTCAAGAAAATTTATTACAACTGTATTTTTACAATACAGTTGAAACTCCTTTAAAAAAAATCATATGTTTAGATTGATGAAATGGTAAGACTTATTTTTGGCAACAATTTACTCATATCAAAAAACAGTTTTTTAATTCTTGTTAATCGTTTACTTAAATAATCCCCACAAAATATTCATTTAAAGATCAGGATTTAATCTGACCAATCAACTATTTTCTTTAAAATATTAATTTAATTTCTTACAAATGTTTAAATATTGATTAAGTTCCAGTGAATATTTGCATGATATAAGAAATCTGTTTCTTCCTGTACATCGCATATTTTTTTCTTCGAATAGGTATTTATTTGAAAGCAATAAACATTTACTACTACATATCAATTAACTCCGCTCGGCGACTTGAAGTGGATCAACAATCTTTTTAATTTCAGAAATATTTCCTTCATTCAAGAAATTTAGTTCTTGAAAACTGTGATATACAGAGAAAGGTTTTTATGATAAGTACATAAATTACAGAAAAAAATCAGCGTCTTCCATACACGAACAGGAAGACTGCCGGCCGGAAAAGTTTTTCCAAATGACAAAAATTTTTTAAATTGCTCGGATCGAAAAAGTAAAAATTGGTATTTGTAGGGGATTCAGATACGCATCTTTTTTCTTTTTGACAAAAATGTCAAAAATGTCATTTTAATTTGAAATCAAATTTCAATATTGTTTCACTTTAAGTATCGGTAATGAATTCATTTTTGCAAATTTAGCAGCGGAAGAAATACCAAATTGATCGCAAATGTTTTCCGCGTCTAAAGCAATAAGAAAACATGAAGTGAGTTTTAAAAATTATTTCACTTAAACGAGATAGTAAAACGAATACCTAGTTAGTTTATTTATATCTCAGGGCAAACCTTGATTTCTACCGGGAAATCTACCCGAAACAAAATTCTACGTGACCCTCCACCTTTCTTAACCGGGGTTGGGACCGGCTTTGGCGGAGTTGACGTGGAAACTTTGTCCGATAGGTTAAAATTTACAGTAAATTGAAGATGGGAAATTTAAGTGGAGCGAAATGGAAGAATCGGACAAAGTCCACGCCATATCTATTTTCAGAAATAGTTTAATTAGCTATTTTCTTCCTATCATTCACTACCATATTCGTCTTCGCTTTATAGCCTTTTCTTAGGCGACTTAATTTTTTCTCATCTGATAGTTTTATGTTTTTTAGATATTTAACATAATTTTCGCCGCTTAGTATTTCTTCCATGGTTGCCATCTTCGTCATCCGCTTCGTATCCTTTGTCGTCTTCGACGGAACTGACGTCAAAGGCCTCGGAGTTGCTGATATCCAGGTTGTTGGGGAGGTCTTCGATGTCGTCATTTTCTTCGATTTCTGCCTCCATTTCCTCTATTATCAGGCAGAGCTCATCAATTAAATCCGCTTCTTCCTGATCGATGATAGATCTCGCTGTTTCGATGGGTTCACCCCCTTGTCCAAATGGGATACACATAGTAGATGTTTAAGCAATGAAGTCCACTGAGATATTAACTATTATAATCAGTGCGACTGGCAGGGTCATGGTTAGAAATAATGGAAGGAGGACGATAATGGGAGGGTTTAAGCCTGCTAATGCCTGCAGTTACAATGGCTCGAGATATCATGGTAGTTTCCGACATTGTACCCTACGAAAAACCGTTTATTTCCTCACAAATTACTGCATAGAAACATAGGAAGCTGTTATTGTAATATTAAGAGGAAATATTAGATTGGAAAGAACGAAGTGATTATGGCAAAATTATTTTACAGTTATTATTGTCGTAAAAGATATGTAATAAATAATTACATTTTAAATATTGTTTTCATATTTATTGCCCAGACAACATGGGTTGACTAAAAGTCGACTAAAGTCGACGGAAGTATTAGTCGACTTTAGTCGACTGTGATGTTGACTTTAAAATGTTGACTTTAGTCGACTGAAGAAAGTCGACTACCAGTTGACTGTATATTGACTATAGTTGACTATAGTTAACTGGGAGCCAATTACGTCCAAAAAAGCGGAGTTCGATAGTTTAGAAATTATATAATGTAAGTGATACATATATATCCCCGCAAGGGGGCGCATGGATATATGAGTTAAAGGCACAAATTTAGATAATGAAAAGATATCGTTATGATATGATAACGTTTTGATAATGAAAACTGCGATTTAACATTATGTATATTGTCCCGACACTCCCGACGTTTTTTTATGTCGGTATATAGCAGTGGGACGTTATCGGCAATTAAATCGCTTTTTTTCTTTGAAGACCTATTGCTATTACTATATGAAGTAAATAAAGTAAAGTTTTTATTCGTTTGTTGATTTCAAGCTAAATGAACGTCGTTTGAAAGTCAATAAGGCAATTCGATGGTTGGTATATACTATAAACCTACAGCGTTTTCATTGACTGCACTAGTACGCACTGAGTGCATCTCTGGCTCGTAATTATTTATGCGTTAAAAAAGAATACATAGAGATAAACTCAGCACTCACTAGTGCGGTTACGCGCTATATTTGGCAACACTGATATCTATCGTTCAAATAAACGCGGTTATTTTGTTCAAATATTAAGAAAGCGAATGTTCAAGTAAGCGGGGTTTTACTGTATGTAAAAGTATAAAAGTAAACTAAATACAAAAATAAACTAGTGTTGGCGTGTTGCCTCGCTCGCTTCGCTGGCTCAGAAACTTCGACCCAGTTAGAAAGTCGGCTATTCCTTAATACTCGTTTGTTTACTAACAGCTTTCAATTATATTATAAAATTATATCGATATTTAGAGGTCCAATCATATTTAGGACCAAGTGGCTTCGATAGATATGTTACAACATATCAACATTGAACATTGAAAATGAGCATTTTCAAAACTTCGACCCTAACAACAAGCCAGACGAAGTATTAATAACTAAAAGTTTCAAAATACTTACTTCAAGCACTTGTATTGTAATAGACTATTCGATGCATATTACATGATTGCTGTGTTTTCCCACCCCCCCCCCCCCCCACCCCCCCCCCCCCCCACCCCCCCCCCCCCCCACCCCCCCCCCCCCCCACCCCCCCCCCCCCCCACCCCCCCCCCCCCCCACCCCCCCCCCCCCCCACCCCCCCCCCCCCCCACCCCCCCCCCCCCCCACCCCCCCCCCCCCCCACCCCCCCCCCCCCCCACCCCCCCCCCCCCCCACCCCCCCCCCCCCCCACCCCCCCCCCCCCCCACCCCCCCCCCCCCCCACCCCCCCCCCCCCCCACCCCCCCCCCCCCCCACCCCCCCCCCCCCCCACCCCCCCCCCCCCCCACCCCCCCCCCCCCCCACCCCCCCCCCCCCCCACCCCCCCCCCCCCCCACCCCCCCCCCCCCCCACCCCCCCCCCCCCCCACCCCCCCCCCCCCCCACCCCCCCCCCCCCCCACCCCCCCCCCCCCCCACCCCCCCCCCCCCCCACCCCCCCCCCCCCCCACCCCCCCCCCCCCCCACCCCCCCCCCCCCCCAACTGCTTGATAATCTATTTCTTTCCGCTGTCAAAATATTGCCTGCTTCGGAAAATAATCTTTCCGAAGGAACTGATGTGGCAACCAGTGCCTGAAAACGCTGTGCCAAAGATTTTAATGGCGATGAATGGAAGTTTTTCCAAAACTGAGACGAACTTTCATTGAGACCTATTGGGTGGTTGATTCAAATAAAATTTAAAATCATGTGGCAATTTCATTGGGATCAACATTTTGTTGAGATCGAGACTTTGACAACTCAACCAATCCTTCATGGTGCATCCAAAAGTTATCAGTGTTCAATGGATGCCGCTCATTTTTGTTACACGCTTTATTTTCATCCTGCATGTCTATCTCCGCCTATGCATGTAATAATGCAGTGATTTTGTTTAATAGCAGCCGCACAATCCAAATTATTTTTAAAATTAACTTTTCTGAATCTCAGATCTAAGATTGTCGCGGCAGCCAACAAAAACATTTTTTTCTGTGTTTTGAAACCTTTTTAGAAAATTGCTCGTTTATTGCAAGCATGAAAGTGTCGTCCAATATTAGTAGCAGGTTGCATTTTCATTAGCTGATTCCTCAATGTATTTATAATAGGAATAACCTTACTAGCGGTTATGTATGATTCACCACAAACGATTTTTGTGGCCTCATTGAAGGGCTTTAATAATGCGATGAATTCTTTGGCAGCCATGATTTCTATTGCTGTTAGCATCGGTGGAGCAGTTGGACATTGTAACAAAATTATGCTGATTATTTCGGATAAATCTAAGAAGCGTTCCAACATTGCGTACGTAGAATTCCACCTTGTTTCTACACTTTGAATCAGTTTCAAGGGTGATCTTTTTCGGAGCATGTCTGCCGCTACAACCGATTTTTTTAAAAATTTTACAATTACTTTTACTTCCATGCAAAATTCCTTAACTTGATCGTCGGTTTCCATAACCCTACTAGGAACTAAGTTAAGCGTGTGTGCGAAACACGGTAAATGTTTTTTACTGTCGAATGCATCACATATTGCTTTCGAAATATTCTGCGCATTATCAGATATGACTCCAATGATTTGTTCTGAACGGATGCCCCAATCATTCGTCATCTCCTTCAGCCATGCTTCTATATTTTCAGAAGTATGCTTTTCATTCAGCTCCAACACTCCCAAAGCGACCGCTTATGTCGAGAATCTTTTAAATAATATGACGTTAAACTTGAATAGCTTCTTGTATTCAGATGATCTGTCCAAATATCCGTAGTCAAAGATAAATCAGTCACTCCGTTTAGCTTGATTTTGATTTGAAGAGAAAGAAATTTATATTTATCTTCTATCATCTGCGTGATGGATTTTCTGCTATAATAGCCCGCTGTAAGCAACGGTTTACCAAAAAAGAATTGCATAAAAAAATTATAAAATTTTTAAACGATTTGCGACGACCGCCAAAAAAAGGGAAAAAGAATAATACTCTGGATGGAAGGAATGTTATTACTGCTGAAGAGTGTTTGAGCGAGTGTGTGCAAAATGAATGCATCCCGGTTGCGAACGAGAATGACTGCGTTATAAACTAATGGATGGGTGAGAGCGAAATGCAACAGTCTAGTGAATGTGATGTAAGACAAAATGATACGAGTGAATCGGGAAAGAATGAATTGCAAGAAAATGAGAGACGGAATGAAAGGAGAGAGAATGAGAAAAGGAATGAAACGCGAGAGAATGAGAAAAGAAATGAAAGGCGAGAGAATGAGAAAGAAAATGAACGTTGAGAGATCGTATTAGAAATACGACATACGATTATACGACATTATCGGCAAACGAATTCGACAATATATCTAAGTTTTATCTGGATTTTATTTGAATCGGTCCATGCAAAAAGGGCACTAAGTCCATTTTTGGGTAAATTGAGATAATGATAAATTCTTACTTTTTAGGCTCCGGTCTATCATTTGGCACTTATTTAAATTATTAATCTTTATTTCCTGATGTCCGATTTATGCAAAAAGGGCCCTAAGTCCAGGACTTAGATCCCTTTTTGCATAAATTGGAAATGACATTTTTTATATCGTGTATTATTTACACTGGGAAAGAAATATAGTAAAAGATAGTATTTAATACTAGGTACTTATTGCGGTAAAATATGTGCCAATAAATACATGTCGTATATTTTACCACTATAAATTGTCAAGATATATTGTAGGATACGCGTTGTAGTTGTATACTATAAGAAATATATAAATATATAATCTAATACTATTATATAATAGTTGCAACTACACTGGCGAACAACTAATACAGTACAAGTTTTGTATACTATCCATATAGGTAAATATAGTTATTTTAACATATTCGAAAATCATGTTACCACAATGTTTAGTATTGAAATATTAAATATGAATAATTCAAAGTTATTCGTATTAAGAGAGATTTGTTTACTGATTACTACACACATACTTACTGTATTTACAAATAACAATAATCTTTCGGAGCTATTGTAATTTAACGTCGATCTCTTACTGTTCGTGCGTATTTCATATTATATCTAGGGTTTCTACAATTCCCTGATATAATCGCCTACTGTTACTGATGAAAAAGATAATGAATTTAGTTCTTAATACACCGCAAAATGTAATTATACATTCTATTATACTTTTGCAAATAAATTAGTTAGCTGCGTTATAAAATTACTACTTTTTTTCATCTTACACGTGATTCATGCAAAAAGGGACCTAAGTCCACTGATATTTTTTATAATTATTAAAAATCCTCTTTAACTTTAAGCATAGAACGATATTTGTACCATTGTAAGTGCATAAAAGCAACATTTCTATTAAATAATATTTTTATTTTTCATTTTGTAAGAAAAGTAAATCAGTTTTTTGCGCTTTTCCAACAATTATGTATATGGACTTAGTGCCCTTTTTGAATGGACCGATTCATTTATGTTATTGATAAAACATTAGGTTAAAATTTAATAATTTGTAAACCAGTGATATAGTCATGAACTTTGTAGTCTTTTAAGAACAATTTTGTCATAATTACTTCATTCTGTACAGGAGTTCATCTTTATTCGCAATCTTTATAATTGTCTCCTTAATGTTTGTGTCTTTAAGGTTATATTGAAGCTGTTAATTGATTATCTATCGAAATAAATAATAAATAATAAATTTACTCAAATAATAATATAATACAACTGATTTTGTAACAAGAGTTTGATTTATCATTATATAATCAAACAACGCTGGGAGTATATGGAAATACCGCCATATAGAAAAAACGAAGTAATTATGGCAAAAATTGTTTTACAGTTATTTTTGTCGTAAAAGATATATAAAAAATAATTACATTTTAAATATTGTTTTCATATTTATTAGTCATTTCTAATAATCTAAACCTCCAAAAAACACTGTACGTAAAAAAACTCGCCAATTTATTATTTTTCGCCAATTATTTATTTATTCCACAAAAAAGCACTAAAATCATGTAATAAGGTAAAGTTCTTTCTAGGGAAAGAAACGATTCCCTTGGCTATTTATATATATATATATATATATATACAATAATTCGGAAGACAAACTTTCTGTATATTCTTAACTCCACAGAATATTTTTGAAAAGTAGGTAATGAAAATTCAAAACAATAAATACAAAGTAATGCTAAACAATTTTTTCACAAACATAAGATTACTAAACAAATATTATTTTCTTCACACCGGGAGGAAAGCAGCAACTTTCCTCCCGCAAGCGGAAGGAAAGATGCCGCTTATCCTCCCGGCCATAAAGAAAAATCGTATACTTCCCTCGGGAAGTAAAAAAGAATGCTTCAGACTGCCTGTTTCTCACCCTCGGCTTCACCTCGGGTAAAAATTACACGCAGCCTGAGACATTCTTTATTTTACCTCCCTCGTTGAGTAATATACTATACATTAAATCTTACTTAATGAAGTTTAAAAATGGATATAATATCGCTAATATATTTATAAGTCCTTATTCCAAGCATTCCTCCAGTTAGTTACACGCTTTAGAAAAATTAATGAACTGTACATTACATTTTCATAATATTTTTAATAGCGTATGTTATGTATATACATATAGATATACATTTTCAAGAATTAATGTACCCTGAACAAAATTTACACCGTTTAACGAAATAGATTTACTTGAAATTGATTTACTTGTGTCAAGTAATCATGTTTTTTATTCAAGTAAATGATTTCTTTGGCATATTACATACTAAATTTAAAAAATATCGGGTTGAATCAAGATATTACTTTTGTAAAACAAAAAAATAATTTCCTTCATGGTATTAAATCATATTTCTTGAAAGAAGTAAATCATTTGAAACAAATATTTTTCTTCACCAAAAAATCATATAATCTTTATAAAAATCTTGGTATAACGGTCCTTGTACAAGTGTAAATAAACAAAGAGGTAAATACTGCGTAACTGTGATATCAGTTCACGCGGAAGATCTTAACTATTATTAGAAATTATACAGCATTGAAAAATGTATTTAACTATTGGGAAATAAATTAAATACTATCTCTCTGGTGTGTATATACATATAAATCTGTAAAAAAAAGTACGTTTCGCACGAACGGTCATGTGTGCTCATCAGCAGGGTCATGACCGTCTTCCCTAGACGTAATTATTTAATAATGTAATGAAAGAAAGGAACTTTTCTTTTCTTTAGAGTTTCGGGATAAAAATTCTAAAGATTGAAAAAAATTCAATAGAACGACGAGCCGTAAAGCAAAAGAATTGTAAAAATACAGTTGTAATAAATTTTCTTGGCCCTTTTTATTAAATTAATTAAAAAAGGCAAGAAAATTTAATTAATTAATTAAAAAAAGTCAAGAAAATTTATTACAACTGTATTTTTACAATACAGTTGAAACTCCTTTAAAAAAAATCATATGTTTAGATTGATGAAATGGTAAGACTTATTTTTGGCAACAATTTACTCATATCAAAAAACAGTTTTTTAATTCTTGTTAATCGTTTACTTAAATAATCCCCACAAAATATTCATTTAAAGATCAGGATTTAATCTGACCAATCAACTATTTTCTTTAAAATATTAATTTAATTTCTTACAAATGTTTAAATATTGATTAAGTTCCAGTGAATATTTGCATGATATAAGAAATCTGTTTCTTCCTGTACATCGCATATTTTTTTCTTCGAATAGGTATTTATTTGAAAGCAATAAACATTTACTACTACATATCAATTAACTCCGCTCGGCGACTTGAAGTGGATCAACAATCTTTTTAATTTCAGAAATATTTCCTTCATTCAAGAAATTTAGTTCTTGAAAACTGTGATATACAGAGAAAGGTTTTTATGATAAGTACATAAATTACAGAAAAAAATCAGCGTCTTCCATACACGAACAGGAAGACTGCCGGCCGGAAAAGTTTTTCCAAATGACAAAAATTTTTTAAATTGCTCGGATCGAAAAAGTAAAAATTGGTATTTGTAGGGGATTCAGATACGCATCTTTTTTCTTTTTGACAAAAATGTCAAAAATGTCATTTTAATTTGAAATCAAATTTCAATATTGTTTCACTTTAAGTATCGGTAATGAATTCATTTTTGCAAATTTAGCAGCGGAAGAAATACCAAATTGATCGCAAATGTTTTCCGCGTCTAAAGCAATAAGAAAACATGAAGTGAGTTTTAAAAATTATTTCACTTAAACGAGATAGTAAAACGAATACCTAGTTAGTTTATTTATATCTCAGGGCAAACCTTGATTTCTACCGGGAAATCTACCCGAAACAAAATTCTACGTGACCCTCCACCTTTCTTAACCGGGGTTGGGACCGGCTTTGGCGGAGTTGACGTGGAAACTTTGTCCGATAGGTTAAAATTTACAGTAAATTGAAGATGGGAAATTTAAGTGGAGCGAAATGGAAGAATCGGACAAAGTCCACGCCATATCTATTTTCAGAAATAGTTTAATTAGCTATTTTCTTCCTATCATTCACTACCATATTCGTCTTCGCTTTATAGCCTTTTCTTAGGCGACTTAATTTTTTCTCATCTGATAGTTTTATGTTTTTAGATATTTAACATAATTTTCGCCGCTTAGTATTTCTTCCATGGTTGCCATCTTCGTCATCCGCTTCGTATCCTTTGTCGTCTTCGACGGAACTGACGTCAAAGGCCTCGGAGTTGCTGATATCCAGGTTGTTGGGGAGGTCTTCGATGTCGTCATTTTCTTCGATTTCTGCCTCCATTTCCTCTATTATCAGGCAGAGCTCATCAATTAAATCCGCTTCTTCCTGATCGATGATAGATCTCGCTGTTTCGATGGGTTCACCCCCTTGTCCAAATGGGATACACATAGTAGATGTTTAAGCAATGAAGTCCACTGAGATATTAACTATTATAATCAGTGCGACTGGCAGGGTCATGGTTAGAAATAATGGAAGGAGGACGATAATGGGAGGGTTTAAGCCTGCTAATGCCTGCAGTTACAATGGCTCGAGATATCATGGTAGTTTCCGACATTGTACCCTACGAAAAACAGTTTATTCCTCACAAATTACTGCATAGAAACATAGGAAGCTGTTATTGTAATATTAAGAGGAAATATTAGATTGGAAAGAACGAAGTGATTATGGCAAAATTATTTTACAGTTATTATTGTCGTAAAAGATATGTAATAAATAATTACATTTTAAATATTGTTTTCATATTTATTGCCCAGACAACATGGGTTGACTAAAAGTCGACTAAAGTCGACGGAAGTATTAGTCGACTTTAGTCGACTGTGATGTTGACTTTAAAATGTTGACTTTAGTCGACTGAAGAAAGTCGACTACCAGTTGACTGTATATTGACTATAGTTGACTATAGTTAACTGGGAGCCAATTACGTCCAAAAAAGCGGAGTTCGATAGTTTAGAAATTATATAATGTAAGTGATACATATATATCCCCGCAAGGGGGCGCATGGATATATGAGTTAAAGGCACAAATTTAGATAATGAAAAGATATCGTTATGATATGATAACGTTTTGATAATGAAAACTGCGATTTAACATTATGTATATTGTCCCGACACTCCCGACGTTTTTTTATGTCGGTATATAGCAGTGGGACGTTATCGGCAATTAAATCGCTTTTTTTCTTTGAAGACCTATTGCTATTACTATATGAAGTAAATAAAGTAAAGTTTTTATTCGTTTGTTGATTTCAAGCTAAATGAACGTCGTTTGAAAGTCAATAAGGCAATTCGATGGTTGGTATATACTATAAACCTACAGCGTTTTCATTGACTGCACTAGTACGCACTGAGTGCATCTCTGGCTCGTAATTATTTATGCGTTAAAAAAGAATACATAGAGATAAACTCAGCACTCACTAGTGCGGTTACGCGCTATATTTGGCAACACTGATATCTATCGTTCAAATAAACGCGGTTATTTTGTTCAAATATTAAGAAAGCGAATGTTCAAGTAAGCGGGGTTTTACTGTATGTAAAAGTATAAAAGTAAACTAAATACAAAAATAAACTAGTGTTGGCGTGTTGCCTCGCTCGCTTCGCTGGCTCAGAAACTTCGACCCAGTTAGAAAGTCGGCTATTCCTTAATACTCGTTTGTTTACTAACAGCTTTCAATTATATTATAAAATTATATCGATATTTAGAGGTCCAATCATATTTAGGACCAAGTGGCTTCGATAGATATGTTACAACATATCAACATTGAACATTGAAAATGAGCATTTTCAAAACTTCGACCCTAACAACAAGCCAGACGAAGTATTAATAACTAAAAGTTTCAAAATACTTACTTCATGCACTTGTATTGTAATAGACTATTCGATGCATATTACATGATTGCTGTGTTTTACTAAGTACTGTCTGTATCATTATGATCTTATGTATACAATATATATATATATATATACATATGATTCGTCAAATATATCTTGAAAATGTCGAAAAGATCTCTGTCTTGGCATAACTTAGATCTGATTAGATTTTGGCGCAGATCCATCCGTCCATTAATAAAAAAAATTAGCCCTAATTAAGTTTCTTCGTAGTTTTTTGCATTTACTTTGAAAAATACAAATTTTATTAAAAAATGTTTCAAACAAAAAAGATAGAGCATGGAATCCTCTACAAAAAAGGTTGTATGCATTTTCTTCCTACAGTCAACGATAATGCCATAAATACTGGTTTAATATGCTTCTGATTATTGTCTGAAAAAGTATTGAATTTGGTCAACTTGGCAAAAAAATTACCCTATAGTTTTTCATAAAATTTCGACGTTTCGACCCCCTACCCCCAGGGGTAGTCCTCGTCAGCCCCTCGGGCGCGGTGATCACCTATGGGCGCATAAGTTCTTTTACGCCCTTGACACGAAAATAATTATTTCGATATATCTAAACGATGTCTTCAGAGATATCCGTCAGAGATCTTTTCGACACTTTCAAGATATTTTTGACGAATTATATGTATATATATTGTATATGTAAGATCATAATTATACAGACAGTAATTAGTAAAATACTGTAAACATGTAATGTGAATCCAATACTTCTATTTATTAATACTTCGGCTGGCCTGTTGTCGGGGTCGAAGTTTTGAAAATACTCATTTTCAATTTTCATACATATAAGAAACACTATATTGTTGTAACATATCTATCGAAGCCACTTGGACCTAAATATGATTGGACCCCAAATATCAATATAATTTTATAATATAATTGAAAGCTGTTAGTAAACAAACGAGTATTAAGGAATAGCCGACTCTCTACTGGGTCGAAGTTTCTGAGCGAGCGAAGCCAGCGAGGCAACACGCTAACACTAGTTTAATACAGTTGAATTAGAACAACATCAGAGATGCAGTATTTATGATTTGATCGTTATCACTTTGAGTACTACAAAGTTTCTCCTTTTTCTTCAATTTTTGATAAATAATACATAATTTACTATTTATAAAATCACTCATTTTCAATAAATAATCAAGCCCTACATAACTGGACTTTACGAAAGAGAATGCGACTAAGAAGGTTAACGCAGCATCCAGCTTTATAGCGACTATGTTGGAATTAGTTTTAAACATATTGAAACATGACTGTTTAACGAGTAAAAACATGCGCGTGGTTATAAATGAATGCTTAATACAAAACATACTATGATAGAAGAAACCGAAACATAGTTGGATTAAAAATAGGCTACATGTAACCATGCATAGGTTAGCGTGTAAAGAATTGCAAATATTGCAAATTTCGAAAACTGCAAAAGAAATTATAATGAATGTAAGATACATATTTTTAAAATAAAGTTAAGTTTTCGATAATAGTACATTACCTAACAAGGGTGTAAAGTATACTTTTATACACGCGCGGGAACTTTACACATGACTCGGCGCTTCGTCAGTGCAGTTCCCGCCCGTGTATAAAAGTATACTTTATACTCATGTTAGATATTCTAATTTTTGTAATTGCGTGTGTAAAGAGGTGTGAAAAGTTTTGATGCCTGCTTGAGTGCGTAAAATAAACTTTTCGCATGACCCAACACTTTACGAAGATCGTCGTAGGGAGTGCGTAAAAGTTTACTTTAGGCGCGAAACATAGGCAAGTTTACGCACGCAATTGCGAAATATCATTTTAATTCAATTGAAAATCGTTACAGGAGGGTTTTTTCGGGGTCCCTGGTTGTGAATCTGTCGTTACTTTTAACGAATCACAAATATTAAAAATGCCTCCTTTTTTGTACAAAATTTGTTTTTTTTTTAAACGTGCAGACAAGCAGCTAGGATTTCAAGTTAAGATGAATTGGATTCACAAAATGATGCGATAAAAGATGCTTTTTCCACTTTTTATTGACATCGTACTCAAACTTTATTTTGTTTCTGGATTGGTAGATTTCCAGAGCATTCATATATAACCTATAACAGGGAAAATACTTTGGCCGTCTGAGTAGAAAAAAGCGTTTTTGGTCACCTATATACGTGTATTACTAGATCCTTAAATGCGCATAACATTTTTAATCACATTTTAAAACAATGTGGCATTTTTTTCCCTTTTTCAACTATGTAAGTGTTACGACCGGAATTTGCCTCGAATTGTGAGGTTTCTCCCTAAGTCGCCGAAAGGTAGGTCGGTCTCAGAAGCCGACCTGGAGTTCGAGGCGGAATGTTCGACGCGAAAAATGTGGAGTAGGGAAAAAATAAAACGGGTAAAGTTCAAATTGAAAAAAAGATGTCTTTTATTTTTATTATTTTTTTATTAGAGGTTGGTACCTCTGAAAATATTCCTCCAGGGTTATTCGGGTTTTGGTTTCGGAGGGTGGTTCTGTGGAGGATACAGGTTGTGGGGACGTGGATGGGGGAGGAGGGAGAGTTGGAAAATTGCAAAAGATGGCCAATTGGTCGAGCGGGAGGGGATTGGTGGCCAGCTCAGGGTCGAGCGATCGTCGGTGGTGGGCGCTCCATACGGCCCATTGGGCGGCTTGGGTCAGACGGGCCTTCTTGTTGCGGCGCCTTTGTTGAGCACCCGGCACTGGAAAAAAAAGGTGGAAAAAGAAAATGGGGTTAGTGTCCAGTATGTGGTGGAGAGCCTGCTGGTTGGCCTGCCAAGTTAGTAGGCGGTTAGAATCGAAAAGTGAAGGGAAAAGTGTGAGGGTACCTATGGGTTGATTCCGGGGCGGAGCGCCTGCATCCGACCTCGGGATCTTCCGAGGATGGGTCGATCTAATTCTCAGGTGAGGGAGGGCGGTTAACTGAGGCCTATGGCCTCTGTCCACTACCCGTTCACCGAGTTTTAGGAAGACCCCTAATGATCGGAAAATAAAAATAAAAAAAAAACGCGATTGTCCCTACGGGTGCCTGTGCACCAGGTGGACCTCGCTAGTCCCTTTGCACCGGGGAAAATAACTGAGGCTGTTAACCTCTGTACTTCTCCCGGGTACCGGAAACTGCAGGGTCCCTATAGATATTTTTGTTAGGGGTTATTTGTGTCGATACTCACTTTTCGTGATGGAAGTCCTGGTCCTGGGTAAGCCTCGACGGGAGTGGGTGGATCCGGCTTTGACGTCGTTGCCCTGGAGATACTACCCTGGGTTTGGCTCGTGCTGGCTGCTTCCGATGGGTTTTTCTTCTCTTACGGGAGTTCTACTTGATGATCCCTGAGTGTGAATTTTTGACTGACTTCTATGATTTTCGTACGCCTATTTATACCAATTTTCTGCTCATTGAAACTTCGTTGATGCGAGATTTATCGAGGTCGGAGAGGTGAAAGGAGATTTGTCTTTTGTTGAGGTTTCGTAATTTTTTTAACTAATGTTGATCCGATTGACAATTTTGTTTTTTTTTCGATTTGTACATTCGCAAAATTTACATAAAAGTTAATTACATGATGAACGTAATAAACATACAAAAGAAGGCGTTAATTGCTGGTGTAACAATATTAATAATAATCTCGGAGTTTTTACATTTCGATGAAAATTATTATTTATATAATATTATGTGTTTTTCTTTAAACTTCCATGTGATGTTAAATGTAAAGCAAGGTTATTGACAACATGACTGTGTAACTTTTAAGCTATTGTTCGTTAGTGCGACGTGCAAAATTATTAGTATGGTAGTTTGTTTCATTTTGTAACAAAATGGAGGAAATTATTATGAGTGATATTGTGTTATATAAATACTTTGTTTATTAATTAATTTTGCGGAAATAATAAAATAAGACGTTGTCTGGGCGTGACTCGAGTGAGTAATCACATATGTGTGCGTGTGCTTGTATGTGTGTAAATACATAATTATTTATAGTTTAATATTGAACTTGCGAAAAACATGGTTGGATTTGAATTCGGTTTTTTTTAATGGGATGTTAAAGTTCTGAATATTAAACTATTTAGCTGGTTTAATTGTTTTATTTTAATTTTTGTAAATGCATTATATTATTTATTCATTTATGTTGTAAATGTGTGGAAATTTGCGTGAAGTCATAACACAGTATTGGTTATGATTATATATTTTTATTAGTTTAGTAAAAACATAAAGTGTAAGTTGAATAATCATTAACGGATCTCTATGTATCAGCGTATGTGTGTGAGGATGGGTGTGTGTATGTGCGTATACAAGCATACAAACAATATCTACATTATTTATGCATATTTTTTTATAATAATTAGAAAAAATAGTATCAGGGAGATCTCGAATTATTGGTAAATGGTAAAATAATTTATTTGTTAATTTGTTTAATTGCTAAATTTATTTATTGGGTTTTCATGGTATATTATGGTTTTTGCGTATGTGTATTTATATTGAAAATGTGCGAAAAATTCCGCTTAACCTAATCATGGTATTTATTATTTATATTTTTCATTATTGTTTGTTTAAATGAAGAAAAACGAACAAATATGGGTTAGGTAATCGTGAATGGGTTTCTATGTATTGGTGTATGTGTGTAATTTTAAAAAGGGTGTTTGTGTAGGTGAGTTTACGTGTGTGTCCTCGTTGTCTGATGCCATCTTTCAGGAATTTTTATGGCTCTGGAAAGTCAAGGAAAACTCGTCAGTGTACACTTTTTAAGACGGCTATTTTTTTAACATGGAGAAGTTTTTTTAAATCAAAAATATTCGTATTTTTAATTCTGGGTAAATTTAAATTTGCAAAAGTATTTGTATTAATGAATTCTATATTTTTCCAACTTTTTAGGTTTTTCTACCAATGTTTATGTTTGTCGATAATGTAGTTAACTTGTATATCGATTACAGAGAGGTGAAGGGATTGGTTCGGGATCTACCTGTCGAGATCGATAATTCAGGTTTTTCCTCTACAGATTGTCATGTTGCCTAGTGAGCGAGAGTGTGTTAATACTTGTATACAAGCACGGGGCTGACACTTCCTACGTTTCGCTGCATCAAAAACTGTCCCGCTTAATAAGACACTCGAATCCCCCCACCAATGTCACAACGTTAGTTCCGCCACGTCCACGAGGTGGCAACACAAGTCCACAGGTGCGATCAAGATGATTGGCGCGAACATTTGAATGATTCGAACTATTCGAACCGGACCAGGCCGTCAGAAAGGAGCGGTTTTCAGTTTTCAGCTGAAAGGAGCGATTTTTAATGCGGACCTTCCGCGCGCTGGTTGCTTCGGCAGTCGTCGGCGGTCTGAGCTTGGAGGCCCTCGGGAGGGGAGCGGAGCGAGAGGAAAATATATGGTCGGGCGCGCGAGAGTATTAAACAAATGACGGGGGGTTGAACTTTATCAGATACTTCCAAAATTTAAATCGTGTATACTCGTCGTAGTCGAGTGGTACAAGCGCATGGGTTGAAGCGCAGCGCGTTATTTTTTAGTTCGATTTCGATGTCGGGGATTTTTTTTTTTTTTTTTTTTTTAATTGTTCATTTACTCAACATTTGTAACGAAAATAATTTTTTACTTGTTTACTATTAGTAATTTTATTTACAAAAATGAATTATGAAAATAAATTTTAAAAACATTAAACAATATGTTTTTGCAGAATGCCATTTGTAAGAATCGAATTCTCTGTAATATTAAAAAAAATAAATGTACAATATTTTATTGTAATTTCCGAAATAATATACAAAAATTACAAGTCGTACATTTTTTCTAAAAAAGTTATTGTAGTTAATATAACCTTGTAATTGATTATTTTTTATATGTTTCAAATATAATGTAGACCTTCCATCTAATTCCTAATATCGGGCGGTATCATTATTTATATATACGGCAACAGTTTATATTGCATTTACGGTAAATGGAAACATCTTTTACAGAATACAGAGTAAACGAAAGTATCGTGGAAACAAATTTAGGAAACAAATATTTGGAATACTCGATTAATGTCATATTAAAATAAAAAGATGTTTTTTTACTTCTCCAATGAAATTGTACTAAATTACTAACTGCTTTTTTGAAATATTTTAATATTACTATACAATAATATTTTTATCCCGTTAGAAAACCTATATGATTACACTAACAGCGTTCTGTAAATCAGTATATCTGTATAGTGTAAAATCTTATTTAAATTAGTTATACATTTTCACCAATATTTTTTTAAACATTTAAACCCTTTCACGACAATTTTACTTACTTTTAATTAAATTGATTTCAAGAACGTATCATTCAGCAAGATGGTTATTCGTCATTCATTATTTACTTTGTTTTGTCTACATTATGCTATTATTTATAGCTATGGGTTTTCTTTTACGTATTAATTAATTAAATAAATATATTATACTAATAATATTGTAATACACCGATTAAGATATCGAAAATTAGTACATTATGTTTCAGATACTGATTTTCATTGACCTATTAAAAAACCACATGTTTGGCACAAGACTGGGTATATGGTCTTTTATTATCAACAAATCGTCCAATTTCATTCCCGACTAGAAAAGGTGATAATTAATTCGTAATAATCATTTCGTTAAAAAATGGTTTAAATCTGATTTTTCCTTTTATAACAATATACAATACATTTAGTTTACTATATTTATAACAAAATAGTAAAGAAACGTTCGCAAAATCCAAAGGTTTATTAATAAATAAGTTGTATTAACAAATTTATGAATTAATAAAATATTTGTTGCAATTGCAAATTTTAAGAATAAGTTATATACTGATTTTTCAATAACATTTAAGTAAAGGCAAAATTGGAATTGAGAAATTGGCATAAACAAAATATATTCATGTTAGGAAAGAAATTATTAGAATATATATATACGCTTATATGATCGACACCATCGCTTTAATACACAAATTAAAACTATATGTTATTTATAGTGTATATGTTATATGTTAAATATAATACAATTAGGATTTACTATTTTACCGGAATGAAGATATCTTTTTTCTAGAAGATAGCTTTTCTTATTTCTTCACCTTCACCATAATGATAAATTAATAAAAAACATTCAGATTTAAAATATTTTAAAATTACATAAAAACACTAATGTTTTAACATGTTCTGTTGCACTCTCCGTACTACGTACATCAATTATACGTGTATTGCCCAAATTTGTAATAATTTTTGCAATAAATTTTAACTAAAACAATATCAAAGTTATTTTCTTATTGGAATCTTATTGTTTTTTTCTTGCTCACAGCAAATCTATTGTATTTTGAAAAAAATCAGTATATAACTTATTCTGAAAATGTTCAATTGCAACGAATGTTTTATTAATTCAGAAATTTGTTAATACAACTTATTTATCGATAAACCTAAGCGTATTTTACACTTGTTAAGAATATTCTAGAATGTGCCATTCAATAATTCTTTTTACTCTGACAACCGTAGTTGTAATTATTCAATTTTATTACCACAATTTTTTGCTTTTCACAAATGCATAAAGGGGCCATATTATTGTCTTGCTTACTGCATAAATGGTTGACGCCCAAATGTGCAATTTCTTCATGAAGTTTGACCCTGGTAGAAAATTCATTTTTGACATGATATTTGTCACTTTTTGATGTATGGTAATGCCATTGCCCATAATAAAGTTCGATAAATTAAAAATAAAAGCGAAATTTCACGCTTAAAAAGAACGTGTATAACTTTTCGATTTCAACATTTGTAAAGAACTAATTTTGGGCAATAAGAAATTACTTGATAATTTTACTTCGTGGGGTTTAAATAAATAAATTAAATGTAGTATCGTATTCCATGAAACCACTTTGTGTATTTGAGCGTTAAAGGGTTCATTTAAGTAGGTTTTTTCTCTCTGTGTATAAAATAACTTTGAAATTGACTTGAAATATAATAATAAATAATTGGAGTTACTGACTACTCGGCTTTCTTTCATCTTATACAGTGACATCTTAGATAATATATATGGGTAGTTCTCCTGAAAGGGACCCCGAAATGCGTCACCATCGCTATTTCCAAGATTCGCAATGAAATTCCAATATAACGTATATTTTTTTGCAATTTTGAATAAATTAATTCTTAAACTAGAATATATTAGCTAACTTTTGACGTATATAGAGAAAATTTAATATGTCATTTTCATAGCTAAACACGCGTTTGCAAAGTCGTTGCATATTTTTCATAAAAATTGCATTTCATTGTAATTATTCATTATAACGTACAAAAACAATGCAAATAATTTTTTAAAATGCATGAAAAATAACTTTAAGCTATACTACTTATATTGTATAAGGCCAATTAAGTGTAAAATTTTTTTTGGATTTTATATAATTACTCAAACATTATCATTTTTTGCGAGTAAAAATTCGGGTGATCTCCGAAGCCATCTATTTTTAACAATAAATATGTATTAACATACTAAAATCGAATCCTACGGCCTTAAAATTTAAGTACTAATTAGTCTTAAAATGGTGTTAGAAGAATTTTTCGTTACAGCATTCGATTTTTATCTAAAATCTAAGAATATGTCGATTTGTGATTTCCGAAGCTTGGTGATCTCCGAAGCCATTTTCGGCAACCGCATACAATATTCATTTACCTGTATTTTTATAATTAATCAAAATAATATAATTCAAAATATTTTAAAAAATGTTACTGTAAACATATACGGGAGTTATAAATCGTTTAAACGTATATTATTTATACTATAGATATAATTATAAACAACAATATGTCCAGAAAATACCTATTTAGTTGTAGGCATATTCGCTAAACTTTTAATGTTTCCTTCCCTCAGATGAACTCGAAATTTGTTACTCATAAGTTTTTGGGGTCGCTGATTACGAATCCGTTGTCAGATTTTTTATATTAAAAATGACGGATCCAATATGGCGAACCAATTTTGTAAAAGAGTTCCGATTTACCTGAAAATCTTTACCCGGGGTTTTCGGGGTCGCTGATTCCAAATGTAATATTAGTTTTTAGAAATTTAAAATGGAGGATCCAATTTGGCGGACCAATTTTGTAAAAGTGTTCCGATTTACCTGAAAATCAGTACCCGAAGGTTTTTGTCGTCGCTGATTATAAAAAATGTATAAAAAATAAAAATACCAATCATTTCAATTTATCCTTATGAGAAGTAAGGTAAGTTTTCATACATTTAAAATTCTGCGACTATCAAGTTTCATATTAAATAAAAAAGTTTCGAATCTTGCCATATTGGATCCGCCATTTTGAATTTAAAAAATCTGACAACAGATTCTTTATAAGGAACCCCAAAAATCCCCACCTAAACAAACTTCTAGTCAATCGAGCAATTTTTCTGTTTTTGGTCCGCCGTATTGGATCCGCCATTTTGAATTTCAAAAATCTGACAACGGATTCGAAATCAGCGACCCCAAAAACCCCCGAGTAACACATTTCTAATTAATTGGATAAAAGGAATAATTTGTAATACGAAGTTAAAATCATGTTAATATATTAACATTTAAGAAGGGCTATAAAATTTATAATAATAACAATGAATTTTGCGCAACATCATATTTTTACTTTAGAATATACCCTAAACATATTTCAAAAGTAACAATATTTAATTTCATACAAAAATTTTGTCTTGAAAATTTTTCGGAAACGGGTCCTTTTCAGTAGAATTACCCATATAGATATATATATATATATATACAAGGATTTATAGAGAAATGCAAATATTTTCTTCCTAACGTGCACTCTGTGCTAAGATTTTAATATTTTTTTTTAAATGGTGTTTCTATTCAACGTAATTATCACAAATATTTTTAATGTGATACACTTTTTTATAACGACAATCAAAAATTATATCACATTAAAAATATGTATGATAACTACGTTGAATAAAATTTTCTTCTTTTCAACAGATTCATTATTGTTAAATTGAATTAAAAACTTAATATAACAGTCAACAAAAAAATTATTTGCACAAGCTGAATACCTATAAAGGCTGACAATACGTCGAATATGTCTATAGAAACATTGAGCGTATGTAATAATTTTTTCGTTAACTTTAATTCCATTTTTAATTCAATTTGACAATAATGAATCTATTGAATTCATTTAATAATAATATATTAAAATCGATATTGTGATCAAGAATTAAACGAATATCGGCAACATTCCCTTTTACAAATAATCTTTCTAAAAAAGATATCTTCATTCCGGTAAAATAGTAAATCCTAATTGTATTATATTTAACATATAACATATACACTATAAATAACATATAGTTTTAATTTGTGTATAAAAGCGATGGTG
Organism: Trichopria drosophilae; assembly: GCA_030407085.1. Lineage (NCBI taxonomy): Eukaryota > Metazoa > Arthropoda > Insecta > Hymenoptera > Diapriidae > Trichopria > Trichopria drosophilae. Next base: position 107,557,311 of record CM059586.1, read on the forward strand.
TCGATCATATAAGCGTATATATATATATATATATATTCTAATAATTTCTTTCCTAACATGAATATTTGTTTTTGCCAATTTCTCAATTCCAATTTTGCCTTTACTTAAATGTTATTGAAAAATCAGTATATAACTTATTCTTAAAATTTGCAATTGCAACAAATATTTTATTAATTCATAAATTTGTTAATACAACCTATTTATTAATAAACCTTTGGATTTTGCGAACGTTTCTTTACTATTTTGTTATAAATATAGTAAACTAAATAATGTATTGTATATTGTTATAAAAGGAAAAATCAGATTTAAACCATTTTTTAACGAAATGATTATTACGAATTAATTATCACCTTTTCTAGTCGGGAATGAAATTGGACAATTTGTTGATAATAAAAGACCATATACCCAGTCTTGTGCCAAACATGTGGTTTTTTAATAGGTCAATGAAAATCAGTATCTGAAACATAATGTACTAATTTTCGATATCTTAATCGGTGTATTACAATATTATTAGTATAATATATTTATTTAATTAATTAATACGTAAAAGAAAACCCATAGCTATAAATAATAGCATAATGTAGACAAAACAAAGTAAATAATGAATGACGAATAACCATCTTGCTGAATGATACGTTCTTGAAATCAATTTAATTAAAAGTAAGTAAAATTGTCGTGAAAGAGTTTAAATGTTTAAAAAAATATTGGTGAAAATGTATAACTAATTTAAATAAGATTTTACACTATACAGATATACTGATTTACAGAATGCTGTTAGTGTAATCATATAGGTTTTCTAACGGGATAAAAATATTATTGTATAGTAATATTAAAATATTTCAAAAAAGCAGTTAGTAATTTAGTACAATTTCATTGGAGAAGTAAAAAAACATCTTTTTATTTTAATATGACATTAATCGAGTATTCCAAATATTTGTTTCCTAAATTTGTTTCCACGATACTTTCGTTTACTCTGTATTCTGTAAAAGATGTTTCCATTTACCGTAAATGCAATATAAACTGTTGCCGTATATATAAATAATGATACCGCCCGATATTAGGAATTAGATGGAAGGTCTACATTATATTTGAAACATATAAAAAATAATCAATTACAAGGTTATATTAACTACAATAACTTTTTTAGAAAAAATGTACGACTTGTAATTTTTGTATATTATTTCGGAAATTACAATAAAATATTGTACATTTATTTTTTTTAATATTACAGAGAATTCGATTCTTACAAATGGCATTCTGCAAAAACATATTGTTTAATGTTTTTAAAATTTATTTTCATAATTCATTTTTGTAAATAAAATTACTAATAGTAAACAAGTAAAAAATTATTTTCGTTACAAATGTTGAGTAAATGAACAATTAAAAAAAAAAAAAAAAAAAAAAATCCCCGACATCGAAATCGAACTAAAAAATAACGCGCTGCGCTTCAACCCATGCGCTTGTACCACTCGACTACGACGAGTATACATGAATTTAATTTTGGAAGTATCTGATAAAGTTCAACCCTCCGTCATTTGTTTAATACTTAAGCGCGCCCGACCATATATTTTCCTCTCGCTCCGCTCCCCTCCCGAGGGCCCAAGCTCAGACCGCCGACGACTGCCGAAGCAACCTGCGCGCGGAAGGTGCGCATTAAAAATCGCTCCTTTCAGCTGAAAACCGCTCCTTTCTTACTTGCATGCGTGATGCGTGCATGCACTCGTGTTTACCTCAACTTCGTACGTAATCGGAAGGATTCGTGTGTCTTCGGTCTGCACCTACGGAACCGCCACGCCACCTTGCATATTAGTTCCGGTCCGCGGGTGGGGGATTTCAGTGGCAGCTATACGCGGCCGCTCGGAAATCGCCAGTACCAGAGTACAAGCAATAGGAAGCGCTGCTTGTGATTTCCTAAAAGTCTATCAATTTGTTTTTTTTTCGTATGTCTCGGCTAATTCATCGGTGTTTTTGCTATAGTTACGGAATCGTAACATAAGAATGTGCTTATATACACACTTCATATAATCAGATTGGTTTAAATAAATATAATTATTTCGACAAATTTTCTTTTTGAATTTACCATAAATACAATTGTTTTTACCTATAAATGGCAAGAATATATTTAATGAGAATTCGTTGAGTGTCCACAGTTTATTGTAACAAAAGATCAAAATTTCCATTCACACTTTAAGAGGCTTAGGACTGTCAGTGTTTGATATTTATTTATAATTAGTTATATTAATATTAATTATTTATATTAACAGGAATGCTGGACGGAGAGGCTGAATGTTGTGGTCCACAGATAAGCTTAATTACCTTCCCAGAATTTCCTTTACAGAAAAACTTTCTGTATCTCTTTATGTATTTGTTTTTCTTTACTAAATGGTTTACAGATTATCATTGAATACATGGCTATTTAAAATTGCCTGCATATTCCAAATTTCTTAATCCGAAGTCTAGTTTTACAGTAAATGGTTTTTACTAATGGTTCTGATGAAGTCTGAAATATTCCAAGAAAATTATGAAGATATTTCATCGGTGATTTTTAACAAATTTTTGTTTTTTTTTTGTAAGCATTAAGTGTATGAAATAACAAGAAGCTCCAAACACATTACTTACACCGTGATATTAAGTAAATAAACAATATTCGATACAACATTTCTGGCGACACTAACATTATGTTCTAAACTAGGTTAAACCTTTTATCGTTGATTAACAAATTCCATTCCATAAACGCAGTTACTTTTTGCAAATTATTGAACAATTTTCCATAAATATTATCTTCCCCTTAACCTGTTACTCATCAATTTAACACACTGATGTAATCTATTAGAGCAACAATCACGATCGGTTTGAGGCGTAGAGAAAATTCAATAATTTCTTTAATTATTTATAATGTAAAATAAAAAGGTTATTTGAAACTAAGTTTGCATTTGTGTTTTACTAAATACTATCGTACATATAAAGAAAAATCGTAAAACTTTAAACATTAATTTTTGAACCAAAAGCAGGTTTCTATTTTTTTATGCAAATTGTGTTTTTAATAATAATATGTAGAATCACATATATTCTCTCTAAATTGGAATCAGTGACAATTCTCTGATTATCAGCGAATAGTCACTGATTATCATAATGAAAAAGGAGCTACTGACAAGTAGTGAAATTTTGTCTGTATTAAGCGAATCCGATGAAAGTCACTGACCCAGCAGTGAGTATTCATTCGCTGATTCAAATAGTGAGTTTTTCACTGTTTCAAATTGAGAGAATTGTGTTTACGGGTTAACCAATAGGTTGATGTGCACTGTTAAAAGGAAACACATGAAATTTAATCAACATGTATTGGTAGCGCATTACAATTCCGACATTAACGTCAGACCTTAAATTTAATGTAGAAAAAAAATGGTATGTATGTACCATAAATTGAATCGCATTCTCTGCAGAGTTTTATGTATATAACCCTAAAAAATTTATCCATGCCACCGAATGGAAAATTCACTGTAAAAATCTATTTAATATGCAATAGGCCTGGTAGAAGTTCAATGTAAATATTGACCAATTTTTGGCAAATAAACTTCTGAACTGGCTATTTTGTGAGTAATAATATACGTCCAGATTTCTACACAAAATGTAATCAAATCATGGATTGTTTTTCGAGACCTTTTGTTGATAAACTGTGGACAGTTTACGCTCTGATTCTGCAAAATAATCTATGGAAACAAAATAGATATCATTCGAAACTAGCCAAATATTATATTAATGTATAGCTACATTAAACATAATGCACTATTGTACATTAAAAACACATTAAATTTCATGACAATTTTTATAGTATACTGTATTTGTTACGACCTCGAGACACAAGAACACAATTTTCGTGGACCTTGAAATTGAAAATACAATTTGCATAAAAAATTTAAGCTACATTTTGGTTCCGTAAACAAGATAACATTTGGTAAAACACAACTTCGAACATAGTTTCAAATAACCTTATTATTTTACTTTATAAACAATTAAACGAAACTATTAAATTTTATCTACCCCTTGCAACGACCGTGATTGCAGCTTTAATATAGGACACCGGTGTATTAAAGTGAAGAGTAACAGGTTAAAGTGAAGATAATATTTAAAAAAAAATCGGTTTAAATAATTTTCCAAAAGTGACTATGTTTATGGAATGGTATTTTTAACCAAAGATAACAGGTATAACCTGGTTTCATTTAGTTAATAGTACATAATATTATGGTCATCAGAAATGTTTACTCTGATATTAGACATTTACTTAGTATGCGTGTAAGTAATGCGTTTGGAGCTTCTTGTTATTCCATGCACTTAATGTTTAGAATAAAAACCCAAAATATTAAATACAAAATAAATGTTTAACAATTGATTTGTGCGTATTCAAAAAATACAATTTGTTGGACACCACTCATGAAATACCTTCATAATTTTCATTTGTGCTATCTCACCATAGTCATTAGGAAAAACCATTTACTACAAAACTAGAGATCGGATTAAGAAATTTGGAATGTGCAGGTTATTTTAAACACACATGTGTTCAGTAATAACCTGTAAACCATTTAGTAAAGAAAAACAAATATATAAAGAGTCATAAACAGTTTTACTCCGAAGGAAGTTCCGAGAAGGTCATTAAGCTTATCAGTGGACCAGAACAATAAAAGGGACAGGGTGCGTCGGAAACCAAATTTTGCCCCGCCATCCATTATTAGTGTTTTGTAAACGACCATAGCCAGACAATTCATTGCCTCAAGACAATTTAGTTTCTAGTCGATTAAAATGTGTCCATTATACGACGCCGTGTTTAGGGAAGATTTCGCCCAAGTGAAGAAATTACTAATAGAAGGGGCCGATGTAAACTCAAGAAGACAGGACCTATCAACGCCGATCCACGCAGCCATGTACAATTCCGGAGTCACCATTTTGGAATTGTTGATGGAGTTTTGTGCTCACGTCGATGCAGCCGACGAAGATGGGAATACCCCATTACACTTGGCTGTAATTTTGGAAAATCAGGAGGCAGGGAAGTTACTCCTTGAAAACGGCTGCGCAGAGGATATCAAAAATGTCAAAGGAGATGCACCATGCGACATTCTGTTGAGGATATTGAAGGACCTCAAACAATGCGATGAATGATTATCGCATTCTAACATTGGACAAAGCGCAAACAACGAGAATCAGAGAACAGAAGACTCTAAAAAATTGGTAGATTATGTAACAAGGGTGCAATCAGCGATATTCGACGAGTTCGAAGTTTTTCGCACGAGCGAAGCGAGGATAACTATTATACTCGACAGAGATCGATATTTTGCCCGAGTTCCATACGATATTTTTAATGCGACGGGCGTGGAACTTGATAATTTGCGCTGGAATATTTCAGTGCAGGGCGCCAAACCGAGTTCTACTCCCGGAGTGTTAAAAACAATATTTTTAAACTAGCCTGTGTTTTATATTTATTTATAAATAATCATAAATAAATATCAAACACTGACAGTCCTAAGCCTGTGTAAAGTGTGAAGGGAAATTTGCATATCATGGTACAGTAATCTGTATCTGCTGTGCAGCAGTTTCGGCGTGAACATTTAGTCTCCTTGTAAGTTTGTTTTTGGGTAAACACCGAACCGTAATCAATTGCGCCAGTCTCCTGAACAGCGTGTGTGTAGATACTGAGAAGCGTTTTCTGCACGGAAAAAAATTAGTTGATTAGGAGAACCAACTGTCAATTGGTTGGAATTTCTTAGTTTGGAGAACCAATTAATTGGTTGAGTTGATTCTCGTAATCAATTTATTTCCTGCATCTCATCCCACTACGCCAGTTGAGTGACGCAATCAATTAACTAAGTCGTGTTTTCCGTGTATCATATCTTCAAAATCAACTGCATACTAGTGTTGGCGTGGTGCCTCGCTCGCTTCGCTCGCTCTGAAACTTCGACCCAGTGGAGAGTCGGCTATTCCTTAAGACTCGTTTGTTTACTAACAGCTTTCAATTATATTATAAAATTATATTGATATTTGGGGGTCCAATCATATTTAGGTTGAAGTGGCTTAGATGGATATTTTACAACAATACAGTGTTTCTTATATGTATGAAAATTGAAAATTAGCATTTTCAAAACTTCGACTCCGACAATAGCCCAGCCGAAGTATTAATAAATAAAAGTTGTAAAACGCTTACTTCATGCACTTATATTCTAATAGACTATTCGATGCATATTACATGTTTACTGTGTTTTACTAATTACTGTCTTTATTATTATGATCTTATATATACAATATATATACATATAATTCGTCAAAGATATCTTGAAAGTGTCAAAAAGATCTCTGACGGATATCTTATAGATATCTATAAAACATCTTTTAGATATATCGAAATAGTTATTTTCGTATCAAGGGCGTAAAAGGACTTATGCGCCCGTAGATGGTCACCGCGCCCGAGGGGCTGGCGAGGACTACTCCTGGGGGTAGGGGGTCGAAACGTCGAAATTTTATGAAAAACTATAGGGTAATTTTTTCGCCGATGTGACCAAATTCAATACTTTTTCAAATAATAGTCATAAGCATTTTAAACCATCTTTTATGGCATTATCGTTTACTTTAGGAAGAAAACGCATACAACCTTTTTTGTAGAGAATTCCATGCTCTATCTTTTTTGTTTGAAACATTTCTTAATAAAATTTGTATTTTTCAAAATAAATGCAAGAAACTACAAAGAAACTTAATTGGGGCTAATTTTTTTTAGTAACGGACGGATGGATCTGCGCCAAAATCTAATCAGATCTAAGTTATGCTCAGACGCGTATTTAAAAAAAAATTTATGTCAATACGCTTATCCATTCGCGAGTTATCGCGAGACAAAAAAACGGGACGTACGGACGGTCGTACGTACAAGATCAAGGACACAAATTTTTACTATTGTTGATTCGGGTTCCTTAGGGTCTGAAACGTCGACATTTGATGAAAAACTATAATAATTTTTATGCCCAAAGTGACCAAATTCAATACTTCGTCCAGACTTGGTCTGGGTCGAAGTAAATAAGACCATTTAGAATGATTTTGTTTTAAATCTATTTCACAATGTGAACCTCTTAAAAGCTAAAAAAAATCTCTGTGACATTTTAATTTTATACAAGACCAAAATTAAGCCATTAATTGGTTAAATTAGTAACAGTAAGAGGGTGCCCAGTCTTCTTTCACGTACGAGCTTTCTATTGAGATTGCAGAAATAGTATTAAATCATTTTTATAGAGAATTTTTTACTGTAAATTTTTGTTTGAATATATTTTTACATCAGAATTGTATCGTTTAAAATAAATTAAACAATAAATATTTTTTCAGTTTTTTGATGGTTTAGCGACTATTTTTACATCATATTCATAATAGTACATTTAGATTTTAGTTTGTCGACCGTTCTATAAGAATAACAATAAGTATAATCAAGTTTTGGGGTCTGGATTATTTTCTGAAGAGGACTCCAATCAAAGTTGAAATGTTAGACTAATATTTTTGTTTTACCCTCAATCTGACAATTACTTTCTTTTTCTCTACTTTGTGATGTGGTATATTAGATACCCTGTAATCGCAGCTTTTGTCTCTTTCATCGGGTCTCGCGTAACACCTAACAAGTCGAGAATCGACGAGGAAGAGCGCTAGCGTCGGATTAGTATGGAAGTATGAATGGGAAACTATGCTGAATGTTGTGTGTGTAGTGGTGCAAGTTTCGACCGTCGGTAAGGTAGTCCCCTGTGGTATGGTTCTTCAAGATCTGGAGGACATCTAGAACATCGGGGTAAGACGAACGCCTGTTGGTTACTGTATCTCGTCCGTTAGGGCACCGCTATGTTTTAACATCTCGACGACTTTCAACTGCAATGGAGTCTCGGTATCTACAACCATCGGTCCCGCGTTCGCCGTCTTGGGAACGCTAACAGCTCGACAAGTTAACAGTCTCGTTGTCGCTTAGTCTCGTCCGTCCGGACGAGAGAAAAGGATGAAATCCGATTGGACGACGCCGATCAAGTTACTTCGTCGCAAGTTTCGTCGATGATTGCCACGGCTAACCGGCCTCACCCCCGCCGTCGCCGACGCCGTTTCGCTAACGCCTCTTGCCTCTACCTCCTCTTCTTCATCGCCGACAACGACTTCGCTTCTGCGGCAGGACCGGCCATTTTCGTTTCGGTGCTAGGCTGTATCACGTCGCGCTCGATAAAAATCGGTACTTTTTGGAAAAATATCTTTTGCGAGATCTTCGGTCGCGTATTCCGGTGGGTACGAAGTCGTTCCGTACCACCGCGTAAGTGCGACGAGGCAGGCGATACCGCTGAACATTGGGTTTTTGGGATTTTGGGTTACGAGCGGTTAGTGTTTCGTCGCGGTAAAAAGTTCGGTTCCCGGAAGCTCGCCTCGTGCGCCCGGGTTCTCGTTCGTGTGTGTGAGTGTGGATGAGTGAGTGGCGGTCCCTGGATCTGCGACGTCGCCAGGACTGGAGCCTCTTCCTCGTCCCTCATCGTCGTGGCCCTCGAGACGAAGAATCTATTGTGAGTACTTTGTGTGGCACTCATCCGCGAGTATAAGATATTACGCCGCGTCTTACATGTTCGTTTTCTTCTATATTAGATTTTGTTACGGTTCATATAATCACATTCACTTTTTACTATTTTTTACATATCCTCGGTACCCGCGTCGACGGTACCGCATTATAACCGATTCTTAGATTAATTAAAGTTTTCCGTTGATAATCATCGTGTTCAGCTTATTTCTACGAGTTAAACTTTGTTCCTCCCCACCCCCCCCCCCCCCCACCCCCCCCCCCCCCCACCCCCCCCCCCCCCCACCCCCCCCCCCCCCCACCCCCCCCCCCCCCCACCCCCCCCCCCCCCCACCCCCCCCCCCCCCCACCCCCCCCCCCCCCCACCCCCCCCCCCCCCCACCCCCCCCCCCCCCCACCCCCCCCCCCCCCCACCCCCCCCCCCCCCCACCCCCCCCCCCCCCCACCCCCCCCCCCCCCCACCCCCCCCCCCCCCCACCCCCCCCCCCCCCCACCCCCCCCCCCCCCCACCCCCCCCCCCCCCCACCCCCCCCCCCCCCCACCCCCCCCCCCCCCCACCCCCCCCCCCCCCCACCCCCCCCCCCCCCCACCCCCCCCCCCCCCCACCCCCCCCCCCCCCCACCCCCCCCCCCCCCCACCCCCCCCCCCCCCCACCCCCCCCCCCCCCCACCCCCCCCCCCCCCCACCCCCCCCCCCCCCCACCCCCCCCCCCCCCCACCCCCCCCCCCCCCAAATCTTTCTAAAGATATCCGCATTCCGATAAAATAGTAAATCCCAATTGTATTATATTTAACATACAACATATAAACTATAAATAACATATAGCTTTAATTTGTGTATTAAAGCGATGGCGTCGATCATATAAGCGTACATATATATATATATACATTTACTTAAATGTTATTAAAAAATCAGTATATATAACTTATTCTTAAAATTTTCAATTGCAACAAACGTTTTGTTAATTCAGAAATTTGTTAATACAACCTATTTATCAATAAACGTTTGGATTTTGCGAACGTTTTTTTACTATTTCTTATAAATATAGTAAACTAAATTTATTGTATATTGTTATAAAAGGAAAAATCATATTTGAACCATTTTTTTAACGAAATGATTATCAATTATTTATCACCTTTTCTAGTCGGGAATGAAATTGGACAATTTGTTGATAAATAATAGACCATATATCCACTCTTGTGCCAAACATGTGGTTTTTTAATAGGATAATGAAAATCAGTACCGGAAACATAATGTACTAATTTTCGATATCTTCAACGGTGTATTACAATAACATTAGTATAATATATTTATTTAATTAATTAATACGTAAAAAAATAATTTGAAAAAATATTGGTGAAAATGTATAACTAATTTAAATAAGATTTTATACTATATAGATATACTGATTTACAGAATGCTGTTATAGTGCAATCATATAAGTTTTCTAACGGGATAAAAATATTATTGTCTAGCAGTATTGAAATATTTCAAAAAAGCAGTTAGTAATTTAGTACAATTTCATTGCAGAAGTAAAAAAACATCTTTTTATTTTAATATTACATTAATCGAGTATTACAAATATTTGTTTCCTAAATTTGTTTGCACGATAGTTTCGTTCACTCTGTATTCAGTAAAAGATGTTTCCATTTACGTAAATGCAATATAAATCGTTGCCGTATATATATATATATATATATATATATATATATATATATATATATATATATATATAAGGGCCATTCCATGTCAACCGGATCACTTGCACGACCAGAATTCGATAGCACCAAAAAAATCGGGGTTGGGCTTAAAATTTAGCTTAATATGTATACTTTTATTTGCCGAGTGGTGATTTTGAACATTCAAAATGGAGAACTATGGAAAACACTGAAAATGAAGAAAGTCGGCAAATAAAATTGTAGAATCTAGCACTACCAGATTTCTACAGCACTAAATAAATCGGGATTGAGCTTAAAATTTCGCTTAACATGTCTACTTTTGTTTGCCGAGTGGCGGTTTTGAAAATTCTAAATGGCAGACTGTGGACAACATAGAACATGAAAAAAGTCGGCAAAAAAAATTCTAGAACTTGCATTACCAACGTTGGTTGAAACTCGGTGCAAGGAAATATTTGAGGTTGCCAAATTATAGTCTCTCTGAATCTCCATCTCTGTTATAAATTCTAAGATTCAAAATGGCAAATTAGATTCTGTGATTTTAATACGTACATATGACCAATCGAAATTGCAAAAATTACTTAATTTTAATGAAACATCAAACTTTGTTACTTTATTTACAAGGTATTTCTTACGTAACCGCTCTCAGCCAAACCCAGAGACACGAACGAGGACGTAGCGGTTGATAGTCTCCATTTTTTTTTTTTTTTTTGTATTTTTTATTTTTTTTTTATTTTTGTATTTTTTATTTTTTTTTTGTATTTTTGTATTTTTTTTATAGCTTCTTTTTTTATTTTATATTTTTTATTTTATGACTTTCCCTTTAATATTTCATAACAGTTAACGGCGTCGACGCTGCAGAGTATTGCATGGCATGTAACTCCTTCTCAGGAAGTACGTAAATTGCATGTGCTTTGCTGATTTTTTCAACAGGAGGAGCTGCAGAAAATCTTCTTGTAAGGAATCTTTTAGTTTTCTCATGCTGAGCCTTTGTGTAATAAAAAAACTTTATATTTTCGAATTTACCTTTAGCCCATTCCAAAAGAGCTGCAGGAGACAATAGCGCATTATCATGATTAAGTTGAAGGCTGGCGCGTGTGGCTTCTCTTTTAAAAATAGCTCCTACACCATCGCAAGCTCCTTTGCCGTGGGCTGTAGCAGAATAGTGCCACTCGGCTTTTATTCCAAAATCATTTTCATGATGAACAAGATTACTGGCTTGAAATTTATTTTTATAATGCTGTTTAGCACCGTCGCTAATATAAATGATTTTTTGCAGGTTTGGACACAGCTTCTTTATTTCAGGTACAAGTAACTCTTGCATCGTGTACACTGCTGCCGTATCATGTGTTGTGCATTCAGATAAGAATATGAAGCTCTTGTGGGTTACTTCCTCATTGTTCTTATAATATACGAGCACTGGGTGTACGGTACATTGAGCATTGTTGTAGTGAAAACCTTGAGCCGCGTTTTGTGCGACGTAGGCAAAATTTTCTGAAAAGTCGGTGTGAACCAACACGTCTCCTTCATGTAATGTATTACGTAGTTCCAATATATATTTCGACTGTGCTTTAGATATAAAATGATGAGGAAGTAGAATTTCTAGAGATTTGGTAAAAATATTAATAAAGTCGTCAAGAGGAAGACATTCTTTTTTAAGGATGCATCGATCAGTGTTCTGCCAAGTGGAAAATATAACTTCCGACGTTCCTATTTCGTCTAACAATTGAAAAATGTAATCCGAAAATTTTTCCATATTTGGGCATTCATGACAGTCACCTAAGTAGCATCCCGGCAATGGATTTTTACACAAAACTATCTGAATGCAATCACTTTGGTTACTGATCGGTATCTCACAACTTTGCGTTATTTGCGGAAGTTTAGCAGCGTCGATCATAGCTTTGAAATTTTGGTGAATTACGCAAACACATACGCTGTGAGTGCCACTGGAACCAGCTACAACACACCATTTTGGTCGAAGTTCAGCAAATTTACTTAAACCAATTGCAATATCTGGATTTTGCTCTTTAAACTGTACGTGCAAATATTTAATGTCGCATAATAGCAATCGCTTCTGCATTTTGGTCTTCAGACCGCAACTACGTACTGTAACTGTGTCTTTTTTATTAGGCATTACTCTACTGTTGACATCGCTTTCATAGAAATCAGACACTTTTTTAACGATACTCTCGCATAAGTTTTTCCCTGCTTTAGGTCTGGGTGTTGCTAAAACTCCTGCTGTTCTTCGCAATTCTTTTGCTTGTCTAACACATCTGTAAGAGGCGCCGAATTCTTCAGCTACCTCACGAATACTTAATGATTCGGGAGGAATGGTCAAAATCGATATGCGAAGTGGATCATTTTCAGGTAGGCTCGAAAACTTTTCTTTAAGCCCACTCATCATTTCCTCGAGAATTTCTTCTCTAGACAAACGCAATTTTTTATTTTGCGAATGTTCCAAGTCACTTTCTGTATCCCGCACATCAGAGCCTGCTTGATTTTCAAAGGATCTGTCGAAGTCGAAAGATTCATTTTTATTATTATATTGTTTCCTACAAGCTTGACATATTTTCGCATTGAAAGGTAAATTTGGAAACTCTGTTTGCATGTTTCGGGATATGTTTCTCAAGTCCTTTCCTTTATGACCCATTCCGCCAAAAGGATTGACACATCTATCGGAATGAACTGTTTTTGACATTTTTATTTATAGTTACAGAAAGAGCGATTAGTGAAATGAATTTATTATGCTTAATTTTTAAGTACAATGCAACGTCATTACATTAGATATTCCCGATAATTATGATAAACTCAAAAAACGCACGAAAATTTTTGTTTTTAACTAATGAACAATAATGTAGAAAACCCCTTACTCGTGGACCTTTCTCAAACTCACCGCCTCAAAAATATATTTTGTTGAAAAGATAATGTTAAGAAAAATTTCTCGCTTTGAACGAACTAAATTGAACCATCTCCAGCCGCCGCGATCGATATCGCGATGATCTGGGGCTCTTATTTAGAATGCATTAAAAAAAGTGATCTCAACCGTATACAATTTTTTATTAAAGACTCTTAACCCTTTGCGGCGCAGTGGTAACCCAGATTACCACCTTTTTTATTCACAACTTTTCTGTCTAGTTTCAATGCTTTCGAAGCAATATTCAAAAAATCGTTTTACAGTGGTAGACGGGGCTTTTTAGTACGTAACGAAAAGGATAATGAATTATTACGCAAAATTATTAACAAGTATAAATAAATAAATTTAAACAATCGTCGATTTTTGAGAAAGAAATCATTTTTGAACGAACTAAAAGGTAAATTAGAACCAAATTTGGTACTCGGGGGTTTCTGGGGTCGCTGATTACGAATTTGAAGTCGGTTTTGAAAAATTCAAAATGGCGGAAACAATATGGCGGATGAATTTTTAAAAATTCATCTGATTTACTTGAAACTCGTTACTCGGGGGTTTTTGGGGTCGCTGATTACGAATTTGAAGTCGGTTTTGAAAAATTCAAAATGGCGGAAACAATATGGCGGATGAATTTTTAAAAATTCATCTGATTTACTTGAAACTCGTTACTCGGGGGTTTTTGGGGTCGCTGATTACGAATTTGAAGTCGGTTTTGAAAAATTCAAAATGGCGGAAACAATATGGCGGATGAATTTTTAAAAATTCATCTGATTTACTTGAAACTCGTTACTCGGGGGTTTTTGGGGTCGCTGATTACGAATTTGAAGTCGGTTTTGAAAAATTCAAAATGGCGGAAACAATATGGCGGATGAATTTTTAAAAATTCATCTGATTTACTTGAAACTCGTTACTCGGGGGTTTTTGGGGTCGCTGATTACGAATTTGAAGTCGGTTTTGAAAATTCAAAATGGCGGAAACAATATGCGGATGAATTTTAAAAATTCATCTGATTTACTTGAAACTCGTTACTCGGGGATTTTGGGTCGCTGATTACGAATCTGGCCTCGGATTTTGAATCTTCAAAATGGAGGATCCAAGATGGCCGACCGAAATATGAAAATGTACCCGACATTGATGAAACTGTGTACTCGGGGGTTTTTGGGGTCGCTGATTGCGAATCTGATCTCTGACTTATATATTTAAAATTCAGAGTACATAGAGTACCCAGTTTTATGAAGTTTTTATCACGTAAATTTTCACATTTCCGTCGGCCATCTTGGATCCGCCGTTTTGATTTTTAAAATCTGACTTCAGATTCGCAATCAGCGACCTCAAAAACCCACGAGTACCAAATTTCATCAAAATCAAGTAAATTTTTATATTTATGTCGGCCATCTTGGATCCACCATTTTGAATTTACAAAATCTGACTTCAAATTCGCAATCAGCGACCCAAAAAACACCCGAGTACCAACTTTCATCAAAATCAAGTAAATTTTTTACATTTATGTCGGCCATCTTGGAGCCGCCATTTTGAATTTCCAAAATCCACTTTGAATTTTCAAATTCAGATTCGTAATCAGCGACCCCGAAAACCCCCTAGTAACAATTTTCAGCTGTTTTCCGTATAAAGAAAAATGTGCGCCGCAAAGGGTTAAGAAAAGAATTTTAAGAAAAGAATGGCCGCCGTAAACGGCCGCTACGGACGATAGCAAAATTACTTAAAGCAATTGCAATGTCTGTATTTTGCTCTTTGAACTGTACGTGCAAATCTGTATTATCGCATTATAGCAAATGCGTCTGTAGTTTTTTTATTACACAAAGACTCAGCAGAATTTTATTTGCCGACTTTCTTCATTTTCAGTGTTTCCCATAGTCCGCCATTTTGAATTTTCAAAATCGCCACTCGGCAAACAAAAGTAGACATGTTAAGCTACATTTTAAGACCAACCCTGATTTTTTTGGTGCTATAGAATTCTGGTAGTGCTCGATTCCACAATTTTATTTGCCGACTTTCTTCATTTTCAGTGTTTTCCATAGTCCGCCATTTTGAATTTTCAAAATCGCCACTCGGCAAATAAAAGTAGACATGTTAAGCTAAATTTTAAGACCAACCCCGATTTTTTTGGTGCTATAGAATTCTGGTAGTGCTAGATTCCACCATTTTATTTGCCGACTTTCTTCATTTTCAGTGTTTTCCATAGTCCGCCATTTTGAATTTTCAAAATCGCCACTCGGCAAATAAAAGTAGACATGTTAAGCTAAATTTTAAGACCAACCCCGATTTTTTTGGTGCTATAGAATTCTGGTAGTGCTAGATTCCACAATTTTATTTGCCGACTTTCTTCATTTTCAGTGTTTCCCATAGTCCGCCATTTTGAATTTTCAAAATCGCCACTCGGCAAACAAAAGTATACATGTTAAGCTAAATTTTAAGCCCAACCCCGATTTTTTTGGTGCTATCGAATTCTGGTCGTGCAAGTGATCCGGTTGACATGGAATGGCCCATATATAAATAAAGATACCGGCCGATGTTAGGAATTAGATGGCAGGTCTACATTATATTTGAAACATAAAAAAATCAATTACAAGCTTATATTAACTACAATAACCTTTTTAGAAAAAATGTACGACTTGTAATTTTTGTATATTATTTCGGAAATTACAATAAAATATTGTACATTTATTTTTGTTAATATTACAAAGAATTCGATTTTTACAAATGTCATTCTGCAAAGACGTATTTTTTTATGTTTTTAATTTTTTTTTACAATTTATTTTTTTAAAAAAAATAAAAAAAAGTAAAAAAGTAAAAAAATGTTTTCGTTATAAAAGTTGAGTAAAAGAGCAAAAAAAAAAAAAAAAAAAAATCCTCGAAGTCGAAATCGAACTAAAAAAATAACGCGTTGTGCTTCAACTCATGCGCTTGTACCACTCGACTACGACGAGTATACACAAATTTAACATTCGAAGTATCTGATAAAGTTGAACCCCCCGTCATTTGTTAAATATTTTCCTCTCGCTCCGCTCCCCTCCCCAGAGCCGACAAGCTTAGACCGCCGACGGCTCCTTTCAATGCCGTGACAGTATTGAAGTATATGTACACACAAACACATACGTACATTTACCAACTTACAGAGCTTAAAAATTTATTTTTACATGGTTGGCAACATTTCGTAAGTTTCTTGGCTGCCGGCCAGAAAAGGGGCGTGGCGTCAGAGTTCTGAGCACACCATGTATACTTCCACCATGGGCCAAAGGGACCCCGTACAGGTTTGTTTACGTCTGAGTTACCTCACAAAGCGGCTACAGGGCTATCTCACTGATCTCTATATATAACTGGATAGTGGATAACCTGCGAATATGCACGAAATCGTGTCCACGAGTGAAGAACTTCTTTGGCAGGAACGACGCACATCGAACATAGCCGAATACCTCCGATGTTTGTAGACTGAGCGGAATGCGGAACGCGCGAACTTTCGAAATGCGATAATGGATTATATGATTGCAAAGCAGAAATGACAAAACGAATGATTGTATTTGACCTTCACACATCGTAAATCATTTTTGTTCTTGAAACATAAGATATTTCCTTATATTATATTTTCACAAATATTTTTAACATTGAAATAAGAAAACAATACCTTTTAATTAATTGCTTGAAATCATACATGCTGATTCAATTAACAATAAGAAATGAATTGATAAAAAGTAATATGTGCTTGAAATTTTTAAATTATTCGTATAATAAATCGAAAAAGCATTGAATTTAACATTAATTTAATTATTCAGCTGAATTTACGACATTCTATTTGTACGTGTACTTATCAAAATTTTTTGTGCAACATTCTTTTTACAAAATTTACCAAACCCAAAAAATCGGAAAACATCTAAAAATTCTGGAAAAAATACGGTTATTACTTTTAACCATTTGTCATATATAAATATTCGATGGTGAACACTTTTTAGTCTAAAAAATAAAATATAAAATATAAAATTTGGAGTCGCATGAATGGAATTCACTTTCATAGTTCTATAACTTGAGTTTAAATTCAAGTTGCCTGATTTTTAAATGTTATATGTAAAAAGCAGAAGTAAAAAGAAGAGAATATAGGCTTCAATTTATTCTTACTATAATTATAAGGAAAATTATCTGCAAATTGTATTTTTTATACAATGTTGAAATAATAGCAAGTAACCACATAATTGGATACTGAAATAGAAAGCAATAGAAATTATCCTTGTTAAATGAAATGGTAAAACATTTTTATCCTTAATATATTTGTTCTATTATATGAATCGTTTTTGAGAAGGAAATTATTGAACATTTTTCTGCCTAGATCAATATTAATGTAAAAAGCGAAATGTTGCTTGCGACTTGGGTTTCAATATTCATACTTCAATTTCGTCCATGTTGCAAAATTTCTGATCCGAAATCGTAATTCCGCGAGGCCAACTTAATCCTTTTTTTTTTGTTTTTTTTTTTATATATAATTTTACATCTCAACCCTCCACCTCGACCGAGGTGTCCCAAAAGCTCTCAAGGAGCTTGTCCGGGTACAGGTGAGGAATAATTTTTTTTATCTATTATTTATCGTACATCAACGGAGTTGATAGTATATGTTTGAATGTAAATTAGGAATTTATACTCCTGTATTTTATTTGTTATCAATTGAATTATGCAAATTAGTAGAGAAAATGTATATATATATATTATCTGAATCTCACTTGAAAATAATAAACTTGAATTACCATTTTAATGATCGATGGTGTTAAACGCAACGTAACAAAAGTTGTAAATAATTTCCCCTAAATGCATATTTTTTTAATCATAGAAGTACATATTTCTTAATATGAAGCAGCAGCTTAATATGAATAAGTAGAAATTGAGTCGTCGTTGAAATGTACTATAAATATCTCAGTTTAGCGAAATAAGTAATAGTAAGTTGTGATTAGTAATGAGGATTGTCTGACACAGGTAATAATGCAGTCCAGTTAATATAATATATTTTTTAATTATTTAAAATATGTGTATTTTATTGCTTCCAAAAATATAATGACAATATTGTTGGTTATTATTTGTTTGTAGAGAGGAAAAATTGCGCTCCAATTGTTCATTCAAAAAGTCAAATTTACTCATAAAAATTTCGATTTCAATATTCTAAGAGAACTAATGATACAATTGACTTATACGGTACGACGAATTTCTTTAGTGACAATGGTGAATTTAACTTTGTGTCTAAATGGGGAGAAGCTAATTCTTACGAAAAATGAAAATTTTTATTATTTTTTGCATTTATAATACTCATTTTTACCCAATTAAGTTTTCACTAACAAAAGAGCGTAACACGACTTTTCATGTTTCTAATGTGATCATCAGATACGAGAACACTTTGTACTGATCTTGAAGGGTTCTCGAGTGCGCTCGAAGTGGGTAAAATTTTTCTCCAAATTGTACGTGTTAATAATGATTTTTCTCGTAATTTTTTTAAACATAATATTTATTAACATTACAGCTAACAAATGAATTAATAATTAATGTATAGAAGTTCTTGGTTGTACGGTCGATAGACAAAAATGAAAAAATGTTTATGACGTTTCGGCTATGATGCTAGCCATCTTCAAAAAAATTTTTATTATCTAAAAAATATACAATTAGACATTACACAGAATAGACACTTCTCACAATTTCGATTATCAAAATGTCAAAATTCTAGCCAACGAAAGAAATAGTATGAAAAGAAAACAAATCGAAAATTATTTCATAAAAAAAGCCAAAAATACCGTTAATGTTCGTTTTGAACAATCAAATTTACCATTAACATACGAAACTATTATTGAGTAGGAATATCATTTTTTAATTCCGTACATTGTTCTTACCGACAGACATATTTTATGCAATATACTTGAATCATGATGTATTACATACACTTAATGCAACTATGATTTGAGTCATGTTGTATTCATACGTTTTCGGCAACGAATAATTTTTTGAATTATAACTGCCGGCAAGTTACATTATTACTTTCGACGGGCGCTAAGCCATATGATATTTAGTCGATAGGTATATAAACAAATGTCATTTCCTTGTTTGCATTACAATGTCTAACAGCGTTGTTGTGAAACGGTGATTTAAATACTCCGGACGTATGTAAAGTGTGTTCGTTAAACTTGTATTCTTAATTGTTTATATACATTTCACAATTTTTTAGAATTCGTTTCGAAAATGGCAATCCGCGAATCTCTGATTGCTGAAAAAATTTTTACAACAACGACTTTACACCGGTTTTTTATATCAATCGATGTAAGTTTTTTCTTTTTATCGTTACAATTTACATCACTTATTGTTAGATTGACACTTTTGCATATTTTTTAGATAATAAAAATTTTTTTGAAGATGGCTAGCATCATAGCCGAAACGTCATAAACATTTTTTCATTTTTGTCTATCGACCGTACAACCAAGAACTTCTATACATTAATTATTTATATTGCGGTCAAGAAACTAACATGCCTTTGTATACTACTAATAATAAAACAAATGAATTAGTTTGGAGTCCTTTCCATAGCTAAGAAATTACTGGCACTCCTGTTATAATTAGTGACATCCATGTAAGACACCTTCATGTACGGCAAACACCTGAACCTGTGAAAATAATAATATATTCGTATACGTGTCCATTGTATATTAGAGTCGCGCATAATGAAATGTCATAATATTTGTACAAAAAATTCATGCAATACATACGACAAGCAGACAAAATAACATGCTCAGTCGAGTTTCTCACGATGACCTCTCAAACGATGCGAAGCAAACAACAGCAAATAAATGTTTGATTTATATGTAAAGCAAAACTATATACATTGGTATGAAGACATATCAATAATGAAATAAATATTTATTAACTAAATGACAACAAATAAAATAAAATTATTGATTTTTATAAACAAGTTGCCTAGTCATATTGTGGCGTACTTTCATTCCAATTTGTGCATCAGAAGCTGTACAGGTCAATGAAAACATGCGCAATTTTACATAACACTTACAAACTAATCTTGTTAACGCATACGCGTGATTTGACAATTCTTCTCCAGATCCGTATAATATATGCGTTTGTAATGTAGGAAACATAAGGAAATTCGACTCGTATATATGTTGTATAACCTTTGAACAAACAACAGCTGGGAAATTGCGTTCAGGTATCGCCTTGCTGCTATTTGTATTATACGCTACCCTTAAAAATTCTTCGGCTCGCAAACAAATGTTTATTACTGACGCGCTCGGTATTATAAGACCGCCATGTGTTTTTGTCTTAATTAACTTAGTATCTTCAGCTTCCATTATATTTCGAGACTCTTCAAACAATGCTTCCCTGCATTCATCGCACGTAAGTAACGGTTTAGATGGATTGACTATTTTTTTCACAACCCATCCACTTATATATGCTACACAGTTTGTGGAAAATCCAGTTAGTAACCGAGGTAAGTCATTATTAAAATTCAGAAACTCAGCCATGAAACCACAATCGTCCGTCCTGTTATTATCTAAACCATATTTCTTAGCAACTCTCAGATTTTCCATTTCATCGTACACGGAGGCGTCATATCGATCGATCGCTTTTACGATTACGCGTGATGTAGAAGCGGTTGTTAAAATTGACGTATTATCTAATGCCTCAGCATTTCCGTTCGCAGCTTTGACTTCGTGATTAATAAGAAGGCGCTTGTATGCTGATACGAATTGGGCGCAGGTCGGATTCGGGCACCAACCTCCACATCTACGAATGGCGCAAAAAAATAACTCTAAATGATCTTGACTCATTTTGTAAGTCAGTAGATACTTAAGTTGTGAATCAGAAGGTTTTACATATTCATCGAATATCTGTAAAACGGATGTCGTTGCCACAACCATACCCAAAAAGCCTGTTTTTCTGCGAGAATTGAAAATAGATTTGCCATCAATAGTTGTAATGCCCATTAAATATTGAATTTCTTTTTGAATTTCTTCTCGCCAAAAACATTCATTGCTTCGTTTTAATGGAGATTTGAAACCTTTACCGAGAGGATTTCGCGAGTTCAGGAAATCAAATAATCTGTCTATGCAACGTATAAAACGTTCGGTAGGAAAACTTCCGCGAAATTCAGCAATATTCAAATCTTCATTACAAAATTTAATGGCATCGGCAACGCTGGTGCTAAAGGTCTGTGCAGCGATTGCAACCTTCATTTTCATTTTACGATATTCGATGTGCACTTTCTTCAGTTTATTCCCCGCACGAAGACCTTCTTTTTCTTGCAGTTTTTGTAACTGTTCAATAAATTCCCAAGAAATGCTGTTACCATCTGCATCCCGCAAGTGTTTAAAATCTCCTAGAGTATTGCGAATCAATTTTAGCATGTGGCACCCATCTAAAAGTACATAAACTTTGTGGCCTGAACACGGATGCGAAAAATAACAGCGTAAATTTTTAATGTCAAGAACTGCACCAAGGAATGAAACAGTTGCAAAATGCTCGCTGGTTCCGTCCAATGTTAACGAGATAACTTTTACACCGACATCATGCAAACGTATAAGACTTTCCTTAATTAAACCCGAATTTGTTTCTGAATTGACGCCGTCAATCAGAAAATATGCAATGGGAATTTTCCAGCTATCATCTAATGATACCACCATGTATACCAAAGCATTAGTCGCTAAAGGGACATTATTACCTCTTTCGTGTTCATTTCCTACATCAACGTAACCTCTTATCAAACCGTTCGGGAGATTTTGTAAGCCCTTCTTAATACCCATTTCATCAAGCATCAAAGCAACTAGTACATCTTTTCGATTATGTCGTGCTTCCTGAACTCTGTTTTTTAAAGCAATAAAACTTTCACTACTGAAACCAGGTTCACAATTCACTGATGAATACCAAACGCGTAACGTACTCTTATCAGGAAGGGCGTTACAAAATTTCCCGCGCACAAATTCGTATGCCTTTGGGGAGTAGAAGTGCAGCGTAACAGCGAACGAGCGAAGAGCAGGCGGGTATTTTAATCTACTTGTGACAACAGAACCTGCAGCAGTGGATTTCTGTTGGTTGTTTGCGTAACGGAGGAGGAATTCAGAAATGTCAGTATCAGCAATTGAAGCAAGGCATGCCAACCCAGAATTACCAACGCATTCATCTTCACGTAACTTACGTACAATATTTTGCAAAACGTTGTTTTTCTTCTCCAAACGTTGAACTTTCTTTTTTAAGCTTTGCACCTTCAAGCCCAGTAACTTCTTAGCTTTTCTCGCTTCAACCAATTTTTCTTCAACGTTTTTCGAGGACCTTCCATACTGATGATCATTATGAGACGATCCTTGAAGTTTTATAAGCGGAGATCGTCCTTCCACAGCTGCTGTACCTAACGTAATAACAGAAAATGTTATTGCCAACGTTATATTGCACAGTTAGTTATTCATATCACTCAATTGCAAGCAACTCATGTGCCATAAAGGTATCAAAATGAAATAATTATTTGACTTCATTCATCGTAACATTTGTGGTCACAATTAATTACAAAATACGAAATATATTATTCACGTATAAATTACACACTCTCTGCGGTTAGTGGCATTAGTCTAGCAATGATATCCTGGGTAGAACTGTTGGAAGTAGTGGCGCTGCTCGTCATTGTCGCATTACTCCCATTGGTGCTACGATTCATGAGAGTTATCTCTGATGAGTGGTCTACAGCCAGACCTAGTAAGGTACGTCCAGGTTAAATCGGCAGTTTCATACAACGACATTCCTTCATATTGAAGTTCTTAATTATTTATACCTTCATTACTTAAAACGTCTATGGACGCCAATGAATTTCTTGACGCCTGATCGCTGACAATTTTCTGCCTTTTTATTGCAGGTATTAATAATTGATTGTTACTTTTATCACTGGGAGGTAATAAGCGTAGGGAGTGCGACATTTCGGGATCATTACCGTATATATATATATAATCGGTAAGGAAGATTGTTATCAGGGTTGTTATATTTTGCCCAGACCGGGTTGGTTTTTTTGGATTAAATTGAATAACATTTATCTAATTTATCATCAACATTATCAGTGGAAACATTAACAGTAATATATATTGATGAGAGTGAGTTATATATATATATATATATGGGGCATTCCACGTCAACCGGAACACTGCGCTGCCCAAAATTAAAAGCAACCAAAAAATACGAATGAGGGCTCATTTTACAGCTTATGGTGTATACTTTCGAATGCCGAGTGCGCATTTGCAAAATCCAATATGTCCGCTCCAATATGGCGGCCGGAAGCGCTTAATTTGTTGGAAAAATTTTTAAAACATGCCTGAAATAAGAATTTGGTGCGTGTTTACAGTGCTTTTTATGCTATCCGATGTATTTTGACCTCCCAAACACAAATCCAGTCATCACCTTACATTTATTCAAACCTCAAAAACAGGTAAAAAGCCGTAAAAGTACAGGAAATTTAATTAGGAAAAAAAACCTTAAACCAATATTTTGGTATCCCTCTCTTCTTCTACAGGAAGATGTCTGATCCAAATTAAGCTGACACGTCTCAACCGTTCCTAACCGCAAAAAAACCAATTACAAATTAATATTACATAAGGGTGTGTGTGGGTGTGGCATCGGATTTTTAATCAGCAATCCCGAAAACTCTTAATGATACTTTGTTCGATTTTCCAGAACATTTAGCCCAGAAAAACGTCGAAAATATTAACTTGTGATTGATTTTTTGAACGTTAGGAACAGCTAAGATGTGTCAGCTTTATTCCGACTATTGATTTGGATTAGCCATCTTTCTGTAGAAGAAGAGAGGGATACCAAAATATTGGTTTAAGGTTTTTTTTTCTAATTAAATTTTCTGTACTTTTACGGCTTTTTACCTGTTTTTGAGGTTAGAATAAATGTAAGGTGATGTCTGGATTTGTGTTTGGGAGGTCAAAATACATCGGATAGCATAAAAAGCACTGTAAACATGCACCAAATTCTTATTTCAGGCATGTTTTAACAATTTTTCCAACAAATTAAGCGCTTCCGGACGCCATATTGGAGCGGCCATATTGGATTTTGCAAATACATACATTGGTCAGATTTACTTGCCAACTTTATGCCATCTATGGCTAATCGGGCAAGGCTTAGTCATCATCCGACACAGGACGATACAAACAAGTAAACAATCACAAATACTACACATAATCGACACCGTCAACAGTTAATCGGCGGCCTGTGCCGTAGCAGGCGCATCGTAAACATTGTCTTATTTTCATTCAAGACAATATTGACGAAGCGTCGACCACGGAAAAACCATTCACGGTGTCGATAACTACCGACTGATATCAGTAGCAGTCCCAAATTCGTACCTTCGCCCAGCAAGGTTTCCTGAATTATCCGCAATGGAAATAATCAGAAAAAGTTGCCGGACGGGGATTCGAACTTACGACCTAAGGAACGTTCAGTTTACGAGGCGAGCATGCTAACCACTTAACCATCGCGTTCCCGGATTTTGCAAATGCGCACTCGGCATTCGAAAGTATACACCTTAAGCTGTAAAATTAGCACTCATTTGTATTTTTTGGTTGCTTTTAATTTTGGGCAGAGCAGTGTTCCGATTGACGTGGAATGTCTCATATATATGCATATATACATACATAACATTTTATGACCAACATATCAGAAAAGCTAAAAAATACCAAGATTTACAAAAAAAAATCAGATTTCAAATCGACCAATAAAATTTATAAAATTGGAGGAACTATTATAAAAATGTGTAATCATATATATGTCATTTGAAAACAAAGAAGTAAAAGGATAACAAATTGAAACAATAATTGTAAACGCTTTAACTTGAACGAGTTCGAAATGTATGGTGGAAATCGAAAGTAAACATTTCAATCATCTGTAGACATTGTTCAAAACGAAACAAACATTCCAAAACCAGAGACAAATGTATTATACAAAACGGCAAAAATTAAAAGAAGTTGCAAAAGGAAAGCTAAGTTTAGAAAATATATTGTACACAGACGACAAGATAAAAATACGCGAAAAGTTGTACAAATTATAAAAAATAAAAAAGAATTTAAAAATGGGCATAATTCATAAAATGCAAATAATTTTCTTTTTTACCTTTGAGTAAATCTGGCATAAATATAGACGGTACTGCATTTCTTTTTAATCTCTGTCCGTTTTTGTCATTTCTAAAGCATGTTTTCTCAAAATGCGCTGAACAAAGTATACAATGCTCATTAATGTTAGCATTATATTCTCGAACTGCACCAATCCAAGCATTCGATAATAAAGGATCAACAGGAAATCTAAGGATAATCATTAATCTTTTAATATGCAAGTGAAATGTATGTTGACTTGATTCATTTGTTACATAAATGTATGTTATTTGTATGTTATGTTACATAAATTTTAAACACACCTATGATTTGATTGACCTGGAAGAATAATATTTAATGACGAACAGTATGAGCATTTGGATTTTATAAGTGTCGGTACACTGCCAGGTTTTAATTGTCTACGTGACGTGCCAACAATGAAACACTCGTCTACAAAATGGTCAGAGCAAACTCGCATTCCACTAGATGCTTCAAAATTGGACTTCAATTGCAAATTTTTTTTCCATATTTGCACAAGTTCGGGATTTTTTAGAGGAAATCTGCGCAGAGAATTTATAACTATTTATGTCAGTGAAAACAAATAATGTACAGTATAAGAATAGAAATAGGTATAACTATACAAAATTAATAAATGTATTAAAGTGAATAAAAACAAAACTTCTACTTACCTATGTAAACTCCGACCTTTGTTTTTAGATTCACCTTCTGATTTAAATTTCGCACAAATACAGCAAGTCTGTGGCATTTTTCAATTATTCACGACATTAAACCCACATAAATCCACATAAACCTCACATACATGAACCCACGACGCTTGATAAAATCGTCAGATATTTTGACAGTTTTACGGGTTTTAAGGTTAAAATTAGACAACGGGAAAGGCGGAACTGGTTCAGCTTCGTCGTTATTCGGCAAAGTTCGATGTGCATCGTTCCTGCCAATGCGACGATGCAGTGGAAACCCAAGATGGCGGCTCATCCACTATCCAGTTATATATAGAGATCAGTGGGCTATCTACGGTCATGATTATTATTTATCTGATATTAATTTGTACAATTAACAATATTTATTGACGGTTTTATTGTTTTGTTTTGATATTAATTATCCATTAATAACCACTCTCACTTTACGAGGTCCCTATCCCCTGACCTATCTCATGATTCGTCTGCCAGCCACGCGTAGCGGCCAAAGGTACTCCGTACGTTTTTGTTTTCGTCAAACTACTGACCTACATAAAAATGCGGCTACAGGGATATTTACGATCATAAATTATTTTTTATCTGACATTAATTACCCAATTAACATTATTTATTGACATTTTTATTATTTGTTGTGACATTAATTACCTATTAATAACCATTAACACCTCTTTATGAGGTCATTAACCCCTGACCTATCTCAAAATTCGTCTGCCGGCCACGCGTAGCCGCCAAAGGTACCCCATACGTTTTTGTTTACGTCAGACTACTGACCTATCTCAAGATTCGTCTGCCAGCCACGCGTAGTAGCCAAAGGTACCCCGTACGTTTTTGTTTACGTCAGACTACCGACCTACTTCAAAAGGCGGCTACAGGGATATTTACGGTCATAAATTATTTTTTTCTGACATTAATTACCCAATTAACATTATTTATTGACGTTTTTATTGCTTGTTTTGACATTAATTACCCATTAATAACCATTATCACCTCTTTATGAGGTCATTAAACCCTGACCTATCCCAAGACGCGCGTGCCGTCTGGCGCCAGACATACCTCAAGGTGGAGGAGTGGGGGGGGGGTTTACGTCTCGCCATCGGTACCCCTATACTACTAACGAGTTTTTTTATTTTTCAAAATATGGCCGCCATTTTGTTAATTTTCAAACTTTATAAAATTTCAAAATGGCCATGAAAGAACATTTAAAATACTACTAAATTAAGAAAACAGAATGCTAAAATATCGATTTTTAACGGAAATAGAGAGATTTGAATATAATTTCCTACCTGTTTGGAAAAATGAAATCACCAGCGAAATTTTTGTGCAGGCCGTAACTTCGCGAAAAATTTTTTGTTTGCAAAAGAAAAAAATACGTATCTCTTTATTTACCCAAAAGAACAATAAAAATCGTATAAAACATGATTTTGAATTTTAAATTTATTTTCATTGCATGATTTGAAATGGAATACAGGTCACCTACAATATTCGTTTTCTAAATTTTTATATATTTATCGTGTTATAGAATATATTTTCTATATCAATAATTTCCATATCAAATCCATATTAAGTACATTAGAACGTGTTAATCAAGGTCCATGCCTACCACAGCACAGATAGCGCCAAACTAACTATCGAAAATAAGATATATGCCAAAAATTAAATATCTCTGTATTTTGGTTTTTAAAAAATACTTGTTTATAACAATTTGTTATCAACAATTTCGTCAAAAGTGGTTTTAGGTGAAATCTGGCTGCGCCAATCGATTTTACGGGAAAAATTAGATGCTAATCATTGGAAGTACGATATGTCAAAAATAAAATACCTGGTTTTTTGTTTATAAAAAATAATTATTTATAACAATTTATTGGTAAAGAATATACAGAAATTCTATACTTTTCTGTAATAATGTGGATTTACATTGTTTTCCATTGTCAACTGTCGATAAATATTTAGAAAAATTACAGTTTTTTGTTGATAAAGCTCGCAACAACTTTTAGATGATTGTTGATGAGTAAATAAAGCAAAGAACCATCGGAAACCTGCCAGAGAATTATAAGAAGTCCATTTACAAAAAAAAAAAATGATATCCATGTAAATATGCATATATATTATTGATTATTAGTTCACATTATTATTTCATAATTATTTCAACATTACTTCCAAAATAATTTAAATATACATTTGAATTGAACATTTTATATGCAATGAGAGATGATATCATTCCATCTATTTACTATGTCGTTTTGACGCAGATCCGCAACCTAGTATATATGATGTGTGTTATTCACATATATGTATACATATATGCACCCATATACTTTTTTAGGCATGGCTAAGAAGTGTACTACTGATGGTAAATGTTTTTTAATTTTCTATGCAGAAGTCTAATATTACATATTAAAATTTAGTATTTATTAATAAAGACTCAAACTCTGTTTAGCGAAAAAAATTTAAAATTTGACTATTACAATTTTTAATATTTTTCAACGATGATTTTTTTTTTCTATGCATATTTTGTAATTTTAAACTTCTCACGTGGATTTGAAAAAAGTGGTAAAGAATGGAAAATTATGAACTGATAGAAAATTACAATTTGGGCATTTGTACCACTCTATATGTTTTTAGGTCGAAAATGACGAAGAAAAGAAATAAAACCTTAGCTGAAAATTAAAATAACTATATATATATATATATAACTATATATATACTAATGTTACATATTTGCAAGAAAAGTTTTAGCCATCTATTCTATGCGATAACTTCATGTATAGAAACGATTTTCCGAAGAAGACGCACGAGTTACCTCGTCCGAATCCGTCGGATATAGCCGGGAGAAATTCTATCGCAAGAAAAAAATGAGCTTCGCCGTCGAAACTATCGGACGATCGCTGTAAATGCATTTACATATACAGGGTCATCGAAAAGTATCGGACCCCCCTAATATCTTCAGTTAGAATGCACTTAGGAGAAAATGTCCAATAGCAAAGTTGTATGGTTTCAAGCGGGGAGTAAGATGATGACCTTGACTTTGACCTTGACCATGTCCTTCAAGGTCATTTCAAGGTCAATCTTATTTTTTTAAATAGAACCCCCTACATTTTATTGCATATTCTTATAGCTTATCTCGAGAGCTTTCCAAAACACTATAATAAAATATTTTTTTATTAAGTACTTTTTGAGTTATGAAGCAAACAAAATTGTGGGGCCCCGGTAAGAACCCTTCGAGAAAATCTTTGATACGGTCCTGACGAGAGAACGAAAGTCGAACTTCGTAATATCATCGGCAGATGTCACCCCAATCAGTGCACTTAAAAGTTGTAGGCGTCGCTACAGTCAAATCTGACTTCCGACTTTTTGGAAGTACACCCTTAAGGGATGCAACGATTTAAAAATTGTTTAATACGGTTAAATTGAGTTAAAAGAACAATATTCTATTACCAGAAATCGACCATAAGTCGTTAGAGTCATGCGTGATTACGAAAACATTCGAAATGAACTAAATTCTCAGGTGGTACCAAGAGAAATTCTTATCTGTTTTGTTCGCGCCATACTGATTTAGCCGTTGACGGGGCCGTGAGGGGCATTGTTGCTAGGGTTGCCAACTTTTGAAATACCCAATATTTTATCGTCCTATAAAATATACAATGCGATAAAATAATCGATGATTTTTATATATATAAACACATAAACATATTTTATTGCAATATTTATACAGTGTTATATTTGTTACAATATATTATTTGTTAGAATTTGTAGAATTAGAATGTACAAGTACATGTTTTATTAATTGCCATTATGACACTTGATTTATATTCTCTCTACAAATTTAATCTGCATCTTAGTTCAATAATAAATATATTGTATTCTGCAACGTCTCACGCATTACATTTTTAATTTTACTGTACTTAAATGTAAATCACAGTTTGAATTTATATTTTTTAGAGCTTTTCGCAGCAGTCAATAATAATTCTTTATTAGCTTTTAAGTTTCTTAAGAATGTTTCGCAGCTATCTTTAATATTAAAATAAACAATTAGTTCGCTTTTTATTAATTCTACGCTACATTTGTTTCTCTCGTCTCGCCATTTATTATTCATCACAGAAAATATGCGTTCAGTAAAGGCTGAAGACGCGGGAAGGCTTAATAAAAATGAAATCATTGAAAATAAATTTTTGAACTCAAAATTAATTTTTTTGAATAGAGCATACCACTTTTCGTCTACCGTAAAAGATCCCCAATCTGTGTAAGTTTGAACTATGTCAGAGTATTTATTTTTTAATGCCATAACTTCACTGAAAAGTTCATCATTGTTTACTTTTAAATCCGGTAAAATTGGCATAATTTGTTCAAAATCATTAAAATTTGGAAATTCACTTTTCAAACTAAAAGGTAATAGTTTATATAGCCAATTGCTTTGGTCGAAATTAAAATGATTTTGTAAATACTCCAAAGCACTGCAAAAAAAGTTCGAAAAGTCATTTTAAATTTTTTCTGCGAGTTTAACTTCTACGGATTTTAATAATCGTTTTGTTTCGAATCCATAAAACTTTTCCTCCTTTCTGTCAATGAGGTTTTGTCGCAGATTAGACATTATGTTGTATAAGTCAACAACTGTTGTTCTATTGGATTCCAATTTCTTAATGGTGTCATTAAACAAGTTTAGGATGTGCTGACAAAAAAGAATTTCAGTAGATTGAGATTGAAGGTTTTCATCGTTTATATCTAATAAGGTTTTTACGATCTTTGGGCACGATTTTTTTAAACTTATAAAATAATTTGATAGTGGCTTATAATCTTGTAATATTCTCGCTACACATGGTAAAAGTGATAGCCATCGGGTCCCTACGTGTCGAATTAATTCCTTCCATTCCACGTCAACAAAATCATAGAATTCTTTTAATTCTTCCCGCTTCTTTGCAGACATAGAGAAATGAGAGTAAATTTTTAAAATCAAATTTTCGACATCTAATGACAATAAATTCATTGCATGCTTTACACAATTATGAATTATATGGGCATGACAATTAGCTTTCAAAATATTTTTATTTTCTGCTTTTAAATTTGTAAACAATGAATGATTTTTACCGAAATTTGCATTTGTATTGTCTGCACTAAAGCCAGACAAATGATTCCAATTTAAATCAGCATTTTTCATAGACTGTTTTATCATATTAAACATACCATCGGCCGTTTCATTGGCGTTTTCTACAAAATCAATGATATAATTTTCTAAACCAGTACTTTCTGTAAATACTTGTATACTGACTGGAAATAGTTTCCTATTTTTTCTATTGGACGCGTCAGTTTGAATCGAATAATATAAAGGAGGATCATGATTATTTATCATTGTTACAATGTTACGTAATGCCATTGGTGCCAAAACGTTTTGTACTATTGTCTCTGACTTAGTTCGACCGCAGGAAACTTTTTTAGAGATGTTAGAATCATGATATATATATTTATCCAATTTAAATGAACAATCTAGGGAATTATATGACTGATTATGCTTTATTGCGTGAAATATTTTGCCAACCTCTGCACAAATGATCTCATTTTCATCTTCGGAACCCTTTTGACTAAAGAATGATGTTAGTACTAAACTTGTTTTAGCTGATTGTGCTTTTAATTTATGTGACTTACTAGATTCATGACGCGTAACAGACGTATACCCACATAAAGCTATGCTAAAATTAATACCACATAATGTACAATAAGCTAGCTAGCAATAAGCATTTTTGTAGATAAGTGCAGAGTCTTTTCTTCTTCTTTGGTGGAGTGAGTGGTAATTCTGTAGAGTATTCATCATTCTCTTTGGACTTTTTATCGTCACGTGTTCCCTTTTTGTTTTTGTCGCTAGGTTTAATATTCATGGCAGTGTATATATTGTATGCATATAATTTCCCTATACTTATAAGTTATACTTGTATTGTTGTACTATAGTTGAATCTTATACAGTTGTACTAGTTGTACATATGCCGAAGTAATTTTACGTGCGTACATAACCTTTTCATAGTCCGAAATTCACATTGTAAACGATATAAAAGCTTGGTAGTTTAGAATTAAAATCTGTAATAAAATATACCATTTTAGCCAATTAATTCGTATTGTTATTAATTAATTTCTTTGCTAACTTCTTATCAAAAGTATACGAATGTACACTGAGAAAAGTGTTTGGTTACAGTAACAAAATCAGTACAGCTGGCCGCTTACGCAAATATTTCGTTAGACGGACTCAAGGGATATAAGTATATAACACAAGCTGTAATAAATCGTTTTTTTTAAATTTTTGTTAAATCACACAGTCACTGACTGTAAAAAATTCAATCATTTTAATAAACCGAATATTCGAAAACGCCCTTAAAAACGGCAACTACGAAGTTATATTCACGCCTGAAATGAAATCGGCCGTGTTTACCTTTGCACGTATGTAGATACTGCAACAGCATATTTGGTATTACCAAATGCCGAGTTCGCGTAATAAGTCTTTAGATGCTTTGAATTCTAGTATTTGGTAAATATAACCACATATTCTGTTCGCCATATCCAACCATCGGATTTGGTTCTCATAACCAAATCTCTGTTAGATAATAGATATAAGCAAATACTTTTCTCAGTGTAGCCACATTCACTGCGACAGTGACACTGGAAAAATTTAATACATTTTCACGACGTATCTCACTCTCATAAATCTATTTCATGAAGAATTAATGCACGAACATGGTCTGTTTTACCACGGTTTTTGAAAACTATTTGCAATTTATACAGAATTCAGAGATGAACACTTGACGTAGTATGAATACACATTTTTCGTGTATTTATGTTACATGCAATGTATGTCGTTTTATTTGTAACGTGACTTATCGTAAGAATATAGAATTTTTTGCACTGTGAAGTTAAGAAAGAAGGTTAAATTTCATGTTATGTATAATGTATAAATGTATCTTACCACTTATTTTGAACTATAAAATCTACTTGAACTTTGACTTTGAATAGAATTTAAATTTGAATAAGTTGAAGATGGAAAGATACGTTGACTTTGAGAATGCAACTGTAAACAAACTAGATTGTCGTTCCGATGGGGGATTGGCTACGCCGCGTGCGTCGGCAAGTTGGTAGCATCAGCTATAGCGCCACCAGCGACACCAGCGGGCAGTGCCCCATTCATATAGTCTCATTCCCACACCACTGATCTCTATTATACACTGGATAGGATACATCGTATCTATACCGTTATAAATGCGTGTGATTCTACCAGTGTGGCCAAACTGAATTATTTTCGCGGTTAACCAATCAGCGATCTGAAACTAAAAGTAGGAGAAGCTTGCTACAATGAACTACTGAATATACTTAATCGTGATTGGATGTTCGCGAAGTTTCACCGGATCACAGATTTTGACTCCCGTATCCCATCCAGTGCATAATAGAGATCAGTGTCCCACACTCATGGCATAGCCTGTGTTCGGAAATGTACTAATTTCACTGGTTCCGCAACTTCTATGCACGCAGAAAGTACAGAACCACTAAAATCAGCACAAGTGCGAACAGCGGCATACACATATGTCAGGAGTTATATTATACTATACAGGGTGTACGAAAAGTCCCGGGACGGTTGAATAACTTTCGAAAGAATAAAAATTTCAAAAATCGCCGAAACACGTGATTCGATTTTTCAAACAAGCTATCTTTTGAGGGGGGGTTTCGGCCCACCAACCTCAAGGGGGGCGGGGGGCACGAGGGGGGCCAAAAATCTTAAATGGCAATATGGTTTGAGTGGGGGCTCATTTGAAAGGTATTTTCGAGATGAATTCAGATCACTGGTCATAGAGGGCGCTGCGATCATTTTTCGCAGAGATTTTTGACTTTTTCAGATCTTAGACGTACTAACGTTTGAAAAAATGAAAATTTCGAAGTCGCCGAATCGTGTAAAACAATATTCTTAAACGGGTGTCAACCCGTTTCTGAACGTTACATTGAAAACCTCTTTTACTTGTATCTCTCCGAAAAATGATCGCAGCGCCCCACGGTGTGCCATTTTTCTTAGCGGCGTAAATTTTTTTTCGAAATCGTAGAACTTTTGATCCAAATGAGCTAGATGAATAATTCTTTCACCAAATTAAAGATAACGCTTTATAGAATAAGCGAAAAATAATTTGAACCCGAAAAATTAAGTTATTGACCGTTGAAATTAGCATGAATATTAATTTATTTTATGGCGTTTTACGACGTACTCTAATAATATAATTATTAATGAGATATTTTCTTGTTCAATATAAAAGTTTTTTAATACGAAATTGAAATATTCGTTCAAAAGTTGGACAAATTCGTATTATGTTTGGAGAAGTTACTACTGGATGTAGGAAATTTACTTGTTACTTGTTACGTGGTACTTTCTGACAAGATACTATGAAATTTTACTACCTGAAGTAACGAATATTTCATTTTCGTATTATAATAGTAAAATTTATTACAATACTATATATAAATAACATACTACTCATGAGTTCTCGATGTAGAATTATATACAATTACAATTATATATAATCCATTTTCCCCGTGATATTTTGTCGAAGAGAGGATATCAGCTTCATGGTGTATTATAGGAAGATAAGATAAGATCCAAATTAAATTTGAGATTGGAAGGAGTGTTGCTTGATTCTCGAATATTAAGCGGTTTTTGAATATTATTAAGCAATAGAAATATCAGGCAGAATTTTTTTCAGTGGTAGCAGTTTTGCTTCACAATACACTAGGAAGCTCCAATTGAACCAAACATTCTTTGATAAAATAACATATTTATTTATTTAAAAAGATATGTAAATAATATTTGAAATTGTTTTTGTGTCAATAATTTTACTTCATTGGTTGCCAAAAAAATCAGAAATAAATTTAACTGAAAATGTGCATTCATAAATATGTGAATGCGAATCATAGTTCTGATTTAAATTTATGAAAATTAAATTTATGATGAAAAATTTATCAACAAAGGCAAACAATTAAACTTTTTTAATGGAGTATTATTTGTTAGTCTTGAACATTATTTTAAGAAGCCTATTTTAATTTTGAATGCCCACATTCATTCCGTATATTATTATTTGTTTAAACAATTTTGATAAACAATAACATACCTGTTTGTAGTCAAATGTGTTTTTAATTTACAGTTCTGTGTCAATGTGAGTTTAAAAAGCGTAATTAATATGACACCATCATATAATTTACTTCACGGGTTTTGTTTAAAAAATTAGGTAAAATTTTATAATAATTCAAACATTTTCAGAATATTTTCAGATCACAAATTACTAGAGACGGCAATCAAAAGAGAAAAAATTATGGTATTTTTAGGAATATTTTTACCTAGAGTACGTCGTAAAACGCCATAAAATAAATTAATATTCATGCTAATTTCAACGGTCAATAACTTAATTTTTTCGGGTTCAAATTATTTTTCGCTTATTCTATAAAGCGTTATCTTTAATTTGGTGAAAGAATTATTCCTCTAGCTCATTTGGATCAAAAGTTCTACGATTTCGAACAAAATTTTACGCCGCTAAGAAAAATGGCACACTGTGCGCCCTCTATGACCAGTGATCTGAATTCGTCTCGAAAATACCTTTCAAATGAGCCCCCACTCAAACCATGTTGCCATTTATGATTTTTGGCCCCCCTCGTGCCCCCCGCCCCCCTTGAGGTTGGGGGGCCGAAACCCCCCCTCAAAAGATAGCTTGTTTGAAAAATCGAATCACGTGTTTCGGCGATTTTTGAAATTTTTATTCTTTTGAAAGTTATTCAACCGTCCCGGGACTTTTCGTACACCCTGTATAAATTACCAAGTTGGTAATATTTGGTAACAAAAATAGCGGTGATTTCGGTTGATCGGATCAGTGACTTCATGTCGTTTATGCCTATCTTATAACATTAGATCGCACGGATCAATCGTCGGACGATGGCGACAGGTTATTTATTTACGTTTTCGCGGCAATAAAACATAAAGCAGGACATTTGACGTCCTGCTCAACCCTTCCGCAGGACGCAGGACATACACATAAAAAGCAGGACGGTTGGCAACCCTAATTGTTGCGGTAGCCGTGCGAGCGTCGTGTTTTTTTTTGTCACCATGCAGGCGCCTTTCCGTCCGACTCGGTCGCGTTTCATTGTTGCGGTCGTCCGGCGATGGGATTGGGTCCGGCGTACCGTTGCGGTTCGTCGCGGCGGCGTTGCGCCGGTCGGATCGAACGGCGATTCCGCGATGTCCCAGCGAGTGGAGGGGCGGCGGATAAGGCCCCGCGGCCTGCCGTCGCCGCGGGGCAGGCGAGTCAGTGCTTGTTTAGCAGCGATCCGAGGAACATTGACGAGCGATTTGAAAGCGTAAAAGTTGTGTCCGGTAGTCACCGTAGTTTTTACGGGTTTGTCGATAGCGGTGAGCGACCACGAGCGAGCGTTGCATCGAACGTGTTTTGTTTTCTGTGTTAGCGTGAAGTGCAAGTACGGGGGAGCGATACCCCGTTAGGTGCGTTTTGTGCGGGCGTGTGCTCTCGTGACAGAGCGTGGTAGGACCAGAGGAACAGGATCTACGGACGCTGCGTCGACGTGACCTGTTCCTGGGCGAGCGCAGCACGCGGCAACGTTATTGTTTGTTGCCCGGGCCAGAAAGTCAGGTTCTCGAGACGTCGAGGCGCTTTGCTGGCGAGGTCATTGTGGACCATCTCTGCGCTCCCGGACCCGGCTTCCACCTTTTGGACCTTGGGCGAGAAGCTGCGGTAGACCGTTTTGTGCAACGGTTTTTCTCTAGCGTAACTGCGGATAGGTAAGAGAGCTCTCGAACTTTTATTTGAATGATCATTCAAAAGGGGATTGCGTTTCGTTTGTCCTGTTACGTCCAGCGTCGAACACAACGGAGTACAAATAAAAGAAAGAAGTTTTTAAAATTTATAATTCGTCCCTCTTACCTTGGGACGACCGGGATGGTGGAGAAATGGTGAAATAAAATATACGATTATTATTATCATTATTATAATTTATATTTTTGGTACATTACAAAATATTGGAAGATAGTATGATTTTTGGAAAGGATACTAGGGAATAATTGATTTAGGGTTCAATTAATTAACAAAAAAAAACGTGGTTAGATTGATACTTTAAAGTTGGTACCTTAACGAGGAAGCATCCAACTTCAAGTATTTGTTTCTAATCAAAAAAAAAGGAATAAGAAAAGAAAATCCCTTTTGTTTCAATACCTCGAGGTTGGTACCTTGACGACGAAGCGTCCAACCTCAAGCCTTTGAAATAGGATTGGTTTAAAAAAAAATCGAATGAATCGAACAAGTATTTAACAAGACAACAAAATTAAGAATCGAACAAGTCTTTAATTCAATACCTCGAGGTTGGTACCTTGACGATGAAGCGTCCAACCTCAAGCCTTTGAATTTAGATGGAAGAATTTTGTTTAAATAATTAATTTAATACTCGAAGTTGGTACCTTAACTAGAAGCATCCAACCTCAAGTTTTTAAATTAATTTGGATTATTCTATGGAATAAGGAAAAAAGGAAAAGAAAAAAAAAAAAAAAGGAAGTATCCTGGAAATCAAAAAATGGTAAACAAAATTGTATAATTATAAGAAAAAGATTAAAATAAAACGAAACTTACTTCAAACTGTCGACTCTCAGACTGTCGACTTTCGGACTAAACTTTTTAAGTAAACTTTTTAACTCAACCTTTTAACTGAAACTTTTGAACTGAACCTTTTAACTGAAACCTTTGAACTGAACCTTTTAACTGAAACCTTTGAACTGTCGACTCTCAGACTGTCGACTCTTGGACTAACTTTTGAAAATAGGTTTTCCTAAATCGTCACCTCGGTTAGAGATCTAGGACTTCTCCCTCTCTATGCTCATGTGATGAGAGTCAAAAATTGTCTATGTCAAGATTGGACGATAGAGAAAAAGGGGCAGGGCTTATGCCCGGAAAAGTGGGGAAAAGTGGATATGACGTATACTATCTTCCCTTACAATATAATATTATAAACTTATATCTAAACGCAATAATAATAATTAGTAGTTAATATACAATAATAATATTACGTGGATTACATATTCGCAATTGATGATATATGCATCGCGCAATACTCCAATTACTTATTATTTATAATCATAATTGTTATTAAATTAATACCGTTCAAAAGGTATTAAATTGAATAAGATATACTTCTAAACTTATTGACATAAATCTAATTGTACGCTGACAATGAATTTTATTAGTAACGCTTCTATAATTAATGGTTAATTGATTATAATAGTTGCAATGGTAATTGTTGGTATTACTAAGAGGACGTGACGTCATTCGGGACAAAAATTATTTAGTCTTTTTAGTTTTCCACATGTGTTCGACAACAGGAAGTGTTCTAGCGGTATAAGATATTTTTAAGTTTATTATGGGATAATGCTTCGGCCGTTGGCTACGGTGGATCGTGTGATCGAAAACTGATCTACGAACAATCATAAATTTACACGAAACTCGAGAGGGTTCGCGGCATTTCTACTACGATGATGCTCGACATGTATCTCTCGGCCACATGTTGCAAGAAGCTTATCTTCTGGTTGTCGAATGTTGGAAAATAGTATATTTCCTTTTTTTTTAATTTTATTAGTAACAGCTGTACAAGCTAGAGAAAGATGAAACTCTGGGAAAACTAATTTTTGTAAGAACTAAAAACGTCCCACGTTACAGTCCGCGTAGATTACATTGTATTATTAATTCACTTTTAGTATTTAGTATTTAAATTTCTGTTGTAATAACTATTATTAATTCATTTTTGGTTTGCTTGATTATCAATAAACGTGGTAGCTTGTTCGGGCTTTTCCCCTGCTCCGTGGGGTTTTTATGCCTCGACAAGTTATTTTTTTATTATCCGCGAAATATTCTGTGTTTTATTTGTTAGCCTGCCACTCACCCATCCTTTCAATTCAATTTACCAGATTTTTTTGAAGTTAGTATAAAATCTCTGTTCATGTTTAATGTAATAAAAAAAATGCATATTGTCCAAAGGATTCGAAAATGGAGTAAATTGTTCCTCTTACTCTATATTTTCAAAAACTGAAGGTTATATGAATGTGTCTACCATGCACGACGTACTATAAACAAATATGTGGGAGTAACTCGATTTTCATGAAAATGGTTAATTTTTGGAAAAAGCAATTTTAAAAAAATGACTTTCATGATCCGCAATATGTGAAAACGGAATATTACTTAGGACAGTTTAACGAATGAAATAGTCCCGGTCCCATAAGTGTGCGACTCATGCTAATTATTGATTGGCTGCTTTAAATATCACTATCTCTAGCGTATTTTGGTTTTAAAAACTACATTTTTGCTTGTCACGCTCAAAAGGTAGAGAAATAATCACT
This sequence comes from Trichopria drosophilae, assembly GCA_030407085.1. Taxonomy (NCBI): domain Eukaryota; kingdom Metazoa; phylum Arthropoda; class Insecta; order Hymenoptera; family Diapriidae; genus Trichopria; species Trichopria drosophilae. Next base: position 107,596,695 of record CM059586.1, read on the forward strand.
TTTTTTTACTATGTTCCTTACATCTCAGTTATGAAATGATATAAAAAAAATATGTCAACTTTGAATTCAAAGCTTATCATACAAAAAATTCATGTCCATTATTTTGAAAATTTATCAACTAGATTTCATTTTTTGTTAGCACACAATTTCAATTAAAAAATAACATTTTTACAACTTACATTCAGACTCTTGAAGAAGAGACTATAGTTTGCGTACACTCTAAAATTGTTGGAGTGAAGTGTACTCCATAGGAGTAAAATTGAGTGAAATGCATACCAAAAGAATAAAGTGTTTACTTTATTAGCGGTTGGAATCATGATGCTGAAACTAGCCGCAGATTCGAAAAAGCAGTGGTTCTCAATCAAAATATTTTTTGGTCATTAGTGGTTTAAAATTAATTCGATTAATCACGTAACAGTTTTGGGATGTTAATTGAGGTATAAAGAGATAAAAAATGCGTACAAACTACGAGAATTATTTAAACAATTTAGCAACAAATACGGCTGTTTGAAAATTAAAAAAGGTGCGGTGTTCGTTATTTCTACATCCATTCTTTCGAGTTACTGTACTTGAATTGGCCCTGCGGAAAAAAATAAAAGAATGCGTGTGACCGTAGGAATTGTTTAAACAATTTTGCAACAATTACTGCTGGCATGAAAACGAAGGGAGGTGCGGGGTTCGTATTTTCTACATTTATTCTTACTAGGTAGAGCAGTCGAATGGCTCTGGCGAAAAAAATAAAAAAAATGCGTGTGACCGTAGGAATTGTTTAAACAATTTTGCAACAATTACTGCTGGCATGAAAACGAAGGGAGGTGCGGGGTTCGTATTTTCTACACTTATTCTTACTAGGTAGAGTAGTCGAATGGCTCTGGCGAAAAAAAATAAAAAAAATGCGTGTGACCGTACGAATTGTTTAAACAATTTTGCAACAATTACTGCTGGCATGAAAACGAAGGGAGGTGCGGGGTTCGTATTTTCTACACTTATTCTTACTAGGTAGAGTAGTCGAATGGATGACGCTGAAACTAGCAGGAAATTCAGATACAGCACACCTATAGAAATCCGTAGCAGGAAATTCGATGGCTAGACTCCTAGCAGCGATTTTTCTCCATAAAAGTGTCTATGCACTAAACGATCATTAGTTTACTCATTATTCCAATAGCCAAAAAAAGAATATAGGAAATCTCATATTTTTAAAAAATATTTTAGAACAAATTTTCATAAAATCGTTATTACAAAAATGGTCAAATAATCTAAATAAAAGTGACTTTGACCTCGATATTCGGCATTCTGTCAATTTTATTTCATTGTCTACAATATATTAAAGCAATGCCAGGTGGTTTCCACCCGGAGCCAAAGTTAGAAATATTTTTTTGAGCACCTTTAAACAAATTTTCATAAAATCATTATTACAAAAATGGTCAAATAATCTAAATAAAAGTGACTTTGACCTCGATATTCGGTATTCTGTCAATTTTATTTCATTGTCTACAATATATTAAAGCAATGCCAGGTGGTCCCCACCCGGAGCCAAAGTTAGAAATATTTTTTTTGAGCACCTTTAAACAAATTTTCATAAAACCATTATTACAAAAATGGTGAAATAATCTAAATAAAAGTGACTTTGACCTCGATATTCGGTATTCTATCAATTTTATTTCATTGTCTACAATATATTAAAGCAATGCCATGTGGTTTCCACCCGGAGCCAAAGTTAGAAATATTTTTTTGAGCACCTTTAAACAAATTTTCATAAAATCATTATTACAAAAATGGTCAAATAATCTAAATAAAAGTGACTTTGACCTCGATATTCGGTATTCTGTCAATTTTATTTCATTGTCTACAATATATTAAAGCAATGCCATGGGGTTTCCACCCGGAGCCAAAGTTAGAAATATTTTTTTGAGCATTTTTAAACGAATTTTCATAAAATCATTTTTACAAAAATGGTCAAATAATCTAAATAAAAGTGACTTTGACCTCGATATTCGGTATTCTGTCAATTTTATTTCATTGTCTACAATATATTAAAGCAATGCCAGGTGGTTTCCACCCGGAGCCAAAGTTAGAAATATTTTTTTGAGCACCTTTAAACAAATTTTCATAAAATCATTATTACAAAAATGGTCAAATAATCTAAATAAAAGTGACTTTGACCTCGATATTCGGTATTCTGTCAATTTTATTTCATTGTCTACAATATATTAAAGCAATGCCAGGTGGTTTCCACCCGGAGCCAAAGTTAGAAATATTTTTTTGAGCATTTTTAAACGAATTTTCATAAAATCATTTTTACAAAAATGGTCAAATAATCTAAATAAAAGTGACTTTGACCTCGATATTCGGTATTCTGTCAATTTTATTTCATTGTCTACAATATATTAAAGCAATGCCAGGTGGTTTCCACCCGGAGCCAAAGTTAGAAATATTTTTTGAGCATTTTTAAACAAATTTTCTTAAAATCGTTATTACAAAAATGGTCAAATAATCTAAATAAAACCCGCTTTGACCTCGATTGTCGACATTCTGTCAATGTTGTTATATTGTCTGCAATATATTGAAGGAATGCCAGTTGGCTTCCACTTGGAACCGAGGTTAGATATATTTTTTGCACGATTGTAAACAAATTTTCATAAATACGTTATTATAAAAATTGTCAAAAAATCTAAATAAAAGTCACTTGACCTCGATTTTCGACATTCTGTCGATTTTCTTTTATTGTCCAGAATACCAGGGGGTTTCAGCTCGAATACCGGAGTTAAAAATATTTTTAAGTAGTTGAGTAAAAATATGAAACTAGAACTCACTACATTAAGGGCGCTCAGCGAGTTGATACCCGCTCTTAGCATCACCCGAGACCAACCACGGGGAGGTGGCGGGTGTTGGTCTCATTTTTTTTTTATATTTTTTTTTGCTTTTTTTTTATTTTTTGATTATTTTTTGCTTTTTTTCATTTTTCCATATTTTTTTGTATTAGTGTTTTTATTTTTTGAGTATTTTAACCTGATTGATTTGTTGACTATTTGTTTCATTCTTGGTTTACCAACAATTTCAATGATGCACAATATTCTAAGGTGCTTTCTGATGATAGAGGCGGTAGGCGTGTCATCTGCATATCTTTATATTTTTTAAATGTTATTTTTCTCATCTGATCGGTTTCGTCTTTTTGTGTGGAACTATTTGGGTCTGTTGTATTCGAATAGTATACCCATTATCCACTTTCTACCTCTTGACATGTCATCTTCCCGGAATTGCCAGTAATTCGATGAACAAATTATGTAAGCCCAACAGCAAAGATGTACCCCACAGTTTGCTCCAGCTCCAATTTCAGAAATTTGGCTGGGGATATCATTCGGGCAATGAAGCATTCACGATGACCAATCTATATCGGGACATTCTCTTCGCGTGTATAACGCATCTATGAATCCTTGCAATTTTATTACGATTTCATTGTCTAATACGTCGTGCATGGAATCCAAATGTAGGATACATTTATGGGGGAAAATGATGATGCACAACGTCCAGTGTGCGTGAGAGCATACGGGTATAAGCCACACATTGTATTGCCATGCCTTCATGCGTCGGGCCCATTTAAAAAATCCGACTTTACCGACCTTCCGAATCCATTACACTTACAATGAATTGCGCATCGAATATCAAGGGATCGTAAAGTGATGTAGTTTTGAATTTCGTCAGGAAGCCATTAATTACATTGTCATCTATATATTCGTTGGGAAGTAGTGTCTCCAGGCTTTGCTTATTTATTAATAGCTTATCAATATAAAACGATACTGACGACCAGTTCGAAGGATAGTTTTGAATCTCGAGGAAACCATCAGGGTGACCACTGCTTATCGTATGCATTTCGAGTTCATTTGAACCATTTGGATTGCTATCTTGTTTTGTTTGTGGGCGTTCTTCTTTTATATCATTGATCATACTTATTTCGTCCTCGTAACCCCTCAAACTTTTATTAAATGTACGAAAGTATGGAACAGGAGCATTAATTGAATCTTTATGGTCAATCCATTTTTCGAACGCGTTGTCGAAATCGCTGTCGGATGATGCTGATGATAGTGTTGAAAGTTTTAAATTGGAGTTTTCTAAATTCGTTTCGACATCTTTCTTTATCGATCGTTTACAACGTTTTACCGCACGTTTGATTGGTCTTTTCTTACGTTTGATCGATGATTTTGATTTGAAATCGGTTGTTTCCTTCGAGAATTTCCCGAAATATCCCTTACATTGTATCGATGCATCGAATTCGTCACTGTTAGCGGCTTTTTTGGAAGCCGACTTTCTTTTCTGCCTTGTTGTTCGCAGATCAAACCGACGCTCTTTTAGCCGTGCAAGCAATCCCGATTCTAATTTGGCAATGACTCGCGGAATTGATTGTCTCTTTTTTCGCCCAAAAATAAAATATTTTAATATTTTGTTCCAATTCTCCACAGGAGCATTGGAATCTCTCCTGATTCCCAATTTCTTAATAACGATGCCAGTCCATATCGGTATATAAGGTAATAAGTCATTTAAAAGGTAAGAAATAAACTCAGGTATATACAAAGAATTACTCTCCTGCAGTTCGCTCACATTTTCAGTACATACATCTTGGTGCACCTTCTTAAATAGCCCGAAAAAGGGCGATTTTTCCCTCTGGGTATTCCTTGAAGGAAGCTCCTCTTCAATTGGCAACATGCTGATGTCCGATGGCTCATTTAACTCGGGGTTCTCTTCGCAATGCGACTTTATGTACCCTAATCGGTCTAGATATGTTTGGAAAGATTTCGTGACATGTTTTAATCCAAAAACTATGATACATGCACGAAATACTTCAACTGTGCTGCGCAATTCTGTTGTGTGTATCAACATAGCGACAGCGGCTCCTAAAAGGATTCTGATTTCAACGTCAGTCGTGAATTGTTTTATTCGGCGCGTTGCACTTTTGATGAGGTGCGACGAACAGGTATGAATCACCGTCAGAGGAGTTGGTTTCTTTTCTGGATTATTGTGAATTTCATTCCAAATTACGTTCAAATACGTTGATACATTCATGTCATTGAATGCTTTGAGCACCGACTGTATCAGTACTTTACTGAAGTCGGTCTCTATTTTCGCCACAATAGGAATGTCTAATCCATGATATTTCTTAATGGCTGCAACGAATGTATGTAAAAATGTTGTAATTCCAACAACATCATGTCTACAACTTACAAATTCAGCCACTGGAAGAGGTGAATGTAGTTCTCCACCAGGCAATAATAATACGTAGTAATACGGTCTAATTGAGTTATAAGGAGGAATGTCGATGAATGTGCCTGTCGCATCCAAGTATAGAAATACTGGCCCCTTTTTCGACAGTTCTATCACATACGCGATTTGCTTTTCTGTAAAGCAAATTGCATGAAATGGTATAGCTGCATATGATTGAATGTACCCCACGAAATGTCTCCCTTTCCAATCTTCTTTTTCTCTTAATTGTAATTGGAGGCGACACATAAACTCATGAAAATCGTTGCTAATATCGAGTCGACAATTATTCTCGCTACTTATTTTTTGACAAATCATTTTAGAAGGTGCCGCGTTTAAATTGCCTTGTTCTAAATCAGACTCTACAGCCTCAGCCAATTTCTCCAAGTACAATATACACGGTGGACGACCTTCTAATTCTTTTTCTAATAACTTTCGTTCATTGCCGCTAATGAACCTCCGACCACTACCGATGTGGTCATACAAACCTTTCACGCGAACATGAACTACGGGGTCTTCGTGTACCTTAAAACCCGCCTTTATGGTGAAATCATAAAGACGCTCGCAACCATATATAGTGCATTCCGCAACAGCGTGAAACTGATTAAAATTTTTTTTTCTTTTTCCATACGAAAGGTCGTGATAACGAAATTTTAACACGCATTTCGTGTGATGTGGAACGAATAGCTTATTGAATTCGTTTGTCCATCCTTTTTTTAGACGCGTACAATTAGGCGTCCAATAATCATCTACAAATTTCCATGGGATGGAGAAATTATGCTCGTTCTCTTCACGGCAAGAACAACGTCGATCTATCTAAGTCACGGAGTTAATATTTTCGGCAAAACTTTCTTTATTCGCGCTATTTACATCAAAACAGAATCCTACATTTTCTAATGGAGGAAGTTTTATTTCATCACCACAATGCGTTTCAGCGGTGCTCGATCGAATATCCGATAGGTGCTCAAAATTAATGTCCAATATGTCTAATTCCTGCTCCAGAGTTTTGATCTTATACATAATATCAAAATCTGGAAAATCTTCGTCCATATTTTCTTCAGATTCTTCGATTAACGTGTCCACATCGGTATTGACAAAACGTCCACTTTCAACAAATTGCTCATTTGCGTCAATTACTGTATCGTTATCATTATTATCATCAACTCTCATTTCAGTTTCTGTGAGACGAATATCATTTCCATCGCTTGAATCTATACATGATGGAACTGATAAAGCTACAGGAGAAGAAGAACACGCATTGCGTATACGCAATACATGCACTTTAACTTCAAGATACTGCTTTCGAAATGTATTGTAGCATTTGAAAGTCTTTTTTTTAATAGTTTTGTGGTTAGTAGAATTAGGAAATAAGTGATGGAATACTTGTTTCCATGCAGATCCAGGACTCTTATAAGAACGAGCAGCCTCAGATAGCTTAAATTGTTCCAAATTAATATTTGGAAACAAATGCAATAAAGCGTTCGCTATATTTTCAGGGGTTAATAATCATTGCAACTATCTTCCTAACGATACTGCTAAATGCATAGAATTAGACGAAGGTAATACACCTATAAGAAAAGCAGACGGCAGTCCGATAAAATAACATAAATGAAGAAATATTCTGCGTAAGTATTCACTCGTACGTATCTCATATATTAAATGCTTTGTGCAAGATCCGCGACCTGCATCCTCTTATAGACACATAGAAGAACCAAATGTGTTGTGAGAAATGCAAGTATACATCAGCGCCACCTACACGGAGCTTAATAAAGTATCATCTTACTTTGGGGCAAGGGGGTCACACTTTCCTCATCAGCGTGTCCGCGACGTGACTCCCGATCTTCTTGTAAGCGTGTGCCCGGAGATTTTGCCGGATGCACTGTATGACAGATTGAAACTCAAAATCGAAAAATAAAAAGTTTTTATAAATAGATATACTTTAGTTATTTCATTAAGAACATTATGCATAATTTCTAGACGATTTCATTATAATAACATGATTTTGATGATTTGTAAATGACGTTAAGAGTGAAAAAATCAGTACTTTTTTCATTCTAAGGCTTCCGTCTCGAAAACCAAGCCAGATAACCTAAAAGTTTACTCAGCCTTTTTTGTAGAGCATGAAATTTTCTCCAAAAACGTCACCGAGGGCATATCTGTGAAGTTAATAGGTTAGCCATGAAAAATGCTGGAATGTCAGCAGTATAAAAATAAAATAAATTTAATGCGATTTCCGGCGTTATTCATGGCACTCGTGGCTAATAATAATAATCTATTAACATTAAATTAGTGCTCTCCATGGCTTTTTGTAGAAAATTTCATGTTCTACAAAAGAGGTTGAGTGCATTTTTGCAGTATCCTGCATCGTTTTCGATACGGGAGCCTTAGAATGAAAAAAGTATTGTTTTATTCAATTGTAACCACTTATGTAAATTATATAAATAATATTATAATAATATTAAATCGTATAGAAATTCTGCAAAAATACTCTCAATGATATCAACAAAATTGTACCTATTTACAAAACCTTTTTTTTTCACAATTTCAAATCTTAAGCGCCATTTTGCTTTCATTAAAGTCCCGCTCCAAAAAACCCGCAGACGAACCGGGCACAGGTCGCTAGCGCCACCGAGGGGTAATCTAGTAGGATACGGCTAAACCATATGAGGAATATGGAGTGAAACCCCCTGCTTTGGGGCTGCGTTAGGCCCTCTATATGCGAAACGATACGCCGGTTCGGACCACGCAAGTATCTAAGCTATTCACTTTAGATTCGAGTTTTCCCAGTTTTATTTACATTATTTGACCATTTTTGTAATAACGATTTTAAGAAAATTTGTTTAAAACTGTTAAAAAAAATATTTCTAACTTTGGCTCCGGGTGGAAACCACATGGCATTGCTTTAATATATTGTAGACAATGAAATAAAATTGACAGAATACCGAATATCGAGGTCAACGTCACTTTTATTTAGATTATTTGACCATTTTTGTAATAATGATGTTATGAAAATTTGTTTAAAGGTGTTAAAAAAATATTTCTAAATTTGGCTCCGGGTGGGAACCACCTGGCATTGCTTTAATATATTGTAGACAATGAAATAAAATTGACAGAATACCGAATATCGAGGTCAAAGTCACTTTTATTTAGATTATTTGACCATTTTTGTAATAATGATTTTATGAAAATTTGTTTAAAGATGCTCAAAAAAATATTTCTAACTTTGGCTCCGGGTGGGAACCACCTGGCATTGCTTTAATATATTGTAGACAATGAAATAAAATTTACAGAATACCGAATATCGAGGTCAAAGTCACTTTTATTTAGATTATTTCACCATTTTTGTAATAATGATTTTATGAAAATTTGTTTAAAGGTGCTCAAAATAATATTTCTAACTTTGGCTCCGGGTGGAAACCACCTGGCATTGCTTTAATATATTGTAGACAATGAAATAAAATTGACAGAATGCCGAATATCGAGGTCAAAGTCACTTTTATTTAGATTATTTGACCATTTTTGTAATAATGATTTTATGAAAATTTGTTTAAAGGTGCTCAAAAAAATATTTCTAAATTTGGCTCCGGGTGGAAACCACCTGGCATTGCTTTAATATATTGTAGACAATGAAATAAAATTGACAGAATACCGAATATCGAGGTCAAAGTCACTTTTATTTAGATTATTTCACCATTTTTGTAATAATGATTTTATGAAAATTTGTTTAAAGGTGCTCAAAAAAATATTTCTAACTTTGGCTACGGGTGGAAACCACCTGGCATTGCTTTAATATATTGTAGACAATGAAATAAAATTGACAGAATGCCGAATATCGAGGTCAAAGTCACTTTTATTTAGATTATTTGACCATTTTTGTAATAACGATTTTATGAAAATTTGTTCAAGAATATTTTTTAAAAATATGAGATTTTTTGGCTATTGGAATAATGAGTAAACTAATGATCGTTTAGTGCATAGACACTTTTATGGAGAAAAATCGCTGCTAGGAGTCTAGCCATCGAATTTCCTGCTACGGATTTCTATAGGTGTGCTGTATCTGAATTTCCTGCTAGTTTCAGCGTCATGTCGAATGGCTCTGGCGAAAAAAAATAAAAAAAATGCGTGTGACCGTACGAATTGTTTAAACAATTTTGCAAAAATTACTGCTGGCATGAAGACGAAGGAAGGTGCGGGGTTCGTAATTTGTACATTTATTCTTACTAGTTAGTGTAATCGATTGGGCGTGACGAGAAAAAATTTTAAAAATACGTGTGGCCTTCGGAATTGTTTATATATTTTAGCAACATTTTGTGCGAGAGGGAAACCCAAAGAGGTGCGCGTTGGTCGTTACTTTTAAACAGTTTTACAAATAAGAGTGATCGAATGGATTCGATGGAAAATATTTGTAAAAATGCCTGATTTTTTAACAATTTAACAAGAATTCGTGCGGTAATGATATAAAGTGCGGGCCTTGAAAAATATGTCAATGAAGTAAGCTGATGTGATTTATTCTACCAACTATCCAGGTTTAAAGAAGCTATGGATAATATGTAAAATAACAATATCAATAACTTTCGCAGTTCTTTGTTGTTTCCCAACAGAAATAGGGAGAACGTATATAGAATTATGTATTGTACATTTTTTGACGGTTCTGAGAATATTACAGATTATTTTGTCGTGATTGTATTTTATAACGGTTTTCGCATTACCCAGAGCCAACCGCGTGGAGGTCCCGTATATATGGCTCCTTTTCTCCACGAGAAATCTAATTTTTATTTGCTTCAGTGCTGATTTATCTTTTCTCGTGGAGTTTTATCATTTTTTTTTTATTTTTTTTATATTATTTTTTGTAATTTTTTTTTTATTATAAAACAGAACAAGCGCGGAAATAGTTTAATATACGTCTATTAAGCCATAAATTTAATAAAAGCAGAAAATTCGAGGGTGTTTGGTGCATTTCCTGGAGGCTTCCTGGATATTGTTATTAACGCACTGTTGGGGCAATCTTTTTTTAGCCGAAAATTTTTTCTGTTTTCATCTGACGTATCGCAGTGAGCAATATTGAACTGCATTTCTGCGTTTTCCACTGATAAAAGTTCGTAGCAAATCCATTTTCTAATTTTATCCATATCGCCTTCCGAAAAATGGATTGAATTGCTTGCGCAAATCACGTAAACCCATGCACGCAAGTGCACCCCGCAATTTACTCCAATTCCCTGTTCAGTAATTTGTGTGGGTACATCAACAGGACAATGCAATGACCAATCTTTCCAATTGATGGATAGCAAGCCATGTCTTGCATTAACCTGCTCAATAAACCCACACAACCTCCTCATAACTTTTTCTTGCGGCATTCCGTGCAAGGAGTCGTAATAAACAATAATGTTTACCGACATGATGATCACTATGAGGGTCCAGTGCTCTCCCTCGCACTTCGGTAAAATCCAGACATCGTATGTCCACGCCTGCTGTTTATGGGCCCATGTCATAAATCCGGATCTCGGGGAATCGTCGAGTAACGATGAAAAAAAATGAGCATCAAAAATCAAAATCGAATCTTTTCGTGCGTGCTTCATTTTCATTGTCATTAAAAATCCATTTATTATATTATCGTCAAGTTCCTGTTCTGGTTGTAGAGTGCATAAGGATGAATAGTCGAAGAGTATACCTGATATATAAAAGGATTTTTTAAGCCAATTGGATGGATACTCGCTAATATGCATCCATTCTGCCACTTCTGAATCAAGCTCAAAGTCCTTATTTTTAATTACTGGATCCTCCTTGCAATGTTGTGAAGTATCAAAATCGATCACTCTCTTATTTGCTTCCCATTCTTGAAGTGAGCGTGGAAAAATTGAAAATCCAGCATTGTACGGTCGATTATGTGAACGTCGGTCCCACATTTCCGTGGTTAGATCGATGTGCTTGTCCACTAAGCCCAATTTCTGATTAGGATGTTCAGTAGTATCTTTTTTAGTTTCTATAAAACTTAGCTTCATTCTCTTATAGTCGGTCGTTACTGAAACGGTATCATCTTGTATTGCCTTCTTTTTCGACCTATTCTTTTGTTGTCTGGTCGTTAGAGTCCCATATTCCCTCATTTTTATCCTATTTATGATATTGTCTGCTAACTGCCTTATAGCACGTGGAATAAGTTGTCGCATTTGACCACTGAAAACAAATTGTTTTATAATTTTATTCCAACTCTCCACGGTGGCATTGGAATTTCTTCTTAATCCGTATTTTTTAATTAAAATTCCTGACCACAGTGGATAATATGGAGACAATTCATCCAGCATGTACTTCAAAAACTGCGGTACGTACATGCCATTTATTTCATTTTGAGACGATGGTGCATCTTCCAGTGCCTTATTGTGTTGCTCTCGGAAAAGACAATAAAATGGAGACCGCTCTCTTTGGGTTTTGGAAGCCACATACACATCTGTATGCACATCATCTTCATCAATAATTTTTCCAGTAATAAAATCCATCTTCATCAATAATTTTTCCAGTAATAAAATCCATCATTTGTATATCACAGATTTTTTCCATGTCATTGTCATATTTGTATTTCGTTCCAAATACTCGACACATTAATCGGAATGCTTCCATCGCATCATTTATATCCGTCTGGTGAATTAATATTGCGATAGCAGATCTCAGCATTATACGTAGCGATTCGTTACTTGTGAATACTTTGATTCTCTTAATGGATGTTTTTATAAAATGACTGGAACAAATATGGATGACTGTGAGTGGGTATGGGTTAGCTTCTGTGGAATTAAATAAGTCATCCCATGCAAACCGTAAATAAATGGCAAGATCCATATTGTTGAATGACTTGCAGGAAGCTTGCAATAACGCTTTACTAAAATCCGTCTCTATCATCGCCACTAAAGGGCGGGAGGTAGTAATTTGTTTTAAAACAAATACAAATAAATCTAAACATTTCGATATGTTGTACGCATCATGCCCACAGGTAATGAACTCCGCGACAGCTACAGGAGGTCCGTCATCTGAAGCAGGTAACACCAGGCAATAATAATATGACCGTTTTTCGGCATCTGGTGGTTGCTGAAAGATTTTGCCTGTTGCATCAAAATTCAAGCAAATAGGCTTTTTCTTCATTTCATTAGCCACCAAACGCACTTGTTTTTCCGAAAACAAAGTCACGGAGAATGCGGGATAAACACTATATCCTTGGATAAATCCATTGATAATTTTCCCCCTGTACAATTCATCGGCATCAAATTCATATTTTAATTTAGTCAAAAACATATGGAAATCTCTGTCCAGGTCAAACTGTTTCCGATGGTCGCTTTTTATTTTGTTGAGGACTATGGCAGAAGGCGAATCATTGCGATTACCAGCGTCTAAAATTTTTGCGGGGATTTTAGCCATTAACTGACCAGCTAACATACATGGAGCTTTTGATTTTAACATATTCCCCAATTTTTCACGCTTTTCGCCAACAATAAATCTGCCATGAGTCTCTCCACAACTGTGATCATATTTACCAATCCTGTATATAGTAACAACAGGGGAGCAACTTTCACAAATTACTTTGTTTGTTTTGAAAATGTATTTGCAGCACCCTGTCATTTTGCACGTTGCAATCGCTTTAAATGGAGTGAATTTATTTTTTCTTTTACCGTATTGAATACGATGGTGTTTAAATTCTAGAACACATCTATCTTCAGTTTCTTTGAAGAATGTGTTGAATTGGATTGTCCAGCCTTTTGAAAATGAGGGTTTTCCTGGCAGCCAGAATTTATTCAGAAACCAATTAGGCAATATAAAACTGCCACATTCGATTTCTTCATTCGGCCAGTCAGAACAAGCTGCAACATTTTCATCAGCGGAAACCATCGTTAAATTACTCATTGTTACATTATCAGGAGTAACAGTAGCTGAGTTATGTCTTGAATTATTTACAGATGATACATTTTCACTTAAATTGTCGGATGCCAAGGATTCAAAAGATAATTCATTATCATAATTGTTCTGATGTACGAATGTGTCACCCTCTTCAGCAACAGCTGAATAATTTTTAAACACATCTTCGTCTGTAGCAGTGGCTAAACTGCCTTCTGAATCAGTTGAATGTGCAGCAATTGCAGGCACCTTATCAATCGTGTAAGAAAATGCAAAAGTAGATGCATTAACTTTGCTTCTAACAATGTCAGTTACTGCAGCAATTTGCTTTCTAAATAACGTACATACTTTCGATACGTGTTTGCCAACAGAGCGAATATCTCCGATATTGTAATTTTTCAAGATGTGAGATGTTAGTTCTAGCCACAAGCTGCTGGTACGACTGCTATTTTTCAAAACCTCTATCATTTGCGAATAATCTGTATGCCACCTCGTAAAAATAGCATTTGCTATATCTTCTCGAGAAATTTTCATTATTTGCAAAGTAGTAATGACAATAATTAAAACGGAAAATCTACAAAATTTAAATTAACAGTTCGTGCTTCCCCTCCTAATGTAACATAATCCACTAAGTACAACTATTACAAGCAATTTCTATGGAACAGTAACAGCCGTAATATCTGTTGAACAGAAGTCTAGTCATTAACTTAATATGGCAAATTCGGGTACTAAGATCCATACTTCAATGTGCAGAGTTAAGAAAATAAATTTCTTATGTTTGAATGCGAGGCAATCCTTCCCGCATATGTATAATCCAAAATGCAATATTGAATCGAGAAACAAAAGCCACCTAGAGGAGGTACAAGTTACTGCGCGACGAGAAGTTTAAAATTTCACAGATTGAGAAAACAAAAAGCTATCGAACACTGGGCCCGGCGGCGCGGCATTTCCGATAGAAGATATCGTTTCTTATTTGATCATATGGAACTCGACCTTCAAACTGTAACATAGCCCGCTCAGCGTTTTAATTTGTTTAAACGTTTCCGTGAACTGTGCACGCTAGTACCGAAATGTTGTTTAAACGCTATTGTTAAACTTTTCGACGATTTACAAGCAAGAAGAAGGGACATGATTCACGATTTATAAAAAAGCACAGTTTTTTTACTTTTTCGCCAGACCCATTAGACTACACCAATTTCTAAGAATAAATGTTGAAATTTTGTTTCAACAATTCCTACGGTCACACGCATTTTTTTATTTTTTTTTCGCCAGAGCCATTCGACTACTCTACCTAGTAAGAATAAATGTAGAAAATACGAACCCCGCACCTCCCTTCGTTTTCATTCCAGCATTAATTGTTGCAAAATTGTTTAAACAATTCCTACGGTCACATGCATTTTTTTTATATTTTTTCGCCAGAGCCATTCGACTACTCTACCTAGTAAGAATAAATGTAGAAATTACGAACCCCGCACCTCCCGTCGCTTTCATGCCAGCAGTAATTGTTGCAAATTTGTTTAAACAATTCCTGCGGTCACACGCATTTTTTTTATTTTTTTCGCCAGAGCCATTCGACTACTCTAACTAGTAAGAATAAATGTAGAAATTGCGAACTCCACACCTCCCTTCGTTTTCATGCCAGCAGTAATTGTTTCAAATTTGTTTAAACAATTCCTACTGCCACACGCATTTTTTTTATTTTTTTTTCGTCGGAGCCATTTGACTACTCTAACTAATAAGAATAAATGTAGAAATTACGAACCCCGAACCTCCCTTCGTTTTCATGCCAGCAGTAATTGTTGCAAATCTGTTTAAACAATTCCTACGGTCACACACATTGTTTTTTTGCCAGAGCCATTCGACTACTCTAACTAGTAAGAATAAATGTAGAAATTACGAACCCCGCACCTCCGTTCGTTTTCATGCCAGCAGTAGTTGTTGCAAATTTATTTAAACAATTTCTACGGTCACACGCATTTTTTTTTATTTCTTTTCGCCAGAGCCATTCGACTACTCTACCTAGTAAGAATAAGTGTAGAAAATACGAACCCCGCACCTCCCTTCGTTTTCATGCCAGCAGTAATTGTTGCAAAATTGTTTAAACAATTCCTACGGTCACACGCATTTTTTTTATTTTTTTTCGCCAGAGCCATTCGAATACTCTACCTAGTAAGAATAAGTGTAGAAAATACGAACCCCGCACCTCCCTTCGTTTTCATGCCAGCAGTAATTGTTGCAAAATTGTTTAAACAATTCTTTATTATACTTGTTTAAGCACTGTGTTTCAAATTAGAGCTATTGTAAAACAAAATATGCATTTCGAGTCTATGTATAAGTGATAACCCGGGAAAAAATGAATCATATATGGATCATATATGAACCATATATGGACATATATGAACCATATATGATCATATATCATCATATATGATTCATATATAATCCATATATAATTATATATAATCCATGTATAATTATATATAATCCATGTATAATTATATATGCTCATATATGAATTTTGACCTGATATAACTGCATATACTCGTATATGAGCATATGTGCTATTATATAAATTTGCTATACAGGAGTTTTCGGGCTGATGATTACGAATCTGAGCTCAGATTTTGAAATTTCAATGTGGCAGATCCAATTTTAACGAAATCTACTAATAATTTTAAACAATACAATTTCTCGGCCGCTTTTAATAATTCGAGATAATACGAGTATTGATGTTTAACGGCAACAATTAAAAACAAGGGGTTATATGTGAAACAAGGAGATGATAAAAATAATAATAATAATAATAAATTAATTGAAAAGTTTTTTAAAAAGAGGGGGGGGGGGGGAGGTTATATATTAAAACATAAAAAAGCTAATAATGAATTAAAAGGGGAAATTTAGCTTGACGTTTCGACCCGTGTTTGGGTCATCTTCAGAAGAAAATTTTGAATGTTTCGGGTGCCGTATTTATAGGTAGTAGGAGAACAAAATAAACAACGAGAAAGTAAACAGAATACATGAACGGCATTTAAATGAAAATAACAAAATAAAATTTAAGAGATTAATTTAATAGCGAATTATAAATATCCGGTAGATAGGATTTTTCAAATCTAATGTTGACAGTGTTTTCTTCTTTTTTAATGAAAAAATTGTCCATATGGCACCTTTTTCTCCAGTTCTTTTCTCTAGCAAGTATCTTGGTGTTATCATAGTCATAGAAATCTACTAATAACTTCATTTTTCACCGCCATTTTGAATTTCCAAAATCTGAACTCAGATTCATAATCGGTGACCTCGGAAACCCTATTATACACAATCTTAGGGCGATCCAATTAAGCATTTACCTGTAATCCTATTTTTTTTATAAAAATGATAATTTTTATTGGTTTATTTAATTATAAAACAAAATATTAAATAAATATTGCTTAAAATGCAATGTTATATATATCTTCAACTCTCACATAAGTAATATTTTTAAAAAATTGGGCGGAAATGCGTTATTTAATTATTAACCTTTCAAAAAATCAAAATTTCAAGCTCATCCCGGTGGTCAATATTTTGGACATTGTACCGCAAAGTTTTAATGCGTTGATTAAAAAGGATGCACGAGCGTACATTTTTACTTCTTATGTAGATATGAATACATATACCCCAATGTTGTGCTTGAAGTTTAAAACAAAAATTTATTGAGAGGCTGAAATTTAAAAGTTCCAGAGATTTGCCCATATATTTTACAAGAACATTTTCACTTATGAAACTACTAATCGGATAAGAGGAATACAAAATTTAACTATTTTGTGTGATAATTTGTTTTTCAATAAATTGACATTTAGATATTAGTTTTCGATTTTTAAAAGTATCTTTATAATATAATAAATAATATAAAACAAATTAAATAATACAAATTAAAACTATATCAAAATATTAATTTAAGGGGATCCCAGTCGACTCGTCGGTGAAGTTAAATCTCCGAGGAAACCCAGCTCTTGAGTTCCGGCCGCAGCCGCTAGGAGCGTGTCGCCGAACCGCGAACGAAGTAGCGCCCGCGTTCCTTGAAGTGTGGACAGCGAAACGGCACTGACAACTCCTGCTGGAGGGCGATTTCACCACTTTCACGTCGTTTTCACGACGAATTAGAAATTTATATTTTTATTTGCAGAAATTATAATTACTTTTCGATCTCTTAAAAAAAAAATCAACGAAATTAATTCGAAATTGAAGCACCTTACATACAGTCGAATCGGACACTGAGCTCTCCTGAAATTTTTCGCCTCCTTGAGCCCTCGTGACCCCACTCTCAACCGCCTCCCGACCACTCAACACAGGCGGTTGAGAGTGGGGACACGAGGGCTCAAGGCGGCGAAAAATTTTAGGAGAGCTCAGTGTCTGATTCGACTGTAACATGAAAAGAATCGCCCCATTTCCTCCTAGGGACATTATAAATTAACCGTATCCTACATGGGGCGATTGTTTTCATGTTGTATAAGGTGCACGTAAGGTTATAAAATTTTTTAACCTCCAGCTACTGTTGCACTCTCGCAATTTAAAAATCCGCTCGACGAAATTTTGTTCTTCTGAAAAAAATCAAAGGTGGGCCACTTCTTTTCTTTTCGCGAGATTTACAATTCCATTCTAGTGTAGATGTTGGTACTCCATACACGGAAAGGAAGAAACACGACCGAGTCCTGTTTAGGCAGCACTGGTTACTGCGTGGCAAATACTTTTTATTTCAACTCGCTATAACTAAGTCAATTTTGAGAATTTTGAAACGAATAAAAAATGAAATTGTTCATTACAGTTTCCCAGATCTAGTGCAGAAAAAAAAATGATATATCTTAATAAATAAAAAAGTTATTAATTTTTTAATGCAGAACTGCGAAATTTGTGTTTTTATACGTTCAGGCGCTTCGTTTATCGAGCGAATTTCAAGCATCCGAATACATTCAGCGAGAAAGTTGTTCATTAAGGTATGAACAAATTTTCTGGAAAGTTTCATCTCTATTGCATTAATAGTTTAAAAGTAATTAATGTTAAGTTGGTTGTGGCCTTGCGCGCATCGCTGTGGCACACATGACGCGCTGGCCGTCGTCCGCTACCTATTTTAAACAATCATTAATTTTAAAACTATTATATTCATACCTTAATGAACAACTTTCTGAAAGTTTTCGGATGCTAAAATTTGCTCGATAAACGAAGCGCTTGCATGTATAAAAACACAAATTTCGCAGTTCTGCATTAAAAAATTAATAACTTTTTTATTTATTAAGATATATCATTTTTTCTTTCTACACTAGATCTGGAAAACTGTAATGAACAATTTCATTTTTTATTTGTTTCAAAATTCACAAAATTGACTGAGTTATAGCGAGTTGAAATAGGAAGTATTTGCGAACCGCCCACGCAATAACCAGTGCTGCGTAGGCAGGACTCGGTCGTGTTCCTTCCTTTCCGTGTATGCAATGGCTGCCTTTCCGAACGAAATGCCGGCATTCTTCACTGCATCGACAGCATGTTCAATAGTTTCTGTGCAGTATTTTTTCGGCATACTTTTTTTTCTCACTGCTTTTGCTAACTAAAACAATGCCTTTTTTATTTGGAGTTTTAATTTTTTTTTTTTTTTTCGTAACGCTTTTTACACGTTTTACAGTTTTTTTCTTCTTTACTTGTAATTTATTTTTCTTGTGGCCCTTGGTAACTCCCATATTAAAAATGTTAATAGTTTAATTGCCTAAAATAACATTTTTTATGAATACAAGTGTTTACCATACACATGTGTTTATATACACATACATTTACAGGTTATGTTTATATTTTGCAGTTAAAACCTTAAAATATTTGTACTTACAGTGACATGCGATATCGCGATCGATCAGAGATGATCAATAACTACACTGAAAAAAAAGACGCCACTTTATCCGGAAAGTAACGCCGATTTAGCGGCACACTCGGATAAATAGGCGATACGTCGCAATGGTGTATGACTCGCCAGTAGTTTTGGCTGCACAAATGTTACGCTATGTCGCCGTTATGACATCTAAAACGGCCACACTTCTGTTCATCGATATGTTAGCATTAAAGTAATCACGTCTATGAATTTATACATTAAAACGCATCGGTTATGAAAAGATGCATTCAAAATCTTATTAAAATATAAGAAGTTATCGCAATTCAAATGTTTAAATATAAAAAATGTTGTACAATGTTCATTTTTAAAACGGAAAATGTTATAAGACTTTATTACATACACTGAAAAAAACAATTGGTTCTATCAACTAAATGATTTTGGTTGTTAGTGCGTTTTAATGATATGAATAAAGTCTAAGCTTATCAGATTTGTGTACAACCGTACACGAAAAATAATTTTTATATAGAGACGCTGTACATGAGGCGCGGTGCTGCCGAAATGTAATTGTCATGACCTCACATTTTATCTTAATTAAGGTAACCATAAAAAGACAGTTTTAACATATGGGGCAAAATTTCTCAAGTGTACCAGGTTAAAAAATTCATTTAACGGGTGTGGATGTTTTCAATCGCTCGCAACTTTAATTCTGTTGCTTTAATCAAAATAGTAGATCGGAACTTTTTTGATGATGATTACACGGTCTTTCAGTTGATTATGATAAATTTCCAATTGAAAGCTGAAAGTTTTTCCTATAAGATTACCAATTTGCAAAGATGCTTTTTTTGTTGTTTTCGAGTAATCGTAAAATTAATGATTCGCTGCGCTGCGAGACTGGTTGGCCGCTACACAAAGGCGCGCGCGACTTGTCCCGCTCGAAGCAGCTCAGCGAATCACTAATTTTACGATTATTCAAAAACAACAAAAAAAGCATCTTTGCAAATTGGTAATCTTATAGGAAAAACTCTCAGCTTTCATTTGGAAATAATTTCAAAGCATTAAAATGGGTGGAACATGGAGAAAACGTCGATTTAATTATTAAGTTCACTATAAAAGGGTTAAATATTGACTCAAAATAATTGCCCATAATCATCAGAAAGCCCGTGTAATCATAGTTAAAAAAGTTTGTATGCACTATTTTGATTATTTTGATTAAAGCAACAGAATCAAAGTTACGAGCGATTGAAAACATTCACACTCGTGAAAGGCCAAAAAATGTCACCTCCTGTAACTCGGTCACTATTTGATGAATTGAAATAATTTTTGATATGTGCACTACTGCCGTATAGAACTACAAATTTACCGACTTTGGGTCAAATTGGAGAACTTTGATTTTTTGACCTGGTACACTTCAGAAATTTTGCCCCATATATCTAAAAGAAGTATAAGAAATATAAGAAAAAAGTTAGTCAATGCGGGTACGAACAAGAATTTTGTCAACGAATATTGACGCTACTAGATAGCCCGAGCGGTGTTTAGTGGCTATGCGCACTTCGAGAGGTTCTCCATATGAGAGTGAGGGAGACATACTTATGCCTGCCTATGTAATCTGGTACCCCAAAATGCGTCTTGTTTGCCCTATCCGCTCTGTGCTTCTATGTACGCGTCTCTATTCGTTGATTTTGTGCACGCAGTGACAGTTTGCATCCACAATACATAACCTCTTTGATGGGACATGCCCTCCCGCCGTTCCGTCGTTAACATATATATAACCGTTACTTTGGCAGCACAATCGTTCCGCGGGAATAATGTAATAAGTAACGCCAATCAAGTTGCACTGGCCGGTCGTTTCGGCGTTACACGTGATTAGCTGTTTCGTATTTTTTCTCTCAGTGTACTTTTGAACCAATAAAAGTATCAACTCATTGTAATTTTACCGAAAATCGGGATACACTCAAACGTCCAATAAATAGCGGCTCGTGACTGAACTGAGAAGCATATAAACATTGGACATGCGAATAATAAATACAGGCAACGATACACGAATAGAATGTATCATTGGACACACCTCGTAATTAATATAAAATCTGATACAATAATATGATTATCTTTTTTATAATATCTATGACATCTAAATTTTGAATAAATTTCATTCCAACCGTTATAATCATTTCAATTCGTTGATAAATATCAAAATGTACAGAATGTTCTTACGGATTTGACACATAAAACTTTGCACCATTTTGCCAACATGGACAAATTGTATAATAGCTTTGTTTGTCTTATTAAATTTATCGCTGTCTAATCAAAAATAAGGTTTTATCATTACAAAACGATACATTTATGAATAGAATTTTTTTCATTGTGTGTGAACATAGGGAAATCCAGGTTAAGGCTATGCGCCTTATGATTGGTCGATTCCGGTGGAACGTCGCTTGCCCGCTGATTGGCTGTGATCGGTCATATGCGTCATACGTAATTTAGAGCCACAAAAATGTAAACAAAATACATAATTCTAGCGGCATACTACAAGATTTGAGAAAAGAATTGATCAGATAAGTTATTCGTTTTACTAAAATTATTTCAATTTACAGTAAAGAATCTGGTACTTTGTGTCGTGTTATACAGATAGAACCGCTCAGATCATCGGAAACAATTACATGGAAGATTTGTTGCTCAGTGCTCGAATATCGGAGTTGTGCTCCCGTGCGCATCTGCCTTCGGCCGGCTGAGCTGAACGGCGGAGAGAGGAATATAGCAGAGCTTAGCAATTTTCAGTCTTTTTTTATTTTTAATAGTAGTTTTATATATTTTGTCTAGGTATAAGATATATAAAATAAATACAGATGAAATAATAGGGAATTATTTATATAAATTATCAGATGTTAAGTGGGGTGCTTTTACTTTTATATTATTTGCTCGAAAATAGGTTCTAATTACAAAAATTGAGTCGAGGACATTATTACTTGCAATTCTTCTTTGAAGATTTTACATCTGTGACGATCGAAAAAACTCTTTCGGCAGGAGCGTTAGAATGCGAAAGAATACGAACGATTTTAAAAAGTTGAATAGAATTTGGGAAATGATCTACTTCGTTCGCATCTTTTTCTAAGAAAGCCCAAAAATCTCCGGGTGATTTTGACCTAAGCCGCTCAATTTCATCGCGGGAAAAAAAGTCAGGCAAATCTCTCCATTCATTTTCTAGAGCGGTAGCATTAATTAAAAGAGGAAATTGTTCAGCAACTTTAATAATATTGATTGAATTTCTATTTTCGCGAGAAAGTGCAAAATCGGGATTTATAAAACACAGATTTTTGAAAAATGTATCGAAAAGAGGAAGACGAGATCGAGATTCGTGAATAGCACTCTTATAAAATTCCAAACACGTATTTCGCACTGTTTCCGCTATATCGGGATTTTCTTGTAAAAAGTCCTCAGCTTCAGGTCCTACATTAATGGCGAAGATATCTTTAAAGATTTTCGAATCAGCGACGTTTAGTGCTCCAATATTGTCAACATAGGTACTATGGAAGAATGATATTATTTGAAATTAATGAAAGCAAGTTTGAACTTGTAGTTGATAATTCATAAACTTTTAATTGTGTTGACTGGAACTTGGCATTGCATGCATTGAAATAATTTAAAACGTATTTTAAAAACAAAAGGAAAGCTTTAATTATAGGGTCGTTTAATAGGTTAAAAATTTGTTTAGCATTTTTGTTTTTAGCGTCTTCAAAAGTTTCAAAAAAGAAAAATTCACGTACCGGTACCCATTTATCGAATAACCGAACGATGCAGTTGTACCGGCATAACCACCGAGTTGCAGAAAGTTTTAATAATTTATTGGGTTTAACATTGACAACGTTTGAATTTCACGAAGTTGTGCACTTCTTTTTGAACTATTATTTAGGTAAGTCGAAACTCCGCGAATTAATTCATCGAATGATTTTAGTATTTTATTACACGCATGATTCGCGACAAGTGCCAACGAATGACAAATGCATTTTACAATTAAAATATGTGGAACTCGTTCTTTTAAAAGTGTTGCAAATGATTTTTTTGGGCCTACCATCACACTTGCGTTGTCAGAAGCTGCTGGTACAATATTATGCAAGGGAATTTCTTTCTAACTAAAAGATGAAACGAATGCATCAAAAACTTTTTAAGTTGAACATTCTCGCGGATCAAGTTACAGTAGCTCTAGCAACATTAGGATTGGCATGCCATTGTCGTCTATATATAACACCGTAATACAAAATTGTTTTCTTAAATCGATATCCGTACTCTCATCAACAAAGACAGTGTTCGGTTCTTAATGACGATTCTTGTAACGAGGGAAGGGGAAACGCGAAGCACCGCACGCGTGAAATTATTAACGAAAGTTAGTGTTTAAAATCGGGAGCTCGACCGCTCAACTAGTGGCACATATAACCGACAATTTATACAAGAAAATAAATTTGAAGATCGTCTGTCTCGATCTAGTGCAACAGTAAAAATTCTCTTTTTTTTCCTTGCACCAAACACGAAGCACATATACGGCACAATTCTTTACAGACAGAAAAATGAGATTTTTTTAATTGCTCAATTAACGTTTCTCAAGTCTGCGCCTATAACATTTGATACGATTTTAGTACATTTTGTAGCTCCGAGACGAATTTCTTTCGCGATTTTAGAGTCGGGTAATGCGGCTTTAACTGTTTTGATGAAATGCTCCGCAGTTGAAAATGAAATGTTGTGTTCAGCAAAGAAAGCAGAAAAAAGAATTTCAGCTGTTTTTATTGAATTTTCGAAGTTGTTTAAACTTGGATCGTTTTCCGTATTTAACAATTTCTTGTTATCTTTATGAAGATCCGTATTATGTTGAATAATTAGCATATTGAAGTTTTGATCGATCAATGATCGAATTTTTTTTTTTATGTTTAAACAATTTAAAATAGCAAAAAATAACATCCCACAAAGGAAAAAAGGTTTACACGAGTACAAAATCGATTACAGACGAATTACATTCCGTCGAAAAATCTATCAAGTCCAGGCGGATGAGACGTAAATTTTACAAGTCCATAACTTTTGTAAAAATAATTTCTACCAGTTTTAACTAATAGAGGGTATTAATATAACCGTAATTAATCTACCATTAAAAGCATTAAGCTACAGTATGGTCGGAAAGTGTTTATTTCCGAACTTTTTTCCGGCGAAAAATCGATCAAGTAGAGGCGGATGAGACGTAAATTTTAATGGCAACGAACGATTGTCTGTCAAAAGTGAAGAATACCTAACATGGTTTTTTGATCGATGATTTTGTAACATCTTTTAATAGATCATAAATTACAAGTCCGAAATAAATGTAATTTTACCATGTCGAAGAAAGAATTGTTTCCACGTGTGCTCAGGTCGATATCGTCGATATTTTTTGCTATGGCAGGAGCATTGTTTCGCAGAAAATGTATCTTCTTTTTCACGGACAATCCAGTTGGCTGCACTTTTATACACCACTGAGGTATTTTCCGTTTTAAATTGAAAATAGTACAAACTATTTCAAAATAACCTCACTTGTATTTCGTTATGCACGAATAAAATAACTCTTGGTCACAAGAACATTAACTTTTCACACAGAAAATCTATAAAATAACACACCACTTCCCGTAATTTTCAAAATGATTTCTGTATCGACTGATGTTTCTCGAACCAGAGATTATCCCGTTTTAAGAGAACCGCGTATGTAGGATCACAGTCTCACGTGTTGCCAACCCTATCATGACGAGGGAGTTGATTGGTCAATGACAGAACGAAGGGCTGCCCAATTTTTATTACATATAGAGAAATGTGAAAATAACTTGATTATACAAAATATTACGTTTCAAAAATAAAAATTAATTATTAATAAGCCGCTACACTAAAATGATGAATTACCATTTCAATATGTATTTTGTGCTTTTGTAATTTTTTTTAACGTGTTCGTAAGGTAGATGAGGTATGTGTTCGAGATTTTTCCTCCACTACTAATCGCCTCCCCGAACACATTTTCACACAGCTACATAACACAAGCCTAAAAAAATTCCATGAAAATGTGAAAACCGCGAGCCGCGAGCTTTGTCTTCTCAACAGCCGTGGTAGAAGGACGCCAACATGGATCAAACCAATTGCGTCAAATGCATTTCGTCAATAAAATGTATAACATTTTTTAATATATATATATATATGTGTGCGTGTGTGTGCGTGCGTGCGTGCATGCGTAGAAAGCTATGTTGTATGTTTCATTCACTACTGTGAGTTCTAAAGTTGTTAAATCTTCAGACCAGCTTATCTAATTAGTATAGGGTAGAAGCTGGAAAATACCTACTCTACTAATTTCTATTGTCTAAACTGTAAAGAAAGGCGATGTAATTGTACTGCGTGTCACGTTGGAAAGAAATCGATTCATGTGTAACGTGGTGAAAGCACAAGTCGTATGTAAAATTACATGAAGATATATTGCACATTTGTAATCTATGTTTAATCAACCAAACTTAAATTTTCAAAATAAGAAAGCCCATGGTTTTCTAAACTAAATGTAAAAATGGTAAAAAAATATCAGAATTTGTATTATTGCTGTTGACAGATTATTTATATATCTCAATTATAACACCATGAAAATTTAGATACGGCTGTAATTTTACTACGTTAAACGTGAATTGATTTATTTCCAACGTGACACGTAGTGAAATCACATAGAAATTTTTCACATTACGACAGCTCTATGCGTGAAACTGAAATGATGACAATAATCGTTAAAAAAGTACAAATCTATTAAAGAAATTGACTTGAATGAAAGAAAGATCTGTGCCATGACTGACTTTAATTTAGGTTTGAAAACACCAAAAATAAATAATGTTAATTTATTAATAATATTTTTTAAATGATTTCAGGGTATATGAAAACCAAAGATGTGCGAATAGAAACTTTTATTTATTGTAGAATAGCTTAAGCAATAATTATTAATAATTCATTTAAAAATTATAACTCTTGTATTGTTATTTCGTTTCCACCGACGTCTGCCCCGGGTTGCCTGTGCTGATCTTTGATTAATTAATCCTGCCATTTGGTGCTGCATTATTCTTATGTCGTTTTGCAACATTTCGATTTGGTTTGGAGCATATGTGGATTGGTGGCGGCACTAAGAATGGTTGTTGATGTCTATCATAGGAGGCCTGTGGTTGTGAGAGTTGGGTGTCTGAAGGTGGTTGATGCGGTACTGTAGTCGTCATTAGAGACTAGGTCGCAATAAAGAGACTGTTAGGTTAGGTCGCGAGGTTGGCAACCGTGTTTGCCAACCGATAAGAGATATCGGAAGTCGGACTAGGCCGGAAAGCGTGCGAAAAGGCATTCAATTCTCGTCCGTCGTGGAAGTCGCCGCGCGTGCGAAATTGGGTCGACGACGCGGCCAAGCCGGGCTGTAGTTTCTATCGAAAACGCGTCGAATAATAAGTTAGCGCCAAGTCGGGCGTTTAGATTATAGTTAAAACCGAGTGCAAGTCGGCACTGACAAATTGGAAACCGCGGTACTATTTTTGTGCCTTTCTTGATACTGACCAGCGTGCTCTCGAACACGTGTTCGCAAAGACCGATCGGAACTAGTTTACGGAGAAGTGTACTGTTCGTTTAGAATCAAATACAGTTTTTGATAATTGATTCAGTATGTTATTTATTTAACAATTCTTATATCCTCGTATCAAGAGGATATTACAGTACACGGAAAGAAATTTTAGGTGCATACGGCCCGACAACAATCGGCCTTCAGAGCCTTCATCCGTTAAGTCGGTACGGCCCTCAAGAAAAGTAGTTCCCAAGGCATGCATCAGCTGTCGCTGCTTATCCTTCCGGTCGTGTCGGCCGAAAAATAGTTCGGCCAAAATAGCCCGGGTAACGGGCACGTGTGATCCCAGAGCATACGGCAAGTGCAAACCTGTGTCGTGTGTACTCACTGTGCAGTATATACGTAATCTTTATATTAATTTTTTTTTTTTAGTGAAATAAAAACTTATGATATGAACTTTGATTCAGACATCAACAAATGAATTCCTTATAGTTAGTTTCTTAGATGTTTTATGCGCAGATTGTACCTGAAGGCAACAGCAGGCACAGAATCAGGTTCTTATACGTCTGTATATTAAGACATGGCGCGCCGCATAGGTTAGGTTTGTATTACCGGCGAGTTCGGCAGGCCCTGCTTGCTTTCTGTTAGAGAACGTCTGTTTGAACCGCCGGGCTAAAACGGCTTGGGTGTCAAAGCTTCTGACGCCTAAGACGACTTGCTTAACAGTGTTAGGCTGAGACAGCCGGCGAGTTCGGCACTTCTCATCTAAAATTTCTTTCAGTGTAGATGTGCTGTTCAGTGCGGTGGCAGTTGCGGGTGTGGTGGCAGTTCCAAATGTGTAGCGGGCTGTACCTTGTGGACAATATTTAAAAATAATCTATACATATGACATTTTATAATTATTCTTAGGACGTTCTATTAATTTGATTATCCACTTACATAATTGCGGTTGGCAAACAGCTGCTGTCGCAATTGTTTTATCATCTCCTTTAAGTGAGCGACAACGTCACTCTGTTCAGAAGGTGGACGTGGCGGAGGCAGTGATATATTACTCAACGGCAAAGGAGCGCTGCTCGATGACGGGGGTCTTCCAACGGAATGAAGGATCTGAAAAAGATGAATGCATAAATTTATTATTACCTGCAATGCAATTATTAATAATTAATGGGAAAAGTATAAATTATTATCATATATGTAATAAATAATTAAGTAGTGGATTCTTACGATCACTACACATGAAACATAGCATAAAATATGCAATAAAAATGACGCTACAAATAATCAATTTCTGACAATTTTAATTAGGCCAGCAAATTAGACAAAAAAAGGGCTTGAGCGGGAAAGTGAACGCAATTTAATGAAACCTTTTGGGGCTTATTTGGGACGTTTTGAAAAGCTTATTTAGAAGTTTGCGTATTCCTAGGGGCGCGGGAATTTGTACGGGGGCCCCCTTTTATAAAAATTTCGTTTTTTCGCCATATCTCGGCCAATTGCTATCGGAAATTAACGTTCGACCTCTCATTTTGTAGCATTTTTTGCGCCCTACAATTTTGTTTCTCAACATTTTCCACGTAGAGTCAATGGTTCACGTGTTTTTTGCGGTGGAACGTGGGGGGGACATTAATTTTCATGTTTTTTTTGCATTTATCTCGTTTTGGTGAAGATAAATCACTTTTTTCGTTGAAATAAAAGTTATAGAGCTTGAAAAAACGAACAAAATGAGCTATGACTCGATCCGATTCGTCGACAATAGGCCGCCAGGACGGAGGCACGCGCCGGGCCGAGTTCGTTTTCGCTTCTGTCTTTTTTCTGGACGCTGGTACGAAAACTTCAGAAAGACTACGGCGTTCTAGGATTCACCAAACGATGGAAATCATATTCACGGCAGACACAATCATGCAGACTAGCCAGGAAAAATTCTTGGCCAACGACGGAAACAAAAAACGTTTAATAGAAATGCTCAGGACATACTTAACGAGTGCTAACATCTCAGTTGAACAGGCACACGAGGACCCCGATAGAGAAATCGTACAAACCGCCATCGACTATTCTATGAGTTACGATTACGTTGAAATTATCGGCGAAGATGTCGACTTGCTCGTCCTTCTAACCGCTCTTGCACAGGGCAAAAATAACATTTTTTTTCAAGAAGCCGGCGAAAGGGAAAATACCCACTGTTATCTACTCTCTTGAAAGCCTGAAAAACGATGCATTGTCGCGAAATATTTTATTCCTACACGCTTTCAGTGGGTGTGACACCACGTCCGGTTTTTACAATGTCGGGAAAAAGAAATTCATGAAACTGCTTGCAAAGAATCCAAAGTTTGTACCGTCAGCAGAGATGTTTAAAAGTAAGAAGGTCGACTCGACTGTCATCGTGGCAGCAGCAGAACGAATTTTAATAGCTATTTACGGTGGGAACGAACAAGACGAGTCGCTAGATTCTCTGCGATTTAAACGCTTCGCACAATCCGTCACGAAAATGAAATTTAACTTGTCGAGTCTTCCACCAACGCGAAACGCAGCGCGATTGCACACTTTGCGAACCTACTACCAGGTTCAAAAGTGGCTGGGACATATACCGGAACCTATCGAATGGGGTTGGCGAAAGACGAACTTCAAAATCTTGGCTTGCAGATGTACGGGAAGGTGTGGCGCGGCTTGTGGATGTCGCAAATCTGGCATGAAATGTTCTGTTTTTTGTCGCAATTGTGATGAAGAAACATGCGACAACCTGAGCAATGTCCACGAGGACATCGAATCCGATGACGAATGCGATTTCATCGACGACAGCCCTGCATTGCACTACATGGAAGAAGAAGGCAATGAACAAGAAGAGGACAGTGAGCTGGAAGAACCCTTAAACAAACGATCAAGGATCGTTAGTAACTAAAAAAATGTACAAACGCTGTATTTTTCAAAAATTACTTTTCATCGGCTACAATAAAAAAAAGATAATGAAAATGAATGATTTTGAAAATAACTTATTTCAACTTTTTTGAATTGCTTTATTCTACACAGCCCACTTCCTTTCATTACATTTCAATAATTAAATACTAAACAATTATATTATTCTACAATTTCATATAATTGTACAAAATTGTTATAACACTTATTCAACAAATTAAAACATATTATAATACATTACTTTTTATATTGTCATTGTATGAAATATTTCAAAATTTATATCTCACATACTACAGTAAAAACATTCCATTCTAATTTGGTTTCGAAATTACACTTCAATTACACTTACAAAATAACACTGATTCTTGTTATGTTAATAAATGAGAATTTTAATAAGTTATATACTTCAAAATTGCCAAATATGTTGACAATCGATTTATTTTCGGACGCTCTTTCGTACGCAATGTACAATAAATTTCCAAGTAATACACGGCTAATATTAGGTATTTTCATTCTGCATAAAAATATTAGTAATTTGTTACGATTGCATGCGTTAGAAAAAAGACAAAAGCGAAAACATCGCCGATGTCGGACCGGCGCGTGCTCCGTCCTGGCGGCCATTTCGTGCCGCTGCGACGGACGGAACGCCTGCCTTCCATGGTCTATTGTCGACTAATCGGATCGAGTCATAGCTCATGTTGTTCGTTTTTTAAGCTCTCTTTTATTTTAACGAAAAAAGTGATTTATCTTCACCAAAACGAGATAAATGCAAAAAAACGTGAAAATGAATGTCCCCCCCCCCCCACCTTTCACCGCAAAAAACACGTGAACCATTGACTCTACGTGGAAAATGTTGAGAAACACAATTGTAGGGCGCAAAAAATGCTACAAAATGAGAGGTCGAACGTTAATTTCCGATAGCAATTGGCCGAGATATGGCAAAAAAACGAAATTTTTATAAAAGGGGGCCCCCGTACAAATTCCCGCGCCCCTGGGAATACGCAAACTTCTAAATAAGCTTTTCAAAACGTCCCAAATAAGCCCCAAAAGGTTTCATTAAATTGCGTTCACTTTCCCGCTCAAAACCTAATTTGACTGGCCTAGATATCGACCTGAGCACACGTGGAAAAAATTCTTTCTTCGACATGGATCGATTTTTCGCCGTTAATAAGTTCGGACATAAACACTTTCGGACCATAATGTAGCTAAATGGTTTTAATGGTAGATTAATTAAGGTTATATTAATACCCTCTATTAGTTAAATCTGGTAGAAATTATTTTTACAAAAGTTATGAACTTGTAAAATTTACGTCTCATCCGCCTTTACTTGATCGATTTTTCGCCGGAAATAAACACTTTCCGACCATACTGTAGCTAAATGGTTTTAATGGTAGATTAATTACGGTTATATTAATACCCTCTATTAGTTAAAACTAATAAAAAACAATAGAATCGAGATAGAATACATTACTCAAAAAACCAAAGGATATAGGTATATAAGTAAAGGTTATAATTATAAGGTGGAATTGTTGTTTGATTAAATTCTCATGGCTGCATTGGAAGATGTAAAATATTCTTTGCAAATTTTATCAGAGCACTGGGAAAGTTTAGCCTACATTCTGTTGCCTTGAACTTCTAACACGGGTGTTACTAATTCTTAACGTTTTCAACTGCATAATTCTCATAATTAGTTTTCATAATTTTATAAAAGAACCTACATTTTGAATGAATTCAAACTATCCGCATTTTACTTTACGTAGTCGACAAGGTAGGAATTTGCGCAAAAAATTGTAAATTAAAAACGAATGAATCGCTTTTTTAAAATTCAGGTGAGCAAGCGCATTTGGTAATTAAAAAGATGATTTTTACATTTTTCATAAAATTCTCGGTCAGTTCTCAACGAATTTATTTTATATTTTGTAGGGGATTATATGAAGTAATTAGCAATTGAGCTTGATCACCCAAATTTTGAAAAAGTAAATCAATCGTTTTTAATTTACATTTTTTATCGTTAAATCCTACATTATAGACTGGATAGTACGGTTTGTTCAAAACCTAAAATTTTCATATTAAACAAAAAGTAAATATAAATTCAAGTCCAAATACATTTTAGGGCGCCGTTATGCATTTTTTACGAACGTACGTCAAATTTCAGAAAAATTGGTTAAAAACAAGCGGGAATACGCAAGAAATTTGTGCACAACTCATACAGTCCACATTGTTATCTACAACATTTAATTTTGTTAGTTTTCTTTCGTTATTGTATTAATCGTTCACTGTTTATATAAATAACATAGTTCGTCACTATAAAACAGTCCCGAAGTAGTAGTTCATTGTGCATTTTTTTCTGAAAAATATGCTTTTATTGAAAATACGTCGTCAGAGAAAACGAATTTGATTAAAATAACGAGTCGGTATTTCGCAGTGCCTTTTTTAACGCTCAAATGTTCAAAATATTCCGCTCTTTTTCAAACCATTTTTTCATTTGTAACACGCTCTCGTAATTTTTAAAAATTACTTGATTCAAATAAATGTAAAAAATAAATATGCAATTGCATCGATCTTTTCAAATTTAAAGTTAAAATTAAAAAATAAACTAGTGTTGGCGTGGTGCCTCGCTCGCTCAGTAACTTCGACCCAGTGGAGAGTCGGCTATTCCTTAATACTCGTTTGTTTACCAACAGCTTTCAATTATATTATAAAATTATATTGATATTTGGGGGTCCAATCATATTTAGGTCCAAGTGGCTTCGATAGATATATTGCAACAATATAGTGTTTCTTATATGTATGAAAATTGAAAATGAGCATTTTCAAAACTTCGACCCCGACCGCAGGCCAGCCGAAGTATTAATAAATAAAAGGTGCAAAACACTTACTTCATGCACTTGTATTGTAATAGACTATTTGATGCATATTACATGTTTACTGTGTTTTACTAATTAATGTCTGTATTATTATGATCTTATATATACAATATATATACATATAATTCGTCAAAGATATCTTGAATGTGTCGAAAAGATCTCTGACGGATATCTTTTAGATATCTATGACATCTTTTAGATATATCGAAATAGTTATTTTCTTATCAAGGGCGTAAAAGAACTTATGCGCCCGTAGGTGTTCACCGCGCCCGAGGGGCTGGCGAAGACTACCCCTGGGGGGGGGGGGGGGGATCGAAAGGTCGAAATTTGATGAAAATCTATAGGGTAATTTTGTTGCCGAGGTGACCAAATTCAATACTTTTTCAGACAATAGTCATAAGCATTTTAAACCAGTTTTTACGGCATTATCGTTGACTTTAGGAAGAAAATGAATACAACCTTTTTTGTAGAGAACTTAGTGCTTCATCTTTTTTGTTTGAAACATTTTTTAATGAAATTTGCGTTTTTCAAGATAAATTCAAAAAACTACGAAGAAACTTAATAGGGAATAATTTTTTTTAGTAATGGACTAATGGATCTGCCCCAAAATCTAATCAGATCTAAGTTATGCCAAAACACGTATTTTAAAAAAAAATTATGTCATTACGCTTATCCGTTCGCGAGTTATCGCGAGACAAAAAAACGGGACGTACGGACGTACAGATGTACGTATACGTACAAGATCAGGGACACAAATTTTTTGTATTGTTGATTTAGGTTCCTTAGGGTCTGAAACGTCGACATTTGATGAAAAACCATAGGGTAATTTTTATGTCCGATGTGACCAAATTCAACACTTCGTCCAGACTTGGTCTGGGTCGAATTAATTTAAAAATCAGGTGATTGTATCAAGAGAGTATATATACCTTCCCAGTGTAAACTAGTTCCGGGACACTGAATTTTTCCCGTTTTTGTTATGCATTCTTTACTTTTGGAGGTACGAATTAGTAATAAATGACGGATATATTTATAGTATATTTAACGATTTTATGCCTTTAAAAGTATAACAATACAAAGATGGAGAAATACACAGTGATTTACACACAAATTTAAAAGTTTATGGGATATTCTCATATGTATATACTTTGACATTTTTGTGTCAATGTGTATTTCTCCATCTGTATGCAATTTCTATAATTTTAAAATCATTAGTATGATTAAATTAAAGTAAAATGGGGTGACAAAGCCATTTGGATTTTATATTAATATTATTGAGACACTTTGACAGAATTGTAGAATGTCAAATCCACTACGTAATTGGTATCTATTGATTCTATTTTGAATTAAATATACAGACAAATTAGAGACCATGCCATGTATTAATTGTAATATCTTTCAAAAATTACTAACAAAATTGAATGCGATTTGATCAAGAAGTTATTACTGATTGAACTCTTGAAATCGTATAAATTACATAGAATTATAATGATAAATCTCAAATTGTAATAAATATCGTTCTAAAAATTCTTTACTGAGATATCATCTGAACAAGGTGCAATGAAATATTCTCGCAACAGAGTTCACTTTTCTGTATTTTTTTCTCAGAATTTTACATAACGCTATCACAGCCTACGTATTTGCGGTTATGTACTTCCGGTTTCAGATGAGAAAGTCTATTTATATCTATATATTTATTATTATATTGCCCAATGTTATTCTTCGTAATACATACGAAAACAAAGTTAAAAACCGAGTTTGATTCAATAATATTTATATGAAAAAAGTAATATATTTTATCTGAATAAACTAAAAAATAAAATAAAATTATTTACAGTTGAAAATACTTGCATCATTATCTTCAATGAGACGTTTTTTTCCCACTTTTCGAGCTAACTGTGATGTGCACTTTTCAACTTGGTGTGCATTCTTCAGTATCTTTTTTCCCACATTTAATTTTTTCTGCGAAATTACAGATTTTTAAGTTTCTCAAATTCTCTTTGTATTTCATCATTGTTGTTGGGCGAGAGCCTTTAGCTCCGTACGCATGTACGCGGGAGTATGTATGTGCGTGAGTATGAATGTGAGTGAGTAGTGAATGTGCAGCACACACGTGATGAGCAGTACGGAATGAGCGAGCGTAGCGAGCACATGTGCCATGCTGGCAATGCGCTATTACATCCAATAGTTAATAAACAATCTTTAGTATAAACTATTACCACTGTGTTCGTATACCTCATTTACACCCCATGCAACCCCGGATACGACAATTGTCTACATAAGAGTAAACAAGTAATATTATTAAAATACATCATGTCAATAATAAATTATTATACTTTTACGAGTCAATTACACTGTATATCTTGAATACTTCCATTTGCAGAAACTGGCAAAAGTGGATATTGACCATAGTGGCATTACACCAAAGATGGATATAAGAAACCAAGATCTATTCTGTCGTGGACAGTAAAAAAGTTGTATGTACATACGACTTTTTAAGGAACACTCTCAATAAAAGTAGTATATTTTAATAAGTAAACTATATTTTTTAAATATTTAAAAGCAAATATTTTGTATTGTCTTATTCTTAAATGGTTTTATGAAAATAAAATAAAAGTTGAAATCAAGTTCATAAAATATGAACAACTTTTATAAATCGTAAAAATTTCTTGAAAATGCAGATACGACTTTTCTTACCATCCACGGCAGTATTGACATACTTTGTGATCACAATACAATAATTTCTCTAAAAGTAGCATATATGGGATGTATCCTAAGACAAAATTCTTACTTAAGCAGTACAGTGCTGAGATTTAAAATGATTTTAAAGTTCAATCCACCCATGATGGATGTATACCAATTGTTCAAACGAAAAAAGTTCGAACACATTTATAGTGATATTTTTTAAGATTTTTTTTTTAACATTTGAGGCGCCGCGCCGCGCCGGATCGTATAACTGGCTTTGAGTCATTTTCACTGGCCTCTAATGGTTATCACGAGTTGAAGCTGACAGAAATCCATTAGGAGCCAACGAAAATGACTCAGAGCCGGTTCTACGATCCAGCGCCTCAATTGCTATACATCCTTTGTGATTAGGTATATAGGTTACAGCTGGTTTGTTTATCTACATATAACTCATATTTTCACTCGATATATTCAAAATATAAAATTATATCTAAATTAGGTTTTATAATGATCACGTATTAAATCTCACGTCTGAAAAGTTTATTTACTAAAAGTACATTTAAGGATGTACACCTTGTTTTGCTATCTAGGAAATATACACGTATACAATTATTTGAAGGAATTTTTAATTATAAGTGATACGTATATTCGTATATCAATTTCTATAAAAACTGAAAATGGAAGACTGGTACAAAATAATAATACTAGTAAAACATAATACGTATACCTGACTTCATTATTACTTTGCCATCGTATAACTTTCTTAAATACAGAAAAGAAACTGTTTCTCCTTTCTCAACATCATCACTACAAATAACATTTTCATCGACTCCGACGCAATACGAGTGATCTTCTTCACTTTGGATAATATACATTTTTTTAACTCCGTGCGCGAAATTGAATTTCGCGAAGTAACCCATTTGCGCACCGCCATTCGCGCACTGAAATGAGTGCGCGAAGTACTTCGCACACTCAAATCAGT
This sequence comes from Trichopria drosophilae, assembly GCA_030407085.1. Lineage (NCBI taxonomy): Eukaryota > Metazoa > Arthropoda > Insecta > Hymenoptera > Diapriidae > Trichopria > Trichopria drosophilae. The sequence goes on from CM059586.1 coordinate 107,632,676, forward strand.
ACGCGAAAAATTTCTCTCACGGAGTCAAAAAAAATAGAATACGATACAAGTGCGCGAAGTAGGTGATTTGCTATTTTATTTTGTCACCTTTTGTGGAGTGAAAAACAAAAATGGACGTCTTCTTGGTGCCACGGTTGAAACAAAAAAAATTTGGAAAACGACTTGGCGCCAACATTCGCGGCGGTTAAAATTGGTAGCTATTTGTCGATATACTATAACCGTGGATTTTCTGATAGGAAAAAGGTTATAAAAAAAAAGTGAAATACTCAAATTATCTCTACGTAAACTGAATGGTATATTTATCCACAGAGAAAGGGGATTGTACAATTAATTTGGGGCGCGATAAACTGACGACAGAGATACGCAAAGGGCGGCGGAAACAGCAAAGCGGCGAGTTCGCAAATCACGCAACGAGAAAATTTCTTGCGAAATGACCGGAAACGAAAGGGGCGGCGGTAGTACTCTCACAAAAATCGGCGCACTGAACGGGTGACGGTCCACTCGGGACGGCGAATTCCTCGTCCGGGGTGGCTGAGGCGATAGTTGGTTGGCGGTCCTCCTTGAGGTCGGTTGTCCTCCAGACGGTGGATTCCACTCGAGAGTCACTCGTAACTCGCGTTTTAATTTTCGATCACTCGTTAGTTCTTAGTCGGAGGGAAAGTCCCCCCGACACCAAAAAAGGTAAAAGTGGTGAGATCGCCCTCCTGCCGGAGTAGCCGCGTTGGTGCCCACAATTCAAGGAACGCGGGCGCTACTTCATATGCGGTTCGGCGACGCGTTCCTAGCGGCTACGGCCGGAACTTAACTGCTGGGTTTCCCTGGGGATTCGAACGTCACCGCTGGCTATGGGCCGAGTCTCCAGAGATCGGAGGGCTCGTACACGGAGAGAACTGTGCCAGTATGTAACTGTAGGGAATCCTTCGCCACTGTACTAAGATTTCGGGGCTGCTTCTGCACCTTGTGCCGCCAGATATCAATCTAAGAAAGTCACAGTCTCAGACTGTGAAAACGCTCACGGATGAGACAGCAAAACTACGATGCTTTCTTCGAGGCTTGCTCCCGCCTGTTATACTTTTTAGACTAGAGCTCTCCCGGACTTTTTGTAGAAAATTTCCTCCTCTACCAAAAAGGTTTAGTAAATCTTTGCTCTATCTTGCATCGTTTTCGATACGGTCGATATTCGATCGGCAATATTCTGTTTGAAATAAATTTGCTAGGCTTGGACCGATGTTCGGTCCCGAATGTTTCCATCGCTGGGCCGAGATTTGGCACTATCACTTTGCCAGACTTGGTCCGATACTCGGGCCAAATATTGGGCCGACGCTGGGACGACGATCGGGAGAAATACCTATGAGATCAATTTGCCAGGCTTGGCCCGATGCGTTGGCCAGTTTTCAGCCGAAGTTTGGCAATTTGTGATAGCCAGTATCGGCTACCAATGCTGGCTCGATTCTGGCACAGTGAAGTTGCCAACGTTGGGCCAGCATCGGTAGCCGAAATTCGGCTGTCAACGCTGGGCCAATACTGGGCCGTATGGTCAGCATCGGCATTTCGCACATGGGTTATGCGTCAAAAATAAATTAATTACAATCTTCTATCGGTCTTAAAATCATCCAAAAACTTTATGCGTCAAGAATAAATTAATTACAGTCTTCTATCGGTCTTAAAATCATCCAAAAACTTTATGCGTCAAAAATAAATTCATTACAATCTTTTATCGGTCTTAAAATCAACAAAAAACTTTATGGGTCAAAAATAAATTCATTACAATCTTCTATCGGTCTTAAAATCATCCAAAAACTTTATGCGTCAAGAATAAATTAATTACAGTCTTCTATCGGTCTTAAAATCATCAAAAAACTTTATGCGTCAAGAATAAATTAATTACAATCTTCTATCGGTCTTAAAATCATCGAAAAATATTTTTTTAATAAAATTGTAAGCCCTCAACATTTCTAGAACGTTAATAGTCAGATATTTAGTTACTTTTTTTCTTAATAAATACAATTTGTATGGGGCTCTCTATGTTTTCTGAATCGTGTTGTATAGTATTTTTTCGACAGGGAACTGTAAGCCCGTTAAAGAAGTAGCCATACGATGTTTCACATATTTGGATTAAAATATATGCGAAACACTGGCAATAGGCACTCTTTAAGAATCAACTGTATTTGTTACTTGGTTCAATTTTTGGTGATTTCTTATTTCTCCATTTGTAACGAAAGCACCGGAACGCCGGACACTTTTGTTACTACGAACTGCCTTCATCGGTATGTGCATGTATGTGTATGTGTATCAATGGGATTTGGCTGTATTTTAGATTTGAAAGGGATAGCCGGAGGAAGAGAAGGAGAGAGAAAAAGGGAGGGAGAGACAGAGGCGACAGGCTCGGCACGCGAAATTTGGAATTCGGGCAGATCCGATTTTTCCCTTCTCGAGCGCGTACTCTACCGGTGGCTATAGCGTTGCGGAAAAATTTATAGTGCGGACGTGAGTGTGCGTGGGTTAGCCATCCACCCTCAATTTGGGATTACCCGAGCCTGGAGCCGAGGACGCTGCGTGTGGGACAACGCAAATTTGTAAGTACCGGTTCGGCCGAACTTGACAAGTGTGACAAAGTCACGATATTATCTAACGATAAAATTTCTAGAATGATAATTATAAGTAAGCAATAATAATACGCGTCGTAAGAACGGCAAGTTCTCTCTCGGCAGTGGGAGCGAGAGGCATGCGAGTTGCGCCGGCCCGAGTAGTAGTAAGAGAAGGACGCTCGATCTCCCCCGTCGATCGCCGGTTTGTTGTGTCGGCGACGGCGTCTCCCATCGTGCGACGAAGAGGCGACGATCGGCGAGCTGAACACGCGTGTGTGTATGTGTCCAGGCGCTACACACACTAGCGCGGTGTATTACGCACCAATGCACGATTCAAAATTGAAAGAAAATTAGCGAGAGAGGTGGAAAATCGTCATCGGTCAGTACCGATGACGATTTTCAAATTGAGTACGCTCGTGACCGCGAGAGATTTTGGCTGTGGCTGAGGAATAGGGAAAAGTGAAGAGTATTTGTGGTGTGGAGAGAGCAGAGGGCCGGAGTAAAAACAAAAAAAAAAGGAATAAGTGTAACGGATAGTGATTGCGAGCGAGAAGAGAGTTAGTGAGAGAGGAGAGAGAGAGAGACAGAAAAAGAAAGTAGCGAGAAAGCGAGAGACAGGCAGATAGGGCGAGAGAAAGAGAGAGACCGGAAGAGAGATAAAGAAAGAAAAGGTAAGGCGGCATAGCCGAAAGATTAAGCGAATTAAAATCGAAGCATCGGGTTTCTTCTTTTTTTTTTAATGATTATTAAAGTACCGAGTCAGACCGGAAGTAGCGAGTGAGTGATAAAAACAAATCAGATAAATTGTTTTTTTTTAAATATTGAGACCGGAAATAGATAATAACGGAAAATCATAAATTTTGGGTTTGGGGAAATTAAGAAACCGGAAGTGAAGGCGAGCGGTTGACGTGGGTCGCGAGGAAGGTAGGGAGGAAGTTGAGGAGGTGGTGTGGAAGGTAGGACCGGGAATTTCCACTTCCGGCAACGTGGGCCTAAAAAGATAACAGTCGGACCAGTTTAGCGGAAACCGCATTTTTGGGTCGCGTCCTATAAATAAAAAATTTGTGTGCAACCGAGAATTTATATGTACATGTATTTTTTTTTGAAATTAAATAAAAGAAAATTCAACGTTACACAAGTCGTCACTCCCCCCTTCTTCTCCGCTTTTCAACGCGATTCGGAAACTTTTGTTCACACCGGGGATACCGATCGTATTTTTGGTTACCTTTTTTTTTGTATATATTTTATTTAAGAATATAGCGTATTATTCGTTTAAATAATTCCGGCAGTTGTTTTTGTAACGACCCGTCCCATTCTCTCCAGCGTTGACTAACCGTAGTGGCCTGACCTACTGGTTCCTCTGCTGGTTTCCCGAACAGTTTGGACAGTTGAACTTGGTATACCCGGCTAGACCACATGTCCAACACGCCAAGGTTTTCCCGGGTGGACCCGCAGGCGAGTTTGCTCGTCCCGATGATGTTGTAATAACACGGTTCGGTTGTCCGGGTAGCCTCTGTTCCGCACTTTCTTGGGCCGATCCCTGGACCCGCTGATTCGGACCCTTGTTTTTCTTACACCAAGGCTTTTTATTCCCCGGTTTCACCGGTTGGCTTTTCTTCGTCACTCCCTGAGCCTGCCTCTCCTTCATTTCGCGCATCTCCTCGCGCATTTTCGCCAGCTCTTTGTGTAGTTGACTAAACTCACTCTGTGGAGGTTCAGCCACGGCCGCGATGTTGGGGGTCCCTTTCAATGGCTTCTTTGTTTTGCCATACGCCACTTCCGGTACCAAGGTTCCTTCCGGTGGTGGTGGTTCCCGGTACATTTTCTTGACTTCTTCGGCGCTTTCTGCATCCACGGCTGCGACCATGAAGTCTTCCAGAGTCCGTATCCTATCCATCCTGACTCTCCATTGCAGGTCCGGTTTCATATTCCGGTACAGGAAAGCCAGTTGTTGCTCCATTGACAGTGGTTCCGGGTATAGATCTAGGAGTATCATCAGACATCCTATATAATCTCGTACCGGTTCATCCAGTGCTTGGGTGCGAGCATTTGCCTCGGCCCATAATCGCTGCGCATCGCGTTGGCTAAATCCATAGCAATGCCTCGCGGAACGGCAAAAATCCTGCCACGTCCTCCACGAATTTTTGGAGATGCTGTACCATCTCTTGGCTGAGCCGGTCAACAATTCCGGCAACACGCCCAGCAATTCGTCATCCGACAGATTAGCTGGTATTCGGCATTCCTCTATCCTGGTCAAGAATGCTTCAATCCGGCTATCTTTTGTTCCGGGAAACGTAAATTTCCATTGTCGGACAATCTTGCCGACATCACGTGGGCCAATTTCAGTCCTCGTTGACGTAAACCTACTCCCAGGCGGCCAAGGTGACAAAAAAAAAAAAAAAAAAAAAAAAAACGCGTCGGAATTAATATCTCCCGAAAATCGTTCGAATTCGGTAAAATAAATGTTGAAACCGAAAATTCAAACGTGTCGGTGAGTGAAAGTTTTTACTTTTCGGGGTATAGAGAAGGCGGAAAAGTAAACAAAGAGTCGAGAAGACCGAAAATAAAGTAGCTGGTGAAATATAAAATTACTGATTGTCGAATTACAATCATTAATTCGAAATAAAAGCGCTCCTTTTGTCCGGCGATATTAAAATTGTGAACCGGTGAAAATTAAAAATTAAAATTGCAGAATTGCAAATTTAAAATTTTCTTAAACAAAATAATGAATTTAAATTTGTGAACAATAATCCACGATAGTAACTTAGGTGAATGACTCGATAGCGTAAGTGTTGACATTGCGATTGTAAACAGCGCTCGAGCTCCGGTGTTTCTCCGAATTCCGAAAAATAAAATAAAGTATTTCAAATTTCTGTAATTCGGAAATTACAAGTTATTTGTTTTCGTTATTTTTCTTATCGATTATTATTAAAAATTGGGAATTCGGCGATCGTCCGAATGAAGAACCGGATAAAAGTGGCGTGCAAATATGACTTAGTAGCGTGAGAAAATCATATTGTGAATATTAAATAAATTGAAAGAATTCGGAAATACTTATTATATTAAATAATGGTACAATTCCGAGAATAGTGCCGATTCTCGGAAGTCCGAGAAATAATATAAAGTAAATTCGGAATTAATGAAATTAGAATTTCCGAATTCTTGGGTCTTATGGGTTGACCGGAGCACCGGCGACATTCCAGGCTCTGTTAGACTCACTGATTGGGCCTGAGTTGGAGCCACATGCGTTCGCATATCTTGACTATATAATAATCGTCACAGAGACCTTCGACAGTCACTTGTACTGGTTGAATTACGTACTGCGAAAGATTCTCGATGCCGGATTAACAATCAACCGGGAGAAAAGTCACTTTTGCCGAAGCGAAGTTAAATATCTCGGGGTCATCGTAAATGAGCAGGGTTTTAAACCGGATCCGCAGAAGATCGCTCCAATTTTGAATTATCCGGCTCCGAAAAATTTGAAACAACTTCGGAGATTCATGGCCATGGCTTAATGGTATCGGAAATTCCTCCAAAATTTTTCTACCATAGCCGAGCCCTTAACTCAGCTAACCCGGAAGAATATTCGGTACGAATGGTCGAACGATTGCCACATCGCCTTCGAGAAGATAAAGGCCATAATTGCAACGGCCCCGGTGTTGCAGAGACCGGATTTCACCGCAGAATTCACGATTCAGACCGATGCCAGTGATAGTGGGCTGGGAGCAGTACTCACGCAAGAAATCAATGGCGAAGAAAGAGTACTGGGCTTTGCCAGCCGCGGAATTACTCGGTAACCGAGCGAGAATGTCTGGCCGTACTCTGGGCAATTGAAAAATATCGTCCATATGTGGAAGGATACCACTTTAAGGTCATTACCGACCACAGCAGTCTGCAGTGGCTGTACAATTTGAGGAATCCAACCGGCAAATTGGCAAGATGGTCCCTTCGGATGCAAGCCTATGACTTTGAGGTGAAACACCGAGAAGGTAGGCTTCATCACGTTCCGGATGCGTTATCCCGGATGTACGAAGAAGAAGAAATACCGGAGATGGCAGCGATAGATTCACCGGACAACAATGAAGATGTTGAGGAATGGTATCGCCGGAGAAGGGAGGAAGTTCGGGAAAATCCAAAAGACAATCCTTACTGGAAAGTCATGGGAAGTCGGTTGTATGCCTACCGACCAGATCCGACAATAGAAGATATTATCGGTGATGAGGATGCGTGGAAATTCGTGGTTCCACAAAAGAAGAGAGCAGATGTTCTTCGGGAATGCCACGATGAAGCCACGGCCGGACATCTTGGTCAAAAGAAAACTTATGACCGAGTGGCGGCCTATTACTGGTGGCCGACGATTCATAAAGATGTCGCCAGACATGTGAAGAACTGTGTGACCTGTCAGCAGAGTAAGGTGCAACAGTTGGCCCCAGCAGAAAAACTGGGTCACCGATTGATAACTTGACCGGGACAGATCGTAGCAGGAGATGCTATGGGACCGTTTCCGCGGAGCAAGAACGGATACGAGTTCCTACTGATCTTTGAGGATCTATTCACCCGGTGGATAGAGTGCATCCCTCTCAGGAAATTAAATGCTCAGAATGTTGTTCACGCATTGAAACAACGGATCTTTTTGCGATTCGGAGCACCGGAAGTCTTTCTATCGGATAACGGCCTCGAGTTGAAAAACAAAGGGCTCGACGAGTTCTTGAGAGAACAGAGAGTATACCATGAATATACTCCTAAGTATCATCCTCAAGCTAATCCGGTAGAAATGGTCAACCGGACATTTAAAAACATGATCCGATCGAAGATCGGGGAAGATCATCGTGAGTGGGATAAGTATATTGACGAATTCACGTACGCTTACAATACAGCGGCGCAAGAGTCAACAGGATTCAGTCCGGCATTGTTGACATATGGTCGACGTCCGGAACCACCGTCTTCGGTACGTCGTCGGATGGAAATGGCAGGAGCCGAAGAAGAATACCGACAAGTAATTGGTAATTGGGAGACCATGAGGGCAAAGCTTCGAGCATTGCACCAGGAAGCCCTCGCCAATTCAGAAGAGGCACGACGTCGACAAACGCATTATTACGATGCCAAACGACGAGAAGTCCACTATACCGTGGGAGACAAAGTACTCCGACGAAATCGGGTACTTTCATCGGCAGTGCAGGGAATTACTGCAAAGTTGGCTCCGAAATATGTCGGCCCGTTTATCGTTCAGAATAAACTCGGACAGACGTCGTACGAATTGGTAGACGCTTCCGGGAAGAGTGACGGCATTAGTCATGTGGTCGATCTAAAGCCGTTCTACGAAGAGCATCCGGAAGAGGCGATTAATCCCGAAGATCGTCCGGAAGAGGGAATTAACCCCGAAGATCGTCCGGAAGAGGGGATTAACCCCGAAGATCATCCGGAAGAGGGGATTAGCCCCCACGAACGTCCGGAAGAGTCGGTAATTGCGAGCGAGCGTGGTCAGCGAGACCAACCGACATCGTTGCGAGCGCCGGTAAAATCGCGGAGTCGAGGGAGGCCCAAAGGATCTAAAAATCGGGTCGCGTCTCCGGTTATGTCCCAACCCGAGTTAGTACTTGCGACGCGATTGCGACCGCGGTCGTAACAACCGGGTAGGATTACGGGTATGCTAGGAAGTCGGATAATCACTAACGGATCGCTTTCTTTTAAATTTCCCAGGAGCCTGAGACGAAAATGGCATGCCAACAGAGGGACGAACTGTGGGCGGCAGTCACAGCGCTGGCTCTGACCACAGAGCCTGATGCGGACGCTCTAGAAGCGGAAGAGCGTCGGCTCTTAGATCCGGCGGCGGTAGCGTGGGAGCCGGTAGGCGAGGCTCTCCGGCAGATTCGAGCTCGGGACCAGGAGAACGATATACTCCGCGAACAAGCCTTCCGGGATCTCCGAGCCTATTGTGCTCAATTCGGAGTGAATGGACACGCCGAAACCCCCGCATGGGTGACAAGGATGGGAAACTTCCTGGAGAAGCGCCGTATCAAGGAGGATCTCTACCAGGAGTTCACCCAAAGGAAGAAGGAGGCCGAGCAGAAACTGGCTCGGGAGCGGCAGGAAGCCGAAGCTGCCCTTCAGCAATCGCGGAGGGCCCTAAAGAAGGCCGAACGAAAGGTTCGCGAGGCAGAGCGTCGACACCGGGCGTCCGAGGAGGCCGGATACCAGCATCGGCAGCAGGAACGGCGAACGCCACAGCAGCGGCTAGCCCAACTTCGGGAAGCGAAGAAGGACTAGCCGGAATTACCGGCACCACCAGAAGCAACAGCCGGCGGAAAACTATTTTTTTTTTTTTGAAAAATATGGCCTGACGGCCCTTACGTTGTGAAGGTCGGGGCCTCAACCCCTTTAAAATACAGGTGGGGAAGAAAAGACGAGGAGCTTCAGTTGCCTGTCCTAACCTCTCCTAACTTTACCTTTATTTTGTTTTAAGTTTTTTTTTTTTGGGCATGAGTTAGTTACTTAATTTTGATTTATCTATTTGGTTCTCTTCTGGTATTTGATTACCGACTTGTCAGTTTATAAGGTCGAGCTGATATCGCGCCACGGGTACTCAGCGTCTGGGGGTGGGGCGTGTAACGAAAGCACCGGAACGCCGGACACTTTTGTTACTACGAACTGCCTTCATCGGTATGTGCATGTATGTGTATGTGTATCAATGGGATTTGGCTGTATTTTAGATTTGAAAGGGATAGCCGGAGGAAGAGAAGGAGAGAGAAAAAGGGAGGGAGAGACAGAGGCGACAGGCTCGGCACGCGAAATTTGGAATTCGGGCAGATCCGATTTTTCCCTTCTCGAGCGCGTACTCTACCGGTGGCTATAGCGTTGCGGAAAAATTTATAGTGCGGACGTGAGTGTGCGTGGGTTAGCCATCCACCCTCAATTTGGGATTACCCGAGCCTGGAGCCGAGGACGCTGCGTGTGGGACAACGCAAATTTGTAAGTACCGGTTCGGCCGAACTTGACAAGTCGTCACTCCCCCCTTCTTCTCCGCTTTTCAACGCGATTCGGAAACTTTTGTTCACACCTTGGATACCGATCGTATTTTTGGGTACCTTTTTTTTTTGTATATATTTTATTTAAGAATATAGCGTATTATTCGTTTAAATAATTCCGGCAGTTGTTTTTGTAACGACCCGTCCCATTCTCTCCGGCGTTGACTAACCGGTGGACGGAAGTTGGTTCGCCGCGTGTTCCCGTCAACCGACGGTCGGAAAGTTCAACCGTCCTGCGGTTGAAAACCGATTTATTTCCGGGCGGAAAACAAAATTACGTTACACATTAAAGTGTATTTACAACATTGACAACACTTTTTAGATATTCAAATGTATTCGTTATTTGATGGAATTTCAGATTTCCTTATTTCTAGATTCAAATGCATTCACAACACTGCCAAAACTATTTATGGATTCAAATGTATTCGAGACTTGATGCATTTTCGGATTTTGTTATTTATGCATTGAAAAGTATTCAACGCGATATGTAGCAATTACTATATTTGGATTGAAAAGTGTTCAGAATGAAGAGAATTCTAGGAAAATTTAATTTGGTTAAAACACTTCATTAGGATAAGCTGAAAAGAAAACGAAATAAGCAATGGAAAAGGCTGGTGAAATTAATAAAAAATTAAACTGCGAAAAAACGGGAAACAAGGAAAATGAACAAAATATTAAAAAACCTAAAAGACCAAAACTAAAATACTCAAATACTGGTCGGATATTTGATGGTTATAGATATGAAATTCAAGATACAAATGCCAAAGGAAAATTGTAAGTGTTTGAATGTTTATAATATTTTAGGCTTTGAGTAAAGAATTAAAATATAGAAATTAATTCTTTTTTTTGTTTCAATCTAGAATTTTAAGATGCTACAACAGGAAGCACTGTTGTGCAAAAGGGTTCCTTACAGGCGAAAATCTACTATTGTACTGCAAACTCAGCGAATCCTGTAAAAGATTGAGCGAGGACCAAATTCTGGCAGAAGAGTTCAAAGTGTCCTTGGTCAAAAGAGCCAAGACCGAGGGTACAACGTACCACACTATCTACCGGCACCAGGCGCTACAACCGCGGTGAGATAATTAAATAGTTGTAAAGTATTGAGTACAAATAACTTTATGCGTCAAGAATAAATTAATTACAATCTTCTATCGGTCTTAAAATCAACAAAAACCTTTATGCGTCAAGAATAAATTAATTACAATCTTCTATCGTTCTTAAAATCATCCAAAAACTTTATGCGTCAAGAATAAATTAATTACAATCTTCTATCGGTCTTAAAATCAACAAAAAACTTTATGCGTCAAGAATAAATTAATTACAATCTTCTATCGGTCTTAAAATCATCCAAAAACTTTATGCGTCAAAAATAAATTCATTACAATCTTCTATCGGTCTTAAAATCAACGAAAAACTTTATGCGTCAAGAATAAATTAATTACAATCTTCTATCGTTCTTAAAATCATCCAAAAACTTTATGCGTCAAGAATAAATTAATTACAATCTTCTATCGGTCTTAAAATCAACAAAAAACTTTATGCGTCAAAAATAAATTCATTACAATCTTCTATCGGTCTTAAAATCAACAAAAACCTTTATTCGTCAAGAATAAATTAATTACAATCTTCTATCGGTCTTAAAATCATCCAAAAACTTTATGCGTCAAGAATAAATTAATTACAGTCTTCTATCGGTCTGAAAATCAACCAAAAACTTTATGCGTCAAGAATAAATTAATTACAATCTTCTATCGTTCTTAAAATCATCCAAAAACTTTATGCGTCAAGAATAAATTAATTACAATCTTCTATCGGTCTTAAAATCAACAAAAAACTTTATGCGTCAAAAATAAATTCATTACAATCTTCTATCGGTCTTAAAATCAACAAAAACCTTTATTCGTCAAGAATAAATTAATTACAATCTTCTATCGGTCTTAAAATCATCCAAAAACTTTATGCGTCAAGAATAAATTAATTACAGTCTTCTATCGGTCTGAAAATCAACCAAAAACTTTATACGTCAACAATAAATTAATTACAATCTTCTATCGGTCTTAAAATCATCGAAAAATATTTTTTTAATAAAATTGTAAGCCCTGAACATTTCTAGAACGTTAATAGTCAGATATTTAGTTACTTTTTTTTCTTAATAAATACAATTTGTATGGGGCTCTCTATGTTTTCTGAATCGTGTTATATAGTATTTTTTCGACAGGGCACTGTAAGCCCGTTAAAGTAGTAGCCATTCGATATTCCACATATTTGGATTAAAAGATATGCGAAACACTGGCAATAGGCACTCTTTAAGAATTCAACTGTATTTGTTACTTGGTTCAATTTTTGGTGATTTCTTATTTCTCCATTAAAGTGTATTTACAACACTTTTTAGATATTCAAATGTATTCGTTATTTGATGGAATTTTAGATTTTCTTATTTCTAGATTCAAATGCATTCACAACACTGCCAAAACTATTTATGGATTCAAATGTATTCGAGACTTGATGCATTTTCGGATTTTGTTATTTATGCATTGAAAAGTATTCAACGCGATATGTAGCAATTACTATATTTGGATTGAAATGTGTTCAGAATATAGGCAACACTATTTATTTATTTATTTATTTATTTATTTATTTATTTAGAATCAACGGCGAAAAGCCTATTGCATAAAAATACAATAACAATATTAGGTGAAACTTAACAATACAGTAGAAAAATAGAAAAATAAGATAACCAATTTAATCGCTACCTATAAATATGTAATTAACATAAATAAAAAATTCATCCAAAAGTGGAAAACATTAGAAAAATTCGAGATTTAAATAACGATAGCGACTCCAGTTCTCGAACATCAGGCAAAAGTGAGTTCCATGCTCTCCGCAACCGAGTTATAGGAGCATAATATCCGATATCCGATCGATTAACCTCCTCAATTAATAACCTCTGTGAACGAATGCTGTAAGAAATCTGACGTAAAGGAAAGGACTGTCTCAATTCGGTACACTTAATGATGCCCTTCATTATTTTAGAAGTATTGATTAAATCAAATCTATTATGAATAGATTTAATGGTGGGCACATTAAATTCCTTTGCCAGAGCGGAATAATCGTGATCAATAATACTCATTTGTGATCCTTTTTTATAAGCTAAATAACGTATACATTTATGTAAGACAGACTGCAAGATTCTAATATCCTGCGCATAATGAGGGGACCAAATCGGAGAACAATATAAAAGACTGGGTAATACAATTGATTTGAATATTGAGATAATATACTATGAAAATCTCTAGTATATCTTTTTAGAAACCCCAATACAGATGTTGCGTTTGAGACTGTCCTAATTAAATGCTCTTTATAATTAAGAGAGTTATCTAAAATGATCCCGAGATCCTTCACAGAGCTTACAAGAGTCTAGAGGTTGGTCATTAATCTTGTAATTAGACCAGACAGGAGAGTGACTTTTAACAAACCGTACAAAATTACATTTTTTAATATTTAGGGTCAATCGATTTAACAGTGACCACTCGACCAGTGAGTCCAGATCCCCCTGCAACCTAGACACATCGGAAAGAGAATGAATTTCAACATAGAGTTTAACATCATCCGCGTATAACAAAATATTAGAAAATCTCAAACTCTGAGTAAAGTCATTCATAAAAAGAATGAACAATATAGGACCCAAGTGTGACCCTTGAGGTACACCAGAGGTTGCAGCGAAGGGTTTAGACTCTCGAGTACGCACTCGAACAACTTGCTCCCTGTCAGAGAGAAAAGAAGCTATCCATTGAAGGATATTGCCCCGTACTCCCATTTTAAATAACTTATCGACTAGAACACCATGGTCTAAGGTATCGAATGCCTTTGAAAAGTCCAAAATACTGCATCTACCTGAGAGGAATTTCCCAAGGCTCTGTGGATAAAATCAGTAAAGACTAACAAGTTTGTAAGCGTTGATCTACCCCGCTGAAGGTAAGTTTTACAAAAACATGTTCGGCCATTGGGCATTCGGTATCGAAATTACATAGAGATGCCACTATAGTCCTTTTCTTTTCACAGCAATCAGTACACCACCTCCTCTTGTGGAGTTGTAAGACTCGTAGGCTCGACCGCACCTAAATACATTATAATTTGTAAAGCCCAGTTCAGAATCCGAAATTGAATTGTTTAGCCAGGTTTCTGAAAGAGCGATAATATCTGGTGAATTAACGTTCGCATTGATTGAAACTCTGAGATGATCCAGCTACGTTCGAAGACCGTGAGCGTTCTGATAGCAACATTTTATATTTGAAGAAGACGTTTGGTTGGTCATGGTAAAGGCAAAAGAAGGTGTGTCAATTGAATTTAGTCAATCCGATGGAAAATCTTCCTCTTTAGTAATTTGCATTATTTTTTCACCACTTGAAGATTTTAAATAAATTTGCACACCTTTACGCTGTACTCTCAAGCCCCGATCTTTAGCGAATTTTTTAGTTGTCATAAAGAGTTTGTAAAGAGACTGCGGTAAATATTCGTTGAAGTATAGATCACTATTGGGCCAATTCGAATTAACCTCATTAGCTTTAAATGTGCCTTTTGTGCGACAAGCATAAATTAGTTTCTCACAGATACCGGGACGAATGAAACGTGCGAAAATATTTCTTGATTTCGATGAGCTATTAGGTTGTACTAAATTTTATGGAACATCACTAGAGGTTCCTGGAGGCATGGTGTCATAATTATCAATAACAGAAGGGCCGATCGACTTCCTATTAGCACGCACATGATCGTCAGGGCCTAGAGGCGCACCGGCAGCAGCACAGATATCCGAAACTATAGAACAGAGATTTTCGCTCACTGACCATGGTACTCCTGAGACGATAATGTCGCACTTATGATTGTCCAATACTAGTTCCAAAAGTCGATATTCATGAGATTTATCTACCTCTTTTAGGATGATATTTTCGTCTTGGAGTACCTGAACCTCTTGCTGTAAAGAGCATATTTTCGAATTTTGGTCCTTAGATGTGGCGTAGAAGTCTTCTGTTTTTTAAGGAAAGTTGCATGAGCGATTTGGGTAGATGCCTTAAAATTGAATAGTTCGTTTTGTATTGAGCGAGTACAATTATCCACCGTTTCTAATCTTGCAAGCTTCGAATGTAGCCCGAGAATTTGTCTTGATATAGAAAGGAGAGAAATGTCACCGTCCTCTTTATTATCTTGCTTAGAACGCTCAGATACAGTCGACGGTGGCATTCATCTGGGTCGTTTTTTAATATTTGCATTTGATTCCTCGGTATCCATAGAATCGCAACTAGTCCAGTCATTATGTACATTTGAAAAAGGAAAAATAGGAAGCAGCAATTTTATTCTTGGGGGGTCTTCGGGGTGTCAAGAAAAGCTTAACTTGAAGTTTTCGACCTCTGTTCCCTGGTTGCTTTTTTGCTACAGTAAAAAGTAAAAAAAAAAATGTTTTTTCCGTAATAACTCGAGTTCTAATAAACTTGAAAGGTCGAAACCGTACTCATTTGAAAGGTATTTTTTTGTTCTTTAAGTTTGCCCTACAATATTTTGCCGTGCGATCGAGTTTTCTATATATCGAACGATTTATCCCGATTTTCGTACTGTAAATTAGCATTTTTTTTAGTTTTTTGCTTTTTACTCGTTATGCTTAACGAAAATCATAAAACTGGCTCTATAGAAAGTTGTAGAGAATTTAAAAACGAAGAATTCTTTTTTTTATTTGTCCTGATTCGATGAAAATTGAGCCTTCTAGAGCGTCTCGAAGTAGAGAGTCTTCGTCGGCGTGCGAACGGCGAGTTGGAAACGGAAGCTGTGCGTGGCGGCGCCGAAGCGTCTTTGGAACAATGTCAGACTTTATTCAAGCTATTTTGTTGCGTAGTATATATTTTTTCTACAGTTTTTTGTGTTTTACAAGTAAGAAAAATAAAAAAAGGCAGACATTTGTTCTCTTCATTGTTACTATATTATTATGTAAAGGAATTTTATTAGCAATAGTAAAAGGCATGTAAATGAAAATATTTTATATGTATAAACGCGGCACATTTAATTTTTACAAAATACATGCATACAAAAAACCATCAGAATATTAATTGTCGTATTTGCTGCGCTTGGCTAGCGGTTGGACTTGCTCGTCATCTCCAGGATGTTCGTTGCCATCGTCTTGGTCCGTTAACATGTCACTGAGGGGCGGTTGTTGAATATCGTCGAGATCATCGTCGTCGTTCTCCATTTCGTTAGCCGTAATTTCTGATGGAGTTATCGAGTTCAGGCATGTTTGCCCGGAACAGTGGAAGCATATTATCGAACATTTAATGCCTGCTTTTCGACAGCCACACGAGCCACTGCAGTTTCCCTTGCACTTGCAAGAAATTAATTTCAGTAGCTCTGCAGGTGCAGGTGGGACTTCCGTTGTTATGGGTAAGCGGGATTCTTTTGCAATAGCTGTCGATGGCGTGATGCATTGTATGCCTCCCAAAGCATGAAAAGTACCTTTACCATCCAATGTGTTCGTGTTAAAATCCGCATTATCAAATACGAACTAGGAAAAAGAATTTTCCTAAACATTTCTTTCTTTTCCTTGAATGCTGTAGTTTTCATACATTGCCACTTCGCCGTATGATGCGCAGAAACACATTTTTGATAACACGCTGATGCGAATTTTGGATGCAAATTTTTTGTATAAAAATGCTCCAACGCCAATTTGAAGCGGGGACAGAAACGAGCGCGGTCGTACAGCTACGATGATTGCGTGCGCAATCGATATACATTTTCGTTGTCAAGTCACTAGTGAACCGCGTTTATCTTTCATGATAATTTCAAACAAAAACATTTGCAATGATTTAGGTACAGCACCTTTTGCATCTTTCACAAAGTCGTCAGATGGGGGATAATTATCTGTTTCGTAAACTACCGAGCGTATGTCACGGCGAATGATAGCTGCAGCCTCGCGTAAGACCGCAGTTCTTCTTCTTGTGGATCTATTTGTTTCTCGGTGTACCATTTGTCTCGGAGTAATTGATAGCCAACATTTTTAAAACAAATCATTGTACCACGATTTTGCCTTTCTACTATTATTATTTCATCGCCATACTTTTCGAGTAACCGTGATTTAATGGTTTTTATATCGGGAATGTGACTTATTTTCACTTGATCAATTAACGATTGGAGAGAAAATTGACATTCACTAGAGTTCTCTTCAAGATAGGTGAAAATATAAGTCATTGCTTCGTCACCTACGTTGTCACATGGTCTTCCTGCCCATCGAGCTCCCGCGTCGACCAGATTAGTAACGAGATTCACGCGATGCTTTATGTCACGAGCAACTTCGTCTGTGCGACCGGCAAGTTTTGTCAAAATTTCTTCTTTCGTCGAAGCGTCACATCTACACAATCTACAAAGCGTACTCTGTACCGCCTGGTGTAAGACGTTCTGGCGATACGCCCAGGTATGTGTAGGCTTCTTCGGCGCTAAGGTGGCGAATGACATTTCCGTTGACGAGCTCCATATCGTTGTTATGGGAGCCTGACCTTCATCTGTGCAAATGAACCACTGCACTTTTGTCCAATCCGAATTCCATGCCGATATCTCTCGAGTATGTGAGGGCGATGTTCAGAGATCGATGTAATTGATCCTCGCCTGATGCATATAATTTAAGATCGTCCATATAGAAAAGATGGGTCATCTTATGTACACGTTCACCAGGCGGTCCACACATGTACCCTTGAGATTTCCGGAGAGCAACGGATAGAGGCAATAGTGAGATGCAGAAGAGCAGAGGACTCAGAGAATCTCCCTGATAGACACCTCTTTGGAATTGAACCAGTCTAGACATGGTTCGACGCTTGCCCGATGTCATGACAAAGCGTGTTTTCCAAAGAGGCATCAGGTCTTCTACAATTCTCCCTATGTTTGGGTGGACATGGAGCCGTTTGAGCGACAAGCTTAAAAGCTCGTGCGATGTTGAGTCATACGCCTTCATGTAATCCAGCCAGGCTATCGACAGGTTACGCTTGTACTGGACTGCGTCCTGACAAACACACCTGTCGATAAGCAAGTTATCCTTGCAGCCGGATACACCCATTTTGCAGGCTCCTTGTTCTACTATCCGTTGTCACACTAGTTTCACGGATTCCTCAATACGTTCATTCAAGATGTTAGTGAACAATTTGTATAACGTATTGAGACACGTGATCGGTCTATGGTTTCTCGGATCGGACAAGTCTCCCGATTTTGGGATCAGTGTCGTTCGACCCTCCACCAGCCAGTGCGGAATGTCTTGGTCTCCATTTATATAAGAGGTGAATATTCGGAAGTGAACTTCCCCCACCACAGAAGTGAACTTCTTCCACCAATAGATGTTAATTCCATCCCAGCCTGGAGAGGAGAAATTTCTCGCTGCTGTGATGGCATTTTTCACCTCTAATGCACTGACGGGTGGGCAATCTTCACTTTGTTGTGCGACTTCGTCGCACAACTCGATGAAGATTTCAATACCTGGAGTGTCTGCATTAAGCCTAGATGTTCTCTCGTAGATGCTCCCCCAGAATTCTTCAACTGCGGCCATCGACGGAAACTCGCTTGCGGCTGCGATACGATGTTTGAAGAGGTTGGAAGGACACGTCCAAAATATTGAGTTTTGTCGAATTCCTTCTTCCCGTCTTTGCAGCCTCTTTTTGGCATCGGCCAAAACCCGAATTTTATCCGCTAAACGTTGCTTGATGTTGAGCAACTTGAACTTGTTCAGTGTGTGATAGTACGTCCGCAGTTGTTGTGCGAACTTCTTGACTTTAGCCGTAAATGAACGGCCAGATGTTAAATAGTCGATCACACACTGAATTCGGGAAGCGAGTTTCCGTGTCAGTCGAATCTTACCGTTCAATTGGGACATGCGTTTTGTAATCTGCCGACTCCGCGATATCTGTGTCAGATTTCGCGGAGTCATCAGATCATTTGCAGCCTCGTAAACGGCACGATTGACTTACCACAGGTCGCAGTCGTCTGGAAGAGCATCCAGAAGTAGGCTATTTGCTCTGTCTAATTCTGGTTGTTAAGGCAAAACTTTTGTTGTCAAATTTTGCCTAAACACGAGTGTCGTGCTTTCATAATGTGGAGCATCTCTCTCAGCACCGCTTACGGGCTCAGTTGTTATTGCCCGCACATCCGTTACCGGTTGACAGCTGGGAACAACGAAACCTATCCGCCTCAGATAGGCCACATAATCCCTCAGTTGTTGTTGAGAAAAGCGATCTGCCAGTTCGGGATGCATTACTGCAAACCGACTGTGCATTCGCGCCATGTAGCCTCTCTGTTGCGGACAGCTCTCCTCGTAGCAGCGCATTAGATCTTGCCTGAGATCCTCCGTCCATTGAAATCGTCCGTGGGAACGTAAAGGTCGTTGTCCCGGGACACCTGTTTCGGCTCCTCCACCTCGGGACTGGGCTGCATCCGAAGCAGCCCGATGGTCAGGAGCCCTGCGCGTTCTATTCATAGTAACCGCAAATTCAGGGAGTAGGGTGGTTAGCCCTACCCCCCCGTTGTTATGCCTCTCTCGTTTGTCTCTTACCTCGCCATCCACTGGGGTTGGTTACCCAATCTCTGGCAAGGTTGCGAAGAGTCCAGGACCCACCGGCTTGAATAAGCACACGTGGAGGTGAGAGTAGGCCATTTGGGAAGATAGGCTAGGATGCAGCTTTTTGCATAGCCGCATTGTGTTACGCATCATTACCTTTGGGCGCCTTTATTTATTTATTTATTTTTTTTTTTTTTTTTTTTTTTGGAGGGGGGAAAGGCATTAGGCACCACATGGGGTTGAAGATGTTGTGTAACCCCCCGTGTGTCGGACTCCCTCACCTTTGATGTTAACGGCAAGGTTTACCGACTAAAACCCTAACCTCCCTTGGCCCTCCAGAATCCACGTGTGCAGTCTGCAGTAGAAAAGTGGCTCCGATATCCATCTCCTCCGCTGCAGACTGCACCGGGCCATGTCGTTTGCAACTGTAACCACTCCCTCTACCATTGGGTAAGTGGTTACAGGATCTCGTGTGACCTCAGTAGACGGAGAGATCCCAGTAGCACTGCTTTCTGCATTCGGCCTGCGATGGAATTTGCATGTTCTCGACAGGCTAGAATGCTTTTGATGTTTTGGAGGAAAGTTGGTCTCATTCCTCCCAGCACTCCAATTATCAGCACGACGAGCTTGATTTTGAATCCACGATACAGCCTGCGAATCTCGAACAGGAGTTCCTGATATTTCATCCGTTTTTCGTCCTCTTTGCTGACTATATTTGTTTCTGCTGATGCAGAAAACTCGATGACGAAGATGGATTTGTCATCGAAGTCAACAAGGACGATGTCAGGCTTATTGGCTGATATTTGCCTGCTCGTCGGGAATGAGTAATTCCAGTATATTCGGCAAGACTCATTCCCGACTACGGATTCAATATCAGTGGGGACGTACGGCAAAACTGGGGTTGCATCAATACCATAAGTGCTGCGAAGATGGTAATACAGCACTCGAAGAGCCGCATTGTGACGTTCGATGTATGCTGAAACTGCATATATTGGACATGCTGCCAAAAGATGCATTAGTGTCTCAGCATGACATCTACACAATCTACAAAGCGTACTCTGTACCGCCTGGTGTAAGATGTTCTTGCGGTACGCTAAGGTATTGATGACCCCATCCTGGCACGCGAAGATAAAACCCTCGGTCTCGGATTTCAAGCCGGCTGATCTTAAGAAGGAGAAGGTCATCTCTGCCGACAAGCCAAGTTGTTGGACATTTCGAAAGAATTGTCCATGCAACGGCTTGTCGATATGCCTTCCCTCCAACATACGGAGTTGTTCCTTCCGTATGTTAGCCCTGAGACGCACTGGGCACAGATTGATGACTGATTCAGCCTCCTGTGCACCACTACGTCCCACGTTGAAAACCAGACCGAGGTTTCGCGCCGCTCGTTCCGCCGCGTTGTACAAAAACGACCCCTTCCCCTGAATTTCATGCTGATGTACTAGCATCATCAGGGGATCCTCCGTTCGATTAATCACGTCGCAAGCTGTTTCGAGAACCAATCGGTCATGCATACACTCCAGGCTTAAAAGGCCACGACCTCCCATATTTCGGGGCAAATACAGTCGTTCCACGGAAGATCTTGGATGCAAACTGCGTTGCATACAAATCATCTTCCGTGTGCTTCGGTCAAGATCCCTTAGCTCGTCAACGTTCCACTTCAGTGCTCCAAAAGAATAGAGCACTGGTGATACGGCCAACATATTCGTGGCTGCCACCTTATTTCTCCCGGTCAATTCTGATGACCAGATCTGACGTAGAATGCGCCGGTATTTCTTAATGATGGTGGTTTTAGCAGCCTGCACATCTTGGACATGCCTTTGAGGTACGCCCATATATGTGTAGGCTTCTTCGGCGCTAAGGTGGCGGATGACATTTCCGTTGACGAGCTCCATATCGTTGTTATGGGAGCCTGACCTTCCTCTGTGCAAATGAACGACTGCACACTTGTCCAATCCGAATTCCATACCGATATCTCTCGAGTATGTGAGGGCGATGTTCAGAGATCGATGTAATTGATCTTCGCCTGATGCGTATAATTTAAGATCATCCATATAGAAAAGATGGGTGATCTTATGTACACGTTCACCAGGCGGTCCACACATGTACCCTTGAGATTTCCGGAGAACAACGGATAGAGGCAATAGTGAGATGCAGAAGAGCAGAGGACTCAGAGAATCTCCCTGATAGACACCTCTTTGGAATTGAACCAGTCTAGACATGGTTCGACGCTTGCCCGATGTCATGACAAAGCGTGTTTTCCAAAGAGGCATCAGGTCTTCTACAATTCTCACTATGTTTGGGTGGACATGAAGGCGTTTGAGCAACAAGCTTAAAAGCTCGTGCGATGTTGAGTCATACGCCTTCATGTAATCCAGCCAGGCTATCGACAGGTTACGCTTGTACTGGACTGCGTCCTGACAAACACACCTGTCGATAAGCAAGTTGTCCTTGCAGCCGGATACACCCATTTTGCAGCCTCGTTGTTCTACTATCCGTTGCCACACCGGTTTCACGGATTTCTCAATACGTTCGTTCAAGATGTTAGTGAACAATTTGTATAACGTATTGAGACACGTGATCGGTCTATGGTTTCTCGGATCGGACAAGTCTCCCGATTTTGGGATCAGTGTCGCTCGGCCCTCCACCAGCCAGTGCGGAATGGGTTGGTCTCCATTTATATAAGAGGTGAATATTCGGGCTAGGTGTTGATGGACAGAAGTGAACTTCTTCCACCAATAGTTGTTAATTCCTTCCAGCCCGGCGAGGAGAAATTCTTCGCTCCTGTGATGGCATTTTTCACCTCTAAAGCACTGACGGGTGGGCAATCTTCACTTTGTTGTGTGACTTCGTCGCACAACTCGGTGAAGATTTCAATACCTGGAGTGTCTGCATTAAGCCTAGATGTTCTCTCGTAGATGCTCCTCCAGAATTCCTCAACTGCGGCCATCGACGGAAACTCGCTTGAGGCTGCGATACGATGTTTGAAGAGGTTGGAAGGATTCGTCCAAAATATTGAGTTTTGTCGAATTCCTTCTTCCCGTCTTTGCAGCCTCTTTTTGGCATCGGCCATAACCCGAATTTTATCCGCTAAACGTTGCTTGATGTTGAGCAACTTCAGCTTGTTCAGTGTGTGATAATACGTCCGCAGTTGTTGTGCGAACTTCTTGACTTTAGCCGTAAATGAACGGCCAGATGTTAAATAGTCGATCACACACTGAATTCGGGAAGCGAGTTTCCGTGTCAGTCGAATCTTACCGTTCAATTGAGACATGCGTTTTGTAATCTGCCGACTCCCCGATATCTGTGTCAGATTTCGCGGAGTCACCAGATCACTTGCAGCCTCGTAAACGGCACAATTGACTTGCCACAGGTCGCAGTCATCTGGAAGAGCATCTAGAAGTAGGCTATTTGCTCTGTCTATTTCTCGTTGTTTAGGCAAAATTTTTGTTGTCAAATTTTTCCTAAACACGGGTGTCGTGCTGTCATAATGTGGAGCATCTCTCCCAGCACCGCGTACGGGCTCAGTTGTTATTGCCCGCACATCCGGTACCGGTTGACTGCTGGGAACAACGAAACCCGTCCGCCTCAGATAGGCCACATAATCTCTCAGTTGTTGTTGAGAAAAGCGATCTGCCAGTTCGGGATGCATTACTGCAAACCGACTGTGCATTCGCGCCATGTAGCCTCTCTGTTGCGGACAGCTCTCCTCGTAGCAGCGCATTAGATCTTGCCTGAGATCCTCCGTCCACTGAAATCGTCCGTGGGCATCAGCTGGTCGTCGTCCCGGGACACCTGTTTCGGCTCCTCCACCTCGGGACTGGGCTGCATCCGAAGCAGCCCGATGGTCAGGAGCCCTGCGCGTTATTTGATGAGTAACCGCAAATACAGGGAGTAGGGTGGTTAGCCCTACTCCCCGTTGTTATGCCTCTCTCGTTTGTCTCTTACCTCGCCATCCACTGGGGTTGGTTACCCAATCTCTGGCAAGGTTGCTAAGAGTCCAGGGCCCACCGGCTCTAATAAGCACACGTGGAGGTGAGAGTAGGCCATTTGGGAAGATAGGCTAAGATGCGGCTTTTTGCATAGCCGCATTGTGTTACGCATCATTCCCTTTGGGCCCCTATTATTATTATTATTATTATTATTATTAACGTTATTATAAAAATACTTTCATAATACACGGTTACGTAAGTTATTATTTTACTTGAATAAGTAAAATTATAGATTAACTGACTAAGAAAGTGACCATATGACATTTTAAGATAAGTACTACAAACGTAATAAAAATACACAAAAGCAAACGAAAAATTATTATTAACAATAACAACAACAAATACTACATATGTATAGAAGCATTTCCCCCCTCCGTGAAAAAAAATAATAATAATAACGGTCGTTAATAAGTACTATATTATTCAGTTAATAACTTTATTCATACAGTTACATTGTTAATACAAAAAAAAAACAATTTTCTAAATAATCTACAATAAAATGCCAAAACGGCAGCCAGAGGTGTGTTCGATTTCTCTGAAAATTATTGAGATCGCTGTTAAGTCAACGGAATAAAAGTGAGGTTAGAAATTCTTAAATGACAATTTCTACCGTCTGAGAAAGAAATACAATACGTAAATGGACTTACCGATATTGACGAGTTCACTTGAAACAAAATTACCACAATCACAATAAAATAGAATTCGCAATTTATCCGCTAGCCAAGGGCAGCAAATACGACAATTAATATTCCGATGGTTTTTTGTATGTATGTATGTATTTTGTAAAAAATAAATGTGCCGCGTTTATACATGTAAAATGTTTTCATTTACATGCCTTTTACTATTGCTAATAAACTTCCTTTACATAATAATATAGTAACAATGAAGAGAACAAATGTCTGACTTTTTTATATTTCTTACTTGTAAAACACAAAAAACTGTAGAAAAAATATATACTACGCAACAAAATAGCTTGAATAAAGTCTGACATTGATCAAAAGACGCTTCGGCGCCGCCGGCGCGCAGCTTCTGTTTCCAACTCGCCGCTGGCACGCCGACGAAGACTCTCTACTTCGAGGCGCTCTAGAAGGCTCAATTTTCATCGAATCAGGACAAATAAAACAAGGAATTGTTCGTTTTTAAATTCTCTACAACATTCTACAGAGGCACTTTTATGATTTTCGTTAAGCATAACGAGTAAAAAGCAAAAAACTAAAAAAAATGCTAATTTACAGTACGAAAATCGGGATAAATCGTTCGATATATAGAAAACTCGATCGCACGGCAAAATATTGTAGGGCAAACTTAAAGAGCAAAAAATACCTTTCAAATGAGTCCGGTTTCGACCTTTCAAGTTCATTAGAACTCGAGTTATTACGGAAAAATCATTTTTTTTAATTGTTTATTGTAGCAAAAAAAGCAACCAGGGAACAGAGGTCGTAAACTTCAAGTTAAGCTTTTCTTGACATCCCGAAGACCCCCAAGAATAAAATTGCATCTTCCTATTTTTCCTTTTGTAACTCATTATTTTGTACATAATGACTGGACTAAACACTGAAAATTTCGGGCTTCGTTTCGTTGATCCTCAGTGACACATTTTGCATGCGCAACATTACCGCATGTATTGCAAACCTCTTCGATTTCACCGTGCAACATTTCTAAGCAAATTATAGACCAAGAGCTAGTGTTAAACTTGTGTTTTTGAACGATTAGTTAGCGTATGCCAAATTTTATTCTTAAACTTTATCAGAAACTACCCAGCAAGAACTAATTTGCATACGATTTCCACGTGCAGGAAATTCTGAATAATTTTTTTAACCTGCGAAAAAAAATAAGCATTTCGAACAATGGCTTCGTGTATACCATTTCGCAATCTTCTGTTTGTTGATATGAAAATCACGAAAAAGAACTTTGCCTACGATTTCAGCGTGCACATGTGTTTGTGGTGATTTTTTAAACTGCAAAATTTTTTCTAATAACTTGGTATGATTAATTCGTGTATGCCGTTTTCACTGACTGTCAGACATAATATATATATGTAAGAGAAAGAATTGCATACATTTTGAAAATGTTTAAGTTATTGGCATACTCAAAATGAAATTATAAAAAAGTTAACCATTTCTGAACAATCGATTCATGTATGCAACTTACTTGCTCTTGAAATGTATTATTAAATAACAATGATTTGACAATTTTCATACGTATTAAGCATGCACCAGACTTTATACAACAATATCAAAATTGTAAAGAAAAATTATGTTTTTGAAATACCAGTTCGGGTATGCCATACTTACTACTAGTACATTACATGATAATATGACTCTACTTTCATTTGCATACTTGTAACAGATGTAGTGCGCTCAGAATTAGTTACTATAATCTTCAAAAACATAAATGTTCTTGTCGCGTAGCGTTAAGATCTAGCAATCGCATTGCGCATGTAACATACTTATTCAGAACTTTTGTGTTAAACATAAGCATAACAATGATTTTACAACTTGTATACATATTCAGAATGAACAAGATTTTATACAATTGTTCAAAATCCGAGATGATTTTGAATTATTGTCTGACCCTCTCCACAATCTCGATGAACAGGTTGCAGTTGGACGGCCACGTTTGGAATTATAAAATAATTATAAATGATAATACTTAATTTCTAACTTAGAAGCAGCGGCCTCGTGACTAGACCGACGACCCAAGTGCGTCTGTTCAGTTCCAGATTTGCGACGTAAAAAAAAGTACATTTTTGAATGATTAATTCACATATGCCATTTCTACTACTTATAGATTAAATGATAATGTAATTATATATTTATTTGCATACATGTAACATATGTACTGCGCTCGGAATCAGTGACCAAATATTAAATCAATGTTATTTACCATCAGTGTTACGGAAAAACATATTCCCAGGTAGAAATAGACAGAGTAAAAACCCGGTAAAGCACTGGTCCAGTACTGGCGATAATACAGGTACTGTCCCAGTACTAAAAGACAGTACTGAGTATGGTATAAAATTATTACTGACCCCCGGAGTTGATCAGTACTGGCCCAGGACTAATGGTCAGTACCGTATTTGGTATCAAATGAATATTGATCGCTGGAGCGGATCAGTACAGATCCAGTACTAGTAGCCGGTACTGTACACGGCATCGAATGATTGCTGCCGTCCTTGGGGATCAGTACTGATCCAGTACTAGTGGCCAGCAATGATTTTTATTTTTGGTACCACTAGTCAGTACTGTGTCAGTACTCAATCAGTACTGACGGTCAGTACATGTTCACGATTGCTATACTCCGTCAGTCAGTACTAAACAGCTTTAAATGCCGGTGTTGGCCAGTGCCAGCCATGTACGGTCAATACTGCAACTCAGGCAGTCAGTATTTCCCCCGGTCAGTCCGCAAAACAGCTATTGCTGTGGCTCGCCCTTTGACATTTTTGTATTATTTATATCCTATATTTGTTTCTGTAATTGCCAATAAAGACGTAATTATTGTTATTATTATTATTATGGCAGTTTCACGTCGATACTATGTTCCTACTAATTTTGAGCTAGGTTGCATTTGCAAATTAATTTTTTATTGTTATTGCGCGACAAGAGTATTTTACTATCTAATTGATGATTTTAGTCACTGATTCCGAGCGCAGTACATATGTTACATGTATGCAAATAAATATACTATTATATTATCATTTAATCTATAACTAGCCCAGGTGGAAGTTTACCACTGTCCCGGTACTGCGCCAGTACAGATTGTACCGGATCGGTACTGGCATTTTACCGAAAGGTAACCTGACCGGGTACTGCAGCGGTATTAACATAGTATTAATTCAACAATACTGTCAGTCGGTACTGTGCTAGGACTATACCAGTATAATGCCTGTACTGCGCCAGTGCTGACACGACGTCGACGGGCAGTACTGGCATTAGTCACAAGTTACTACAGACGCGGTACAAGGCCAGAATTCAATACCGCCATTATACAGGCATATATAAAAATGTACTTTTTTTACAAGCATTAAATTATTTTTTAGATTTAGATGGTTCTGCAATTTGAAAACGTATGCCGATCATTATATTAATCTTAAATATTATAAACTTTATGATAGATTTTCTTCCGAGTACGAATTAATTGTTCCATGTTATTACAAAAAAATTTTCAGTTTCAAAAATTACCACAAGCACATGTGCACGCTGAAATCGTATGCAAAGCTACTTTTCGTGATTTTTATAGCAGCAGACAGAAGATTGTGAAATGACATACACGAAACCATTGTTCGAAATGCACATTTTTTTTGCAGGATGAAATGATTATTCAGAATTTCCTGCACGCGGAAATCGTATGCAAATTAGTTTTTGCTGGGTAGTTTCTGATAAAGTTTAAGAATAAAATTTGGCATGCGCTAACTAATCGTTCAAAAACACAAGTTTTTGTTACAAACAGTTATCACGTTTGCAACACCGCTGCAGTCGAATGTGGATTAATTATTCGCTTAAAGTTCATGAAATACCCATACAACTTCCCCATTTAATTTGCGTACGAGAAGAAATCAGTCACACTTTTTGGTCACTAGCTCCTGGTCCATTATGCACTGTTTACAATTGAACCCCTGGCGATCAAAAGGAGATACGCGCGAAACGCCGGAGAACTTGTTGGCCCCTCGGCTCGTAATTTTTTGACTTTCGAATTTTAAAGTTATCATTAGATATCTTAATAGGAAAATTAATTACGCGAATTTTTTGTTAAAATACAAAATTTCTATCTATTCCTCTTCGTTTTTAATATAATCGCAAAAAACGAAATTATTTGAAATATAAAATAACTTAATTATTTTGTCTTTAACTCGTCATATCTTTTACAATAATTGGAATTTTTTAATGAAATTTTTAGGGAATATGCACTATTCTATCTCCAAACAAACGTATTTTTCCAAATTATGGTTAGTTATTACGGAAATTTTTTAAAAATTGGGTTTTACTGCACAAAATTCAAACACTTCGGGAGTCGAGGGAATTTCAATAAATCGAAATTTCCTTCCCACCGAAAATTCGAGGAAGGTTCAAAGAAGTTTTTTGTAAAGTTATAGACTAATCTGACTTGTAGTTTTCAAGTAACAATTGAAAGTTGTAATTCTGTCGCATCGCGTCGTCTCTTTCACGAATATTCGTTTAAATTTAACCCAGAGCAAAGAATTACTCTCCAATTACTCCGAACAAACGTCTGCATATCTACTATCCAGAATAAGAACTAAGAATCATCTTCTCAGAGTAAACATTACCTTGTCACAAAAATCTTGGAAATTGAAAAAATATGTTCATTTCTAAAATTCAAGACATTTTTATACTTACACCCGATACATACAAAAGGGCAGTACATATATTTTTTGGGAAGCAACCCAATAAAATCAACGCTTTTCTTGTTGGTTCATTTAAAACATACATTTTCTTTACTACGAAATGTAATTCATTATCACGTTGACTCGCAAATATAAATATGCCGGAAATATGGTAGTTACTTACAAAATTCTACTTTAATGACAAAAACATTATCAAATTACATTACCTTTTCAAGATATTCGATATACATATCACATAATTATGTTTCCTTTATTCGTTTATTTACATTTTGTACAATGCCGTCTATACCAAGAAATTACTTGTTTGTTTTTATTTAACAAGCGGTGAAGAAATGTTATAAGGTTCTCTGTATGAGAATTTGCATATATATATATATATATAATACATATCATATGTATTATATTTTAATGCACCTATTAAACGTTATATTCACAACCAACTACATTTTCACATGAGATATGCTAATAAATTTTTCAGAGTTCATTCTCAGACTATAGCCAAGACACACAATATAGTACAATTGTAATAAAAGACGCTAACAATAAAGGAAATAATAAGAATTTATTATTATATTTATGTAACAATTGAATTTTTGTATGTACACTTTATTAAATAGTTTGGCATTTATAAGATGATAAACAGTTTGCTCACACTAATGTCCAGCAGAATATAAACCTCTTCAATAATAAATATAGAAGAATACCAGCTAACAAATGCAAGATTCTACAAATAAAATTATTATACTATATCTTAAATGTTATCTAAACAATAATTCTATCACTTCCTCTTCTGATAGTTTTATTTAAAAATTACGCACTAAATGAAGAAACCATATATACATCTAGGGCAGGGATTCCCGTGATTGCCCTACTGAAGAGTCTACACGGGATGCTGGGACGAAATGTATATTATTTACAATAGGCACTTGTCTCTACGATAGTCGCTAGAGGGACACAAAACCCATTTATAGGTAAATCAATTTAAATACAGATATGAATATTCCAAAGTTAAGGTTTTGTCGCGATTATCATGTATTTACATTTTTTACAATAAGGACGCACGTGGTATTTAAAAATACTCCTACGCACCACCTTCGATATTTTTGTGACACTGACATTTGAACTGTTAATTTTCATTCATTCTTTTCCCGTTTACTTCCCATTTCACAATCTTTTCATTATGAACAATTCCATACTTCTGTAGCACATAAATGACGTACGTAAATATACATATCAACTCGTAAGAAAGTCATTGACCTGCTACTACATATATTCTGTACCTAATTTTCACCAACAAATTATTGAAATTTGTAATTTACAGCTTGTAACATCATACCCCACTAAAAACTATAAGAGACAGATATCATTGTTTTTTTTTTATCACACAATCATGGCTTCGGCTTACATTTAATGTAAAATGGCAGAATGAATCACTTTCAATAGTGACATTCAATTTGAAATTCTGAGTAGCTTGATCATTGGTCTTAGATTAGTTATCCAAATGATTTTCTCTTGAGTCAGAACTCTTTTATCATATCGGAACCTTTTTCGCCACCCAAGTAACACGTGACGGCTATTTTTGCTGTGACAGCAAAGACACAGCTGGCACAACGTTTTCACAGCTTCATTTACAGCTTTTTAGCTATAAATGCTATTGCGCTGTAGTTTATGGCTGCGACAATGTTGCGGCGGCAACGGACAGAGTCAAATTGCAGCACAGCTATTTAGCTGTATTTTGTCGCTGTGATGACATTGCAACAGCAAAGAATTTACACAAATCACAGCACAGCCGTTAGGCTGTACTTTATTGCTGCAATGGTGTTATGGTAGCAAATAATAAAGCACAGATTGAAGAAAATGGCAGTATCTTTCTCGCAAGCGAGAGCTGTTCGAGATTCTTAGTATATATACATGATTCAAAACAAAGCACTGATAGGCGAGGCGATGCGATGCGATGCGATCGGTGCGATATATGCGATATATGCGATATATGCGATAGGTGTGAGCGCGCGCGCGTGTGTTTGTGTGTGTGTGTGTGTGTGTGTGTGTGTGTGTGTGTGTGTGTGTGTGTGTGTGTGTGTGTGTGTTTGTGTGTGTGTGTGTGTGTGTGTGTGTGTGTATGTGTGTGTGCAACGGTATGATTTGTGTCATGTTAATTATGTGAGGGAATGTGTTCGAAATGTTTGCGATACTTGTATATATGTATGTGAATAAATACAAAAATAGTCATAGTGTAAATGATAATAATGTTTTTATTAATAATGTATTCAACGAAATATTTGTACAATTAAAAATTGTTTTTTTTTTTGTATTTACTTATTTTGATTAAGTGAAAGTGCAGTTGATTAATCAAGAAAAGTTTCGTACTTTTTCCATATACAGGGTGTCCGAAAAGTATGGAAACACTCAAATATCTCGGAAAATCGACATCGAATCGTAAAAGTAAAAATACACGTATTCAATGGTTTCAAGAGAGCTATCCAGTGACACCTAACACAACCCCCCACCCCCACCCGCTGGGGGTGATAGAGGGGGTAACTTAAAAATTTTAAATGGGAACCCCCAATTTTTATTGCAGATTTTGCTTCCTCAGAAAAAGTTACGTAAATTTTGCCTACCATTATAATTGTTTTTGTTGACAGATGGCGCTGTAATCAACGAAATTAAAAAATTATTCTAAAAAGTTTTAAAAATCTCGCGAAAAACACAACGGATCAAAAAAGTAAAAACACACGTATTTAATGGTTTCAAGAGAGCTATCCAGTGACACCTAACACGACCCCCCACCCCCACAGGCTGGGGGTGATGGAGGGGGAAACTTAAAAATTTTAAATGGGAACTCCCAAATTTTATTGCAGATTTCTCTTCTTCAGAAAAAGTTACGTAAATTTTACCTATTATAATTATTTTTGTTAACAGATGGAGCTGCAATCAGCGAACCACGTACCTGGAATAGCGGACCACGTTTCCAAAATTTTAAATGACGTCTTTTGCCTTTAAATATTTCAAAGTTCACCGATTCTTACCGCGAGGAGGTAGACGATTTTGAGAATCTTTTTTTTTTATTTTTGTATATTTTTTTTTTTGTTTTTACCTTTTATTTGTTTTTTTTTTATTTTTTTAATTTTTTTTCTATTTTAAAGTTTAAATTTTCCTTCGCTTCTATTTTCTTTACTGGATTTTTAACATGTCTATGCCCACTAATTTATAAGATGTTCGAATTGAAGTCCTTCAGCAACTTGACAATATCCCAATCGTGCATAGAAGTTATCATAAACTTTTTGCAGCATTTCTTGAGATACTGTATTAGAACCTTGAATTATTTTTTCTTTCAACTCATCAATGTCTTTTGGTTTCGTTTCGTAGACCTTGTTCTTCAAGAAACCCCAGTAAAAATAGTCCAGAGGAGTTAGATCAGGTGACCTCGGTGGCCACTCGATCGAACCCCTCCTACCAATCCAACGTCGGGGGAAAATATTATTTAATAGATTGCGTACAATCAAACCAAAATGACAAGGAGCTCCATCCTGTTGAAACCAGACATTATCAAACGCTATACCAGCAATATTTCGTATTGCCGGTATAATCTGGTTATTTAACAAATTACAGTACCTTTCAGCCGTGAAATTCTCTTCAACGAAGAAAGGCCCAACAATTTGATTGCACAAAATGCCAGCCCAAACATTGATTTTCTGTGGATGTTGTGTGTGAGTATCTCTCATCCAATGAGGATTTTCGTCCGACCAATATCGTAGGTTGTGCCTATTAACTTCTCCACTCAACTGAAACGTAGCTTCATCAGAGAAGCATATCCAGAAAGGAAATAATTCATTTTCGTCACAACGTCTCATCATTTCCTCACAAAATTCTAATCTCCGATCGAAGTCATCTTCCGAAAGTTCTTGTACATATTTTATTTTATATGGATGGAACTTATTTGCTTTTAATATTTCATGGACAGACGATTTGCCGATACCAGTGGCTTGCGCGATCTTTCTTACCGAAGTATGGACGTCCTCAACGACACTTGCACAGACCGCTAAACTGTTGTCTTCGTTCGTGGACGTTTTTGGTCTTCCTGATTTTGGTCGATCATTGACAGAGCCAGTATCTTGAAACCGAGAAACAGTCTTACAAACAGTTGATTTGCAAATAGGTAGACGATCAGGATGGGTATCATTAAATTGGCGGACGACTTGTTCGTATGTTCTTTTTTTATCGCCGCATCCTCGCAGAATAAGGATTTCGATCCTTTCTTTTTGTGTCAAAGACATAGTATGCCAAATTACAACAGGAGGCAGAATACAGAATGTATCGAAATGGAAGAAATATGAAGCAAAGAATGAAGAAATAAAAGAAATATAAAAAATTAGAAGAAATTCAAATGTTAGAGAAACATTACATTAAGTATCAAATAGCGAGAACGAAGAGAATTGCGATTTTTTGCGGTACGAATTTGACCAAGTTTTCGACAAGAGTGACGCTCGCATGTGTAATTTTCACAAAGCTGAAAAATAACCGAGACCTTGACTCATTCAAACAATAGAGCTTAACTAATACTAAGACGTGCTGTTTTGATTTGGACGCTGACGATGTTCGATTATTGACTACTTTCTCTGTAACACTGGCAGTTGAAAAAATCGACCGAGTGTATGCAATGGGTTTCCGCAAGCGATACCTACAGTACTTTCACACAAGTATACAAAATCACAGTCATGCAAGAAAGCCATAACACCATATGCGGATTTGGTCACCATTTACGCTATTCGGATACACGACATTCACTTCCTCGTAGAATAAGGATGTCGATTCTTCATTTTTCTGTCAAAAACTTTGTATGCACAATTACAAGGGGGGAGCGAATAAAGAATTTTAATATCTGGAAGAAAAGGTAAGCAAATACATTAAAAAAAAACATAAAAAAATTTAATAGTGAAGAATAAAAAAAAGGTAAAAAACAGAAATCAAATAAAAAAAAAAGTAAAACAGAAGATTCTCAAAATCGTCTACCTCCTCGCGGTGAGAATCGGTAAACTAGAAATATTTAAAGGCAAAAGACGTTATTTAAAATTCTGAAAACGTGGTATGCTATTCCATGTACGTCAAGTTAAATATTTTTTAGTAATTTTTTAATTTCGCAGATTGCAGCTCCATCTGTTAACAAAAATAATTATAATAGGTAAAATTTACGTAACTTTTTCTGAAGAAGAGAAATCTGCAATAAAATTTGGGAGTTCCCATTTAAAATTTTTAAGTTTCCCCCTCCATCACCCCCAGCCTGTGGGGGTGGGGGGTCGTGTTAGGTGTCACTGGATAGCTCTCTTGAAACCATTAAATACGTGTGTTTTTACTTTTTTGATCCGTTGTGTTTTTCGCGAGATTTTTAAAACTTTTTAGAATAATTTTTTAATTTCGTTGATTACAGCGCCATCTGTCAACAAAAACAATTATAATGGTAGGCAAAATTTACGTAACTTTTTCTGAGGAAGCAAAATCTGCAATAAAAATTGGGGGTTCCCATTTAAAATTTTGAAGTTACCCCCTCTATCACCCCCAGCGGGTGGGGGTGGGGGGTTGTGTTAGGTGTCACTGGATAGCTCTCTTGAAACCATTGAATACGTGTGTTTTTACTTTTTTGATCCGTTGTGTTTTTCGCGAGATTTTTAAAACTTTTTAGAATAATTTTTTAATTTCGTTGATTACAGCGCCATCTGTCAACAAAAACAATTATAATGGTAGGCAAAATTTACGTAACTTTTTCTGAGGAAGCAAAATCTGCAATAAAAATTGGGGGTTCCCATTTAAAATTTTTAAGTTACCCCCTCTATCACCCCCAGCGGGTGGGGGTGGGGGGTTGTGTTAGGTGTCACTGGATAGCTCTCTTGAAACCATTGAATACGTGTATTTTTACTTTTTCGATTCGATGTCGATTTTCCGAGATATTTGAGTGTTTCCATACTTTTCGGACACCCTGTATATATATATATAGCTGATAAAACGTTATTCGAGCAAAACTAGAAAGCATCGATTTAGCTGCGACAATGTTTTGGCAGCAAATGCTAAAGCCCCACAACCTTGCGGCAGCACAAAAACAGCACAGCTATTTGTCTGCGGCAGTGTTTTCAAAGCCAAAAAATGTACTGTCATTTTTGCTGCAACATCGTTTTGAAGACGTTGTCAGTGAGCTGTGACTGCTTGCTGCGGCAGCCAAGTGGCTGCGGGCTTTGCTGTGCCGCCGTTCTGGCAGAAGTTTTACAGCGAACTGTGTTACTTGGGCAATCATTATGGTTGGTGCATTTGTATTACCGCTAACTTGATTAGGCATGGACTAAAATTATTCAGAAATGTTAAAAAGTAATAATTTTATTTTATAAATAGAGTTGATTGACCTTAGATTCAAAAATTTGCAAAATTTGTACGGTCAAGTTGTAGAGAATCTGTATCTCAAAAAAATAAGCCGTCAAAATTTATTCATTTTTAAAAAATTCTTGACTGTCAAAAATAAGAAAGCTCATAATAAAAGCTGTTTAACAAATTATTTTAACTTGATTAGGCATAATGGAAGCATCGATTACTCGTAGACCTGTCACGCCATAAACTCGCAACTCTGGATCGACGACTACTTCCGTATCCCAATCAGGCCCCATCTTGCATGTGCCTCATGGATGGTATATTGTTGCTGAATAATGTCTAATCATACACTCCCAATAAGGGTCTGTATATAAATCAATGTGCTTGCATCCTGGAAATGTGACAGAATTTAATTGACTACCAAACTTTTTAAATGCTGAAGTTCGGCTAAGCGCGACTATTATTTTCACTCCTTCGACCCACACTTCAATTTTAGCCGGTCTAAGGAATGCTTTAACCGTCTTGAGGACCCATGAAATAGGTAGGATGAATCTTTGGATGGTCGAATCGGTTTCGGTAACGAAGCTTAATTGTCCCTTTACTTCGAGGTCGCAATAACAGTGGCAGGGCGCTCCAAACATCCGTATTATTGATCGGTCCAAAAACTGCATCGTAAAATCGTTTGGTAAGTCCATGAACTTTTCGCAATTCAGTTCCGCCGTCCGAGTTAGTTGAACCAGAAATGAAATGGAGCTCGATATCGGAAAGTCTTCAGTAGCATTAGCATACTTGGTGTTGAGGAAAACGAGACCTTCAACGCCTCTTAATACCGTTAAAGGCCCAGTGCCAAAAATTGCAAATTTGGAGCACCGCTTGCACATTATGAAGTCTGTTTGCTACCATAGAGACTTCTTGATTTACTAAAAATGTAAGTCCACCAAGAGGTATATGATCCTGCATGTTCTCTCCAACGCTCAAATTTTGAACTACAGGTATTCCAAATTGCGCTAAGTGGACTTGAAGTCCGATTCCAGATAGCATTAAGAGTTGTGGAGAGTTGACAGCCCCACCAGAGAGAATTACTTCCTTCTTAGCGAAAATTGTAGAAAGTTGGTTGTCCCGAAGAAACTCTACCTCGTATGCTCGTTTACTGGATGGATCGATCAAAACCTTAGTTACATGAGAATGCATGGAGATATGAAGATTGTCTCGAATTTTAGCCGGTCTAAGGAATGCTTTAGCCGTGGAACACCGACTTCCTCGACGGATCGTGCCTTGAGTTACCACGAACCCGGTTTGTTATTCGCCATTACTATCACGATTTTCATAACCCATTTCTTGACCAGCTTTAACAAATGCCGCAGCCAGAGGTGTGTGCCATGGAGCTTCTTGGACCGTGAGATAACCTCCTGTTCCGTGATAACGTGTTACCGGGCTAAGTACGGATTTTGATTGTCTTCCGATTTCTTGAAATAATAGAGAGCATCATCATAACCCCAACCTGGATTACCTTGTTGTTCCCAAAGATCGTAATCTTTCTTTTTTCCACGTAAATAGAGCATGTAGTTGAGGACGCTGCTGCCTCCAAGTACTTTCCCACGGGGGCAGTTGCAGCGGCCATTTTCCATAGCTATAATGAAACATTTATTTAATAATATATCATAAAATTAATAGTTATATCAGTAAATAAATAATTCCACTATGCAAGTTTTCATATAAACCAGCATGACTAAAATCATTGACCATATATGAACTGTACATTCCGTTACATTCAATGTATTTACATTTTTTACAATAAGTACACACGTGGTATTTAAAAATACTCCTACGCACCACCTTCGATATTTTTGTGACACTGACATTTGAACTGTTAATTTTCATTCATTCTTTTCCCGTTTACTTCCCATTTCACAATCTTTTCATTATGAACAATTCCATACTTCTGTAGCACATGAATGACGTACGTAAATATACATATCAACTCGTAAGAAAGTCATTGACCTGCTACTACATATATTCTGTACATAATTTTCACCAACAAATTATTGAAATTTGTAATTTACAGCTTGTAACACCATACACCACTAAAAACTATAAGAGACAGATATCATTGTTTTTTTTTTATCACACAATCATGGCTTCGGCTTACATTTAATGTAAAATGGCAGAATGAATCACTTTCAATAGTGACATTCAATTCGAAATTCTGAGTAGCTTGATCATTGGTCTTAGATTAGTTATCCAAATGATTTTCTCTTGAGTCAGAACTCTTTTATCATATCGGAACCTTTTTCGCCAATCATTATGGTTGGTGCATTTGTATTACCGCTAACTTGATTAGGCATGGACTAAAATTATTCAGAAATGTTAAAAAGTAATAATTTTATTTTATAAATAGAGTTGATTGACCTTAGATTCAAAAATTTGCAAAATTTGTACGGTCACGTTGTAGAGAATCTGTATCTCAAAAAAATAAGCCGTCAAAATTTATTCATTTTTAAAAAATTCTTGACTGTCAAAAATAAGAAAGCTCATAATAAAAGCTGTTTAACAAATTATTTTACCGGTTTCATTTTATTTGTTAAGAAATGCTTTCTCCCATCAACAATATCATTAATAATGAAAATGAATTTCTTGAAACGGTATTAAATACTTTTCCCAAACATGCTGTATCCCGGGGTCGAAGTATCTTAATTATATCTGTTTCTGTCACATATTAGAAAAAATAACAGTTTTTAAGTTTAATGTATTTGATACACGTGACCGTTAAACTTGAATTTCCTTCTTAAAGTTTAGACTCTAATGTATAGGATCACATTTTTGCAGTAGTACATCGTGCAAAATCATATACAATCAGGTTATTGCAGAATTTGAGAAATTTTGGTTAACCAATTACCGAATTCAAATCATAGCTACAAATAAGTTGCTTTTCGCAAATTTTTCGTTTTATGTATCTCCATTTGTATGCGTTATATTATAATTCTGTGGGATATCTCAACAATGTGATTTATCAAGTCATGAATGCAATGGTAACTTTAGAATGCACTAAGAGGAAGCTTATTAACAGTAATGGTTTTAACGATTGAACAAAAATTAATACGTCAGCTTTAGACAGCAATCACTTTCTATCTCACCTAAACACGCGCCAGGCTGGGGTTCGGTTTTATACATCCAGTCCAATTTGATTAATTGCAAGTATCCAGCTAGAATGGGTACGTCAGAAATTTCCGTTTCATCACCTCCGGCTTCCAACAGTAATACGTTCCAAGTTTCGATTTCTGATAGTCGGCTGGCAACGGCAGCTCCTGCAATTAATCGTTTTGTTAAATTATACTTAATGTAATGCAATCGCATTCATATACAGTTGAATATTATTAAAATAATAATATATAAATACAAAATTATATTTAATTTAGTTCTAAGGAATGTTTGTAATAATTTTTCAACAATTGTTAAATATTTGCTAGACCTATTAGTGGCAATATGTGGAAGTATTTCATAAAAATGTGAAACACTGGTACGTTAATAGTACACCAAACGTTTACATGAAATTATCAATAAATATAAAAGAAGAATTAAAATAAACGGTTGTCACGAACCTGTCACTCCATAAACTCGCAACTCTGGATCGACGAGTGCTTCCGTATCCCAATCAGGCCCCATCTTGCATGTGCCCGATGGATGATATATTGTTGCTGAATAATGTCTAATCATACACTCCCAATAAGGGTCTGTATATAAATCAATGTGCTTGCATCCTGGAAATGGGAAAGGATTTAATTGACTACCAAATTACAGGTATTCCAAATAGCGCTAAGTGGGCTTGAGGTCCGATTCCAGATAGCATTAAGAGTTATGGAGAGTTGACAGCTCCACCAGAGAGAATTACTTCCTTCTTAGCGAAAATTGTAGAAAGTTGGTTGTCCCGAAGAAACTCTACCTCGTATGCTCGTTTACTGGATGGATCGATCAAAACCTTAGTTACATGAGAATGCATGGCGATATGAAGATTGTCTCGAATTTTAGCCGGTCTAAGGAATGCTTTAGCTGTGGAACACCGACTTCCTCGACGGATCGTGCCTTGAGTTACCACGAACCCGGTTTGTTATTCGCCATTACTATCACGATTTTCATAACCCATTTCTTGACCAGCTTTAACAAATGCCGGAGCCAGAGGTGTGTGCCATGAAGCTTCTTGGACCGTGAGATAACCTCCTGTTCCGTGATAACGTGTTACCGGGTAAGTACGGATTTTGATTGTCTTCCGATTTCTTGAAATAATAGAGAGCATCATCATAACCCCAACCTGGGTTACCTTGTTGTTCCCAAAGATCGTAATCTTTCTTTTTTCCACGTAAATAGAGCATGTAGTTGAGGACGCTGCTGCCTCCAAGTACTTTCCCACGGGGGCAGTTGCAGCGGCCATTTTCCATAGCTATAATGAAACATTTATTTAATAATATATCATAAAATTAATAGTTATATCGGTAAATAAATAATTCCACTATGCAAGTTTTCATATAAACCAGCATGACTAAAATCATTGACCATATATGGACTGTACATTCCGTTACAATTAATACATTCATTACTTTTTTCTTAATTCTTTCTGCGCTTATCGTTATTTGAATTAATAAGTTATTTCAAATATTGAGTGTATTTCGAAGTTTTGTTTGTTGTTTAAATTCAGACAT
This sequence comes from Trichopria drosophilae, assembly GCA_030407085.1. Lineage (NCBI taxonomy): Eukaryota > Metazoa > Arthropoda > Insecta > Hymenoptera > Diapriidae > Trichopria > Trichopria drosophilae. Next base: position 107,672,262 of record CM059586.1, read on the forward strand.
GACATTATTAACACATATCAATGCATATTATCAAAATAATACGAGTAAAATTGGAAAAATCCGATACGGGTGGTTGATTGAAAAGTTTTAAAAGATACTACTTTTATAATTAACTATTTAATTTGATAAGTAGCCGAGGTAAATATGTAATGTCGAATCACAACAATTTGTTTAAATTCTTTCAAACTGACCCTGTAATTTTATTCCATATACTAAATTGTTAGTTTATTTCACTGCTTCAAAATAATAACTGCAACAAGTAAAATGCAGCTCGGGGTTTATTGAACTTTGTCAAGTACTGGAATAGTATGCAAATTTAGTTAGTTTTTTTTTGTGTACGTTCATATTAGAAAATGTTTTATTTTAGATTGATATTAACTATTATTAAGGAATTTACTACGATACAAGAGCCACTAAACCCTGATAGACTAGAATAAGTACCTCGACTATTTTACGGATCTAATCAATTGTATCTAATCCGTAGTTTGATCTTTTATAAGCTAGAATATATAATATAATCTAACCCTTTCAGTTACGCATTTTTCTTTTCACTGAATTTGTTTGAAACTCGTTACTAGAGCCTTTTTTGGGTCGTTAAACATGAATCTGATGTAAGTTTAAAAAAATTCTATTTTCGTATCCGCAAAATCCGTTAATATTTTCGTATTCAGACCACCTCGAAAACCACCAAGTAACCTTTTTAAGCAGGTGGATTGACATTTTTTTGTCAAAAAAACAAGTTTTCATACACGCTTGTACGAAATTAATTTCACAAATCAATTAAATTTTGTTTCAAGAAACAGTAACTTTTATGGTGCAGTTTTCTTTATACCTAATTAACTATAGTATGTTAATATGTGCAACATTTTGCATTCGATAAATAAATGGCTTAACTATGTAGAAAATCAATCTCGACGTAAAAAACGGGAATAAAACTGATGAAGTTAGTACATAATATTTTGATTTATAGGAATTGTAAAGTGGTTAATTATATGTTTGGGATCATACCTATAGAATTACTGACTATGCTTGACTGAATCACAGCATGGAATTCTCTCTGATAACTTTTGTATCGAAATGGTAAAACGATTAAGTGGGGAAAAATGAAGAGAGAGACAGCTTTCTTCCATTATTTAAATTCTGCCTTCGATCCTGATCCGTAAGGCACGTCTTTATTTGCGTCATAAGGAATTATATTCAATAACGATTGCGTTACGATATTTTTTAATTTATTTAACAATAATTTGTATATTCTATACTAGAGACGTACTGTCATTAAGTGAAGAAAATGACTTAAATCGTATTATCATTGTTAGATTGTATTACCAAATAATTTCAGAGGAATTTCAGCTTTTTTAGTAATTTTGGAATTTTTGGTTATTTTTTTAAATACAGGATTTAAGTTACAGCAAATAATTATTTCTAGTTTTGAAACAAAAAATAGGTCGACTTGACCCAGTATAAAGCCTCCAAATTATAAGATTTCGAAGTTATTTTCTTTAAATTCTGTGATTTAGTCGCTTCGATGTCACGATATAACCAATAGTTTGTACATATATTGAAGTCACATTAGAATTGTATGCCACTTATCACGTAGGCAACTACGTTACAGACGTAATGCTAACCGTAGGTAATACGTGATTGGAACCTTAATTCCAAACTCTTTAAGATTGAGTAATTTAATTTGTTACTCATTCGAATGTAATTACTAAACTGGATATTACAATGTTGCATAGAGAAATCGGCTTATAATTAAATAAATAAAATGATTTACAACATCTAACATAATTTAAAAGTATTTTTGAAACCGTTAGACTGTACTTTTTTAAGAAAACAAAGTAAATTTTTAGAGACAAGTAAAATATTACTTGTTCTTTTTTTTAACTGCTGAATTTAGCTAATGAAGCCGAAGTGTAATTTCAAATATTGAAAAAATGTTTGTTTGTCATGATTATACTGAAAAAATCGGAGTTCAATGATGACAGTCGTCGAGAACGGTCGCTTTCATTCTCTCTCTGTGTGTTTACATAATTAGAATAAGTATAAGTAATTATATCACGAGGTTCGTTGTAAACAACCGACGATTTTAAATCGAATTTTAAATACGTCTTAAACATCAATTATGGAGGAGAAGGATATTCTGGAACAAATCTATAATGACGTCAAATCCATCAAAAAATCTAATAATCGTTTAGAATAGGAGTTAAAATCCATGAAAGTTAGCCAACAGAAATTTATTGAAAAGATTAAAGAGAATGACGAAAGGGTAAGATCATCGGAAAGAAAAATTTCACATTTGCTTACCTCAAAAAACGAAAAAAATATTATTCTCTTTAAAATTGAAGATACGAAAGAGGTAAACAGTAATCTTTCTCCACACGTAATGGCAATCATACGAAAGGCTGGAGTTGATATAGAAGAGATCTGCATTGCAGATATTCAAGGAATTGGTAAAAATTTCGGACACAGGCCAATTCTTATATCTTTAATTGCAGCACGCTGGAAAAAATGCTTCTTTGCAAAGGCGGAGAATTTCCGTAAAATTAATTTATCCATTGATAATGATATGACAGCGGAAGAAAGAATTCCAACGAAACGTCTCTTGAAAGCACGATATGTACTGCGGCAGCAAGGAAAAACCTCTCTTCTAAAAGGATTTAAACTAATTCTTCAGGGCAAAACAAAGAATCTGAAATCTCAGATTTAATTGACATCAATGAAAGTGTAAATCAAGAAGATGAAGTTTTCTACAACCTTGAAGATACACACTCTGAAGATGAACAGATATCGACGCCGAGGAGAATTAAAAGTGTTACGAATGGAGAAAATTTAGAAGCGAATAAAAAAAAAGTGGGGCGTCCAAAAAAAGATGTGCAAAAAACCTCGGAGTTAAACTTGGAAAGATACTTTGAAGTTCGCCCTAGGTCGACCCGGAACAATACAAACCAAAACAAATAGCAAAAAACAGTGAAGGAGGCGGCGAACCTAAAAGCATACTTCTGGAATATTCATGGGTTCAAAAATGCATCAGATCTAGCAGCACTAACAACAGAAATGGACATCTTATGTTTCGTTCAAACATGGACTGTGGCGCAGCTACCTTCAAGTTCGGTGTGATTTAAAAAATATAATTTAATTTATTCATTAGCAGTTAAAGATAGACAAAAAGGTAGAGCAAAAGGAGGGAGGTATTATAGTTGCTCTCAATAAACAAAAATTTGAATTTGAATTTGAAATTAGATTTAATAGCGCTGAAAGTTAAATTAGAAAACTTTGTTTGTATAATAATAGTTGTTTACTTTAGTACCCGTAGAGAATTTGATATATGTTTGGAATCTTTTAATTGTGCGATTATGTCAGTCACAAATAAATATCCGAATCTTCCTCTTTTAGTAGGGGGTGATTTTAATTCGAGAATAGGGGAAAATGATATTTTTGACGAGGGAATTTTTGCGGGTAGTAATTGCATCTATAATCATCTATATGTATAATGCATCTATAATGTAAGAAGATCTTTCGATAAAATTGTAAATAGGAACGGCGAAAAGCTGATTGAATGTTTAGTAAATGTTCAGTAATAAGATAGTGAATAATAATAATAATGGTATTGGAGAAACAATTTTCAGATGGGATGATCAATTTAAAAATGCCTATATAACAGAAATGACAAATTTAATTCAGCGAATAGATCGGACAAATGATAATCAAGATAATTTGGATACACAAATGAAACTTGCAATAAAACAAGCTGCAAGAAATAACGAAATGCAAAAGAATACAGAAAATTGGGAATAATAGGCCATGGTTTGACAACGAATGTAAAGAATTAAAAAGAGAGCTAAAAAAGCTTACCATACAGTGTAAAAGAAACCATTTTAGCAAGAAAAAAACACATAATTTTAAATTACTTAAACGTAGGTTTAAACAAAAATGAATTATGAAAAAACAATTATTGAATCAATTGCAAATTGCCGGAACACTAAAGAGTTTTGGAACACTCACAAATTTTTTCAAACATTTTTTCGAAAATTTGATTTTTTCAAATTTTCGAAAATCAAAAATTATCTCAAAAAAATCTGAAAATATTTGAGAGTGTTCTTTGACTAATTTTAAGACATTTTTGTTCTTAGAAGTTTTTGTCTAAACTTTATAGTTTAAAAAAAAACAATAGATTAAGATTTTTATAAAATTTTTTCATTCACAATAATTTTCTGAAAAAAATTCCTCTTAATGTTCGAGTGCCATGATCACCTCTGATCATAGTAGAAAGTCGATACCTTTGCGGTAGCATTGTGAAAAAAAATGCGAAAAAATTTTTTTTTCGAAAAATTTCACGTTTTTTACGTTTAAAACGGCCATATTTTTTTTTCTCAGTGTCTAATTGAAATTTTGAGATCAGACTCTGAAAGAGCATCAAATTTTGCACAGGAGTAAAGGTATTGCATTATTTTTTTGGTCCGATTACATAATAAATAAACACGTTGAAAAGTTAGTCAAAATTCTGATCACCTCGGCGTTAATGGGTTAATAAAATGTAAATCCGGGAAAGCACCTGGGCCTGATGGAATACCAAATGATTTTTTGAAAAACCTCCCGGATGAATGGCTTCTATTTCTAGTTACATTTTTTAACAAAATATTGCATAACGAAATTTTGCCACAAGCATGGGCTGAATTGTTTGTATTTATGGTACACAAGAAGGGAAGCACTAAAAACCCTGAAAACTATCGATGTATATCTTTAGTTAATAGTATAACGAAGATTTTTACACAAATTTTACATGAACGCCTAATGACATGGGCTGAAGGTTCGGGTTTATTACCAGAATCGCAAGCTGGTTTCCGTAAAGGTAGGGGCTGCTGTGATAATATCTTCACGTTGAACTCTATCATTGAATTAAAATTATATAAAAGCAAAGGAAAACTTCTAACATTCTTTATTGATTTCGTAAAAGCATTTGATTCAATAAATCATAGTCTATTATGGAAAAAGCTTTTTTTACTAGGAGTTAGTTCTAAATTCATTAGAATCTGTCAGAATTTATATAACAGAGCTACTATTAAATTACGGAATGCAGTCGATTCGTCGGAAAGTATTGACGTTTCGAAAGGAGTCCTACAAGAGGAAGTCTTGAGTCCTGTATTATTTACACTGTATATAAGTGATTTCGAGCGATTCTTTTATAAAAAATTAATGCGTGGAGTCTCTATTAACCATAAAATCAAAATAATATATCTTGCATACGCGGATGATCTCATGCTCCTTTCAGATAATAGTTTTGATCTAAATAGAAAAATAAGTGTTCTGGAAGACTATTGTAAATTAAATGAATTAACAATTAATAAGCATAAATCTAAGATTTTGTATTTCCACAAAGGAAAAGCTCAAAAATTACCATCATTTTTGTATGATGACGAAAGGATAGAAGTAGTTAGCGAATTTACCTATTTAGGAGTAACATTTGCAAGTTCGGGCCTTTTTAATAAGAATATGAAAAAAGCTCGAACTCTACGCATGCTGCAATGGGAGTAGTGCGGAATATTCTCTACTCCACTAAATCAGACAGCTGGAATTCTAAAGAATACCTTTTTAACTCTTTAGTTAAGAGTGTTCTCTTTTATGCTACCGAGATTTGGGGAATGCGGTACGGCGACGATATTGATAGAATACAATGCGCTTATTATAAAAGTTTGTTTAATTTATCTAAATCGTGTCCAAATTATATTATAAGAACCGAAATGAATGTTACTAATCTATCATGGTTTGCATTGGCAAGAGCCCTTGATTGGATGAGCAAAATTTTTAGCATGGAATCTTACAGATATCCCAGAATCTGCCTAATGCGATTAATAGATGTATCAAGTAAGAATAATATGTGCGGTGACAGATATAATTGGATATCTCAAACAAATGCTATATTCCGCAAGTATAATTTACATGAAAATATAAATGCTGAAAATCTTGGATATCTAATCAAGAACAAGAAAGAAATTTTAGATAAGTATTGTAATAGTCTGGAAAGTTTAGATAAGCAAAGGTCTCTACAAAATAGCAACTTGCAATTTTATCAATATCCGGCAGGAAATGGATACGTGTTTCTGAGAGAGCCGTTTCGAGTATTAAAATTAATAGCGCAATCTAGAATGTTAACGAAGAAGTTCGGAAGAATTATTTACGAGGGTGAAATTTATAGTTTCGATGACTCAATTGTATGCGAGATGTGTTACTCTGGCGAATGTAATAGTTTTCTTCATTTTTTATGCGCATGTTCGGCTACTGCGGAACTAAGAAAAGAGTTTTTCTCTACGGAAGCAAATAACTACGAAGAAATAATATATTTATTATCAGGTTATGAACACCATGACATACTTAGAATTTTTAATTTCATAAAAAAAGCTTTAAAACTGCGATTAGTGTAATTTACGAGTCAGCCTGCGGCGAATGTCCAATTAGAATTTCTGTGTAAATAGGCGGTATGTAAACAATGTAACGTCGAAATTTATGTACGATGAAATGAAAATTTCGAAGTCGCCGAATCGTGTAATTCAATATTCTTAAAAAACTTAAAAAACTTAAAATCGTGTAAAACAATATTCTTAAACGGGTGTCAACCCGTTTCTGAACGTTACATTGAAAAGCTCTTTTACTTGTATCTCTCCGAAAAATGATCGCAGCGCCCTCTATGACCAGTGATCTGATTTCATCTCGAAAATACCTTTCAAATGAGCCCCCACTCAAACCATGTTGCCATTTAAGATTTTTGGCCCCCCTCGTGCCCCCCGCCCCCCTTGAGGTTGGGGGGCCGAAACCCCCCCTCAAAAGATAGCTTGTTTGAAAAATCGAATCACGTGTTTCGGCGATTTTTGAAATTTTTATTCTTTCGAAAGTTATTCAACCGTCCCGGGACTTTTCGTACACCCTGTATATATATATATATCTTGTAAATAAAAATCTTGTTTGAAACAAAAAGTTTCAGTTTTAATATTTTTAAATTGCTATTATTTTAAAATTGTTTACAATGAACAATATTAAGGTGTCAATTAAATTTGATGTAAAATCTGTAAACAATAACCAGACATAACTTATTACGTATTGCAGATATATAGACGCGAGAAAATTATATTATTACAAGGGTTCTAATGCCATGATCATCTTAATAATTTCTAACATGACAAGAAAGATATTTTCGTAGTTTTTCATTTGTTTTGGGAGTTTATTTGTTAATATTTGCAGTTACTTATTCCAAATGAATTTACTGTAATATATTAATGTCTTCTATTAATTAAATTCAGTTTGCAGTCGAATTGTTTGTTCAAAAAGTTAAATAATTAACTAAGAAAGTGAGAGAAAGCAAAAGAAACCTGAATAAAAGTCATGCAGATTAACTATAACAACAAACTAGATTAGAACTATTTATTAAAAAGTGGACAAAGTCGATAAAAATGAATGCATAGTCAACTGTTTAACCAGTTTCCGTTATTATTGAAATACTCGTACTGAGATGAAAGTAACTGATAAACTTAAAAATACCTGACTTCATGTAGATTTATAATAATCAGCAATGCCAAGTTTTAGTAATGTAGTAATATTTGCACAATTCCTAACAATCTCTTAGATATAACGGAATCTAGAAACGGTTCAAAAACTGAAAATGTAGTAAAGCTCGTACGAGCCCCTAAATGTGACTGAGCCACCTTCCAGAAATCAAACTGTCGAAATTTTCCATGATAAAATCGGCGGGTAGGTCTAGTTTTCTTGTGTTTTGTATTCTTCGAACTCAGGTAAAAAAACTAAAATATTTGAAAAATGCAAGTCAAGTATCCCGAATGTCAGGTGGAAATTTTCAGGTGGAAAATCACTTTCAAAATATTTTGTTATTTGATATATTTTAACTAACATAATTTTTATGGAACAATTAAGTAAAATTGTAAATATACTTTACGATTTCCCGTTGCACTTTATGACGTATAATAATACTATACTTCATTTATTTAGGTTTCCTAATAAAAATGGATTTAATGAAATCACGAAAAAAAAATTTTTATAAAGTACAGTCTATTATTATTTTAAATAACAATTAATAAAAATATTCAAAAGTATGTCAGATAATGTTATTTATGGATCCGTCATTAGAATCGAAAGAACTACAAGATCTAGTGAAAAGAACGGGGATCTGACTGCACGCGAACTCATTCTCCGATTTCCTTAATCAATATTGGATTTAATTTATTGTTAACTTGTTAATTCACTATTCCTAATTTATTTCTAAGTTTGTACCTCACAACAAATCACATTCGAAAGTTCTTTTCTGAGTGGAAAAGGCCGCTACCAAATATCCCGCACTTGAAGTTTGTCGGTTTTCATCCGCGGAATGCACTTATTTATAACTGGCATAGCTTTGCACTTGCACTTTCGCACTTAAAGGACATTGGACGAGATACACGACTAGGCAATGCGCGAGAAAAATCAAAAACTGAACTTGGCAGGACGCTAGTAGTTCCAAACGACCGTGACCGTGTGGTGTACGCGAGATTCTAGTCGCCAGAATTGTCGAGCAGCAAACCATGTGGCCAGGAACAGGTTTTGATCGTAGCGGCCACGTCACATAACGGTCAACGACGTCCTTTTCAACCGTTCCTTCTTATATAGCTTCGGCTTTTTTCTTACTAAATTAATACTAACATAACGTTCCTCTGATTTTCTTATGAAAACGGAAGTGTGTCGTCGTTCTGTAACATCCGGTAACTTTTAATTTTCATTCAATAACGATGCATATTTCTGGAAAGTACCTTTTACTTTGCAAATTTTGACAACTAATAATGGGTGACATCTTTTAAAAAACAAGATTATAATTAACATTAAGTTGTAACTGAAATACATCAGTTTTTTTATCCTAACTTTTGTTGGACAAAGTTTTGGTTAACTGTAAAAGATACAGTTATTTTGTTACATGACGAATATTAAAGCTCAGCCATTATATTATGCGACATAAGCATGATTTCCCGGCTTAAATAATATGAACATTATTCATTACATTCTAAATCGCTATTGAAAAATTATTGTATGTATTGAATGTGGGTATGTGTTTACATTTCGATCAGTTGATACGGTATTGGGACAGTCCCCCCCCCCCCCCCCGTTTTTCCCGGTTGATAATTTTCCCCCTTATTATTTTTCCCCGGTTTTTATTTCCCTCCATTTTCCTCTTCCTTTTCGTCGGAATTTTTTTCACATTCTTTTGTCACATTAACCTTAACCATTAACCTCCCGTCATGTCAAATTGAACTCGTGTCTTCTTCACTCCGTCTCATCAAAATTTGTAGTTATTTTTCGAAATGTCTGTTGTGGAATTGATCAAATCCCGTGGTTCCGGCTTCATGCTGCACATTGACGGATTTATTTACTATAAACACTCAGAACCCAAAGGCCTGGTTAAATGGAAATGTCAGCGCAAAGGAGAGTGTTTTGCGTCAGTTACTACACCGCGGGCAGAAGGATTAATATTTTGCGTGGAGGTCCTGAAGTTTCAGAGCACAAGCACCCACCAAACCTGGAGAAAGCTCGAGCTCTGCGAGTGATACAATCGAAAAACCATTGTTCTCAGAAAAACCATTGTTCGCGAAAGACTCCGAGACTTGCCACCAAATCCGACATCTGTAGCCGACCGTTTCGGAATTCCTCCCGAGTTCCAGCAGGCGCATCAGGTGAAAAGTTTTTGTTCGATCAACTTCTGTTCTTCGCCATGAGCAACGGCTGTTCAATATTGCTTCGAAATACGAATCTTACTTCGAAAATAATGACGTGCTTAAATACTTAGAAAATATCGGCTGTAATATTTCATTTTAATTAAATTGCAAATCGTTTTTAATAAACATTTCTTTATTATTGAGGGGACAAATAGTTGAGAGAATTATTATTGGGGGGAATTTTTGATTCGGGGAAATTTCGTAGGGGACAATTGTCTGGGGGAAATACAGCAGGGGGGGGGGGAATTGTCCTACAATCGTTGATACATTCTACAGCAATTATTTTGAATGTGGATTTAATTTAATATTCGTTAGTAGTTAGTTACACCTCGTACGCATCGTGTTTGTATAATAAAATACGATTCAATTTCGGAAGTAGTCAAAAAGAAAGACAGCTGTTAGTTTGAATGGATATATTTTAAAAATGTTTATTAGATTTTTTTCTGGTTTGTATCATTAAAAATGCTTATTTAGATTTATTAACCTATCATTTATTACTCGGCCTAAAATTATTTTTGCCCTAAAATATGTTTTCATGAAATTATTTCTGCAAAGTTATTTAGTTGTAATATCTATTTAAATAACGAAAAATAGTAAATGGAATATTTTTATTATACGGAAATAGTAGTAATAAATTAACTATTTTCTTTCTGTCTGTGTATTAAGAAATTGGAACAGAAAATCAAATTTCTACGTCTAGATTGTTCTCATCTTTTAACAGAGTACAAAACGATATGGTTTAAATGTAACTACGAATATTTATTCATTTTTAATAGTTGGTTATTTCAAATTAAGTTTTTAGGCTGATATGCCAGGCTATTAACTTAATTGCAATATCCTTAATTCTTTTATTATATCTACTGATCTTTTTATTATATTTTTATTATTTATACTTGTAACTTTGAGCTTTTTAAAGCTATTTATTTGTTAAAAATTGAACTTGGCAGGCAGCGCGGCCAAACTGACCAACATTTCCGATCCCACTCAAGGCGCGTTTCTTCTCCCACCGCTTTCCGCCGCGTCACGCGAGACTCCGCCTCTCGAGCAATCAGGCGCGAGCAGGGATACCGCGAAAGTTGACTGCCGGCGCGCTGCTACGCGGAACTCGCTTCGTTTCAATTATATGCACGCAGTGGATTTGGATGCTTGGGTCTTCTCAATGTACTTTATTCAATATTTCGCTTTTATTATAATTGAACAAAAGATAATAGCTCTTCAGTTTTCTATGAGACGCATTATTTTCTAGTATACTAGACGTGCTAATAACATAAATCCGCATTCATTTTCAAAATCGCATTTTCGTATGATATAATTTCATGAATCTTTTTTTTTATAATTTCAATATATTTTTCATGAAAACAAAAAATATCTTCTATACATAACTTTTTATCTAAAGCAGGAATTCAATGAATCATTTTTATTTATTTCTTGATTTTATTCCACCATTAAAATCTACTTTTGGGTTTGTAACGAGAGAGAGCGATCTTACGGTCGAAGCGGAGGATCAAGTCAATGCGGAGGCGGTGATGCCCCTACCCACGGAGTGAGCTTCGACCCAACGGTGTAGCGGAGATCGATTCTCGCAATTCTCCCTGTTGCCGAATACCTTCAGCTCCAGAATTCGAAGGCAGGGAGTAGTTGAAATAAAACTCTCGGTTAAAGGAATAAAGATTGAGGATGTATTTTATGTTGATGTTGATGTTGATAACGTTTATTAGGCACTGGTCAATTTGGACCGTGTGCCACCAAAAATAAGTACAAAAAAAGTTTACAGCATATTAAAACTTAAACTAAACTAAGTATACTTAAACAAGTCAAAATTAAACTAGGGAGTACTCTGACTGCCTGAGCTATTTACTTCGGTATGAGAACCTAGAAACTAATGTACTAATGCTACGTATGCGCAATGTTTAGCTAAAACGTTATCTAAATTTAAATTGTGAATAAAGCTTTTACAAAAAAAATATAAAAATATCGCAATCGTACACATAATCTCGCGACAAGTCACGCTCGGAAACGCAAACGCTAGAAACTATGCCATTTTATTAATGGTTTACTGCGTAGTCCGCAAATGTTAGCAAGTTTTTTAACCTTGATTTCGCCGCAAATACAAAATTAATGCATTCCTAAATGCCGCTGCGGAAGTTGTGTTTCGAATCGTCGGAGGAAGACTGTTCCAAAGGGTAATGGCAGAAATCCAGAATGAATTCTTGTAATACTCAGTACGACAAACCGGGAGTTGAAAAGTCGAATTAGTGAAACGAGGAGAATGACGTCGCGAATAGGGTAAAGGTACAAATAAGCTGCGAAGATATGCAGGTTGCGAGGTCGACAGAATTTGGTAGGTCAAAGTTGCCAAAAAATCATGCGACAACCAGTTTGCTTTAAGCCAAAAGGGTGTGAGGCTTTGATCCCTGCTCCCCCCCACCCCCCCCCCCCCCCACCCCCCCCCCCCCCCACCCCCCCCCCCCCCCACCCCCCCCCCCCCCCACCCCCCCCCCCCCCCACCCCCCCCCCCCCCCACCCCCCCCCCCCCCCACCCCCCCCCCCCCCCACCCCCCCCCCCCCCCACCCCCCCCCCCCCCCACCCCCCCCCCCCCCCACCCCCCCCCCCCCCCACCCCCCCCCCCCCCCACCCCCCCCCCCCCCCACCCCCCCCCCCCCCCACCCCCCCCCCCCCCCACCCCCCCCCCCCCCCACCCCCCCCCCCCCCCACCCCCCCCCCCCCCCACCCCCCCCCCCCCCCACCCCCCCCCCCCCCCACCCCCCCCCCCCCCCACCCCCCCCCCCCCCCACCCCCCCCCCCCCCCACCCCCCCCCCCCCCCACCCCCCCCCCCCCCCACCCCCCCCCCCCCCCACCCCCCCCCCCCCCCACCCCCCCCCCCCCCCACCCCCCCCCCCCCCCACCCCCCCCCCCAGTCATGATAATTTGCCTAAAGATGGAAGAACTCTTTTGAAAATCCCGACAACAAATCCTGTGATTTATATTGATGGGAGTAGCTATTTTTACTATGGGTTGAAAAAGGGTATAGTTGATAGCTACAACGTACCAAACATGAATTCCGGAACGGTGTAATTGTGGTCGATCTAAACATTGACGGATTACCGATAGCCAAAAGCAGTAACAGTCAGATTTGGCCACTACTGGGTAAAATTTACGGCAATAATAAGGCGTTCACACCGTTTGTGATTAGCGCACACCACGGGAACTGTAAACCAAAATCTTTTATAAATTTTCTCACACCTTTTTGCGAAGAATACAAAGAATTGCATGAATCAGGTTTTACTTTCCGCGATAAGACTTACAAAGTTGAAATAAGATGTGCAATTTGCGATAGTCCTACCAGAGCGTTTGTAACTTGTACAAAAGCGCATAGGTTACTTTGGACGTGAAAAGTGTACAGAAGGAGGTACATATATTAATCATCGAATGATATTTTCGTGATTGAATGCGCATCTCCGAACGGACGGCACTATCAAGAGAAGACGTCAAGAGGATCATCATAATGATCTCCGTTGGAGGCAATAATTCCAATGGAATCATCGTTTCCGCTCCATTACATGCATTTAATATCTCTAGGAGTAATGAAGAAACTATTACTTCTATGGATCAGTGGACATCATAAAACACGCTTTAGCGGACGGCAAACAGCTGAATTATCTTCAAAGTTGAAATCATTGGTAAAGTGGATCCCAAAGGAGTTTCCTCGACAGCCCCGTGGAGTGGACGAGTTGTCATTTTGGAAGGTAACAGAATTTCGGCTGTTTCTATTGTACCTTGCCACTATCGACGGTCGATGAAGTAGAAGTTTTCAACAAGAGTCTTTCCGTCGCAGCCTTCAAATGCCAATTTGTAAGTATATATTATTTATACTAACCGATTGCGTTTCTAACAAAACTAGAAAAATTTATATAATCGAAAATAACCATTTTCGAATAATGGTGATAACTTAACATATAGTCTAACTTCTCCAATTTTAACAATTAAAAAATCCATTGTCCAAAATCTGTTCCGCCGTACCGTATACATCCTGCACATACATATATATATATATATATATGAGAGATATACATGAGAGAGAGAGAGAGGGGGAGGGGGGGGGGTCTTTTATCAAATTTATATCCCCATTTACAAAATATTTATCGGGTTTTCAGATTCATAAAATATCCTCCATCGGTGGCGAAGACATAACAAAGGCCATCAAAAATATTATGGCAGACGTCATTGGGGCGATGTGGCAAAATCATATACCTGGACAGGGCAGAATGGAAAAAAAAGATTTAAGGACACCGAAATTGCTAATGCGATCGCGGGTCTACAATAATAAAAAAAACTATATTACAGAATGTGATTTTATCGGTAGTACGGACCGCGAAACAATAGTAATTTCAAATTTGAATGTTATATGACACAAAATTATTAATTTTTTAAATTAATTTTTTAAATTCGGATAATTGGATGTTAAGAAATCGCAAGTATAGAAGAAACGGAATTTTGAAAAATTAGAAAACACACGGAGGGTAAAAGAGCACTGTGCAGACAGTCCTTACTACCGATAAAATCACATTCTGTAATTTAACAATATTAAACGGATGACATATTTATTCGTTAATGAAAACTATATACTTTCATTAGAATAATTCAATAAATATATCGAACATTACCGAAAACGTATCTTTGTAAATGTTTTACAGAAGCAATGACAAGGAAATACTCCGCGACAGAAACGAAGATTAATCTTTGTATACAAGAATGGCTGCGACGAGCCGGTGCCAGTGTTCACAGATTTAGTATGCATCTCGGGCACGCGCAGTACGAAGTTGCGCTGATTGGCCGCCCGACTCCCCGCGGAACCGCGAGAATTCAAACGGCACATTGGCGGATGAGTTTCAATGCAAAATCATCAATTTTGACATGAAAATGCATTTGAAAAATTCGGTTTTTTGACCAAGTCGGTGCAAGACATGTTTCTTTCTGAAATACTGAAGAAAGAATTAGGAAATTGCAAGAAATATTCTTTTTGTACGCATGACAGTATAAAAATTCCTGTTTTTTTGATTAAAATTGTATGCGATACATAATTTCGAGCAATAAAAATTCAAAAATACACTCCAAGATTTATAAATAAATGATTCCCTTATATGCTGTAATGAATTTTATTGAAAATAATCTAACTAAAAGAATACGGCACATTATGTAATTGTAATATTATTCTTTATCACGTATATGGTAAAAGTGACTATTTAAAAGTAGAAGGTGTAGCTCGCCCGATATCTTGCCTTTGGATGGAAGTAACTTGTTGGTTCGTAGCATAGAGGACCGGTGATCCGCAATCCGTCGGTGCTCGCCTTCAGATGAATAAGAAGTTCAAAGGTTCAGAGTGCGGGGAACTTTCGAATAAAATCGGCAATTGGCCGTTTCGAAAGTATGGACGTTTGTGTACAAACCGCGTAATTCGAAATTGAATTCGAATTGCTTCGAAACAAAAGAAACATCATCGTTTAGCAACGAGTTGTTATGAAATAGGAGAGGGACGACAATTTGACAGAAAGAAGACAGATACTGACAAACGCTCGAACGCGCCGGTTCTGCTGCAAACCAAAATAAATTCGAGTCAGTTGTAATATTTTCACCCGGTGTTTTAATTATTTTCATGGTGCCGAAACCCGGGACCTTTCGCCGGGTCGGGTGAAAATTTTGACAACAAAAGGTCTGTAAGTTTCGAAAGTGTATAAACGGCTGAAGAATGGGGAGACATCAAATGGAAACAACAGCTAGAAAGACTCGTTCCACCCACAAGAAGACTTCGGCAGACTCTACAATGAAGAGGAAGACCACAGCGACGGATGATTCAACGCCATTAGCCAAAAAGAGAGGACGGACCAATGAGGAGCCTACGACACCATTTGCCAGACGTGTTCGCAGCAAGGAAACAATGTCCAGTAACCGAGCAGCATCTATTAATCCCGGGGGCCAGAAGTCGACGACAACGGTACCAGAGTCGACATCGGACATCGAGTTGAGCGAAGAAGAAGGGAATTCCTACGAAGACGACGAACATCGCAACATTGGCGACGGCGTTCAAAAGCGAGGTAATTCAGTGCGGGAAAAAATCGAAATCGGACGATACCGTGAGCAATTACATCGCGAACTAGCGCGACTCGACCGTATAGAGCGTGACATCGATGTAGAATATTCGGTCGGTTCGGAAAGTGACGTGAATATTTCAGAAAATGTCAGTATTCGGGGTACGTCGGAATCCCGAAATACTATCAACCGAACACAAAATTCGCCAAGTTTTGAAGAAACGTCGCGAATCTTTGTGCACGCGATGTCGAATGCTTTAAACTCCGGTCAATTAAATGATTCGAAACGGATTCCAAATAGGTTAGCCGCTGGTCCATTACCTCGTTTTGACGGGAACCCCAGTGATTGGCTTCACTTTAAACGCGCGTAGGAATTAAGCACCGAACTAGGTGATTTTACTGATCGCGAGAACGTTTTACCGATAGTGATGTTTTAATTATTTTCAACATTTGTTAGCAAAAAATTCATAAAAAAAATAAATAAATAAATGTAATTTCCAAAATTTAATAACGACAACTAATATCACCATTCTTGCAAGAATTTCTTTTCTTGGTTTCCCCAAAGAAAGAAACATTGAAAAAGTATATTACACTCCTACTGCACAAAATAAAAATTCTAGAGGATGCCTATATTTACGATATGTTAGCAACAGGAGCCATGCAATTTCCCTTAATATTATTGCGCCGAATACATCCATGTGCAGTCCGTCGAAATCTTCATCAGGTAAAATTGTTAAAAATAGATGGGTCATATTATGTACAACGAACGAGTTACAAATATAATTTTGCAATTGGTTTTATGATTTTGAATTTCACACTCTCCTTGATTTATTCAAAGTTAAATGAGTCAAATTTGGAACTTATTAAAAATATGGGCGACGTCAACCAGGACACCATATCCATGTGGATAAAACAATTACCAAATATAAACAAGTACATTAAAAAATTACAAATTAATGTATTGTGATAAGCTACCCATCTTGAAATCCCCATCAGGACACATTTTGGTAAAACCATTTAGTTTACAATTTATGTATATTTGTTTCCTTAAAAAATATATTTGCAAAAATAAATTAATTTAAATTAATTGAATATAATCAAACCCTACTAAATGGGATTAATTGTTAATATTTACTCTGAAGTAATTGCAAATATAAAATAGTGCAAATCATTTTCAAACACGATATTGAAGTAATTTATATCTATGTTTATTCACAAACACATCATTCCATACCGTCGGTTAATCGAAGTCTATTCATTTTAATCAATAAACATTCCTCTATATACTTATTTGGCTTTTATTTCGCATAAAATAATATGATCCTCCGAAAAACAGTAGGTTTCAGCTTTAGACTTCCAGCACTTTGGTGTTACTGATGCGGCTTATAACAACTTTAATTATAGTTCAGTTTCATATTACATTGAAAATTTGTGTTTTTGGCAGTTTGCTTTGACATTTGTATAAATTTCATGGTGTTGAAAGTTAAATATTATAATGTTTAAAAGTTCAATGTGTTTTAATTACTTTTTGCAGCTTGCACAGAATTTCGAAATATTACACGAATCAAGCACAAATAAATTTCTGGAAGAGTGGCCAAAGTTAAGTAAAATTGTAATAAAAATTGCAGGAAGCAAATCCAAATGTGATAAAGATGTGCGTAATATAATGCAGGATTTAGCAGAATCGGCAAATTCAGGTTATATCTATTGCATTGACTTTTATTACAAACATTTTACTTTTCAATACTGTCACGAACTGTATTGTTTTACTTGAATCTTGTGCAGTGTCTGATGATGTGGGGTTGTTGGTGCTACCTCTCGTATTTAACGGCTCCAAGCTCCCGATGAAAAAGATTAAAAAAGCAGAATTTGCGAAAATGAGTTTGAAACGGGAACTGCTCTTGGTAGCCATAGTGGTCAGCAAATCTCCTAGGAGTATATGTATCTCTTCCATTCCTACCTCCACATCTCATTCACAGGAAGAAATTTATTTTGCTTACGGCACTATTGTATGCAAAATACGGCAAATTATTCGGAAACCAATCTATTTTCCAGAAAATCATTGAAGAGTTTAATTTCTTATCAGAAAATGGATTACAGTTATCAATCGATAATAAAATTACTGTTGTCTATTTTCAATTGACATTAGTGCTAGGTGACAACTTAGGCTTGAATACTACATGCGGATTTGTGGAAAGTCTGCAAGCATTTCGGTTTTGTAGAATTTGCACAGCTACATCGTTGATGTGCAAAAGCATGTGTGATGTGAATCCAGAACTGTTGCGCAACAAAAGTAACTACAGTTAACAGTGAAACATAATTGTGCAAATTGAGGCATGAAAGAAGAATGCGTATTTAACCACGTGAAGGATTTCCACATAGCGGAAAATAAATCGTTGGATTTTATGCACTACAATTGCGAAGTAATTATTCCTTATACGTTGGGGAACATTCTAACCGCTTTGATTAAAGAGGACAAGCTCTTCACATTGGAGGAACTGAACAACGGAATTTCTACGTTTAATTTTGATGAATTGGAAACAAATCCACCCCGACCGTTGAGAATGGAATATACTAAAGGAAGCGTTAAAATGGGAAAAGTGCCGGTTTTTACGCTTTTAACGATCTTTATAAACCATGTAAGTAATTTGATAGTCTAAAAATATAGCATAAACTTTCTTAATAATAGTATGAATCGATATCTATTAAAAAAAAATTTATCTTTACGCCCTTATATTTTTAATCATCATTTGAAAAGTTAAAAGGGCTGCGGGAGGGCTGCCTGCCCGGTTTGGGTGAACAGCGCTCCTAGAGGGTTTTCCGTGTACCAGACGTATTCATTTATAACCGGACGCTCAACTCTAAAACTATGAGCTTCTATAAGAAAATGCTAAGAATGAGTTGTTTTGAAAAAGTAATTTATTTGATAATACGTGTATGAGAATCTATCATCCGGCGTTGCTTAATACATATTTCATAATCATGTTAAATGCATCGATTGTCAGTTTAACCCATTAACGCCTGAAATGACAATTTTTATACTTCATTTTCAAACAAGTATTTCGTATCAAAATCAAATTTTAAAACAATTGAGAGGTACGTATCCTACTATTTTCGAGGTCGCTGTTCAAGATTCCGAGGTCAAAATTGAGTTTCAGCCATCAGAAATTCCAATATGGCGCCGAATATGAAAAAGATTTCCAAAAAATTGGGAATTTTTTATTCTTATCAATTTTTTTCGAGCTATTAGAATATTGGAATTTTGTTGAAACCTTGCATAATGGTACATAAAATAGTTAAATTTTAAGACAAAATTTTACTTTTATACTCTACATCATTCTAACGACCTCAAAATGGCGTAAACAATGAAAATTTCTTTGAGAAATTTCTGGACGCTCTAACTCAAAAACTACGAACTTTAAAAAAAATGCCTAGAATGAAAAGTTCTTAAAATTCATCAAGCGACATAGTGGAATTTTTTCAAAATTTTTTGATGATATTTTGAGAAATTTTTTTTCAACATTTTGTTCAAAATTGTAATTTATTTACAAAAAATTTAGTGTATTCTCTGATAAATTGTAAGAGTTATTTGTTCTTTGCAATTTTTTCGAAAAGTTGATAGTTTTCGAGGAAATGAATTTCCAATATTATAGTTTAGGATTTTTTCCCCCAAAGAACTATCAACTTTTGGCAAAAATTGCAAAGGACAAAAAACTCGTAGAATTCATAAGTGAATACACCAAATTTTTTTCAGAATTTTTCATAAATACTTGGTGTAGGTTTCTGCAGTCCTACATTTCATACACAAATGTGAAGTATGGCGCCATCTTCGTAAGTCGATCTGCAGCTCTCGCAAAATTCACACAATTAAGTACAATATTGCAAAAATTATGTAAAAAGGGCGATTCCGCCCGTTAATTAATAAATAAAATAAAAAAAAATAAATAAATTATAATTTAAAAAAAAAATTCCTCTACATTTTGCTCACCCGTGTAAAAAAAAAACATAATTTTACGTTTGTGGAAAAGTTTCCATTTTTGCGTAAAACTCCTTTCTTTTCATTTGTCACATTTCATGGATATAAGACTCACACAAACAAAAATATTAAACGAAAATTAATTTTATATCAAATAAATTACTTATTTTTATTTTCATAATCATGTTGAATGTATTGATTGTCCGGATCAGTGACATGTTGGATGAAATAATTTCTTATTAATTAAGTATTTACGCGGTGGGTTATATTTTTTTACATATAATATTATTTTTGTTAAATTAATGTTTTTATTCATAATTAATAAACTATTTAGTTCTGATAATAATGGACATGGTCATCGAAACGTCAAAAAAAATTGGTGTGAAATTATTTCATCCAACATGTCACTGATCCGGACTATCGATGCATTCAACATGATTATGAAATATGTACATTAAGCAACGCCGGATGATAGATTCTCATACACCTATTATCAAATAAATTACTTTTTCAAAACAACTCATTCTTAGCATTTTCTTATAGAAGCTCATAGTTTTAGAGTTAAAGCGTCCGGTTATAAATGAATACGTCTGGTAACCCTAATGAGAATCTTGATGCCCGTGTGCACTCAAAAAACTGATGCTCACTCAGCCTCGTATTTAAATGGAGAGGGTTCGTTCTTTCCAGTGGCGCTCACAGCGCCGTACTCTCATGGTCGGTGCACCATTGTTGATACGGAAAGGCGGGATCCCTATTACCAGCGCACGCGCTGCCCTGACTGTATATGCGCGGACTTTTTTCCGTGCAGGACTCGGTCGTGTTTCTTCCTATCCGTGTAGATTCCAACAGTGTACCCTATATTTTTTATATTTTTCTATATTTTATTTTTTTATTTTTACAAATTCTTTTATGAGCGGATGGATGGATTGACTCCAAAAACTAAGCAGTTCTTAGTTTGGCCAGGTCAAACTGAAAAAAAGATTAATCTTTTTAAAAAAACGGGACGTATATTTTTATCAAACAATAAAATCGCGGAATTACTCACATATATATGTCGGTGTATCGTTTAATCAGTTCTCAAATTCATAAAACCCAGTTCATTAACCAAAAAAATACCAATTTTGAATGAGAAATGTTTATTTTAAACTTTATGTACGCATTTGTAAATGCTACTGTTACATAACCTATAAGTATCAAATCAAAGATGCGTTAATTGACAAATTTTAATCCGCGTAAGTTATCTCGTTCTTGAACCGAATATTGACTAGTGTTGTATGTTTTTTTTTATGTGTGTACCGTATCCGCGTAAGTTATTCCGCATGTGTATAAACTTGTTGTAAACATAAAATATCGGTGTATGATTTCGATTTATTGACGCGAAAGAACGGTAAATAAATGTCACGATTGTAAATTCTCTATGCAGTAATCAACAAAATAAAAGAAAATAGAGAAAATAAGGATTTGTACATCGAGGAAATATTGTGATCCATATCTTGATAACTATTAAAATAGTTACAAACATAGGAACAGAATTATAAAATGAATGAAATACATATTAAATTATTTAAAATGTGACAACCGCATGCTTTTTATAAGACAAATTTGTGGCCACAAGTACTAATTATGGTAAAACCACTTTGAAATATTTGCAAAACGTAAAATCTTGTTTCTGTGGCCAAAATTATCATCAAAAGATGATTTTTTATCTACAATTTTGTTTCGATAGGAAAATTCTCATCGAATGTAGATTTTTGATCTAAAATATTGTTTCGATAGAAAAATTCTCACTGAAATGGAGGTTTTTGATATAAAATGTTTCAATGATAGAACACTCATCGAAAGAAGGTTTTTGATCTAAATCTTGTTTCGATAGTACAAGTCCCATTGGAGAAAGGGTGTTGATGTAAAATCATGTTTCAATAGGAAAATTTACATCAATAGAAAGTTTTTGGACTAAAATCCTGTTTCAATAATAAAGCATTCAGAGAAATAGATAAGTAGTTATTAAAATTGTGACCACCATATAGGTACAATAAATAGGTGACAGACTTTGTATAAATTATTATTTGTTGTTTCGGGTAACAATTTCATTAATTAATTTGTTTACTGGCTTGTAACACATGTCTTATATTAATGTATCTATTTTTCTTTATTTTAAATGTAATGATTATAACATAGGAAATAAATGGTTATTAAAATTATGCTATCCTGTTATATAATGTCCTCAAATTAAGCTTTTATACAAAAGAAATAAATTCATTTTTAATATATATTAATTAAATGACACTGTAACAAGAGCACCGGGGTATCGGACGCTCTTGTTACGGCGAACCGTCTTCATCGGTTGAATAATATATTAATTGTTTAGATTAAATGTTTCAGGTACGATCGCGGAAAGAAAGAGACAGAGAGAGGCGAAGAGAAAGAGAGGAAATGATCGGGAGAGGGGCAAGCGCGAAAAGCTCGGGGGTCGGAACGACGCAAGTCGGCAGATTCGATTTCCTCGAGCCACGCGAGCTTTCCTGTGCGCGAAAAAAAGTTTCGTCGTGACGTTACGCGTGGGTGACATCCAATACATTGGGATTACCGGAGCTTTGGTGGTGGCATCACCAGGAAATGCAAGTACCGGCGTGGCCGTTACAGACGAGATTTTTCCTTCTCTCTTTCTTCCCCTCTCTTTTCGGTTGCGGTCATCCGTTTTTATAATCGGAGGCGCGGTGAAGTTTTCGGCGATACTCCGCATCGTTTATTTTGTATTATATTTTATTTTGTACCGGGTTCCCGGAGTAATTCTATGCGCGAATAAACATAATTATTCTAATTTTTTTTTTTTGGTTAAGAACCGACATCTTTCTTAACGACCTATCCCATCCGCTCCGATAGCGAGTTAGCCGGTGGACGGTTTAGTACGCCGCGGGTTCCTGTCAACCGACAGTCCAAACGGAGCAAGGTCAACCGTGCGGTGGGTGACCTTGACCGGTGAAATCCCGGCGTAGTTAAAATTCGTTACATGGCCCCCTTCAAAAATTAAAAATTTTTCGTGGGTCTAAATTACAACGAAAGATTTTTCAAAAGTGCCGGTTAAATCCGATTAAACTGTTCAGAATTTCAAAAAGTTCGAAAAATTCGAAACAAAAGAAATTTTGAACAAATCGGAGAAAATTGTTTACAGCGAAAATTAAGCGTGCGTAGAAACGAGCACTGTTTACGTTTGCGGCACGTAAACAAAGTGTAAAGCTCGAACAATTCGCCAAATTTAATAACATAGAATGCATTTTAATTTCAGAAATTAAAAGTTTTATATTATTGAATGTTTCGGAATTAAACCGAAAAATTATAAATGCGTTTATTTAATAATTAAAGTTGGCGAATACCAAAAAGAAAAATATTTAAAATTAATTATTTTGAAAATAAAAAATTTAATTATAGTCGTTGGAATTCTCCCAACTACCGGATTTATGAAAGAAATTCCAAAACAAACGATTATAATATTTCCAAAAGAAAATAATTCTGAATGGTAATTCGGAAATAAATATTTCTTTGTCAGAATATTTAATTACAAGTAAAAAATTAATTAGAAAGAGTAAATATATATCAATTTGTCGGTAAAATAGTCCGACAATGGAGACTGACGTTCTCCGGGTCCAAGGACAGCCGGATAGAGGCGTTCCTGACAAGATTGGAGAAATGCCGAGGACCGGCTAATCTATCCGACGAGGAGATGCTGAGCGCGCTGCCGGAGTTATTGACCGGGTCAGCGAAACGCTGGTATAGCGTCGCTAAAAATTCTTGGAGGACGTGGCAGGATTTTTGCACATCGGCAAAACGCTGCTATGGATTTAGCCAACGTGATGCCCAAAGGCTCTGGGCCGAAGCCAATGCCCGCACCCAAGGCATCGACGAACCCGTCCGAAATTACATCGGATGTCTAATGACGCTTTTGGAGTTGTATCCAGCATCGTTGTCGGTAAGCCAAAAACTGGACTTCCTATACCGGAACACGAAACCGGATTTACAATGGCGAGTTCGGATGGATCGAATCCGGACGTTAGAAGATTTTATGGTGGCGGCAGCGGAAGCGGAAAGCGCCGAGGAAGTCCGGAAGAATTACCGGGAACCCCCTCCACCAGAAGGAACTTTGGTGCCAGAAGTGCCTATGGCAAACCGAAGAAGTTTGCCAAGGCACAACAAGTAGCCGCTGTGACCGAGCCGCCGAATAACGAGCTAGGCCAATTTTTAAAGAAACTGGCCAAAATGCGCGAGGAAATGCGCGAAATGAAGGAGCGACAGGCTCGGGATGAATCGAGAAGGCCCAAGTCACAGAAGCCAGATAACAGGAAACCGGCATATACGAAAACGTGGATCAAACAGAACCAACCGGATAAATCGGTAGAGAGAGGATCGGGCCGAAGTAGCCCGAAATACCATCGGGAGGAGCAACCGAGTACACGGAGAGAACGTTGATGGACCTATTGCCCTTCGCGTAGTAGCTCTGCCCCCCATTCCTTTGGTTCGCCTGCTCGCTCGAATTGGGTGACTGAGTCTCCCAAAACACATGGCAGGTGCTAACTCTATTGTTGCCCCACTCGATCGACGATCAGATGCCTCAGTTTGGGTGACCAGATCCCCCAAATTTCGAGAGAAGCTCTACCACATGAACGTTGACATGTCGAACGGCGATTGGCAGCATTGACAGCACTATTGGCTAATGGGATCTCCCAACGTTCTCTCCGTGTACAAGTGGCCGAAAAAGCACGGAGAATGCACGGGGCCACACGTATCGGAATAGTGGTCGAAATTCACCACTTTGGAGAGAGACCTCGCCAACAAGTTCCTCAAGCTCTACCGGGAAACACTTGGTATGCTGGACGTGTCAGTTACCCGGATATACGAAGAAGACATGTCCGAGATGTTCGGGAAACCGATCGAGGAACCAGTAGGTCAGGCCACTACTGCTCCCAGGCCAGTGAATAAGGCCTCAACTTCGCGGAAGTTGACGAATGCACCGGAAAAAGAGGTGGCAACAGTCAGAGCATTATTTGATCCGGGTGCATCGAAGACCGCTGTAGGAAATATCGGTCTACAAATTGTATCGGCCAGTGAAAGCCAAATGACGCCGTATGAAGGACCGAGTGCGAGAGTGGCAGATGGTACACTTTCACCGATTGTGGGGTTAGCCCGGCTACCTTTTAGTATACAAGGAGTCACCCGGCAGATCGAGGTTATGATTATGCCTCGGTTGGAAGTGGATTGCCTCCTCGGGGCGGATTTCGTCCGTATATTTGATACGAGGTTGCAACCACGACAAAATGTCATCCAAGTGAAAGGGACAAATACATAGCACTTGGAGTGCCATTGGAAGTCGGTAGCTTAACTACAGAGAGTCCGACCGAATCAAAGACCACGGGCACAATGAGGTTATCAGAAGCTGCGAGATTTGCTGAAGAAATTTCTTCCGGTAGACAGTACTACTATCGGCTGTACCAATCTGGTAGAGCACGATATTTTGCTGACATCGACAAAACCGGTGAAACAAAGATATTATCCAGTATCTAAGAAGATCGATGAAGAGATGCACCGGCAAGGGGACAAAATGCTGGAGGATGGCATCATTGAACCGTCGACCAGTGGTTGGTCGAGTCCGGTCGTGATGGTCCGGAAGACAAACGGAACATGTCGGTACTGTGTAGACTACCGGAAGTTGAACGCAGTCATGGAAGCAAATGCATATCCAATTCCGTACATGGATACAATCCACCGGAAACTGCAACGAGCGCGTTACATTTCAACGCTAGATTTGAGTAGCGCGTATCACCAGATCCGGATGACGGCATTCACAGTGCCCGGAAAAGGACTGTTCCAGTTTAGGAGAATGCCGTATGGATTAACAGGAGCATCGGCTGCGTTTCAAGCTCTCCTGGATTCGCGGCCCGGAGTTAGACCCACATGCGTTTGCTTATCTGGACGATATAATTATCGTCACTGAAACGTTTGAGAGCCATTTGTACTGGCTAAAACACGTTTTAGAGAAAATATTGGGTGCCGGACTGACGGTGAACCGGGTGAAAAGCAATTTCTGCCGGGAGGAAATAAAATACCTCGGAGTCATAGTCAATGAACATGGCTTCAAACCGGACCCGGACAAGATAGCTCCAATATTGGATTATCCGGCCCCGAAAAATCTTAAGCAGATTCGGAGATTTAGGGGCATGGCATCTTGGTACCGGAAATTCTTACAAGACTTTGCCACGGTAGCCGAGCCATTAACCTATCTGACCAAGAAAGGTGTTCGGTACATATGGTCCGAAGATCGTCACATCGCATTTGAGAAAATTAAGGCGATGATTGCTACGGCTCCGGTATTGCAAAGACCGGATTTCACACCGGATTTCACCGGCTTTCAACTGCGAGTGCCGGTAAAACGCGGGCCCGGACGGTCACGAAAGTTAGTTGCGACCACGATTGAACAGGCTCGAGGGGATAAAATCGAATCGCGAGATGGAACTGGGGGTATTAACAACGCATCGCGACGGGTGACTCGGGCGACCCGGTTAAACGCGAGAAGGTAAACTAACCGAATTTTAATCGATGGTTCCATTTTTCTTTTCCAGAAGCGGAAGAAAGCCGGCTGGCCAATCCCGCGGCCGCAGCGTGGGAGCCGTTGGCAGAAGCCCTGCAGGAGGCCCGCACACGTGAGCGGGAGGCCGAAGAGACGAGGTTGAAGGCGTTCGCTAGCCTCCGGGGCTACTGCGCCCGACATGGGGTGCAGGGGCACCCAGATACCGCGGCGTGGGTGAAAAGGGTGGACGGCTTCCAGAAGAAACGTACATTCTACGATACCTGGTATGCAGAGTACCAGGCCGAGCAAGCCAGGAAGGAGGCACGGGTGAGCGAAGAGAGGCGCCGCGCCAAGGAAGCGACGGAGACGGCTCGACGCCACCTCCAACGCGCGGAAGCCCGAGAGCGAGCCGCAGAGGAAGCGACATACCAACTCCGACAACAGGAGCGCCGTAGTTTGGCAGACCGGATAGCCCGGTACCAGCAGGGCCAATAAGTCACCGGCAAGACCGGCTTCCCCGGCAATACTGGCGGCTAATTAATAGCCGGATAATTCTAATGGCCTAACGGCCCCTACTTTGTACAGGGTGGGGACCTTAAACCCTTTAAAATATAAAAGTTGGGGAAACAAAGAGGAGAGTAATGATTCACCTATCCTCCTTCCCATCCTTACACTGTTATTTATTTATTTATTTTTTCCTTTTTGATCGTTGTGATTTTTATTTTTTTATTTTTCTCTCCCAATAGCCTGATCATGTACATAACCGACTTGTCTGTACGCAAGGTCGAGTCGGTACCGCTCCCGGTACGCTATCGGACGCTCTTGTTACGGCGAACCGTCTTCATCGGTTGAATAATATATTAATTGTTTAGATTAAATGTTTCAGGTATGATCGCGGAAAGAAAGATACAGATAGAGGCGAAGAGAAAGAGAGGAATCGATACGAAAACAATATTTAAAATGTAATTATTTATTACCTATCTTTTACGACAATAATAACTGTAAAACAATTTTGGTCATAATTACTTCGTTCTTTCTAACCTAATATTTTCTATTAATATTACAATAACTGCTTCCTATGTTTCTATGCAGTAATTTGTGAGGAATAAACTGATTTTTGTAGGGTACAATGTCGGAAGCTACACGGAAAGGAAGAAACGCGACCGAGTCCTGTCTACGCAGCACTAGTTACTGCGTGGCCGTTTAGCAAATACTTTTTATTTCAACTCGCTATAACTCGGTCAATTTTGAGAATTTTGAAACGAATATAAATTGAAATTGTTCATTACAGTTTCCCAGATCTAGTGCAGAAAGAAAAAATGATATATCTTAATAAATAAAAAAGGTATTCATTTCTTAATAAAGATACAGATAGAGGCGAAGAGAAAGAGAGGAAACGATCGGGAGGGGGGCAAGCGCGAAAAGCTCGGTGATCGGAACGACGAAAGTCGGCAGATTCGATTTCCTCGAGCCACGCGAGCTTTGCTGTGCGCGAGAAAAAGTTTCGTCGTGACGTTACGCGTGGGTGACATCCAATACATTGGGATTACCGGAGCTTTGGTGGCGGCCGTACAGACGAGATTTTTCCTTCTCTCTTTCTTCCCCTCTCTTTACGGTTACGGTCATCCGTTTTTATAACCGGAGGCGCGGTGTAGTTTGCGGCTATACCCCGCATCGTTTATATTGTATTATATTTTATTTTGTTCCGGGTTCCCGGAGTAATTGTATGCGCGAATAAACATAATTATTTTTATTTTTTTTGTTTTGGTTAAGAACCGACATCTTTCTTGACGACCCATCCCATCCGCTCCGATAGCGAGTTAGCCGGTGGACGGTTTAGTACGCTGCGGGTTCCTGTCTATCGGCAGTCCAAACGGAGCAAGGTCAACCGTGCGGTGGGTGACTTTGACCGGTGAAATCCCGGCGTAGTTAAAATTCGTTACACACATTTTGCCCATTTATTTTATTATATGTTAATATTATATTACATATTACAATGCACATTTCGCTATATAACAACAGTAAAAAATAGGTTTGTGTAAGTAAATTACTATTAACCTACATGAAGTAATAACACGTATGTACATTTTTTCCACTTCTTATGAACTGCAATTAAAACATTTAAGGGGGCTAGTTCCTGAATTTTCAACCACGTAAAGTAATGATTAAGAAAAACTAAAATATTTATTTTTCTGATACAATGTTGGCTAGAAATCACACGAGAAAGAAAAAAACGTTTTAGTGTTTTTTATTACATTATTCGCAAGGGAAAGAATATTTTTTGAACTACAAAAAATATTGATAATTACTATATTATTTTGTTTCTCAGTGTGTCCTTAAGAATAAAGAATATGGATTTTGAAAATTTGTTAAAAATTACAATTTAAAAAATTCAGAAAGAATCGTTAAATATTTTTTTCACCACACTGGGACGAAAGCAGCAATTTGCCTCCCGCAAGCGGGCGGAAAGTTACTTCTTTTCCTCCCTGTCATGAAGAAAAATCGTATACTTCCCTCGTTGAGTAATACACTATTTCTTGTTCACGTTATTTTTTACCCATGGATAAACTTACGTGAACTTTAATATAAGCTTGTTTGAAGAATGCATTACTTAAATATAATGCTCATGCAGATTAAATAGTAGCACTCGTTACTCAATAAATTAGTTGTACCTGTGTTTGATTCCTTGTTTTCCGTAATAAGACGGAATTTAATAATTTTTTTCTTTAATTTAAGTACTTATCATAAATACCTAAAAACATTTTCTCTCTTAAAAAATGCAAAGCATATTTAAAGAGTGAAGTCTGTGGTTGTATATCACAGTTTTAAATTGCCTGTGCTTTATTAAAATCAACAGCAAATACCTGGAGGAGATAAGGAGACTAATACATCTTCTATGAACCACCCGTATTGTAATCTCTTCAAACTCTTTTGACCTGAACGCATTTAGTAAATACTTCATTTGAGTGTGGATATGCTTGTTATAATACCATAATGCAATTCTAATTTACAAAACTGTATGTGTTTCTGTGAGTTGTGATTAAAATAAAAACATGTGTCAGGAAGACGAACCAATAAACCTAATAGCAACGAATAATCTCTGCGGAAAATAACAGAATTTCAGTTCTTGGTCAACATTGCGAAAAATAACGTCGGCAAAGGATAATAAACATTACTTAGTTCAATTAAAAGAAAATATGTAGTAAATGCATTGTTTACAATATCTATAACAAACTGAAAATGTGTATTACTGTTTTTAACTAAAATAACCAATTATATTAGTTATGAAACTCCTATTTTAGATATTCCTTTATCCAAAATAAATGTGCGAAGTAAACAATAGATTGCGATTAGAATTGTCAATATTCGAACTAACAGCAAATACTTGGAGGAGATAAGAAGACGAATTGACATCTTATTGACCACCCCTAAATCTCGTTCAACCCGATTGACCCGAACTCATTTA
This sequence comes from Trichopria drosophilae, assembly GCA_030407085.1. Classification (NCBI taxonomy): domain Eukaryota; kingdom Metazoa; phylum Arthropoda; class Insecta; order Hymenoptera; family Diapriidae; genus Trichopria; species Trichopria drosophilae. Next base: position 107,702,097 of record CM059586.1, read on the forward strand.
GTAAAAGTACCTGCTTTGAGTGTGGATATGCTTATTACCTATTAATAGTACTATAATGCTATTTTAATTTTCTAAACGGTACGTTTTTCTGAGAATTTTCATAATGACAATTTATATGTATCTACGCTGCTACATATACCTGACATTCTACCATAGCGTAGGTTATTCGCCGATATGTTAACACAATATTTATTCGCCATCTAATGACAATAACGAGATACGAGCATGGCGAAACGAAACGATCCTCCAAATTTGAAATCATCTACTTGCATAAAGAACTAAATTTCTTGAATTAAGGAAATATTTCCTGAAATTAAAAAAATTCTTGATTCGGTTCAAGTCATCGAGCAGAGTAAATTGATATTACGAAGTAAATGTTTATTGCTTTCAAATAAATATGTATTCGAAGAAAAAAATTATGTTATGTAGAGGAACAACCAGATTTCTTAGATCAAGCAAATATTCACTGGAACTTAAGATTTTAAATAAATAATCAACCTCGTTTAGAACATACATAAATATCATTAAAAAGTTTATTTAACTTATCAGAAATAACCAAAAAATACGAAAACAATATTTAAAATGTAATTATTTATTACATATCTTTTACGACAATAATAACTGTAAAACAATTTTGGTCATAATTACTTCGTTCTTTCTAACCTAATATTTTCTCTTAATATTACAATAACTGCTTCCTATGTTTCTATGCAGTAATTTGTGAGGAATAAACTGATTTTTGTAGGGTACAATGTCGGAAGCTACACGGAAAGGAAGAAACACGACCGAGTCCTGTCTACGCAGCACTAGTTACTGCGTGGCCGTTTAACAAATACTTTTTATTTCAACTCGCTATAACTCGGTCAATTTTGAGAATTTTGAAACGAATATAAATTGAAATTGTTCATTACAGTTTCCCAGATCTAGTGCAGAAAGAAAAAATGATATATCTTAATAAATAAAAAAGGTATTCATTTCTTAATGCAGAACACAATTTGTGTTTTTATACATTCAGGCGCTTCGTTTATTGAGCGAATTTCAAGCATCCGAAAACTTTCAGCGAGAAAGTTGTTCATTAAGGTATGAACAAATTTTCTGGAAAGTTTCATTTCCATTGCAAAGTCGACTTTTAGTCAACCCATGTTGTCTGGGCAATAAATATGAAAACAATATTTAAAATGTAATTATTTATTACATATCTTTTACGACAATAATAACTGTAAAATAATTTTGCCATAATCACTTCGTTCTTTCCAATCTAATATTTCCTCTTAATTTTACAATAACAGCTTCCTATGTTTCTATGCAGTAATTTGTGAGGAATAAACTGTTTTTCGCAGGGTACAATGTCGGAAACTACCATGATATCTCGAGCCATTGTAACTGCAGGCATGAGCAGGCTTAAACCCTCCCATTATCGTCACGTGAAAGTCTTGCTGGCTTTCACCGCACCTGATTGGTCGCCCCCTTCTTCCATTATTTCTAACCATGACCCTTCCAGTCGCACTGATTATAATAGTTAATATCTCAGTGGACTTCATTGCTTAAACATCTACTATGTGTATCCCATTTGGACAAGGGGGTGAACCCATCGAACCAGCGAGATCTATCATCGATCAGGAAGAAGAGGATTTAATTGATGAGCTCTGCCTGATAATAGAGGAAATGGAGGCAGAAATCGAAGAAAATGACGACATCGAAGACCTCCCCAACAACCTGGATATCAGCAACTCCGAGGCCTTTGACGTCAGTTCCGTCGAAGACGACAAAGGATACGAAGCGGATGACGAAGATGGCAACCATGGAAGAAATACTAAGCGGCGAAAATTATGTTAAATATCTAAAAACATAAAACTATCAGATGAGAAAAAACTAAGTCGCCCAAGAAAAGGCTATAAAGCAAAGACGAAGATGGTAGTGAATGATAGGAAGAAAATAGCTAATTAAACTATTTCTGAAAATAGATATGGCGTGGACTTTGTCCGATTCTTCCATTTAGCTCCATTTAAATTTCCCATCTTCAATTTGCTGTAAATTTTAGCCTGTCGGACAAAGTTTCCACGTCAACTCCGCCATAGCCGGTCCCAAGCCCGGTTGAGAAAGGAGGAGGGTCACGTAGAATTTTGTTTCGTATAGATTTCCCGTTAGAAATCAAAGTTTGCCATGAGATATTAATAAACTAACTTCACCGAAAAACCCGTATTCTAACTTTTAAGTATACCCTACTCTATCTTAATGATTAAATATACAGTACGAAAATATTTTCTTAACCCATTACGTACCAAACGGACGAAAAATTGTCGTTGATTTTGATGTTGTTTTTTTGTATGAAAAAGAGAATAAAAAAAATCGGCACAACCAGTTTCTGATGTAAAATTTATCGCTCTTTCAGAATCTGTGGTCAAAATATATTAATAATAAATATTGAAAAAGTTATAAACAATTAAACAAAAAAAACATGATTTTTCGAGAAAATATTGCTTTATAACCCTTGACTTCGCATGGAAAATATCATTGAATTTCCTTACGCGCATAAAATTTTGCGTCCATAGACCCTCAGCTATAAGCTCATACAGTTACTTTTTCTAAATTTCAAAATGGCGCGCGACAACATGGCGTGGAAGCCTAAAATAATGATCCATAAAATCACTATGGTGCCTGAAATTTTAAAAACAATTTAAATCGCTTCAAACTTGTTACTCGGGGGTTTTTGGGGTCGCTGATTACGAATTTGAAGTCAGTTTTCGAAAATTCAAGATGGCGAAGCCAATATGGCGGACTATTTTTTTGAAATTTGTTACTCGGGGGTTTTTGGGGTCATTGATTATAAATTCGAAGTCAGTTTTAGAAAATTCAAAATGGCAGAGCCAACATGGCGGACTAACTTTTTGATATTTGATGAAATCGTTTGAAATTTGTTACAAATTTTTTGACGGATATGAAACGTATTCTGTATAGAAAAATATTGAAAATATTTGACCGTCATGCCGCATCCGCCAGTTTGAATTGCGAATTCAAAATTGTATTCTCGAAAACTGACTTCAAATTCGTAATCAGTGACCCCAAAAACCCCCGAGTAACAAATTTCAAAGGATTTCATCAAATTTCAAAAAATTAGTCCGCCATATTGGTTATTGTCAATAGATATCTAATAAATATTGTGTTAACATATCCGTGAATAACCTACGCTATGGTAGAATGTCATGTATGTGTAGCAGCGTAGATACATATAAATAGTCATTATGAAAATTCTTAGAAAAACGTACCGTTTAGAAAATTAAAATAGCACTATAGTACTATCAGTAGGTAATAAGCATACCCGTATAACACAATGCTCCTATTAAGCTCACTGCGTATTCAATTTAAGAAGCTTCCTGGAAGCTCACACTGTTGCGCCAAAAAAGTACACTGGGAGTAACGTCAGTAAGCTTTCACAAATTTGCACATTTGAAGTCCTGTACGAACTTATTTTAAACTCCCATGAACCATTGTAAGAGTTCCTTTCGAACTTCATTTTGGCTCTCTTAAAGCGACAGTCAATATTTTAATGTAAAAATAGACATCTTGAAAGAAGCTCCGTGGACGTTACGGCACGGAGACTCCTTTGAAAGTGCCGTTTGACGTTACGGGAGAGTTACGTCGCAGGTTGAAATTGCGGGCCGTGGTGTAATGCGGGCCGCTATTGTGTTTTATTTCGCATTTCGTTGATGTCCGAGTCTATTCGCTGTGCACGCGCTAAGCTCTATACAAGACTATATACAACTGATACCTACTTGATACCAAAATAAGAACAAAGTGAGTATAATTCTACAAATTGTATATATATGTCTTCCCCCCCCCCCACCCCCCCCCCCCCCCACCCCCCCCCCCCCCCACCCCCCCCCCCCCCCACCCCCCCCCCCCCCCACCCCCCCCCCCCCCCACCCCCCCCCCCCCCCACCCCCCCCCCCCCCCACCCCCCCCCCCCCCCACCCCCCCCCCCCCCCACCCCCCCCCCCCCCCACCCCCCCCCCCCCCCACCCCCCCCCCCCCCCACCCCCCCCCCCCCCCACCCCCCCCCCCCCCCACCCCCCCCCCCCCCCACCCCCCCCCCCCCCCACCCCCCCCCCCCCCCACCCCCCCCCCCCCCCACCCCCCCCCCCCCCCACCCCCCCCCCCCCCCACCCCCCCCCCCCCCCACCCCCCCCCCCCCCCACCCCCCCCCCCCCCCACCCCCCCCCCCCCCCACCCCCCCCCCCCCCCACCCCCCCCCCCCCCCACCCCCCCCCCCCCCCACCCCCCCCCCCCCCCACCCCCCCCCCCCCCCACCCCCCCCCCCCCCCACCCCCCCATTTCTACATAATTTCTCGACGATGTGGTTATTTATATTATTTTTATATGATTTTTTGAAGTCGTTAATAGTGAAAAAATCACTACTTTTTTCATTTTAAGGCTTCCGTATCGATTACCGTGTTAGATACGACAAAAATTCACCAAACCTTTTTTGTAGAGCATAAAATTTCCCACAAAAAAGTCACTGACAGCTATAGTCTAATGTTAATAGATACGTCACGAATAAGATAACTATCTCTGTTCTAAAATTTCAATGATTTTTTTTCAATAACTTCCGATATTTTGCATGCCGTACATATTAACATTAGACTATGGCTCTCAGTGACTTTTTTGTAGGAAATTTTGTGCTCTACAAAAAAGGTTCAGTTCATTTTTGTCGTATCTAACACGGTAATCAATACGGAAGCCTTAAAATGAAAAAAGTAGTGATTTTTTCACTATTAACGACTTTAAAAATCATATAAAAATAATATAAATAACCACATCGTCTAGAAATTATGTAGAAATATTCTTAAAGACATAAGAAAAGTATACCTATTTATAGAAAAAAAAATTTGAGGATTTGAAATTTTAATTGTCATTTTACGTCTTTACTCGCGGTTTGCTGGCCAGTGGGAAGCTATTTTAGCTGGACAATCTCGCTGAAGCGACGTTCTATTTTTTTCCGTGTACACGGAGAATCCCGTTGTAGATAGTCGGCTAGCACCGACGACTCGACTCATCGTTTTCGACTCCGAGCGCTGCCTTTGAACCATTGGCGGGAGCACTCTCGTAGCTCGAACGCTCGGAAGCCTGGCGTCAGTGCGCCGCTTACGCCGCAACGAGGATGGACTGCAACGTCTCTCTCGTTGCAGGTCAATAAAATACACAAAATTCAGTTTTCTGATATGAGAATACAATTTCATGCAATGTGTTAATTTTACTAAATTTGCATTAATTTTAAAAATTGTAGTTGTTATTGAATTTAAATAATCTTTTCTTCATAATTTTGATTTATTTTCATATTTGTGTCTTTATAGCGCATTCTCCTGGTTTTTCTTCATCAATGTTTACCTTATTAATTTTTAGTTCATTTTAGTTAAGTTAAATTTATTTTATAAAATATCATTACGATTTAATAATCATAAAATTTGAAGTTATGAAACGGAAGGAATTAATTGCTTCAAGATGATTGTGAGCTGGAATTTAATTTTCAGTTTTGAGATGGAATTTTGGAATTAATACTTTTAAACGTCCTTTCGGAAATATATTACAGGTTGGACAGTAATGTCAGATATATAAGCTGTATGATTTACTTGATTGATAAGCCAAATAATTTGCTATTCTGATCCTTATCTTAAAAAGAAAAAGAATTATTTCATGCTCGCATCCTCGTTATTTGGATTAATTCATTTAAAAAGGAAATAGTTAATTTTAAAAGGGATAATAGTTAACTTGAAGGCCTCTACGTTTTATTATTGTATGCACATATGCATTTCAGAGTCATATTTCCAGTGGATCGTTAAAAATCCATGATAGACATACCATATAATGTCCACTAAAACGATTATGGCGTTGAAATTTGTTGAGAATCTCAAATGTTGTCTAAATTTTTAATTACGAAATATAATAATAATATACTCAGTTTGCTTGAATTATGTAAACAGAATGGTTGTAAGAACAGAAATTGCCAAACTAATTTTGTAGATTAGAAATGAAAGATTAAATATGAAAAAACGAATGCCAAAGTTACTGAAACCATTACGAGAAAAAAAAAACAAAACATTAAAAGGGTCTATTTTAATACAATATAATTAAATTATAATAATATGAAAGCTAGCTAATAATTTTATATAACAAACATTTCTATTAATTGGAATAATATTAAACTGTATAAATCTTTGTCACTTCTCAATCAATTCTCTGAAAATTGTCTTTAAACCGATTATGTAGAAAAACCAACGATTTAATTAGTTTAATTTTTTAGGAGTAAAGTTGTTCCACTTCATAGGTTACGTTGAAAAGAACCGGATACAAAAGCGTATGTACACTGGAGAAATAAAATAATACATTACATAGAACAATCACTAATGAGTATTATCTGTTTAATTATAAGACAATAAAAATTTTTATTAAAGCCCATTGACAAACGCTGACATCCATTTTACCATAGGGCAATATCGAATATAATTTATGGAATTATGTCATCAATCAATTTGGTATACTTTATGAAATGATTTACAAATTTACGAGTAGAATAAATGCAAGAAATAAGTAGCAATTATTCATAGAATTTTGAATTTAAATAGAAAAGATATTTCTTAAATGTTTCTTTTCCATATTCAAAATCCTCAAAAGAAGAATAGATTAAAATTATAAAGTAACGATTAATGAAATTTGATCACATTATGAAAATACAGTTTATAAAATTAGTGCAAAATAATGAAGTAATTACGTAAATTATAACAGCATGCACACAATACAGTAAAATTAACACATTGCATGAAATTGTATTCTCATATCAGAAAAGTGAATTTTGTGTATTTTATTAACCCAAAAGTAGATTTTAATGGTGAAATAGAATCAAGAAATAAATAAAAATGATTCATTAAATTCCTGCTTTAGATAAAAAGATATACGACGCTGAAGCTGGCAGCCGCGAGCAGCAGCCATACGAAGCGCGCCCAGGGGCGAAACAGAGCGCGCGGGGCCCCTATGAAAATTTAGCGAAATAAAGGCCGTTTAAAACGTTTAAATGTCCTGGTCACCTCAGGAACTGTATTGGAAATGAAAGTCATGTTATAGAAACGCTAATAATAATGTTTAAATTAATATTGTTTATATCGATTTCCATAATATGCCTCTAACTTCTGCAGGAAATTGTTTATAAAGCTTAAATTTTGCAGAGATCTCAGAAACAAGGTCAGAAATAATAAAAATATCGTTTCCAAACAATACGCAAGTAGCAACAATGTTTAAATTAATATTGTTTATATCGATTTCCATAATATGCATGTAACGTTCGCAGGAAATTGTTTATAAAGCTGAAATTTTGCAGAGATCTCAGAAACAAAGTCACAAACAATAAAATTATCGTTTCCAAACAATACGCTAGTAGCAACAATGTTTAAATTAATATTGTTTATATCGATTTCCATAATATGCATCTAACTTCTGCAGGAAATTGTTTGTAAAGCTTAAATTTTGCAGAGATCTCAGAAACATGGTCAGAAACAATAAAAATATCGTTTCCAAACAATACGCAAGTAGCAACAATGTTTAAATTAATATTGTTTATATCGATTTTCATAATATGCTTGTAACTTTCGCAGGAAATTGTTTATAAAGCTGAAATTTTGCAGAGATCTCAGAAACAAAGTCACAAACAATAAAATTATCGTTTCCAAACAATACGCTAGTAGCAACAATGTTTGAATTAATATTGTTTATATCGATTTCCATAATATGCATGTAACTTTCGCAGGAAATTGTTTATACATCTCAAATTTTGCAGAGATCTCAGAAACAAGGTCAGAAATAATAAAAATCTGGTTTCCAAACAATACGCTAGTAGCAACAATGTTTAAATTAATATTGTTAATAATTATGAATATAACATGCAACTAAGTGATACAGGAAATTGTTCATAAACCTGAAATTTTACAGAGTTTTTATGAATAGTATTAGAATGAAGAAATATAGTATTAGTGCATTACAGGAGACTAATATGAATGCTTAAAATAACTGGTGTTAAATGGTACTAAATCTTACTCGGATCTCGCGTTACCCAGGCCCAACCACGTGGAGGTACCGAGTTTTTAGGCCCTTTTTTTTTTTTATTTTTTTTTTTTTTTTTTTATTTTTTTATTTTTTTTTTATTTATTTTTTTCTTAATTTTTTGTAGGTTTTTATTTTCATTTTTTTTGCAACGAACGTGTTTTAAAATATACATTAACTAAGCTGCAATATTAAAACTAAGCTAGTTGAAGAACTGGCTGCAGAATTCCATTGTAGATTTATATTTTTTAGGAATATTTTTAAGTTTCCCTAGGCTTTTCATTTCTTTTAAACGTTTCGGGGTATCAATGGCATTTAGCATACTGGTCAGCAACTTTGTTCTCCGTACTTCATCTTTTTTTGCCACATTTTGTCGCAGAATTGTATGTGCAATGTTTTTTCTTATTTTATTCATATCTTTTTCTGAAAATTCAAAACATTTCCCACTGCATACAATATACGCCCAAGTACAAATGTGCGGCCCGCAATTTCCTCCCTTACTGTTGTGGGTCGTTTGGGATGGATTGTCCGTAGGGATGTACAATTTCCACTTAGACCAATTTATTGAATCATTAGCGAATGTGTTTATAAATGCAAAGGTATTTTCTATTAATTTACCTGGAGGTTGCATGTGCAAGGAATCCAAATAAATAAACATATTTTTCTTGACATTTATAATGAGTAATGTCCAGTGGTTACCATGGAACACTGGTAACAACCAGACGTGAATATTCCACAATGACGCAGATAATGCCCATTTTTCGTACCCTCTACTCACGGCTTCCTTGTCAAGCAAACTTTCCACCATAAATGTCTCAAACGAAATAATTTTTTTGCCCGTATCGTTCGCCGCGGATGTTAGTATAGCAAAGTATGCATTAATTATATTATCGTCTAACCAAATATTCGGTTGCAATGTTCTTAACGAATCGGCATTTAAAATTATTCCCAAGACATTTCTGGTGATGTTTGGAAATCCACTTGGATATTCGGATTCCATGTCGGTAAGGTTTCCGATTATATTGACTTCTTTTGTAGAAGGTTGCAGAGCATCATTTTTAGGAATATTGTCATGTTTAACTTTTGCAAATTTTAAGGAATCACAAGTACGTGGACATTTGAAAAAAGAATTTATAGTCGTCTTGTTTTTCTTTTTACGATCCCACGTGGAGACGGCAAGATCTGCATCATGTTCTTGTTCAATTTCTATTGCGCAAACTTCCGTCTGATTTTCTTGATCCACGTTCTCGTCCTCGCGCTTATCGTTTACAATTTTTGTTTGTTTTCGTTTCGTTTGCGTCGTAAGCTTCAACAAATTCGCACGACTCTTTTTAGTACATTTCTTGACGGGTTCTAAATCTTGACGTTCTTTCTTTAATCGTCGATTTTCTAACACTCGGGTCGTTTTCAAGCCAAACAAGCGCTCTTTGACTTGTCCAGGATACATAGATGCCATTGTGCGAATGAACCTCGCTGCAGGATTTTTCATTTTCCAGTCGAAAACGTTTTCCTTCATCATTTTCCACCAATTTTCAGCACTTGCATTGGTATCTCTTAATATACCGAAACGCTTAATTATAAGTGCCGACCATAAAGGAAAGTATGGCATCAAAAAATTTAATAAATATGTTACGAAATCTGGAGAATAAAGGGAATTTTTTTCTGTCGCTATGTTGGTTTCTGAATGTACGTTTTCTTTTATGCTCTCAAACTCTTTGAAGTAAGGTGACGATTTTCTTGTTGTTAGCCAGTCTTCAGATTCGTCATTATCTGAAAAATTATGCAAATCGGCTGTAAAATTAGTGGTCGAATCGGCTCCAAAATTCGGGTCGAGGTCCACATTGTCCTCTGCAATGAATTGCTCCACTTCATCAAAGTCAACGACTTGATTTGGAAAATCAAATAACTTGATTACGCAGCAGAAGATTTTACGGGCTTCGTCCATATTTGCACAATGAATGAATTTTGTGATTTTGAATTTTCTTAAGGTAGTTTTAATGAGATGTGCTGAACATATGTGGACGATAGTGACATCGCCTAATTTCTTTCGCTCAGCTAAATCTTCATGTGTTGCATGTAGATAAGTCGATAGGTTAACGCCATTGAATGCTCGTAACACCGACTGAATAAGGGCGAGACAAAAGTCAGTTTCTACTTTATGTAGATACGGTTTTGGACAGCCCATTTGTTTCAAATCATATGCAAGTAAGTCAAGGCAGTGAGTAATTGGGCATATATTATGTACCGATGATATCATCTGCACAATCGGTAGAGCACAATAATCCTCACATCCCGGAAGAACTAGAGCATATACTTGAATCTGGCTATTTACATGTGGAGGAGCTTTAACTACTTTAGCCGTGGAATCAAAAAAACCAAAAACTGGACCATCTTCCCGCATTCCCATAATTAAATTTAGAACGTCTTCTGCGTAAACAATGACATAAAAAGGATGCACTGAGATATGCTGAATAAAACCTTGCACATGTTTTCCTTTTATTTCAGCTTTCTCTTTTTGGCATTCTTTGAAAAGGTCTATTATTTCATCTTTATCGAGATCATATCTACAATTGTTCTCGCTTGATACCTTTTGAAGTATTGTCGAGTCCAAGGCATCATTCTTATTTCCAGCCAGCAGCACATCATTGCTAACTTCCTTCGCCATTTTAAATTTCAATTGACTTGGAGTATAAATCTGTAGTTCTTTGGCCACTAATTTGCGATTTTTATTTTTCAAAAATCTGCGACGACTTTCATTGGCCGAGTGGTCAATGGGCCGTGTAAGGAGAACATTAACCTCTATATCCTGGAACGGAACTCCGATTTTTTCAGAAACCGTAAATTTAAAGTGCGTACAAGATGAAATAGTGCAATGAGCACTGCACTGAAATGCAGGGGCATGGCGATGATTACCTTGATGAACATACGCAGTTTTATGCCATTTAAAAGAAAGTACACACAAAGGATAAATTTTCTTAAATGAATCATTGAAAGCATCTGTCCAGCCAGCATGCATTTTACCCCCAGAGTTCCAAAATTCCTACCAGAAAATCCTAGGTAATATTATAGATGGTCCTACAACGACAGTATTGTTTCTGAATGTCTTTTTAATAGAAATAATCTTCGGCGTTGTTACGGCGTTATTGGAATCGCTATTTCTTTGACCACTATAGTTAGGAACATCATAATTTTTCGTCTCATTGCCATTGATAATGATTTTTTCATTATCGACGATATCGGAATTTGGCATCACGTTGGAGTCACTGCAGGTAATTGGAACGTCACAAGAATCAAAATGAATCGTAATTTCAGAATCAACAGCAATGACTTTCTTGACAGGGGAAACAAGAACACTAGGCATGGCACAACTTGAGGTACTTTCTTCGCAGGGTAATTCAGATAATAAACCATTGATGTGATGAACGGATATTTCATTATCAGAAGAATTTGTGACCTGTGATAAATCATCAAATCTTTTGTTTGTTGCGATATTGCGATGTTTTTCTTGAAGAAGAATTCTTCTAATGTTGTCTACGTTCCTACGGAACATTTGATAGCACTTTCCAACATGAGCACGAATAGTTTTAATATTTTTACCTGGCATCACCTTCATACAAAAAACCTCCCAAAAACACCCTTTTGTTTGCCATGACGATTTCAGTAATAATTTTATTGTATCATCAACATTAAGCCCATCAAAATGTGTGGCAATATTTTTTGCCAGTAATTGTAGAGAAATAAACATCACAAATAACGATGAATCTAGCAAAACTATAATAGGCCTCCGAACAGGGCTCAATTACCAATATTTCTGCTAGGGAAACTATATAACAAATAGATAAAACTGTCTACCTCAGTATTCACAAAATTTCCAACGGAAACCAAAATTTGAAATGAAATGCAGGAAAGCAATTTTACAAACGGGAGGAAGTGGTATAATAATAATCCCAAAATCGAAAATTGAACGTGGCAGCGTTTTCAGCAATCGAAAGGGAAAAATAAATTCCATGCATTTCAAAGCAAAAATCAAATGCATTTAAGTTTTAGTTATATTCTGAGAAACACATATCAGTTGCGAGAATATTATCATCATATGAAGAAAAAATGACGACGCCCCCACACGGTAATAAGCCTATGGAAAATGAATGATGATCAGAATAAGACGATCAGCGTAGGTTGTTACCATAGCAACAGCTTTTAGTCAGAACTGTGCAATTTCAATGGGAATCGAACATCAATGAAACAATTTTTAAAAAACAGCATTTTTCTTATTTCTAAAACAATTTATAAAACCTATGAAGAATGTCACTAAAATTTCCTAACAAATACCTTTTACAGAAAACGATATTCTGCCGTCGAAAGACGAAATGCCAGCATTATGTAATGTCAGCATTTAATACGTAAGCTACTAGTACCCAATTGAAAACTATTCCAGGAATTCAAAATTATTTGTATGGAGTAAATTAGGAGTTTATACGGCATCTTTCCGTAAGGGTTAGTCAAATAACATAAAAAGACAGGATATTCTATTAAGGAAATCGATATAAAAATTATTAATGTAAACATTATTGTTAATCGAGAATGGTGTCGAAACAATATTTATATATCTCTATAAAATATCAGCTTTATAAACAATTTCCTGCAGAAGTTACATGCATTTTATATTGATAATTATAAACAATATTAATTTAAACATTGTTGCTACTTGCGTATTATTTGGAAACGATATTTTTATTGTTTCTGACCTTGTTTCTGAGATCTCTGCAAAATTTCAGCTTTATAAACAATTTCCTGCGAAAGTTACATGCATATTATGGAAATCGATATAAACAATATCCATTTAAACATTGTTGCTACTTGCGTATTATTTGGAAACGATATTTTTATTGTTTCTGACCTTGTTTCTGAGATCTCTGCAAAATTTAAGCTTTATAAACAATTTCCTGCAGAAGTTAGAGGCATATTATGGAAATCGATATAAACAATATTAATTTAAACATTATTATTAGCGTTTCTATAACATGATTTTCATTTCCAATACAGTTCCTGAGGTGACCAGGACATTTAAACGTTTTAAACGGCCTTTATTTCGCTAAATTTTCATAGGGGCCCCGCGCGCTCTGTTTCGCCCCTGGGCGCGCTTCGTATGGCTGCTGCTCGCGGCTGCTAGCTTCAGCGTCGTAAAGATATGTATAGAAGATATTTTTTGTTTTCATGAAAAATATATTGAAATTATAAAAAAAAAAAAAGATTCATGAAATTATATCATACGAAAATGCGATTTTGAAAATGAATGCGGATTTATAGCTCGGGCGGTAACGTACTAGACTACGAAGTCGTAGGTCGTGAGTTCGATCCCCGGCTGGGCAATTTTTCGAAATTGTTTACAGGCAGCAGTTCGCTATGTGTAAGACGAACCACGCTGTCTGTTTGGCATTTTCGAGGTATTGTCTTCAGGCGGAAATCGAGCCATGGCCGATGCTGTACTTAATGTGGGTTTCTGCAGTTTCCTACATTCTCGACAAATGTGAGTATGGCGCCATCTAAGACGACCTGCAGCTCTCGCAATGGTGCTCACCTGTACCCGGACAAGCTCCCTGGGAGCTTTTGGGACACCTCGATCGAGGTGGAAGGTAGAGGAAAAAAAAAAAAAAAAAAAAAAAAAAAAAAATTTATGTTATTAGCACGTCTAGTATACTAGAAAATAATGCGTCTCATAGAAAAATGAACAGCTATTATGTTTTGTTCAATTATAATAAAAGCGATATATTGAATAAAGTACATTGAGAAGATCCAAGCATCCAAATCCACTGCGTGCATATAATTGAAACGAAACGAGTTCCTCGTAGCAGCGCGCCGGCAGTCAACTTTCGCGGTATCCCTGCTCGCGCCTGATTGCTCGAGAGGCGGAGTCTCGCGTGACGCGGCGGAAAGCGGTGGGAGAAGAAACGCGCCTTGAGTGGGATCGGAAATGTTGGTCAGTTTGGCCGCGCTGTATTCAAGTTCTACACTCATAGAAATATCAGCACTCAGCGCTGTGGCGTGTCCCGTATCTACAGGCATGACACAAGTTCCGAACGCTGTGATTGGACTGTCTACAGCCATAGGTTAGACAGTCAGTGGAATACGTCATGCCTCAACGTCCAATCGCCGCGATATATTGAATAAAGTACATTGAGAAGATCCGCGGTATGGCTCCGGTGTAGACATGTAGATGCGATGTTGCCAAAGCGTGGCGCTTCGAATCAATAATGTTCTGTTGTCTATGTAATATGTACCGGTAACCGCGGGCACGTGTTTGCAATCGGCTACCATGATTTTCCTGAGAACTTTATTTATATGTTTTTATCCATTTCTTTTACTGTAATTAGTATTAATAAAGATTAAAGAAATACAATATGTAACTATAAGGAGCTGGCACTGATAAAAAAGTCTCATAAAATAAATGAACATTTTCATTCTTCGACAAAAGTCATTAATACACATTTCGGATCTGTGACTGTCTTGAAAACTTCAGTTATATGTTTTATATCTATTTCTCATACTTTATATTTTGTTATTAAAGTTGAAAGAATTGAATATGAAGATATAAGGAATGTGTTAGTAAGATGTTTGTACGTTATGTTTTTACTAATCATGACAATTTTAAGCTTACAAATTTTTAATTTCCACTCAATTGTCAGAACCACATAGAAAGAGCTTTCAATCTATAAATGTATATGAATAACAAAGAATACTCACCTTCGCTGAAGTACAATCTATGTACAGCAATGAAATTATATATATTTACAGATTTTAGTTGTGAAATATAGTATTGGTGATTAAACTGAGAAATAAATTTATATTCTCAATTCTTTTCAGAATATTCCATGCGTTTTATCAACGCACAATATTGGAAGAATTAATATTTGTTTTCTTTTTAATTCCTTTCTATTTCCTAAATTAGAAGAAGAAAATCATTCAAAAGAAATACACGATTGTTTTGACAAAATCTTTTCCGAAGTCTTGACATAAATTAATATAACCTCATTCAGAATTAGAATAAATTTGCAAACATCGGGATTCCGATTGCCGAGATAAAAATTATTTTGACCACGATCCATTTTCGTTTACTGGGTCAACGAGTATAAAAATTAAATTAAATTGCATTAAAAATAGTACAATACCAAAACCAGGCTTTAAAAAATAAAATAAATGTTTCAATTGTATACATATGTATAATAAGTTTAAAAAGAATTGATTAATTATAAATGGGGAAAAAACCTGCAATTATGACATTTTGTAGTATAATTATTCAACCGCCATGTATGAGCGGTCGAGAATCACGTTGAAGGCTTATTAAATGATAGCGCTACGCCTTGACGTTTGTAGCATGTGGATGTGATGGAAATGTAAACTCGGCGTTTCGACGGTCATAGTCCTGAGCTATGACCGCCAAGACGCAACCATATGGACGAAGTCCCGAGCGGACGCATAGGATCTCCGAAGGCGCACGACGAGAACTTGTTCAAACCGGCGCAGAGTGGCGCACCGTCATAGCGCTCAGTGCGGATATTTCTATGAGTGTAGTTATCATTCGATTTGCGTTTTCGTCGGTAAGATATTGTTTGATTTCAGGCGATAAGTTACCAACCGAACGCTATACTATAGGTTAATCACCGTTTGGTTTTGCGGGTTTCGCGGCTACAAAACTTTCTCGAAAGTACACGAGTCCGATGTATTCAGTATATTTAAGCAACCTTCGACTACAGCATTTAGTGAACGTTTCGCTACTGCGTATACATATTTGTATTTATATGGCGTAGCGCTTCTGTTGTACAATTTCTATGTCTATATGTGATGATGTAAACGTATACGTTGGTAACACTTATCCCCTGAAATCAAACAATATCTTACCGACGAAAACGCAAATCGAATGATAACTAGAACTTGAATATGTTTTTGTCTTTGTAGAAAACATGTCAGACGTAAAACACGCATAACGCTCCATAAAAGTTGCAATTTTAGTTAGCCCATTCGTTTTATTTTTCGAATAGTTAATAATGATAGCAATGAGTATTACTGTCGATTTTGAAAAAAATCGGATGACAGGAAGGCACCGCTAGAGAGGGAAAAATGTCGAAAACCGCAGAAAATGACAAACAAACCTTAATAACTGTTCCAATTTTAGTTAGCCCACTCGTTTTATTTTTCGAATAGTTAATAAGGATATCAATGAGTATTACTGTCGAATTTAAAAAAAATCGGATGACAGGAAGGCATCGCTGGAAGGGGAAAAATGTCGAAAACCGCTGAAAATGAGAAACAACGGTTAATAACTGTTCCAATTTTAGCTAGCCCACTCGTTTTATTTTTCGAATAGTTAATAATGACGGCAGTGAGTAATAATCTCGAATTTGAAAAAAATCGGATGACAGGAAGGCACCGTTGGAGGGGGAAAAATGTCGAAAACTGCTGAAAATGATAAACAACGGTTAATAACTGTTTCAATTTTAGTTAGCTCACTCGTTTTATTTTTCGAATAGTTAATAAGGATATCAATGAGTATTACTGTCGAATTTAAAAAAAATCGGATGACAGGAAAGCATCGCTGGAGGGGGAAAAATGTCGAAAACCGCTGAAAATGAGAAACAACGGTTAATAACTGTTCCAATTTTAGTTAGCCCACTCGTTTTATTTTTCGAATAGTTAATAATGATGGCAATGAGTAATAATCTCGAATTTGAAAAAAATCGGATGACAGGAAGGCACCGTTGGAGGGGGAAAAATGTCGAAAATCGCTAAAAATGATAAACAACGGTTAATAACTGTTCCAATTTTAGTTAGCCCACTCGTTTTATTTTTCGAATAGTTAATAAGGATATCAATGAGTATTACTGTCGAATTTAAAAAAAATCGGATGACAGGAAGGCATCGCTGGAGGGGGAAAAATGTCGAAAACTGCTGAAAATGAGAAACAACGGTTAATAACTGTTCCAATTTTAGTTAGCCCACTCGTTTTATTTTTCGAATAGTTAATAATGATGGCAATGAGTAATAATCTCGAATTTGAAAAAAATCGGATGACAGGAAGGCATCGCTGGAGGGGGAAAAATGTCGAAAACCGCTGAAAATGACAAACAACCCTTAATAACTGTTTCAATTTTAGTTAGCCCACTCGTTTTATTTTTCGAATAGTTAATAATGATGGCAATGAGTAATAATCTCGAATTTGAAAAAAATCGGATGACAGGAAGGCACCGTTGGAGGGGGAAAAATGTCGAAAATCGCTGAAAATGATAAACAACGGTTAATAACTGTTCCAATTTTAGTTAGCCCACTCGTTTTATTTTTCGAATAGTTAATAAGGATATCAATGAGTATTGCTGTCGAATTAAAAAAAAATCGGATGACAGGAAGGCATCGCTGGAAGGGGAAAAATGTCGAAAACCGCTGAAAATGATAAACAACGGTTAATAACTGTTTCAATTTTAGTTAGCCCACTCGTTTTATTTTTCGAATTGTTAATAATGATGGCAGTGAGTAATAATCTCGAATTTGAAAAAAATCGGATGACAGGAAGGCATCGCTGGAGGGGGAAAAATGTCGAAAACCGCTGAAAATGAGAAACAACGGTTAATAACTGTTCCAATTTTAGTTAGCCCACTCGTTTTATTTTTCGAATAGTTAATAATGATGGCAGTGAGTAATAATCTCGAATTTGAAAAAAATCGGATGACAGGAAGGCACCGTTGGAGGGGGAAAAATGCCGAAAACCGCTGAAAATGACAAACAACCCTTAATAACTGTTCCAATTTTAGTTAGCCCACTCGATTTATTTTTCGCATAGTTAATAAGGATATCAATGAGTATTACTGTCGAATTTTAAAAAAATCGGATGACAGGAAGGCACCGTTGGAGGGGGAAAAATGTCAAAAACCGCTGAAAATGATAAAAAACGGTTAATAACTGTTCCAATTTTAGTTAGCCCACTCGTTTTATTTTTCGAATAGTTAATAATGATGGCAGTGAGTAATAATCTCGAATTTGAAAAAAATCGGATGACAGGAAGGCACCGTTGGAGGGGGAAAAATGTCAAAAACCGCTGAAAATGATAAATAACGGTTAATAACTGTTCCAATTTTAGTTAGCCCACTTGTTTTATTTTTCGAATAGTTAATAATGATGGCAATGAGTAATAATCTCGAATTTGAAAATCATTGCCATCATTATTAACTATTCGAAAAATAAAACGAGTGGGCTAACTAAAATTGGAACAGTTATTAACCGTTGTTTGTCATTTATAGCGGTTTTCGACATTTTTCCCCCTCCAGCGATGCCTTCCTGTCATCCGATTTTTTTCAAAATGCACAGTAATACTCATTGCTCTCATTATTAACTATTCGAAAAATAAAACGAGTGGGCTAAGTAACATTGGAACAGTTATTAACCGTTGTTTATCATTTTCAGCGATTTTCGACATTTTTCCCCCTCCAACGTTGCCTTCCTGTCATCCGATTTTTTTCAAATTCGAGATTATTACTCATTGCCATCATTATTAACTGTTCGGAAAATAAAACGAGTGGGCTAACTAAAATTGAAACAGTTATTAAGGGTTGTTTGTCATTTTCAGCGGTTTTCGACATTTTTCCCCCTCCAGCGATGCCTTCCTGTCATCCGATTTTTTTCAAAATCGACAGTAATACTCATTGCTATCATTATTAACTATTCGAAAAATAAAACGAGTGGGCTAACTAAAATTGCAACTTTTATGGAGCGTTATGCGTGTCTTACGTCTTTTACCCCTCCCCCCACCCGTCCCTTGGGGGTTACAAAACTTTTTTTAGCATGAATTGGGTTTATATATGACAAGGATTGAAAAAAAAAATTGATTCGTCCAAAAAAAAAAAAAAAAAATTTTTCGTTGGACTCCAACGTTTCAAACTTCAACATCATTTCTTTTTCCAAACAAAGTGGCCGTAAAATATAACAAACCGGATCTAGCTCACTTAACTTAAGTTAAGAGAATTTACATACAGGAAAGGAAACTACATTTTTCAAACAATTCTTACAAGAATTCTCCAGGAAAAACAATACTTACGAGACATAACCTACAAATCGGACACGTGCTTACAATGACTGAAGAAAGTAAAGCAGTGCCAAGTTTAAGTGCCCAACTACAAATTGAGAAATTCAACGCAGAGATCATGCAATGGAAACGCTGGATATAACAATTGGAAGGAGCTTTCAAGATATTCGTAATTACAAATGAAAACCGATCTACATATCTTCTACACTATATTGGTTCCAAAAACTTCGAGGTGCTGTGCGATTATATAAACGACGAAGATCCCTTTGCAAAAACATACGACGCATTGAAAGGTAAATTACAGGAATATTTTCAACCTGAAGTTATCGAAATTGCTGAAAATTACAAGTTTCATCAAAGAAAACAAAACGCAGGTGAGAACATTCAAACTTACGTAATTGCACTTAAGAAATTAAGTCAATCCTGTAACTTCGGTACATATATACAAACGGCATTACGAAATCAATTCGTTTTCGGTTTAGAAAGCAATCGAGTGAGAACAAGGTTACTCGAAACAAAGGATATCACTTTTGAAAAAGCAATACAAACAGCGATGGCAATGGAACTATCAGAAAAAGAGACAGCAAGATTCAACGAAAAAACTCACTCTGTCGAATATTTATAAACAACAAAAAAATTCAAAAAGAAAAGTTCGTATTCAAAAACAAATAATGTACAGCCAGTAAATAGTAATCGATTCGCGAATTCTTCAAAACGAGTACAGCCTAAATCGACATACATATCAAAAGACATACGATGTTTTAGATGTGGAAAAGAGCATTTGGCATCGGACTGTTCTATGCCAAAATATATTAAGTGTGATTTTTGTGGCGAAAAAGGACACATTTCAAAAGCATGTTTCAAGAATCGGAGTTCTACAAATCAGATTGAAGAAATTCTACACATAGAGCAAATCGATCAACGTGAAAAATTCTTCGTGAAACTACAAGTAAACAACAACAAAGTGAATTTCGAAATCGGCAGTGGAGCGGCAGTGTCGGTAATGTTTACAGAACAAGCTCGTACGTTATTCAAAGGTGAAAAGGTTCGCAAATCAAATATACAATTGATTACATATAGTAAACAACAGATTAAAGTACGCGGTTATATTACGGTAAATGTGAAATATGTAAATCAAATATTTAAATTTAATTTATACCTTACGGACATTAATCGGGTTCCTTTACTTGGTCGCGAAAAAATTTTCGTCGAAATGATTTCGGTTAAAGGAGCAAACGATCTATTTGCGCCAATATTATCTGCAGATATTACGATAGATAAAAAGGCGCAGATTCAACGAATTTTATCAAAGTACGATAGCGTTACACAACCGGGAATCGGAAAAATTAAGGGAGTAAAAGCAAAATTAACCTTAAAAGAAAACGCGAAACCAGTTTTTGCCAAGGCACGTCAAGTACCATTTAAATTGATCCCTTTACTTGAAAAGGAAATAGAACTTCTCGAATCTGAAGGAATTCTTATTAAGGTTAATGCTTCGGAATACGCTACGCCAATTGTACCTATTCTTAAAAAGAATAATCGAATAAGAATTTGTGGAGATTTCAGTGTCACTATTAATCCACAATTAATCAATGATGAACACCCAATTCCTACACGAGAGGAAATTCTTGTTTCAATGTCAGGTAGAAAAATATTTTCGAAATTAGACTTCAAAAATGCATATTTACATATGGAAGTCGACAATGAAAGTTCACAAATTCTTGTCATAAATACAATAAAAGGTCTTTACAGATGTACGCGACTAATGGACGGTATCGCCTCCGCACCGGCCATATTTCAAAGAGAAATGGAAAACCTATTGCGCGATATTACAGGTGTTAGCGTTTTTTTTGATGATGTAAAAATCGGCAGTAAGAGTATGCAAGAGCATATTGAGACGTTGGAAAAAGTATTCAAAATCTTACAAGATTATAATATTCGAATAAACTTAGAAAAATGCGAGTTTTTGAAAAATCAAATAAATTACTGTGGTTACATTATTGATGAATACGGAATACATAAAGATAATAGAAAACTTGAAGCTATAAAAAAGATGCCCAGACCTACAAATAAAACAGAAATTCGAGCATTTGTGGGAATGATAAATTATTACAGAATATTTATCGAAAATGCGAGTCAAATTTTACAACCTCTCAATGCCTTGCTGCACAAGGATAGTAAATTGATATGGTCTGAAAAATGCGAAAAAGCATTTTTACAAGCGAAATCTGCATTTCAAAGCGAAAAGTGTTTGGAACACTACAATCCGAATCTACCTCTAGTGCTAGCAACGGATGCAAGTCCGTACGGTATTGGAGCAGTTCTATCGCACAAGCTTCCGAATGGTACGGAGAAACCAATCCGTTATTTTTCTCAAACGTTTTCAGAAACTCAAAAGAAATATGCGCAAATAGACAAAGAAGCTCTTGCGATAGTACAAGCAATAAAACATTTTTATAAATACTTATACGGAAGTAGATTTACGTTAATCACTGACCATAAATCGCTTACACAGATCTTTCAACCCTCAAAGGGGTTACCACTATTTAGTGCAATGAGAATGCAACATTATGCAAACTTTCTACAGGGATTTCAATACAATATTCAATATAGGAAGTCTGAATTGCACAGTAATGCAGATTGCCTTTCACGACTTCCTATTCCTGCAAAAGAAATTAAAGATAATTTAGACGTTATTGACACATTCTACATTGAAACTCTAGAATCCCTACCAGTTACAGCTAAAGAGATTCTAACCAAAACCCAGAATGATTGCAAAATGGTGAGAATTCTAAATGCGTTAAATCTAGGTAAAGAACTGTCTACGAAAGAGACATGGAATGTAAATCCTAATGAATTTTGTATTGAAAGAGAAATTCTAATGCGAGGACACAGAATTGTAATTCCGATAGAACTAAGTCAAGAATACTTCAAGAACTACATACTGGACATTTCGGAGTAGTAAAAATGAAGAATTTAGCCAGAGGACACTGTTGGTGGCCAAATATCGACCATGATATCGAGGACATGGCAAGAAACTGTAAAGAATGCAACACGTATAGCAATAACCCAAGAAAAGTTAGTATACACTTATGGGAAAAACCTACACTCCCATTTGAAAGAGTACATTGCGACTTCGCAAGACCTGTCTTAAATAATTGGTACTTAATCCTAGTTGATGCCTACACTAAATGGCCAAAAGTACATAGAGTCCCAAACATTACAGCGAAAACTACAATTCAAAAATGCAAAGAAATATTTTCATGCTTTGGCATACCAAAAATATTTGTATTGGACAATGGCAAAACGTTTACTTCTGAGGAATTCAATAAATTTTTGAAGATATACGGAGTCCAACAAAAGTTTACAGCTCCGTATAACCCATCTACAAATGGACAAGCCGAAAGATACGTGCAAACAATCAAGAATGCACTGCGCAAAATGCTACATTCAAATAAGAACAATGTAGAAGAAGCACTGATACAAATTCTTATGCAATACAGAAACATGCCTCATTCATCTACGGGAATTTCACCAGCAGAAAATATGTTCAACCGAAAACTTCGATGCAAATTAGATATGAAGAAACCGGAAAAATGTTCAAACCGAACATACAAAGAAACCGAAACTTCCCATAACGTGGGAGAGAGAGTGGCTTGTCGAAACTACCATGGAAAAGAGAAGTGGAAGTTTAGTCAAATCAGAAGAAGAACTGGAAAGCTTCATTACAACATAACTGTAGACGATGGAAGAGAATGGATCACACATAAAAACCAATTTAGACAAATTGGAATCAACACACCAAATTCTAACAAAACCAGAGATACAATGCCTCCAAGAAGTTCATCAAATTTGATCTCTAATACATACGATTATTGCGTTGATCCAAATGAACAAATTCAGTTGTTCCATGATGAACCAAAAGTTCAAAATTCTGCATTAAATCAACAAGCTACGAGTTCAAGAGTACCAAAAGTACTTGAACAAACTATAAAGGAACAACCCCGAAAAAGAGTAGCTTCTTTTGGAAGAAGTCGCGGAAACATCTTCATGGACTTGCCAGCTCAACTAAATTCACAAAATCGAGAACTTCGACTGGAGAGAGAAAGGAGACCTCCGAAATACTTAGAAGACTATAAGATGGACATAGATTAAGATTAAGACCTATACTTACTTATGTAATTCTATTCTATCAAGTGTATTAAGTATCTGCATTCTATTTACAAAGGGGAGTGTTATGTACAGATGCAAGTATGTAAGTAAGAGAGAGAGCGAGATAGGATAGAATGTACAGACTGATGGGATTACGCATGCGTGATAAGCGAGCGAGCGAACGCGTATGCAAAGAAGAATGGGCGGGGGAACATTCGATTTCGGGTAATGGCACGGATCGGTAGAGTAAGCAAAACAAGAGTTGTAATAATCTTTATAAATCCTAATAAAGTTTAAGGCATCAATACATTCATAGAGAATTGTTAAAAGAAGCACCCAGCCTTACGATCGTTCGGACACAACAGTCGATAAGATGAAAAACCACGGAGCGCGATACCTGGACACCGTAACCGCCGACCCTCACCACCTGGTACACGTATTTTAGCCGATAAGATGAAAAACTACGGAGCGTAACACCTAGGCACCGTAATCGCCGACCCTCACCATCTAGTGCACGTATTTTAGCCGATAAGAAGAAAAACCACAGAGCGCGATACCTGGACACCGTCCGAGCCTTAGCGCCTAGTGTACGTATTTTTGACGATAGCTGAAAAAAATTGTATACGAGCATGCTGCCGTTGCTCACGCGGCATACCGCCACGGTATACCACGAGAGTATACTTGCATATATGAGCCAATATGCTTTTCTAGAATAACTTTGTTACAAACGTGGTAGTGCCATAAAGAAGCTGTAACCGATTGTTAATAATATACTACAGAGGCATTATATTTTTTTGCGTGTACCCACTCTTCTTCATCGCTGTTACTTACAGGGAAGGGGGTTGTTCGAGCGGTTATAGGGGTCGAATATATATTTCGATAAACGATACCGTATTTTCCTACTACGTCATGCTAGGTCACATGCAAATATTAGAAAAATATAAATAAAAAAATTGGCTGATGTTTCGTCCCGGGTCCGCTCACGGACTCTTCAGTGGGGCTTATGAGCATGAACCTGAAGTTAGCGGCCACTTCCAGCGGCCACATCGGGAAATGCATAGGCGCAGAATGTACAGGGACCGAATTTTAAAAAATTGGTTATTCAATTATAGTTTGCATAAAGATACCTTTAAAAAGGATTAATATCATCTCCAGAGGACTAGAATCATAAAAAAATGTCATACTACAAACATGATTATTGTTTATAACAATAAAAACTAATTAAATTAAATCAAGGCCGACATTATGCCAGATACGTACGCATGGGCCTAGAGCTTCGGGAAAAATTGCTTTTAGTAGCTGAAACTACGCTAAAAACAACCCAATAGGTTTCATTAAACATCAAGCAATTATTGTTTATTTAAAAGGAATTGCAAATTATTTAGCAAACACCAAATCCGACAAACTAATGGAAAAAAAAATATAAAACTAATGATCATGTCTTGAATAATGGAAAAGGGCTTCACGATCAAAGTAGTGACCTCTATAAAAAAATTAAAAAAGAAAATACAAGTCCATTAGGATTTGACAATACATTAGAGGCGTGTGCTTCCATGATGGTTATATCGCATAGACATGAAAATATGCCAGCCACACGACGTTCCAAAAAGTAATGCCTATTCAGATCAATTCGAGAAAAAATGTTCGAATTAATTAAATAATCCAAAAAAATACACAAAATACAAAAAAAAATCACAAAAATCAAAAAAATCCAAAAAAATTCAAAAAAATTCAAAAACGAAAAAAAAAGAAAAAACATAACTCTGCCGTTGACGGTCCCAAGCCCGTGCTGAGAAAGAGGAGGGTGTTACCACATTTGTGGTGCAAAATTCTTCAAGCATTCCCGAAAATTGAATGCGATATAAATAGTTAAATTTCGCAATGCTCCCAACTTGTAATCCGCCATATTGAATCCGCCATTTTGAATTTTGAAAATCTAACACCAGTTGCAAACTATCGTTGCTTGATGTTTAATGAAACCTATTGGGTTGTTTTTAGCGTAGTTTCAGCTACTAAAAGCAATTTTTCCCGACGCTCTAGGTCCATGCGTATGCATTTTGCAGTCTAGCGGCCACATTTGTTTAAATAATCTTTTAAATAAACAATAATTGCTTGATGTTTAATGAAACGTATTGGGTTGTTTTTAGCGTAGTTTCAGCTACTAAAAGCAATTTTTCCCGATGCTCTAGGTCCATGCGTATGCATTTTTCAGTCTAGCGGCCACATTTGTTTAAATAATCTTTTAAATAAACAATAATTGCTTGATGTTTAATGAAACGTATTGGGTTGTTTTTAGCGTAGTTTCAGCTACTAAAAGCAATTTTTCCCGAAGCTCTAGGTCCATGCGTATGCATTTTGCAGTCCAGCGGCCTTATTTGTTTATTATATTGTTAAATAAACAATCGTTGCTTGATGTTTAATGAAACGTATTGGGTTGTTTTTAGGGTAGTTTCAGATACAAAAAGCAATTTTTCCCGAAGCTCTAGGTCCATGCGTATGCATTTTGCAGTCCAGCGGCCTTATTTGTTTATTATATTGTTAAATAAACAATCGTTGCTTGATGTTTAATGAATCCTATTAGGTTGTTTTTAGGGTAGTTTCAGCTACAAAAAGCAATTTTTCCCGAAGCTCTAGGTCCATGCGTATGCATTTTGCAGTCTAGCGGCCACATTTGTTTAAATAATCTTTTAAATAAACAATAATTGCTTGATGTTTAATGAAACCTATTGGGTTGTTTTTAGCGTAGTTACAGCTACTAAAAGCAATTTTTCCCGAAGCTGTAGGTCCATGCGTATGCATTTTGCACTCCAGCGGCCTTATTTGTTTATTATATTGTTAAATAAACAATCGTTGCTTGATGTTTAATGAAACGTATTGGGTTGTTTTTAGGGTAGTTTCAGCTACTAAAAGCAATTTTTCCCGAAGACCTAGGTCCATGCGTATGCATTTAGCAATCTAACGGCCACATTTGTTTAAATAATCTTTTAAATAAACAATAATTGCTTGATGTTTAATGAAACGTATTGGGTTGTTTTTAGGGTAGTTTCAGCTACTATAAGCAATTTTTCCCGACGCTCTAGGTCCATGCGTATGCATTTTGCAGTCTAGCGGCCACATTTGTTTAAATAATCTTTTAAATAAACAATAATTGCTTGATGTTTAATGAAACCTATTGGGTTGTTTTTAGCGTAGTTTCAGCTACTAAAAGCAATTTTTCCCGACGCTCTAGGTCCATGCGTATGCATTTTCCAGTCTAGCGGCCACATTTGTTTAAATAATCTTTTAAATAAACAATAATTGCTTGATGTTTAATGAAACGTATTGGGTTGTTTTTAGCGTAGTTTCAGCTACTAAAAGCAATTTTTCCCGAAGCTCTAGGACCATGCGTACGTATCTGGCATAATGTCGGCCTTGATTTAATTTAATTAGTTTTTATTGTTATAAACAATAATCATGTTTGTAGTATGACATTTTTTTATGATTCTAGTCCTCTGGAGATGATATTAATCCTTTTTAAAGGTATCTTTATGCAAACTATAATTGAATAACCAATTTTTTAAAATTCGGTCCCTGTACATTCTGCGCCTATGCATTTCCCGATGTGGCCGCTGGAAGTGGCCGCTAACTTCAGGTTCATGCTCATAAGCCCCACTGAAGAGTCCGTGAGCGGACCCGGGACGAAACATCAGCCAATTTTTTTATTTATATTTTTCTAATATTTGCATGTGACCTAGCATGACGTAGTAGGAAAATACGGTATCGTTTATCGAAATATATATTCGACCCCTATAACCGCTCGAACAACCCCCTTCCCTGTAAGTAACAGCGATGAAGAAGAGTGGGTACACGCAAAAAAATATAATGCCTCTGTAGTATATTATTAACAATCGGTTACAGCTTCTTTATGGCACTACCACGTTTGTAACAAAGTTATTCTAGAAAAGCATATTGGCTCATATATGCAAGTATACTCTCGTGGTATACCGTGGCGGTATGCCGCGTGAGCAACGGCAGCATGCTCGTATACAATTTTTTTCAGCTATCGTCAAAAATACGTACACTAGGCGCTAAGGCTCGGACGGTGTCCAGGTATCGCGCTCTGTGGTTTTTCTTCTTATCGGCTAAAATACGTGCACTAGATGGTGAGGGTCGGCGATTACGGTGCCTAGGTGTTACGCTCCGTAGTTTTTCATCTTATCGGCTAAAATACGTGTACCAGGTGGTGAGGGTCGGCGGTTACGGTGTCCAGGTATCGCGCTCCGTGGTTTTTCATCTTATCGACTGTTGTGTCCGAACGATCGTAAGGCTGGGTGCTTCTTTTAACAATTCTCTATGAATGTATTGATGCCTTAAACTTTATTAGGATTTATAAAGATTATTACAACTCTTGTTTTGCTTACTCTACCGATCCGTGCCATTACCCGAAATCGAATGTTCCCCCGCCCATTCTTCTTTGCATACGCGTTCGCTCGCTCGCTTATCACGCATGCGTAATCCCATCAGTCTGTACATTCTATCCTATCTCGCTCTCTCTCTTACTTACATACTTGCATCTGTACATAACACTCCCCTTTGTAAATAGAATGCAGATACTTAATACACTTGATAGAATAGAATTACATAAGTAAGTATAGGTCTTAATCTTAATCTATGTCCATCTTATAGTCTTCTAAGTATTTCGGAGGTCTCCTTTCTCTCTCCAGTCGAAGTTCTCGATTTTGTGAATTTAGTTGAGCTGGCAAGTCCATGAAGATGTTTCCGCGACTTCTTCCAAAAGAAGCTACTCTTTTTCGGGGTTGTTCCTTTATAGTTTGTTCAAGTACTTTTGGTACTCTTGAACTCGTAGCTTGTTGATTTAATGCAGAATTTTGAACTTTTGGTTCATCATGGAACAACTGAATTTGTTCATTTGGATCAACGCAATAATCGTATGTATTAGAGATCAAATTTGATGAACTTCTTGGAGGCATTGTATCTCTGGTTTTGTTAGAATTTGGTGTGTTGATTCCAATTTGTCTAAATTGGTTTTTATGTCTGATCCATTCTCTTCCATCGTCTACAGTTATGTTGTAATGAAGCTTTCCAGTTCTTCTTTTGATTTGACTAAACTTCCACTTCTCTTTTCCATGGTAGTTTCGACAAGCCACTCTCTCTCCCACGTTATGGGAAGTTTCGGTTTCTTTGTATGTTCGGTTTGAACATTTTTCCGGTTTCTTTATATCTAATTTGCATCGAAGTTTTCGGTTGAACATATTTTCTGCTGGTGAAATTCCCGTAGATGAATGAGGCATGTTTCTGTATTGCACAAGAATTTGTATCAATTTATTGAATTCCTCAGAAGTAAACGTTTTGCCATTGTCCAATACAAATATTTTTGGTATGCCAAAGCATGAAAATATTTCTTTGCATTTTTGAATTGTAGTTTTCGCTGTAATGTTTGGGACTCTATGTACTTTTGGCCATTTAGTGTAGGCATCAACTAGGATTAAGTACCAATTATTTAAGACAGGTCTTGCGAAGTCGCAATGTACTCTTTCAAATGGGAGTGTAGGTTTTTCCCATAAGTGTATACTAACTTTTCTTGGGTTATTGCTATACGTGTTGCATTCTTTACAGTTTCTTGCCATGTCCTCGATATCATGGTCGATATTTGGCCACCAACAGTGTCCTCTGGCTAAATTCTTCATTTTTACTACTCCGAAATGTCCAGTATGTAGTTCTTGAAGTATTCTTGACTTAGTTCTATCGGAATTACAATTCTGTGTCCTCGCATTAGAATTTCTCTTTCAATACAAAATTCATTAGGATTTACATTCCATGTCTCTTTCGTAGACAGTTCTTTACCTAGATTTAACGCATTTAGAATTCTCACCATTTTGCAATCATTCTGGGTTTTGGTTAGAATCTCTTTAGCTGTAACTGGTAGGGATTCTAGAGTTTCAATGTAGAATGTGTCAATAACGTCTAAATTATCTTTAATTTCTTTTGCAGGAATAGGAAGTCGTGAAAGGCAATCTGCATTACTGTGCAATTCAGACTTCCTATATTGAATATTGTATTGAAATCCCTGTAGAAAGTTTGCATAATGTTGCATTCTCATTGCACTAAATAGTGGTAACCCCTTTGAGGGTTGAAAGATCTGTGTAAGCGATTTATGGTCAGTGATTAACGTAAATCTACTTCCGTATAAGTATTTATAAAAATGTTTTATTGCTTGTACTATCGCAAGAGCTTCTTTGTCTATTTGCGCATATTTCTTTTGAGTTTCTGAAAACGTTTGAGAAAAATAACGGATTGGTTTCTCCGTACCATTCGGAAGCTTGTGCGATAGAACTGCTCCAATACCGTACGGACTTGCATCCGTTGCTAGCACTAGAGGTAGATTCGGATTGTAGTGTTCCAAACACTTTTCGCTTTGAAATGCAGATTTCGCTTGTAAAAATGCTTTTTCGCATTTTTCAGACCATATCAATTTACTATCCTTGTGCAGCAAGGCATTGAGAGGTTGTAAAATTTGACTCGCATTTTCGATAAATATTCTGTAATAATTTATCATTCCCACAAATGCTCGAATTTCTGTTTTATTTGTAGGTCTGGGCATCTTTTTTATAGCTTCAAGTTTTCTATTATCTTTATGTATTCCGTATTCATCAATAATGTAACCACAGTAATTTATTTGATTTTTCAAAAACTCGCATTTTTCTAAGTTTATTCGAATATTATAATCTTGTAAGATTTTGAATACTTTTTCCAACGTCTCAATATGCTCTTGCATACTCTTACTGCCGATTTTTACATCATCAAAAAAAACGCTAACACCTGTAATATCGCGCAATAGGTTTTCCATTTCTCTTTGAAATATGGCCGGTGCGGAGGCGATACCGTCCATTAGTCGCGTACATCTGTAAAGACCTTTTATTGTATTTATGACAAGAATTTGTGAACTTTCATTGTCGACTTTCCATATTGCTATACGTGTTGCATTCTTTACAGTTTCTTGCCATGTCCTCGATATCATGGTCGATATTTGGCCACCAACAGTGTCCTCTGGCTAAATTCTTCATTTTTACTACTCCGAAATGTCCAGTATGTAGTTCTTGAAGTATTCTTGACTTAGTTCTATCGGAATTACAATTCTGTGTCCTCGCATTAGAATTTCTCTTTCAATACAAAATTCATTAGGATTTACATTCCATGTCTCTTTCGTAGACAGTTCTTTACCTAGATTTAACGCATTTAGAATTCTCACCATTTTGCAATCATTCTGGGTTTTGGTTAGAAAAAAGAGTTCTGCAAACTCGAATAGGAATCGTTTCGTTTTCTAGACGGGGTCACCCAGACCCCTGTGCGGGTTTATCGGAGGTTTTCGTCGGTCGATTGAAAATTGATTTAATCATAATATTTATTACTTTTAGTATTTAACTCAATATTTACGTAACTTTGCCTAAAAGAAAAAGATGTCAATTGTGTGACCACGATAAAGATAAAAAACGAACATGTTTTGTTTGAAATGCAAGCGCAATATGTGTGCTGACCACCGCGCAAAAGTATGTGCTGGCTGTATTCGTCATCTTTCGTAATGCTTGTTCCCTCGATGTACCACAGAATTATTTTTTCTATATATTTATAATGTAATAATGATTAAAATAAACATGTATTTACGATCTAACAATTATTTATTTGTGTCATAGCCAAAACAAAATTCTAAGCAGCGTGTTTAGAGGAAATTGAAATTACGAAAATTTATGAATTTCATATGTCAAAATAATTATACTTTTTGAAAAATCTTGATATATCGCCATGATACTCTTAAAGTATAAGCTATTGACTTGACGAAATGATCAATTAAAGTTATTAAATATTATATTATCATTGTTTCTACGAAATGTGAAAAAAATCATAGTTTTCCAATTTTTTCGTAAATTTTGTTTGATATTTTCAATTCTAAAATTTTTTCATTTATTCAGAATAAATTTTTAATAAATTCTACTTAAAGTTGAGACCATAACGAAGAAAAAAGTCTTATAAAACTTTTCAATCTGATCATGATTGACGGAAATATAGTGATATTAAAAACCTAAGGGGTCGCAGTGACCCCTGTGCGTGTTTACCAAAGTTTTTTCGCGTGCGTGTTCTAGGGTTAATCGTTATAATATTCAGTAATTGAGTGAATATTTTTCTTAATAATAAATTAAATAAATAATATCAAACATTAATCGACTCATTTGTTACAAAAATTGAAGTGTAAAGTGTTTCTATCATTTATTTACGACCATTTAAAATTTTTTGATACCTTTTTATCACGAATCATGCAGTTACGTCTGTATGGTGACCTACAAAAACGTGTTTATTTTTGGTACAAGTTTATCGTAAATTTATTTACGCTTTGTTATTCGACAAAATAAACAATATTGTATAATAAATATAGCGAAAAACCTCAAAACTGGTTGTATTTTTTCCATATTTTTGAACACAGTAATAGATACAGTATTTTCCCTATACGTTGTATTACTGCGCGGTTCGATCTCTAGGGAATTCTAACCTAAAAATACATGTATGACGTACGTCTCGTCGCATTCGTCGCATTCAAACGAAAAGCCGAATGGTAAAAATTAATAGCTGTCCTACAAAGTAAGTACGTGTTAAAAAAAAAGTTTTCAAAAATAAGTTTAGCGTGTTTCGACAAAAATCAAAACACGTGAAAAATATGTTTCATTATTTCAATAAAAATGTGAAATGTATACATGACATTGTTTGATATGAAATAATAATAATAATTGATTGTTTCTTATAATATATTCTAAACCTTATTTCATCCCTACTAATCCGCAGTAATACCCACACAGTATTAGGCGCTCCCGCAGCAATTGGCACACAGAAATTCAAACAAATCCACAGAAATACATGCATCGGAACTTTTTTTTAAATGTCCTTTTATTTAATCAAAAACACTTTATTTTCTTCGGTACAATTTTTTTTACTTATCTACTGTTAATGAAGAACCTTAAAAACATCATAGAAAAATATTTTAGTTATTTATATGCTTTTAGCAAGCCCCTAACATCAACCTTTATTGAAAATCCGCAGTAATACCCACTGTTACCCTACCACCTACGTGGCTGAAAATTTGGCTAAAGAGGTTTTTATATATGTCCTTTCGAATTACCAGTTCAAAAGAAAAATCCAGGCGGGGCCAGTTTCGACCTTCTTATCCCGCTACAGCCTTTTATCATGAAAAATGTTAATTAATCTAATTTAAATATAATTGGAAGGCTTTAAACCATTTTCTAGATATAACAATTACACTGCAAAAAATGGAAATGTAAATATATAACTTGCAGAATGGGACCCAATATTGTCCATGCTACAAGTAGGACTTTTACGCAATATTATTGTAAATTTACATAGGTACTGTGAATATTACTGTTTTACCTTTACGAATGAAGGAAAGCGTTTTTATCGACAACCTTGCCTCGGCCTGAGTTTTACTGTCGTATTAGAATTGTAGGTATGTATTGAACCTTGTTTAGATGAAGTTTTGCGAATAAAGGAAAGATATTTTATATACAACCTAACTTCGATCTGAGTTTTTCTATCGGAATAAGATTTTAAATATTAAACCTTGTTTCGATTACACATATGGAATGGGAAAAGGAATTTAGGTCTAAAATTAATAAGTTCATTTTTACAAATTATTATTTACATATATGTACATATTAAATTATTTTTTTTTATTTAAAATAACTTGTGTACGAGTATGACATCTCCAATTTTGTTTTAGATTCTTGCTGCCGCCAGAAGATCCTCTGTTGTTGTACCCCACCTCTTTTCTAGCCACTTGTACGTTTTGTCAGCTGCCCAGTATGCTGCAATGTCAGACTCTTCGATTGTCGGCTCTGTTCTGAACGCAGTTTCGGTGTCACAGTCGTATTCTTCTTCTTCTTCATCTTGAAAACTGTGTTCTTTGTCAAATTGAAAATTGTGGCCTGAGATAGTGGAGGTAATTTCTTCCAGGCTCTGCACTTGCCAACCACAGTCATTGTCACCATTTAACCATGCCGTTGTTTCCTTCAACAATATTGGCAGTTGCATGGCACGACTTGCCAAGTGACAAATTTCGTCAACATTAACATCAGGGGTTGTCTCCAGTGGTCGATAGTCTAATAGTCTAGACCACGCGTTGACTAACGTTGCAGTTTCTACACTATCCCATGCAGAAGAAACTGTTCTAATGCAGTGAAGGAGGTTCCATTTTTTCAGAAATCCCCTGTACTTTTCTGGACCTTCTGTTTCCTCGTCCAGAAGAAGCTCTCTCAAATACATCCTTTTGTAGTGCCTCTTCATAGCGACGATGACTCCCTGATCCATGGGTTGTATTAGGGAAGTCACATTTGGAGGAAAATATTTAACCACGCAACAAGGGTCTATTGCGTTTAATTCTTCTGCTTTTGGATGAGATGGATCATTATCCAAAAGCAGTAGAAATTTGTCGTTCTCGTGGCACTTTTTTTCTTTAATCGCAGGCAAAAACACTGTACAGTACCAGTCACGAAACACTGCGGCATCCATCCAACTATTTTTTTGATGGGTATAAACAAGAGGAAGCTTTTCCACGCCTTTCATACACCGGGGCTGTTTATATTTTCCAATTAGGAGAAGAGGAATTTTGTGACTTCCTGATGCGTTTGCACAAGTCATTACTGTCACTCTGTCTTTCGCCACTTTGAATCCAGATGCATTTTTTTCTGTTGCTGATGCCAATGTTTTCCGGGGCAATTCTTGTAGTTTTATATATGTAGTTTTATAAGCATACAATCATGAATGTTTTGAGTTGAAATTTTATGGAAATTACATAAAAATCTCATCACAATCTGGTCAATTTTCATATAAATCGCAAATATTGTCGAATAGTGTTTCCGTAACATAGTGTGAGTACTATACGACATTTATATGAAATTTACAAGGTACTTGTTTCAAATTCTCTTGTGATTCTCATGAGAATCCTATACCTAAAATTGTTCGCAGGGATGTTTCTGATTGCTCCAACTCCCAGTCATTTATTTTTAATTAAGAAGTCAATTTACTGCAGTAAATAAGAAAATTGAGGATCAAGAAGCAATTTTGTCACGTGTTACGCAGAGTTAAGTCGGAGGGGGCTGGTATAAGGTAATGAAACCTGCTATGTTCTGTTTTACCATTTGAACATCGACTTACCGTATATACGTAATACTACAACCACTCGATAAGTGGCGCGATTGTCAGCACTGATTTGATGTCATAAAGGAATCTTAAATGTACATAACCCGTGGTCGATGCGACTTTTTATCTGTCGACTATCGAAAGTTTCGATTGTTTCTGTTAAATGACGTCATAATCAAACGAGCAAGTGGGGGAGGGATAAGGAAAGGTGTGTTTCGGATTCAGATTTTACTCACAGTTCTGTACGTTCTAAGTTGTACCCATTCACCGCTTATCTCACACATACATACAATACGCTTTCGGCTTGGTTTTTTGTGCATTAGTGCTTCCATCAGCCTCCATGTTAAAACGAGAAGACGTCGCCCTTCGTTCTGTTTACGCAATTTTCAACCAAGTGACATCCTGAACCACCGTCGCTATATTCGAGTCCTACCTGGACAAAAGGGCATCTTTTTCCATTATATGAAGGTAAGTCGAAAATTCATTTGACACTTTTCGCTTCGTCCCTATTTCTGCGACTGGTCGATTCGATATCGTTACGGAAGTGTATTTTTGGGAACAATTGTCAAAAAAACATTTTGAACAATTGTTTCATCAGATTTTCAAAAACGTCGGTGATGATTCACTGATATGGGATATCCAGTGATAATGTTCGATGACTCATACAGTATACGAGGCGTATTCTTACCTTTGACATGCTCATGGTATATCACAGAATTGTAATTAATTTAACGACCAGTGCATGGGTACGATAAAGCTATTAGTAATCTTATCTTTTTTTATTGTAGATATAATTTGTCTAAAAAGATAATACTTACAAATATAGTATTGAACTATTTTTGTTTAAACAAACGAAAATTTTATAATTCGTTTTTTATATTTTTGACAGACTTGATTACATGTTGACATATCTAATAAAGACTGCCATTTCACACTTTTCTTTTGTTATCTTAAATAGGAAAAACTGAAATGGCATAAGAGTAAGAGGTGTCGATATGTTGCAAAGTTTCTTAGTTTAATTCAAACATTGCAGTAATATATGTGGGTGATTTTCCTGAAAAGTACACTGAAATATGTCGCCAATGTTATTTGACTGTTTCGAAATGAAATACTATCATAAATATTATGTTTTTGCAATTTCCTACAAATCGATTCTTAAACTAGAATATATTGACTAAAATTACCATTATACGTGGGTTATTTCATTACGGATTTTTTACAGTGTATAAT
This sequence comes from Trichopria drosophilae, assembly GCA_030407085.1. Lineage (NCBI taxonomy): Eukaryota > Metazoa > Arthropoda > Insecta > Hymenoptera > Diapriidae > Trichopria > Trichopria drosophilae. Next base: position 107,737,834 of record CM059586.1, read on the forward strand.
TAAAATTATGTATGCTACTACAGAAATAAATGCAGAAAGTGCTCATATATATAAACAGTATTTATTGGCGTATGATTTAGAAACCTAATAGAACGTCAATTTTCTTTCTTATTAATAAACATTTTGAACTTTACAATAGATTTTTTCTAAATAATTTTCTAAATGATTTTGAACATGAGAATCAGCATGTTGTATCTTTAATCACTGTCTACTTCTTTTATTTGTGCATAGTTTATTCCGTTTGTTTTGTAAATGTCTTAAAAGTAATTCATTAAACTGTACTTTTCTACAGAAGTGTTATTTAATTGTACAAAACTATTAGATATTAGAAAAAAGTTTTTTTATGAAGTAACCTTGTATTTGCTGAAAACTATACCTTGCAGTCCAATTAGTCACATCCTCGATACTTGCAGCAAAACAAATTTATTAGCACAAGATATATGTAGGATTAAATCTATCGGACAAAGATAGTTTGACTACATCGGTTGTAAATGTTTTAATTTATTATCTTATAAACTTAAAATCTTCCCTGGGGAGGTTAATAAAGCTGATCTAATCAAAAAGCTATTATATTACCAAAGTAATGAAATTAAAGCTAACATTTATGGCATCGAATACAATCTTTACTAGTTATTATAATTTGAATACTTATTGTAAAATTCTGTATTATGGCATTATTTTGTAAATTGTAAAAAATTGTAATGAACTTTACAAATTTGTCTTCATTCCTTAGAATTTTTGTAAAACTTTATAAAACATTTGATTATTAATCGATGGTGACAAAAAGTCTACATTATAATATATAAAAGAATAGGAAATGAATTATACATATTTGGTAATTTTAACCCATTAACGCCTAAACGGACACATTTTGAGCATCAGTTTAAACGTCGATAATTTGCATATAAAAGCATTTGGAAAAACTTTACTCCCACTATTTCTGACGTAAAATTGAATGCTCTTTCAGAATCTTTCAATAAAATTTCGATAAAATGAAAAGCAAAAAAGTTATACACGTTTTTTTGTAAAAAAACATGGTTTTTTGAAAATTTATTTTTCATTCAAACATCACTTTTACTTGGAAATTGCATTGGGAAACATGTCTAAGGTGAAAATATCGCGTCCATGGACCCTTAGGATTAAAACGTACCGTGTTCTAATTTGAATTTCAAGATGGCGACTCCCAAAATGGCGCCTAGAAGCTCAAAAATCTTTTTAAAATTTAACAAATTTTTTTCTTGAAAACTATAGACTTTAGAGAAAATTTCCTAAGAACAAAAATGTCTTAGAATTGGTTAAAGAACCTTCTCAAATTTGTTCAGATTTTTTAAATGACTTTTCTACAAATTTCGGCGCCATTTTGGAAGTCTCCATCTTGAAATTCAAATTAGAACAGGGTACGTTTTAATCCTAAGGATCCATGGACGCGATAATTTTACCTTAGACATGTTTCCCAATGCAATTTCTAGGTGAAAGTGATGTTAGAATGAAAAATAAATTTTTAAAAACCATGTTTTTTTACAAAAAAACGTGTATAACTTTTTTGCTTTTCATTTTATCGAAATTTTATTGAAAGATTCTGAGAGAGCATACAATTTTATGTGAGAAATAATGGGAGTAAAATTTTTCGAAATGCTTTATAAGGGTGATTCTCCGGAAACAGGGCATTTTCGTGTCTTTACGTTATATCTTACAAAAACTTTGACACTAAATTATTAAATTTCGATAGAAATGTTAAATAAATATCCCTGGCCCATGTTAATTTGAAAAAATAATACTTTTGTTACAAAAAACTGGTGTAAAATGACATTTAAAGACTAAAAGTAGCATTTTTGATATGTCCAAACCTCTAAGTTCAAAACTTTAAAATATTAGCGCTATTAAGAAACCGAATTATTTCAATTTATTCAAATACTATTTCTATAGTGCAGCTGAAACTGTACAATTTCTCTCTGTATAATATTTAATTAAATCAATATATATACTTATAATTATTGAAATATTAATGTCTTAAGAAATTTCTATGAGATAACGACAATGCGTAAACTGGTATAAATGAACTGGAAATAATTAACTTTTTTACTAAAACTTATGAGAAAATCAAAGAAAAAACACTACACTTTACTAATCCTCCATAGAAAATTGAAAAGACAACATATTTACCTCATGAACAAGTAAAATCTGTATAAAAATACCACGTATTTTTATTAAATTAATTGTCGTCACCCGTCCTAATTTTGGTATTTTGATATAAACAGCAATTCAAAAACGATGAAAACTTAAAGATTAAAGGAATAAACGTTACTGGCAATTTGTTTTTTAATTTATTATTGTTTAAAATATGTAAAATTGGATTTTTTTACAAATTTTCATTGTCGTCACCTTCATTGTCGTTACCAAACATTTGGCGTATCAGGTACGAAACAAGAACAAAGTGTAACCCGTAGCAGAAAATATTTTTCAAATCATAAATAACATTTATATTTCTCTTCCTCTTAGACATTTATTTAAATATAATTTAAAAAACCACAAAATTAAACTTTATATTTGTTACAACGTTATGAATTAAGTTTATTATGAAATAATATTATTTATTAAAATTATGAATATAATATTATCATTGTAGTTACTAACCAACAACACATTAACTTTAATAAATTTATTTTGTCTAAAACTTCTTCAAAAATTCATATGTTTTTCTTAATTTTGTAATTATTACTTAATAAATAATTTTCATTTATTCACAAAAATGCACTAAATCAGATATGTACATTATGTTTTTCACTCTTTAGAGTTATTTTTTTCAAGTTTTTAATAAGCAATTGTTGGTTTACATAGCCATATGAAAATGCGTCATAGTAAAAGTCTTCCCCTTTCCTTTAAAATAATTTTGTAGCGTGACTACTTTAACAATAACTTAACTTGGTGCTAATAAGCAAGAATCCATTAAAAAAAAACGAATTTACAGTAACTTAAAAAAAAAATTTTCATTCTTGAAAATGCCCTGTTTTTGGAGAATCACCCATATGCAAATTATCGACGTTTAAACAGATGCTCAAAATGTGTCCGTTTAGGCCTTAATGGGTTAAACGCAATATCATAAATTAAACATTAAAATTAACATTGTTCAATCATTCTAAATGTAATTTATTTTATTTAATTATTATTAATAAATGGACAATAAGTCCTTAACAAAATAGAAAGTAAATTATACAAAAAATAATACAAAATACGGTTAAGAAAAAATAAAAATTTACTTAATAAGTCCTTCCAAAAAAGAAAATTAACTATGCAGAATACGAAATATAAACAGTATAAATAGACACACACACACACGCTATTAAAATTACAGCGCAAAAATGTACAATAGTTAAAAAACAGTAATGAACTGAATAACAAGTAATAAGATCAATAATTTGCTAACAAATTAAAAAAGTTTCACTACCTTTCACCATTTGGAATAGAGAGTTGAATTGTCTCAACAAGCAACGAAATGTGGTACGAAAGGACCAATGAGCAATGGAATATGATTCAACATAAATTGTAGAATTTCTGAGAGGATATATTTACCATAAATTACCAATTTCAATCAGTTGATAGTGTTATTTATAATGTTAAATGTAAATTTTAAATCATTTATAATCCATTCTCTAAACTCGAAACTCTAAACTCGATCATCTTCCTACTGTTATAGATTTTATAAACATTGTTTAATTTTGTTATTATGTTCAGGGATGTTTAATGCCCGTGTATATTTTTAATAAATAAATAAATAATTCAGCAAGATTCTAGAGAAAATAAATCAAAATTGCATTTTGATGGGAATATAATTGTGAGAAAGTGATTTTGAACCGATTCTAATTTTATTATAGTCAAATAGGAGAGGCATAACTAAGAATTGAAATAATGAATGATTTATATGATATTAAAGTAGTGGTTGAACGAACATAATATATTGTTCCTCTGAAACCTAATAATTTATTATTCGTAAAAATGAAAATTGTTAGCGTTACACATTCAAATGAAACCAATTAAGAAAGAGAATTGTGACATTCTTTATATTCAGCATTTATTATTAAAATATTGTTTCCTGTTGTCAAAACATTTACAAATTACACATTTGATGTTTTGACCTTTTCTCTTTCATTTAACAAATCTCGTATTTAATTATCAAACCAGTAAATTACATTTTTACTTATTACAAAAGAAATAAGTATGAAGTTATCGACTTCAATTCCTTAGTTTTAGTAAATTCAGAATAATTGAATGGTATTTATAGATTTTATTGCTTAAAGAACAAAATTATATTGTATACAGTATCCTCCTAATTCTTGCAAAATTTGTAATAATTTTATATTAATACTTCAGTTAGAATTGCAAAAATAAATATACGTAATTGTGCGGAAGATGAGAGGACTTGTTCTTGGAAAAAGTTATGATTCATTAAAAAAATAAGTTTTTATCTCTTTAACAGTTACATTAATCGTTTCCTCAAAGATAAATCGACTCTGAATTCGATCATTCTTGTAATATTTGTAACATTGTCTGAACATTATTAAAGTGTTTCATTTTATACGAAGCTATGCGTAAATTCAGTTACTAATTTAATACTCGATACAAATAATTAGTATTGGTATGAATCGGTCTTACTAAAATGACAAATGATAATATAGCAGGAAAATTTTGAATAGTTTTTAGATTTATTAGATTTATTAGATTTATTAATTCCAATTCCTACAATAAATACAATTGAGGACCTATAGGAGGCATTAAAATGCCAGTACATAGGAGGTTCCTTAAAACCTAAATAATTATAATTACAATGATATAATCTATAATATGTTACTTAATTAATCTTATATAACATTTTTCAATATATAGATTTTCCTAATACTGAGATAATAAATTAATAAACTTTTAGTTTTGGTATTTTTTCGGTCTAATAAAAAATTAACAAAAAAATTTTAAACTAGAATCAGAATTAAATTTTAAGGAGGCAATAAACTATTTAATTTAGGGAAAAATTTTTGAAAAAGTGTTTTAAAAGTAAATCATTATAATGAAAACAAATTTTGTTTAAAAAAATTGTAACGAAAATATACGTTTCGACCCAGGTATAGGTCCTCTTTAGTATTGAATGTGTTCAACACTTTTTCAACATTTTTTCCCTAAATTAAATAGTTTATTCCCTCCTTAAAATTTAATTCTGATTCTAGTTAAAAATTTTTTTGTTAATTTTTGATTAGGCCGAAAAAAAAACCAAAACTAAAAGTTTATTAATTTATATTTGGAACGGTCGATCATTATTATCATGTATTATTACTGAGATAATAATATATTAAAAAAGTTAAAACTAAAAAAAAAAAGAATAAAATTATAAAACAGTATTACTTTGTTCTTCTTTTTTTCATTTCTTGAGAATGTTCTAGACTTTGTCAGATCTAGTCCACTATGAATCCACTGATTATTGGTTTCAGTTTAATGTTCATAGATTGTCTTTGTAGCTATCTTTGAGAGAATTTGGTAGTTTATTAAAGTATTCAATCGCATAATAGTCGTAACATCTTTGTCCAATTAATCCATACTTTGGTAATGGTATACTTTTATTTCTTGTATTTCGTGGGCGTTCATTGTAAATATTGGCAAGCTCATTATATTTGTATAATATTGATTTAAGTACAAAAGTTTGTTTGATGTTTAATGGCTGTATTTCGTTTTGGTTTATACCTATTTTAAAAAATTTTCTTTGCAGTCTTACTAATGGCAGATAGGATGCTTGGTATATTCCACCCATCCAATTACTCCATAAGTAGCAATAAATAATGCAAAATAAAGTTGTAGTAGTTGATTTTTAGACATTATTTTTTTTTTAATCTATAGAATACATAGATTAACTAGGTTTATTACGTGTATATTCCATTTTATATTTTGATCAAATATTATTCCTAAGTATTTACAATTAGTAACCTTATTTATCAATGTACCATTGATAGCTATATGTAAATTGTCTGGTATAGAATCAGTATAATTTCCAAACACTATAAAAGATGTTTTGAGGATATTTAATACAAGTTTATTGTTTAACAACCATGTATATATAACATTTAGAATGTCATTAATAGAAATTGATATTTCCATCCAACTTTCATAAGAAATGGGTATAGCAACATCATCAGCATATGCTACTACTAAAGATGGAAAGAGATCTAATAAATCATTAATACAAATAATAAACAGTAGTTGGAAAATTACATTTTTTTAGTAATTTCAATTATTATTGAACAACAGTAAGTCAAAACATAATTTATTTTTAAGAAGTAAATAATCATACTTTCTTTTTGAGATAACAGAATTAATGTGATATACCTTTGTCAAGAATTTAAATATATACATTTAGTAATGTATTTTTTTGTAAAAAAAAAAACAATTATCATTTTAATTATTCTGCTATTAATTCTTTAATTTATTAGACTGATAATGAGTAACAGAATCAATTCACAACTTTTAAAATAGTGTTTTTTACAAACAATATCAGAAATACATTTCAAACTGATAATAAAATAATTACAAAGAAAATCTCATACGGAATAATGTAAAAGATACCAAAAATAACATTAAGTTACAACACTTTCAAATAACATCCCAATAATTTGTCTCCTAGGTAAATAACCAGTGACGAATATCACGATGACAGACCACTTTGGGACTATCACCCTAAAATGGGACCCGAAAAATTTGGAAATTCGAACAATGTCAGTAGAGAAAACCCTGGAGCCTTTGGTTCTCCAGGTAACAACCCTCGTGAATACTAAAGGCCCGAGCAAAAAGAAGAAAGGCAAATCTAAAAGAGCCAGCGCTCTTGTAAGCACCGTCGAAAAAGCAACTGCTAATTTTATTGAGAAAGGTGAACAGATCGCTTATGAAAATCCTGATATCACAGAAGAAATGCTCAGCGCTGTAGAGGAAGTAAGAAAAACAGGCGCTGCCATGAGTATTGCTGCACGGTAAGTTTGTCTATTAGTTTACTTTCGGTTCACTGTTCGGTGATAAACAATTAGAACCTTACATCATTAAGATATGCTTGATAACGAGTCATTAACCTACAATAACGAATAATCTATTTGGAATTTTGTTTATTCGACTATGATTTTAAATGAAAGTATGATGTCATTTTTTGTTTCCTTAGAAAGTACTATGATTAAACTTGGACTTTAGTAGATATAATTAGAAATACACATATTTTAAAAACTGATTTTCCTGTGATCTAATTGAGAAAAGCATTCTAAATAGAAAAAATACGAAATTAAAGAAAAAACGGAGGTAATTAGTAAATTAAATTTCCAAAGTACTTTATATAAAAGATATGTAGATGACATTCTTGTTTAAGAGATGAATTTAATAATTTTCAAAAACATCTACATTGATTAGAAAGTAATAATAAAATGCCGTTCTTAGATATAATTCGTGAATAAGATAATTTATTAATAACAGGCTAAGTATTAATAAAAGCTTTTTTTCTGATAAATTAAGTGAAAGTATCCTTTAAAGATTTTCTTTGAAATCAGAAAAATGACATGGTATTAATAAAACCAGTTTGTAACGTTTCGGCTATACTTTGTAGCCCTCATCAGAATCTGTATTTATAAAATAAAATATTACAATAAAAATTACATTTTGTACAAAAAATATAAAATTCGTTATAAAAAACTATCTAATTTTACAAATTATTGTGAAAAACTAAGAAGAATAACTCAAAACCTTTCATTCTTCGAGAGCAAAGGAAAATAATATGTCTTTAAAAAAAGGTTTTATAGCAAAATTATTAATATCTTACTTGTTAGTTAGAATTCTATTTTTTAATAATCTACTTGTTTCACCAATGTATATTGAATTACAATCTTTACATTTTATTTGACAGATAATATTTTTAAGACAGAAGATGTCTGATTTGTCTTTAAAAGGTTTTATTCCTCCTATATTAGTGTTAATAGGTTTAAATCTAAAATTATGCCTAACTCTTTCTGAAATCCCTTTAATGTAAGGAATACTAATAGTTTCTTAAAAAATTCATTATAAGATGTATTTTGAACGGTATTATATATTTTATATGTTTCATTTTTAAGACATTCATGAATAATGTAAGAAGGATAACCATTTTCTTTCAAAATTCGTTTAGCAATATTGATAGTTTTTTGTCTAAATTTAAAGTTTAAGGGATGGTTAGAGTAGAAATTTAAATATCTTCCAGGAAAAGTTTTTATGATACCAGTCAGTTATTAAAATATTATTTTTAATAATAAGAATGTCTAAAAAACTGAGTTTATTATTTTCTTCTTTTTCCATAGTAAAAGAGATTCTATTAGTTAAACATTTAATTTAACAAAGGCTAAGTATGTTTAAAAAATGGCAATCTAGCATGCATAAAACAATTTCTGATTTAAGAATTTAATGAAAAAGTATTCAAGTCATTAATAATAGCTATATGTTGAAATGTTTATACAAAACAAAAATAGATAAAGGAAAAGATTCGAACGTAATATATAAAATAAATTGTAATGAATGTGATGCTAATTATGTTGGACAAACTAAAAGATATATTAATTATTATTATAAGAAAATAGTGTTAATTATCTAAGAAAATGAAATTTGCAATGTTACTCTCGGAATAATTTTCAGTTCTTACGGGTAGAATTTTTTTGGCATAGAAGGAAATAATCTCATATCTCGTCCATTTATAGCTTTATTATAGTAGTATAGATTGAAGGCTAAAAAAAATGTGTGCTCTTAGTAAAAAAGGAACGATCGCTGTTGAAAGTAGCGTTACCCATTATTTTTGAACATTGAAAACCCTCGAAATATTACGTAATATCTTTGGCGGCGAATCCTCAATCGCAATTTTTAACAGTGCACTTATTGCTTGTGCACAAACGAATAAATGTAGGGCTTATAGAATAATGTGCCACTTGAAATAAAGAAAATAATGCAATAATTATCACTTCATGTCGTAAACATGCACAAACTGTTTGTACATGTACAAAATATAATATAATAGATTAAAAAAATTGCGTGATCTTTTAAAGACACCATTATAATTCTTGTATTCAAACGCCAATTTCCAATTCCAATTTTTAATGATTACAATTTAAAAATACCAACTGAATAATAAGTTAGTAAATATGAAAAAAAAATATGAAATTTATGCGACTTCTGAAACTACTGTTTTAACAGAAGACACGTTAGAAACGGAAAAAATAAAAATTCGCTTAACCCATTAGCGGCCAAAGAACACTTTTTCTTGCTTCAATTTCAATCAAGTATTCCGTATCAAAATCGAAGTTCAAAAACATTGAAAGGTACATATCCTACTGTTTTTGAGGTCGCTCTTCAAGATTCCGAGGTCAAAATTGAGTTTCAGCCATCAGGAATTCCAATATGGCGCCGAATTTGACAAAAATTTCCAGAAAATTCGAAAATATTTATTCTTAAGAATTTTTTTCGAGGCATTAGAATATAGGGATTCTATTGAAACGATGAACGATGGTGATCGGAATACTTGAATTTAAAAAACAATGTTTACTTGTATACCCCACATCATTCTAACGACTTCAAAATGGCGTCAACAATGAAAATTTCTTTAAAAGTTTCTGAACACTCTAACTAAAAAACGACGAGCTTTTTTAAAAAAATGCTAAGAATGAAATTACTTTTACTTACATTTTACCCCTTTGACCTTCAATTTGGTAAAAAACAAAGTAAAGTTTCCAAAATGATAATGAGTTTGAAGTGATTCAAATTTCTAAAATTTCGTCGGACAGCTTTAGAGAAAAAAAATCCTAAACTATAATATTCGAAATTCATTTGCTCGAAAATTATCAACTTTTACAAAGAATTGCAAAGAACAAAATACTCTTAGAATTCGTCAGAGAAAACACTAAATTTTTTTCAGAATTTTTCGTAAATAAAATACAAAAGAAAATTTCTGAAAATGTCTTGAAAAACATCTGACAAAATTCCACTATATTTCCCGACTAATTCTAAGCACTTGTCATTCTTAGCATTTTTTTAAAAAAGCTCGTCGTTTTTTAGTTAGAGCGTTCAGAAACTTTTAAAGAAATTTTCATTGTCGACGCCATTTTGAAGTCGTTAGAATGATGTTGGGGTATACAAGTATACATTTTTTTTTTAAATTCAAGTATTCCGATCACCATCGTTCATCGTTTCAATAGAATCCCTATATTCTAATGCCTCGAAAAAAATTCTTAAGGATAAATATTTTCGAATTTTATGGAAATTTTTGTCAAATTCGGAGCCATATTGGAATTCCTGATGGCTGAAACTCAATTTTGACCTCGGAATCTTGAAGAGCGACCTCAAAAACAGTAGGATATGTACCTTTCAATGTTTTTGAACTTCGATTTTGATACGGAATACTTGATTGAAATTGAAGCAAGAAAAAGTGTTCTTTGGGCGTTAATGGGTTAAACGGGCAGATGAACAAATTTTCTCGAAACCATCAAATTTAATAAAAAATCGAACAAATTTTGTAAGAAATAAATGAATGGATTGAAAAACTTAGATTACTCATTTCTATATTACTGTTATTTAAATTTTTTTATTATATTTGTGTGCGTGTAGGGGGGGGGGGGTGCAGTCTTCTTTACTTGCATTGAACTGAATCCTCAATATTCTGCATTTCGTGGATATCATACCTTGAATAATACGTTGAATTTATTGAAATAATACTTTAAGTAAATATGCCGCAACGGCTAATAGAGTAAGTCGTGCAACTGCTGAATACGTTTTTAAAAATGATGACATGAGTAGAGAATTTTATGATCTACATTTTTTGTTTGAAATATTTAGTAGATTTCTAAGATTTATATTTTCCAACGAAAAGGCAAAAAACGTAAATAAAGTTACGTTTTTTTGGTTGTTATTTCAAAATGGCGACCAAGATATGATCTACCGCAAAATTCTATCATTATATTAATAATCAGGAGGCAAAAATATATAGAAAACGCATACTATTTTTTTAACTTCGAACATATAGTTTTTTCAAAGGATAATCAAATTTTGATTTTGTTTTTCGTTTTTAACTCTTACGGCATTGAAATAAAATGAATCATGCAAGAAGATAATTGTTCTTAAAGAAATTACCGACAAAATGGTCCATAAATAAAATCTGTGCTTGCCGCCTGAAAATTTTTATCTTCAGACATGAAAATCGACCGGTTCCGTGGATTGGCCCATATGAGCATAGAAATGATTGGAAAAAAGACTTACTGCTTTAAGTTAACATATCAACAGGACACATGTTTGATTTCAATAATTTTACTGCTCTGATATGGAAAAGAATTGGTTACAATGCGATATTAAAGAAATGATTTATATTAAAAAAACAGCTATTAATATTAATTTTAGAACGGATACACAGAACTTAAATATAAAGAGTTAATAAAGTACAGTAGTACTTCCCTTATTCTAATTTTTTCTCTTCTCCTATTCTAATATTTCCCCTCACGCGTTCTCCCGCGTGACGTCTGACGTGTGGATTTTCTAAATAAAAATAACGACGCATGCGCAACAAAGGAAAAAGAGACAATAGTGAGACAGTAAATCTTAATAGTGGGGGAGAGGAGAAAATTAGAATAAGGGAAGAAGTCCGCCATCTTGCCTGACTGGACAAATTAGAATAAGGGAAGGACTACTGTAATTGGTTTTATTGTTTTGTTTCAGAATTATAATTATAATATGTTTGTATTTTTTTTTTTGTATTTGTTATATATAAATTTTTTATGCATATTCGGTATAGAAAGCCCCTGAAGATGACGCGAATTTGTAGGTCGAAACATTGGGCAATTTTGACAAACTTTATTCTGTGAAATATAGAAATTTTGTACTGTAATGACCTGTTTGGATGTTTTATTATTTTCTACGATTAAAACTTGATTAAATTATTTTTATATATAAAAAAATGCTTTAAATTATTTTTGAATATTTGTAACCAGAGAGTTCTCCGAAGATCCATGCTCGTCACTAAATCGAGGCAATATGGTCCGTGCCGCAAGAAATTTATTATCTGCAGTTACTCGCCTTTTAATTTTGGCTGACATGGTCGACGTGCATCTTCTCCTAAAATCGCTTCACGTTGTTGAAGATGATCTGAAAAAATTGCAAAACGCTTCATCCCAAGGCGAACTTATAGAAAACATTAAGCAATTTGGTAGAAACGCTTCAGAACTGATGAACCAAGCTGCAAAGAGACAGCAAGAACTGAAAGATCCACAGTTACGCGATGATTTAGCAGCAGCACGAGCTGTATTGAAAAAGCACTCGACTATGCTTCTAACAGCTTCGAAAGTTTACGTAAGACATCCCGAATTGGCAGCTGCCAAAGCAAATAGAGATTACGTGCTGAAACAAGTATGCGAGGCAGTAAACACGATCAACGATGTTGCTCAAGGGAAAACTCCCGGTGACAATCAGCATCCTTACGATGGACCAGGAGAATTGGCAGCTGCTTTAGATGACTTTGACGAAAGGATGGTCATGTCGCCATTGGCGTACAATGAAGTTCGAACTCGTCCCAGTCTTGAGGAAAGGTTGGAGAGTATAATCAGCGGTGCTGCCCTAATGGCAGACTCTTCTTGCACTCGTGACGAACGACGAGAGCGTATCGTAGCAGAATGCAACGCTGTTCGTCAAGCTCTGCAAGATCTACTTAGCGAATACATGAACAACGTAAGTTCTAAATTATTTTCTATGATTTTAATGTCATTAGATAATATGTGTGGAAAAAATAAGTCTTTTATGTCTTTCTTATCTTACTACTTCGATTTCTTTTTGTTCAATGAGAGCAGTTACAACTCGCTCGGGCTGGTAAACGGGTAAATATTAATGATGCCCTTTGTGTTTCCCTGCCATTAGCTTTGTTAGTTTTAGCATTTATTATTAAACGCAGATTTGTGTGTTTTATTAATATGATTTCTTAAGTGATTTAAATAACAATTTAGTTTGTGCACAGTAGTCCCAAAATGTAACATAATAGTACAGAAAATTACACAGCCCAACAAAATTTTGTTACTCTACAAGTAAGAGTCGATTCTGATCCAAATATGACCGCCAAAATATCCAATTGGCTCCAGTTTTTGAGATATTGAAGGTCAAAGGGGTTAAAAATGTGATTTTCGGCATTTTTCAATATCTGTTCACAGATACAAAAAAATGATGTTGCTCCACTAGTAAAAGTCAATTTTCATATAATTTTTCTCACAGAATCGAAATATGTATTCGGAAATATTGAATTGGATTTATTTTTTGTCCAAATTCCAGGTCAAAATTGTAAAAAAGCTTGCTTTAGGATATTCTTTACGTCTATACTGTAGAACGCGACGCAAATAATAAAAAAAAACACAAAATGGTGGATCCAACATGTCCGACAAACCTATTAAAATTCGAACCACTTCAAACTCGTTATCGTCTTAACTAGTTTTCTAGAAAAACAGAAAAGAATGTCTGAAAACACGATTTTTTACCCCTTTGACCTTCAATTTGGTAAAAAACAAAGTAGAGTTTCCAAAATGAATTTCTAAAAGTTCGTCGGACATATTGGATCCGCCAATTTGCATTTCTTGATATTTTCCGTCGAGTTCTGTAGTATAGGTGTGAAAATGTCTTAAAACACGATTTTTTACTTTTTCGACCTTCAATTTTGGGCAAAAATTAGGTCCAAATCAATATTTTGGCGTACATATTTGGATTCTGTGGAAAAACTCCTATCAGAATTGACTCTTATTATTGGAACAACAGAATTTTTTTAGAGCTGTGAATAAATGCTCAAAATGCCTGAAATCGGATTTTTTGACCTTCAATATCTCAAAAACTAGAGCCAATTGGATATTTTGACGGTCATATTTGGATTGTGGACCAAAAATCCTACCAGAATCGACTCTTACTTAGAGGGCAACGTGAAATTCTAAAATTTTTGTTGGGCTGTGTTATCGTAGTTTTTCTAGCGAACTTCAAAATAACCTGCAAGTTGATTGTGAAGTTAATAAATGTTGTATTGCAACGTAAAGGACAATCTTTAACAGGTTAACTAACTAAACACTTATCCCCAGATGGGTGTAAAAGAGCAATCGGAAGGTTTGGAGCGCGCGATAGATCACATGTGCAGAAAGACACGAGATCTGCGTAGACAATTACGCAAGGCTGTCGTCGATCACGTTTCAGACAGTTTCTTGGAAACTAGCGTACCGTTGCTGGTACTGATCGAAGCTGCACGCAATGGAAGAGATAAAGAAGTCGAAGAATACGCACAAGTATTTACAGAACACGCCAACAAACTGGTCGAGGTTGCCAACTTAGTCTGCAGCATGTCCGGCAACGAAGATGGAGTAAAGATGGTACGTTATGCAGCAACGCAAATCGAAAATCTCTGTCCGCAAGTGATAAACGCTGCACGCGTCTTGGCAGCTCGTCCCCGGTCGAAGGTAGCCCTGGACAACATGGAAGTCTTCCGACAAGCTTGGGAAAACCAAGTACGCGTATTGACAGAAGCCGTTGACGACATAACGACGATAGATGATTTCTTGGCGGTTTCTGAGAATCACATCCTCGAGGACGTGAACAAATGCGTCTTGGCACTTCAAGAAGGTGACGCAGACACCCTGGACAGAACAGCCGGGGCGATTCGTGGTAGATCCGCCAGGGTGTGCAACGTCGTTCAAGCGGAGATGGACAATTACGAGCCCTGCATTTACACCAAACGTGTTTTGGACGCTGTCAAGATTCTTCGGGAACAAGTGATGCCGAAATTCACAAAACGGGTCGAGGTAGCCGTCGATGCTCTTGGCAGTACTCCGTCGAAGGAAGTGGACGAGAATGATTTTATCGATGCATCTCGGCTTGTGTACGATGGAGTTCGAGAGATTAGACGTGCGGTTCTTATGAACAGAGTGAGTACTTTTACTCTTTGTTTAAACTCTTTTTACCACGTTTTTATTAACTCGTATTCTTGTCTGTCTGTTTGTACGGTGCAAATCTTGTAATTTTCAGCCAATTTAAATTTTATATGAAAAAAAACATGCCCTTATTTTCCGTTATTGATTGAATCTATACATTTCTTTATACTCGTTTTTCTTTCGTTGTTTTGTTTTCTTTTCGCAATCGGGAAAAGTCCTCCACTGACGTCATTAATTCCCTTGCCTATACAGTAGTCCCCATCCTAAGTTATACTGTCGGTTCTTTCAAAATGGCGGACGATTCTCCAAAGTTATAGCCCCTCACTATCCCCACTCCCGTATCTTTGTTTATATCCATGCAATGGGTGCTTCTGTGTGCGAGTGTCGCGAAGCGAGTGTGGCTCAGCAAAACAATGTGGTGGGGGAAGAAGAGGAAGAAACTGGTATAACTTTGGAGAAGGCCAATCTATAACTTAGGATAGACATATAACTTTGGATGGTATAACTTAGGGTGGGGACTATTGTATATACTCATCCACGACGGCAAGTGGAGCAGTAGTGAATTAGTGTCATATATATAAGTGCTGCAAAAGCTCACAGATTCTGGGGTGAGAAAACCTCATCAAGATTCTCAACAATTCTAGACGGTGTAAGACACCAGAGGAGCCTGTCATTTAAAACCACTTGCATATTCTTTTCATTTTGAAACTGCTCTTTTCAGATTGTTTATAAATGTAATAGTTTAAAATCGATTGTAAAATTTGACCTGTTAACCCTTTTCGTCCCAAAAGTCCGGAATTTGGACACAACTTTCAACGATGTAACTTTTGTTCCAAACAGCGTTAAAAAATATTGAAATATGTTAAAATCGATAGATTTGGACCTCCTCTTCCAAATGCCGTGGTCAGAATCAGCCGGAAATTTCAAAGAAAAAAGTTATGATCATGTTTTCGAAAAAAATACTGATTTTTTCGACGTTTTTTCCCACTAATTACGTTTTTTGACATTGACAAGGACAGTGCTGATCGTTGCAAAACATACTAATCGCGTCTTTTTGCTCAGACCATTCTTCTCCCATCGGATTTTTTTTCAAAAAACAAAATGGCGGTTTCAAGATGGCGTCTGGAAGTTGTAATTTTACATTTTCTCCCACAAATATTGATTATTTGACCGCATTACGGTTCAAATCACGAAGAACTGGGATGAAAAAGTAATTACTATTATTTGTGAATATAATTACTAGCTCCTATCATGATTCATTCATAACCTCAAATTAGTCATGTACAATTGAAGCATGCTCAAGGCTGGAACATCACATTAGTAGTTGCAGACTTTGCAGGGGTCAGCTAGAATAACGCGCAGGTCAACCCTCATCTTATAGTGCGACATAACCTTCAATATCTGCAATATTGATTTACAAAATACAAAACAAATATTTCCTTATTACCTCCACGTGTGTTTTGAATACAAAAAAATGAAAGTAATAAAATTAAAATTAAAAAAAAATGAGGAAAAGTATTTTAAAAATAAAAATCGAACTGTACTAAATTTTTAGGTTATAAACCGATAATTAATAGGTCATTTTTAATTTTACACATAAGTAATGTTACGGAAACGTCGAAAATTGTGTGAAAATTAGACAAATAATCGGTATAAACCCATTGTGTCTTACTAATTTGAGGTTATGAATAAATCACGATGAGACTAGGTATTCACAAATGATCATTACTTTTTCGTTGCAATTCTCCATGATTTGAGCCGTTACACGGTCAAATAATCGATATTTGTGCGAGGAAATTCAAACTTACAACTTCCAGACGCCATCTTGAAGCCGCCATTTTGTTTTTTGAAAAAAATCCGACGGGAGAAGAATGGTTTGAGCAAAAAGACGCGATTAGTATGTTTTGCAACGATCAGCACCGTCCTTGTCAATGTCAAAAAACGTAGTTAGTGGGAAAAAACGTCGAAAAAATCAGTATTTTTTTCGAAAACATGATCATAACTTTTTTCTCTGTAATTTCCGGCTGATTCTGACCACGGTTTTTGAAAGAGGAGGTCCAAATCTATCGATTTTGACTTATTTCAATTTTTTTTAACACTGTTTGGAACAAAAGTTACATCGTTGAAAGTTGTGTCCAAAGTACGGACGAAAAGGGTTAAAACTAAAAAGCAGAATAAATACGCAATAATTTTTCATTTTATTAGGAAATAAAATATTTGTAAGACTTAAAATGTAAAACGTGGTTTTTAAAAAGAATTTTTTATTTATTAATTTTACATTTAAAGAACAACACGATTTTTTTCTGCGAAGGCTGACGAAGATTTAGATCCGGAAGATGTTGAGCTGGACGAACATTATACTTTGGAAACTCGTAGCAAGTCGAGTGCCCAAACTGGTGAACACGGAGTTGACGAGTACCCAGAGATCAGTGGCATCACCACAGCACGCGAAGCCATGCGTAAGATGCCAGAGGAAGACAAGCAAAAGATCCTGCAACAGGTCGAGTTCTTCCGCAGTGAAAAACTTAAATTTGATCGCGAGGTTGCTAAATGGGACGACGCTGGAAATGACATTATTGTCCTGGCCAAACACATGTGCATGATCATGATGGAGATGACAGACTTCACCAGAGGTCGCGGACCTTTGAAGACCACAATGGACGTGATCAATGCAGCGAAGAAGATTTCTGAAGCTGGCACGAAGCTTGACAAACTGACGAGACAGATCGCTGATCAATGCCCGGAGAGCTCTACAAAGAAGGATCTGATCGCTTATCTTCAGCGCATCGCTCTGTATTGTCATCAGATGAACATTACGAGCAAGGTTAAGGCTGACGTCCAGAACATCAGCGGTGAACTGATCGTATCTGGGTTAGACAGTGCCACGTCTCTCATTCAAGCGGCTAAGAACTTGATGAACGCTGTCGTCCTAACCGTTAAGGCCTCTTACGTAGCTTCCACGAAGTATCCTCGACAGTCTACCGTTACGGTGAGTGATATTTGTTTTTTAATTCGAAGCGAATGTTCGTTTTGCAAATTCAAAAAATTCCTAACCTTAAATAGTAAAATCTCTATGTTTTATGTGGGAATATGAAGTTTTTGGTCAGGTTAGGTTAGGATATTGTTTTAAATATTGTTTTTGCTGTTTTAAAAACTTGATTTTCATGAAATTTGAATACTGCAATAAAACGAACGTAGGTTAGGACCCAATTTTAAAATCGACCATCACTAATTTTGTTCGTAATTTTTTTTATCGATGCATTTCGGTAAAGTAAGACTGGCCTAATTTTTTTTAGATTTTTAAAATCACTCGTTAACGTGTGAGAATTTTTCAAAATTTTTAAATTTTAGACAATTGAAAATTTTTGAATTTCCATAACTCGGTTGCTACTTATGGTACAGTAACGAATAAAAAATGGAATTGTTCGTCTTGAAATGTATTTTTCTATGGGTATAATGAAAATTTAACTGGAATTTATTGACCTGTGTATTTTTACGTGCTAAGTAAAAAATTCAAAATTTTTCTAAAATGGACATTTTTAATTTGTTTTTAATTAAATTCACAAAAAAACTACTGAAAATAACGAACAATTTGCGGGCTCGTACAAGATGGCAAGTTGTTTCGTTAATTTTTTACAGATTTTTACATTCTTTTATACAATTTAAATTTTTGCTCAAATCTCGAGATTTAGTTTATTGAATTCACAATTCACTGCTTTTCACTTTTTTTTTGTGTGTTTTTGATTTTCCGCGATTCAATGCATACATTGAAAAAATTAGAAGTTTTTAAATTGATTATACAATTTTTGTTAATATTATTTGAAACAGCCCTTTCCTTTTGTTTTAAATAAATCTTTGTGTCAAGGGTTTCTTTTTCGAACTCAAGGCTCTTACTTGTCAGGTGAACCTGTCGCTCATTTCCATGTCGCATACAAAATCATTGACATAAGCATTAAGGAATTTGTCATTACAATTATTGGTTGATGTCGTAAATTTTGCCTTCCAAATTACTAGTATTATAATGACATTATATTTTCGCCGTACATTTTTCTCTGTATCATACTTTTATGTGTATCTTGTTCTTACGCAAAAGCTCTTAAATATATTGGGGCATCTTCTCACGATTACCGCTAGGTGTCGAATTACTCACAATTAAAGCGTTCCCCAATTACATTAATATAGCCATCATCCGTGCAGGTTCTACATTACAGTAAAAGTTTATTTCCCTGTTTTTTGTTCCTTATATCATACATTCAGTGACAGATGTGTAAATCCTTTTCAAAAACCAAAACATGTTAAAAAAACTAATTTGAGATAGTTACCGGCTGCGCAAATTAGTTACTATTTCGTGAATTGCCGAAAAATGTAAAAATTTCTAGTACATGTAGAAATGAGATTCAGAAATGATCCTTACAGAAATCTGAAAATGAAGTCACGAATATAGCGGGAAATACATATGAAGAAGTAGATCATGAAACACACGAAATAATAGAAGAAATAGATCCTGAAATAGAGGAAACAATTCAAAAAGACTCCGAAACTGGCGACCCCAACTTTCAAACCGGGAAAGAAATCAATGTAATGATAAAAATCATTTAGCGAGTCTCGAAGTCATGAATCAAATAAGATTTTTAAAATAGATTTCTAAAATAGATTTTCCTGAAAGACGGAAAATCCAAAATACACAAAAAAAAAGTGAAAAACAGTGAATTTAATAAACTAAATCTCGAGATTTGAGCAAAAATTTAAATTGTATAAAAGAATGTAAAAATCTGTAAAAAATTAACGAAACAACTTGCCATCTTGTACGAGCCCGCAAAAATACCCATAGAAAAATACATTTCAAGGCAAATAATTCCATTTTTTTATTCGTTACTGTACGATAAGTAGCAACCGAGTTATGGAAATTTAAAAATTTTCAATTTTCTAAAATTTCGAAATTTTGAAAAATTCTCACATGTTAACGAGTGATTTTAAAAATCTGAGAAAATTTGACCAGTCTTATTTCGCTGATATGCATCTATACAAAAATTACGGACAAAATTGGTGATGATTGATTTTAAAATTGGGTGAGTTGGCGTGGAATACTCCATATGGGTGATTCCGCGGAAACTGTGATACTTCAGGTCTTGTGTAAAAAAATAGAATAATACGTATGCAGAATAAATGTATTCTCATGTAACGTATTAAAAGGCAATCACTTTAACCTGTACACGTGAAAACGACGAATAAAAAAATTATTATCATCGTTCTGCAGACTGAAATATAAGTAAAATGTCAGCACCACCAGTGTGTCTTTCTCCGATTTTTTTCGTTCAATTATGAATTGAGTGCAGAATGTAGTTTCCAAATAAACGTTATTGGTCTTAAAATATTTGTCTATAGATAGGTAATTGATTATCATTCACATTCTACGTCTCTTTCTTTAATTATCTTGAGTAGAACAATTTGAAATTTGTCTACGATTTTATGCACAATTCTAAATATCTGTAAGTTTTCCAATATTTATGGTATATTTCTATGACTTTATTTATAATTCGTCAGTGCCCATTGAAAGGTTAATATCGATAAACAAACAAGCATCGCACCAAGTGCTCACTGAATATTTCGTCCCACACACGGATAGTTAATTTTCAAGCAACTGCGATTCAGAAATTTGTGGTCAGTACCACTTGTAAAAAGTGCTTAAGTGACAAATTGTTTAGATGTAGTTCCCGAAGCGTACATATGTTAATTACTGGTTACTTCAAGAATGAATGCAGAAAAAAGTTATGTACACAGTGATTGCTCCATAAAACAACCTCAAACATAGTTTGTCAGTACCGCCGAAGTCATTACCGCCGTAAAGTTGTATTTAATAAGTTAAAAAATGTTAGTTAAAAAATGTGAGTTAAAAAAGTTAAAAAAGTTGGAGTTGACGTACATTACATACACATAACACACCATATATATGCCACAAAAAAATAAAAAATGGAGAACATACATTTTTTATTTCATTTGTTGATTTGATAATATCGAGTAAAAAATATCACAGTTTCCGCGGAATCACCGATATATGTCGGGTAGATAGTGAGAGATATCTTCGATGAAACAAGTAAACTTATGGTATTTGTAGCCCACGGGAGACAATGAACGTGGGGTGCAGTGCTCACGAGAGCCGCTCTTGCTCTACTTACCCGTATCGTACAGTTTATCTATACTCTACTCCGTTTCAACAGTACCGAAAAAAGTGTGCACATTTTAAGGCTATTTTGTCTTTCGCACTTTTTTAACTCTCATATCATTCATCAATTATGCAAAGCATAAATATTTTTGAAAATAGTTTAGAACTTTTAATAATAAATAAGCTTAATAGAATTTTCTGATAATAAAACGATTCTCGACTCGACATGGTCAGTTATTTATTGCTTTTCTTTCATACTTATTTGTATTTTAATCGTATACATTTTTAGTTATTAACGTAACTCGCTTACGATATTTAAATTTGCTAACGTTTAATATTTTGTACATTTTATTGTAGAACGTTGACTTAATTATCTTCTTAGAGTCTTTTAATCCATATTTTTTTTTCAATAATGGAAGTTCTGTTACTGGAATTTTAAATAGTGTCAAGATGGAAATCTTAAATAAGATTATTGCTCATGCAAAAGTCATTGAGTAGAATTTTTCTCGGCGTTGTAGAGTGCATTTTAAAAGCTTGGTCCAAATTTCTAACTCATGCGATTAAAAGTAAGTAAGAGTAGTATTATCACTTGCTTCGGTATTGCTTCTCACAGTTGAAATGTTTGGGACATACAGCTAAATTTACAATAATACGGCACTGAGCAGTGAAAGTTGCAAATAAATTGCCAATGCTACTATAGAATAAAGTCTGCACTGTACAGTGATTAGCGTAACGAATAATGCAATTAAATTCGCTAATGATACCCTTTTTTATCGCTAACTGTCCTGGATCGTACAGTACGTAAGTATTGCAGTGGGCTAAACCCTTGTACGTCCTTAGTTAATGTCCTTACCTTCGTTTTCAACAGATGAAAATGTTTGGAATGTGAAAATAACACAAGCCCACAACAAAATTTTATTTTCTGTGCCGAACTACTAATTACAGTAATCTGATGTATTTTTGGGTCTTAACTAAGATTCTGCAATAAAAAATTGAAGTTGCTGGGCAAATTTTAGATATACTCATAATAATCATAAAAAATTATAAATAATACTTCTATTGCGAGTCGCTGAATAGAAACCTGCAGTAATAAACGATGCCCCTTTTTGGAAAAATATTGCTGAAAGTGCTGAAAATGTGCTCCTGAAAATCTCTAAAAAATACTGATTTAATATCGAAATTGCGACTAGTATATTCAGGATATTTCAAAGACTTTCAGAAAATTGTAGTAACATTGCTGAAATATACTGAATATTTATCTGAATTTTAGTGAAATATTTATCTGAAAAATATTAAAATTGTTCTGAATTTTCCTTAATTACACTCAATTATGTACTGTAAATCATTGCATTAGAAACTTTAGGAAATTTCAGCATATTTTATCAAAATGTAGTAAGTTTTCTGAAATAAGCTGATATTTTCCTGAATTCTACTGAAAATTCTAATGCATCTTTTATTGAGAAATACTGAAAATCTCTTAATAATACCGATTTAATATCGACATTAGAACTATTATTTTCAGGATAATGTCATTCGTTAAAATGTAGTGATATTGCTGAAATTAACTCAATATTTATCTTAATTTTACTAAGTATTATTCTGAACTATTTCATTTAAAAATTCTGGAATTGTACTGAATTTGTATGAATTCCGCTAAATTAATATCGAAATTGGTATTTTAGAACTTATTCGATTTTAATAGAATTTTGTACATTTCTTAAATTTGACTAATATTTCTGTAAATTGTAATGATTGATCCGAATTCTTCATATAATTTTTATACAAAGAATTTTGAATGTCTTTCAATAAAGTTAATAAATTTGGTTAAAATTGACTGAGACTTTCGAAACCTTCTATAACACCAAATTTCATATTAATTTAATGGCTTTCAAGAAATTTAATACAATCTTAATATTTTCTAGAGAAATACTTGACATTGTTATTTAGTAAAATTTCGAGTTCATTTCAGCAAGGTACATATTGCTGTATTATTTTACTCTGTATAAATACCCAAGTATTATTTTATGCAAGTTCCAATTTCGAATATGAAATCTGTATTATTAACAGTTGTTTTGAAACATACGAGGGATAAATTTGTAATTATTAATCATTTCCTAAGAACATTATACAAAGGTTCTGAATAATGCTAAAAATACATGAAATTATCTGAAAAAATGTAATAACAAATTACTAATTGTTATAGAATATTTTTAGAGAAATTTACAAAAATAATTTGTTAAAATTTTCTAAAAATACCTGAAAGTTAAAAAAAAAATAGAATTTAAATTTGTATTGTGGCTTCTATCCATTTTAGTAAAATGTAGGTTCTTTCATTAACTTTTCAGTATGAATCCTCTCGAAATCTATCAATTACCACTTCAAAATTAATTCCACTGTATTCCATATTTAGTATTCAAACTCATTTTAATGAATTCCTTTGAATGACCATGGCCCTAAATTAATTTTGAATTCCAGCCCAGAATTGCAAAAGATATATTATAGATCCTCTTGAATATCAACGATTCCAAACATTAAAACTTATCTCAACAGATACCAAATTTGTGTTCAGTTAATACTGAATTTATTATTATGATAAAATTATTAAAAATATAAATAATGATCATTGAATAGATTCACGAGTTCATAAAATTATATGTAAATTAACTTTTGTTTCATATAAAAAAAATTTGAAACAACATATTTTCGAGCGCGAAAAACAGATTAAAAAAATGTTTTATGTATTTTATATACACGCAGAAAAAGACCAACTCTTTGTTTCGATTGTTTTTAAAGTAAATAATTCAGTGAAATTTCGATGTGAATTGTGGTATTTAATGTATTTTAGCCTGCCCGAATACATTATTATATAAATAGGTAGAAAAATTCGTTATTTTTTCATTATTTCATAACAGCGAGTGTGATCAAGTGGTTGCGCTTCGAACTTGCTGCGCAGAGGACCGTGGTTCGATTCTCGGTCGAAGCGAATCTGCTTTTTTTTTTAATTTATTGATTTAGGATTATATGGGATTAAAAAAGATAGAATTGTTTTAATTTCAATACCAACAAAAAAGGGATTAAAAATTTTGAATCACTTTTAATCTTATTTCGTTTACTGGGTCTGCAAGTTGTAAACTTACATTTCAATTTTTTACAGTGTACGCTTCATGTAGTAAATTTACATAACCTTGTAAAATTCACCTTGTTTTTGGGAAAATTTCTACGTTGTATGTACACTGTAAAAAATATTACCCACGTTCAACGTGGTAAATTTCACTTTTAACGTTGTAAATTTTCTTGTTGGGTATTTTTAAAAATTTTGTCGTTTTTTTTTCAATTAACGGTTAAATTACCATGTTTGATATGGGCTTAAATATTACCAATGTGTAGCATTGTCAAATTACAACACGTTGTACTTTCCCTATGCTTGAAGTAGTAAATCCACAGCGCCGTCTGGTAAATTTCCAAAAATATTGTAAAAATCCTAACCTTAAATAGTAAAAACACTATTTCACACGTGGGAATATTACCAAATTTATATAAAATGAAAATTACAATGAGTTTGTAAAATTCACCTTGGTTTTTGGGAAAATCTCTACGTTGTATGTACACAGTAAAAATATTACCCACGTTCAACGTGGTAAATTTCACTTTTAACGTTGTAAATTTTCTTGTTGGGTATTTTTACAAATTTTGTCGTTTTTTTTTCAATTAACGGTTAAATTACCATGTTTGATATGGGCTTAAATATTACCAATGTGTAGCATTGCCAAATTACGACGCGTTGTACATTCCCTATGCTTGATGTAGTAAATCCACAGTGCTGTATGGTAAATTTACAAAAATATTGTAAAAATCCTAACCTCTAATACACAGAGAGAAAAAAATTGTTAATGGAACTACGAAAAAATAGTAAAATCGATTTTTAACCTCTTAAGTAGTAGAATTGACTATATAAGGATAGAGTCGATATTTGAGGTTATGTACGAACCATTTAACCATCGGAAAATAGTAAATGGAACAATTTTATTGTACCGTTTACTATGGAAATAGTTAATGCAACAACTTTTCTTATTCACGAGTTTTACTATTACAAAAAGGTTCCGTTAACTATTTCTTTTCTCTCTGTGTAGTAAAAACACTATTTCACACGTGGGGATATTACCTAATTTATATACAATGAACATGACAATGAGTTTTGTAAAATTCATTCGTATTTTTTACAGTGTAGTAAATCCACAGTGCCGTCTCGTAAATTTACAAAAATATTGTAAAAATCCTAACCTCAAATAGTAAAAACACTATTTCATACGTAGGAATATTACCAAATTTATATAAAATGAAAATTACAATGAGTTTGTAAAATTCACCTTGTTTTTGGGAAAATCTCTACGTTGTATGTACACAGTAAAAAATATTACCCACGTTCAACGTGGTAAATTTCACTTTTAACGTTGTAAATGTTCTTTTTGGGAATTTTTAAAAATTTTGTCGTTTTTTTTTCAATAAACGGTAAAATTACCATGTTTGATATGGGCTTAAATATTACCAATGTGTAGCATTGTCAAATTACAACACGTTGTACTTTCCCTATGCTTGAAGTAGTAAATCCACAGCGCCGTCTGGTAAATTTCCAAAAATATTGTAAAAATCCTAACCTCAAATAGTAAAAACACTATTTCACACGTGGGAATATTACCAAATTTATATAAAATGAAAATTACAATGAGTTTGTAAAATTCATTCGTATTTTTTACAGTGTAGTAAATAGTAAAAACACTTTCACACGTAGGAATATTACCAAATTTATATAAAATGAAAATTACAACGAGTTTGCAAAATTCATTCGTATTTTTTACAGTGTAGTAAATCCACAATGCCGTCTCGTAAATTTACAAAAATATTGTAAAAATCCTAACCTCAAATAGTAAAAACACTATTTCACACGTGGGAATATTACCAAATTTATTTACAATGAAAATTACAATGAGTTTTGTAAAATCCATTCGTATTTTTTACAGTGTAGTAAATCCACAGTGCCGTCTCGTAAATTCACAAAAATATTGTAAAAATCCTAACCTCTAATAGTAAGAACACTATTTCACACGTGGGAATGTTACCAAATTTATATACAATGAACATGACAATGAGTTTTGCAAAATTCATTCGTATTTTTTACAGTGTACGCTTCATGTAGTAAATTTACATAACCTTGTAAAATTCACCTTGTTTTTTTTTGGAAAATCCCTACGTTGTATTAATATTACTAACTTTTTGTCAAGGAAAATTACAGTGCGATTGTAAAATTCATCAGGATTTTAGTAGATTCATGTTCAAAATACGTCAGATTAGTCTGGTCTGGACTCCAGCACAGAAAACAAAATCTTTTTGTGAGCCTGTGTAATAAGCACCTCAGTTTTTATAATATCTTGCACCGAAACCAATCAAAGGTTCTCTAATTGCGAAAAAGGCGTCAGATTTCCATCGCCTAATTTTCAAAACGGAGAACATGTGTCAATATAATTGTAAAAATACATGGGACTAAATATCACACATATTAACTTGACTTGTTTTCTGTTTCTAATTCTGTAGTCTCCGATCGTTATCTGGAAGATGAAGGCACCGGAGAAGAAGCCCCTGGTTCGTCCGGAAAGGCCCGAGGAGGTTCGCGCCAAAGTGCGCAAAGGATCGCAGAAAAAGGTTCAGAATCCTATTCATGCACTATCCGAATTCCAAAGTCCGACCGAGAGCGTCTAAATTAAGTTAATCGCGCGTTAATTGGCCGATTATCGCGGCTAAAAGTTAATAATCGAGGAAGCTCCTTCGTATAAAGCGAGTAGCGCAGCTAAAGTTTGCTATTTATATAATATACGATGAATATTTATAATTTGAATAACAGGACTTTGTAAATAGGATTCCAACTGTGTCGAGGTAGTAATATCGTTCACTGAACGACATCATGTTTTCAGGTCTTGCGTTAAAACGATGCAGGAAGGTATTATTGAAAATAATCATTAAATTTTGCATCATGTTCTTTTAGTCAGTTTCTTTCTTTAGTTTTCGTTAAGAATGCAAAACTTGCCAAGACTCGAGCGTAGTTTATATTTTTCCAACCACGCATGAAAGTTTATTTTCGTTCGGGTAATTTTTGTACGATTATTAATGCACACGATATCTAGGTTACGCTTACACGCATAAAGAACTTGACACGTCTCTTTTAGTTCAATATTCGAGCAGTGTTTCGCATTATTTAGAGTTAGATATATTTTAGTAATATATTTTATTACACTCTAATCTTTCTACTTAGCAATGCGTAGATTAGTGTACTAGCCACGAAAGCAAGGAAATGAAGAACGTCCTCATTCCTTTCGACGGTCTAAGAAGAATCCCACATGCAATAGGTATATCGAGTAGAGAAATAAAAAGTATCGAACTCAGGTCGAACGAATCTTTTTCGAAATTACTCATAAATATCGATTAATTTGTGCCAAGTGTATAAAACGAGAGTTTAAGAATTTTCTTTCGGATTCTAAAACTAATTTAGTTTTTACATTTTTTTTTTATTAAGTGAGGTTATGTCGCAGTGGAACATAACCTATACACCGGATGAAAATGAATTTTTAAAACTGTAGATGTAATCGGCGAATCTTTTATGCCGATCGTAATCATGCACGAAATATAAATCTATAAAATTAAAGTTAATCGACACGTTCGCTAATGACGTTTAAAGATTTAACGTTCGATTTTAGTTAACCTGCAATCATCAGCGTAATCTAAATTCAGGCTGCAGGAATCGTCTTGAATTTTTGTACGAGAGAATACTTGTATATAAGTGAGGGTAATTTTGTATCGACGGCACGCAGATTCTTTGCGATATCTTTTGTAATGTAATTTAATGCTGGCAGGAGCAGAAATATTTTTGCGTGCCAAAAAAACGACGTTCTCAATGTTACTTATCGGTAAACTTACTTAGCGAACCACTAGATTTTTGAAAGAAATTAAAGAAACGGTTTTTGGAAAGTATTCGATTAAAATTGGAACGTGTCCTAGTACCGATGTAGATTTCTAAAGCATTTATTACAGCGGCACTTTTCAGAGAAGCAAAGCAATCGTTTTCATTATTATTAAGATGTATACTGCATGTAATCATGTTGGGAAGAGTAATAAAATTTTACACAAACATTCGTTGTGTCAGTTTAATTAAAGCTGAATAAATGTACGTTTAGTTATGAAAATATAAAAAAGTTTATTCTTACGCCGGCGGAGAGATTTTAGAATAAATTAATTTTTACATCGGAATATTCTAATACGACTGAAAAAAAAAGAGAGTTTGCAGAATATAAACATGCGGCGAAGATTTGAGATCACAGTTTTGTAAATGTCGGCGTATTTCGACTTCAACAAAATTAATAAATATTTAGGAAACTAAAAGTTACTTTCCCCTTCCTCGACCTCTTGTAGCTCCTCCTCGCTTGCTCGGTTTCTTAGGGGCGGCCTTGGAAGTACTTGTTTCCTTCTTCGAAGATACTGTTGCTTTGACCATGTTATCACTCGTAAGGGTTTCGTCCTCGTCGGAGGCATTGAATTCTTCATCTTCGTCTTCAAAGCCTTCGTCCTGCGAGGCTTGGGACGTTTTCTTCTTCGCCGGACCGGCATGGGCAGCGTAAGGCATGCTGGCGGCTTTTTTGTTGTATGCTCTGGTAAAAGCTGCTTTCACCTGATGAATTAATGTTTTTATTTATAAATTTAGAGAATTTTGTTCATTTTACGAGTGATAATTGTTATATTTCATATTGTTTATTTACTTTGATTATTAATTATGTTATTTTTAAGTTTTATAATTAATTGTTAATCATCCATTTATGTAAATTGTTACTATCATAATAATCGTTAATTTTAAATTAAATAATAATTAATATTTCTTGGTGTTACAGGTCAATTAACTAATAATATAAACATTTTTTTTAACCCCTTAAGTCCTGAATGGACGTTTTTTCACTACAATTTTCAACGGTTGTATTTAGTGTGAAAAAAGGTTCTAAAAAATTTGAAAGAAGACATATCTGACGTAAAATTAACTGAACTTTCAGAATCTGTTATTACATTTTTCAGAAAATGCAACCGTGAAAAACTATATTCGATTTTTTCAAAAAAATCATGCATTTTTCAAATGAATTTTTTTTTCATTTCGTCTTTTCACATTGAAATTGTTTCAGAATTCCTCTAAACGGTAAAGAAATCGTGTCCTCGAGACTTAAACTTTAAGATGTGCCCATGTCCATTTTGAAAATAAAGGTAAAAGCATCCAAAATGGCGGCCCAAACACAAAAAAATTAGCGAAAAATTCAGGAATTTTTTATTCAAAGACGATCGACTTTAGGAAAAAATATTACAGAACAAAAAGTTCTTACAATTATTCAAAGAATACGCTGAATTTTTTTTCAGAATTTTTTAAACACTTTTTTCATTTTTCAGTCGTCAAAAAATTCTAAAAAAATTTTCGGGCATTCTTTGATTAATTGCAAGAAGTTTTTCTTCCGTAACATTTTCTCCTAAAGTCTACCATTTTCAAATAAAAAATTCCTGAACAATTTTTTTCGAATTTTTTTCGAAATTTTTCTCGACAAGACTTTAGGAGAAAATGTTACGGAAGAAAAACTTCTTGCAATTAATCAAAGAATGCCCGGAAATTTTTTTAGAATTTTTTGACGACTTTTTCGATTTGTCAAAATTTTGGGATTTTGAAAAATGAAAAAAGTGTTTAAAAAATTCTGAAAAAAATTCAGCGTATTCTTTGAATAATTGTAAGAACTTTTTGTTCTGTAATATTGTTTCCTAAAGTCGATCGTCTTTGAATAAAAAATTCCTGAATTTTTCGCTAATTTTTTTTGTGTGTTTGGGCCGCCATTTTGGATGATTTTACCTTTATTTTCAAAATGGGGAGGACCCGATTTCTTTACCGTTTAGAGGAATTCTGAAACAATTTCAATGTGAAAAGACGAAATGAAAAAAAATTCATTTGAAAAATGCATGATTTTTTTGAAAAAATCAAATATAGTTTTTCACGGTTGCATTTTCTGAAAAAATCTAATAACAGATTCTGAAAGTTCAGTTAATTTTACGTCAGATATGTCTTCTTTCAAATTTTTTAGAGCCTTTTTTCACACTAAATACAACCGTTGAAAATTGTAGTGAAAAAACGTGCATTCAGGACTTAATGGGTTTATTAACATAATTTTGCTGGTTTTCGATTGAAAACAGGAAGATGGTAAAAAGATGAACATCGCCGGATTTTGTATGATATTTGTTACTACTTAATTATGTATAATGTTAACGCCCGTTTCGTAAATAAATAAAAAATAAATAAACGTAACGAACTAGAATTAGTTTAAATTTACTTACTTTACTCTCGACAGCTTGCATCGGATCTCGTTTACCAGGCCAAGAGGACAACTCGATCAGCGAATCCAAATCCTCCCTGAATGTGACAAATCGATCGAAAGTGACAAATTTAGTATTTTTTGAAATATTTATTGGATAGTTTGTTAATACCTCATTAAATGGTAATCGTTCATGACATTTAGAGTCGATTCAACTCCTTCCGAACCGTTTACTGCCAACGGCCTGACGATGGCATCCGTAAGACGATCTAGATAATCCAAATTAATTGCTTCTTTACTTGCACCAGTTGTCAAACGAGTATGTACTGTAATTTCTTGCGCTAATCTGTAAAATATTGAAAAATTCTTTTGATTACTTCCAGTAAGTAAATAAAACACAGAAAAATAAATTTAAAAAATAGCTAATTAAGTAAATTAGTATAATAATAAAAACTTTCATATAAACATAACCTTAAAATAAGCTTCGATCATACCTGTCCATTTTGTTTCGCTTGGAATTCCTACCGAGCCATGCTGGGAAATTTATTTGACTGACTAATCGACCAGACATAATGGAACCAGGTATCACTGATGAAAAACAAGCCTGTACCGGCAACAACGACCACGCACCGCTGCCTCGAATTGATTTCTCAACTATATCGCCTAGCGCTAAACTGTCCATGCAGTCTGCCACTCTACTCAGCAGTTCCTTTCTGTTGAAATTTCATTTATTTATTTATTTAAGTACATTTACCGCGGTTATACAACACACGAATAAAAAAAAAATCAATTACTTAATCATTTACACTCTCTCTCTCTCTTCTTACTAGCTCTATCATCTCCATCCATCCGATTCCCCTACCATCCTCATTTAATACATCCATACCTCTTTCTCCTTTCTCCCTCACATACTCGCAGTTGCTTCTTAGATGTTCAACATTATCTCTCTCCCTCTCGCACAATCTACACTTTCTCTCGTCCTCCTCCATCCAGGACCTATTCCCCCTCTCCTCGTTCCTGCATCTCTACCTCGCTATTCTCACCAAACTTTTCCCCTCATTTCTCTTACAGATTCGTACATACGTTGGTACCCAACTCACACATGACCTAGAAGCTCTCACTTTCTCCCCTCTCTCTTGTTCATCCAATTCTAAATCTCTTTCCCTCAAACGCTCCTATTCATTTAAAGCTTCCTCACTCATACCTCCTCTCCATAAATAATTCCCCCTCTCAACACTCTCTCTTGTCCATTCACTCCTATTATTCTCTCTTTCATCCTTCCTTTTCTCCAAAATGCATTTCATACCCAACTCCCTTCCTTTCTCCAGTTTTTCCTCAAACTTTCCTGCCCTCCATCCCATTTCCACCCTCAATTTATTTCTTTTCAACTCTTCTCTCACTATATACCCCGGTGTTACTCTTTCCAGCCCTAAAATCCACTTGAGGTATTTTTCTTCCACCTCCTTCCATTCTTTGTATCCCCATTTCTCCACTCCATAAAATAAAATCCCTTTCACTATACTGTCAAACAATTTTAACCTCCATCTTACATCCCCTTTAAATTTCCTTTCTCCGTAGCTCCATACCCATCCCATTGCCACTCTACCTTTTCTCACCCTTTCTCTCACCTGTTCTTTTCCCCCTCCATGCCTAGTTACCACATACCCTAAATATTTGTATTCCTTCACTTCCTCTATTCTTTCTCTTCCCCACCACCAAAATCTTTCCTTCTCCCTCCCTCCCTTATTTTTAAAAACCATCACTTTTGATTTCACCACACTCAATTCGAGCTTTTTTCCTTCCATATATCTTTTTACTCCCCTTATCATGTCTCTTAATCCTTCCTCTCTCTCTGCCAGCAACACAATATCATCCGCATATTCTATTGACCTTATCCGATCATTTCCTACCCTAATTCCTCCCCTTCCTTTCTTCAGCTCCTCTTCAATATCCGTCAAATATATGTTAAACAGGGTCGGACTCATCGGGCAGACTTGTCTTACCCCCTTCTCTACCCAGAATTCCCTTGATATTTTATTTCCTACCTTCACAACACATCTCGTCTCTACGTATACCTCCCTAACTCTATCTATTAACCTCTCTCTTATCCCTCTCTTCCTCATCATACCCCACAACAACTCTCTATCCACTCTATCAAAAGCTGCCTTTAGATCCATGAAAAATGCCCACACTTTCTTTTTTTCTTTCAACCTCCTTCCCACTACATGCTTCAGGATCTTAACATTTTCCACGGTCCCTCTTCCTTTCCTAACTCCAGCACCCTCCCTTCTCATCCAGCTCTTTTATCAACCTTTTGTTCAAGATGTTCGCATATATTTTATACCCCGTACTTGTCATCATTACCCCTCTATAGTTTCCTGGCTCTTTTCTCTCTCCTCTCTTCCAAATCGGTACCACCGCTCCCTCTCTCCAGAAAACCTTCCCCTTCCCATACCCTTTTCAACATCTCCCCTAATCTTTTCCCAACCCTTTCACCGCCCTCCTTCCATGCCTCATTTCTAATGCCATCCAGTCCAGCTGCTTTGCCCTTTTTTAATCTTTTTATTTCATTTTCTACCTCTTCCATTTTTATCTCATCTCCTACCCTATTTAAATAATATTTGTGAATTCTCGGTGAGAAACGGTCACTATACAATTAAGTGAAAAATATACATTTTAATAATAAATAATTCGACGTTTCGGCCCTGTAGTGGATGCCATCTATAGAAATAAAATGTTTTTAAATTAAATAAAAAATTATATAGTAAATGGGGAATTCATTTTAAGAATGTCTCAAGATGTTAGAGTTTCTCAAACTCCACCCATCCAAGTTTGCAGAGTTTTGCAAAAAAATGAATTCATATCCAGAAAAAACAAACTCAAACATTCTTTATAGGTCTTTTGAAAGACAATAATTAAAACGGGAAATTAATTCACCTATATTAAAATGTATGCACTATGTATAGCATAAACAAATTAATTGGTAAACAATGAATTATAAATTTCAGGTAAATTAGACTTTTCAAAGCGTATATTAACAGTTTTATTTTCAAATTTTTTAATAAAAAAGTTCTCAATTTCTTTTCTTTTATTACTATTATTTTCGATGGCTAAAATTTTTGGATTTTTGTAATCAAAATTATGTCCAGTTTTAATACGGTGAAGAGTTAAACCCGTATATTGTTTTTCATCACCCAAAATATTTTTTTCATGTTCTTTAATGCGAGTTTCAAGTCTTCTTTCTGTTTGTCCTATGTAGATTTTGTCACAGAAAGAACAAGATATTTGGTAAACAACGTTGCATTTTTTAAAGTTGGAAGTGCATCTTTATACGACTTTATGCCCCCAATATTTTTATATATCGGTTTAGATACTAGTCTAATATTTTCTTTTTTTAACCGTTGCTGTATTCTTTCTGTGACGCCTTTAACATAAGGAATTGAAGTCTTGAGTATCGGCTTTTCCTGAGTAGATTTCTTTTCAGAGGAATTATAAAATTCGTGTATTTTTTTATAAATACAAAATTACATTTGGATACCCATTTTCCATTAAATTCTTTCTTACAATGTTCAAATTCTTTTCCCTAAATCTTATTTCCGAGAGTTTAACAGCTCGATCAATTAGTCCTAGTATTACACTAATTTTATATTGATAAGGGTGATTATAGGTAAAATGTAGGTAACGACCTGACCAAGTAACTTTATGAGACCAGTCAGTATCGATAAATCCATTCTTTTTTCTAATAACCAATATATCTAAAAATGTTATTTTATTATTTAATTCAATTTCTTTTGTAAATGAGATTCTATTCATAAAACCTTTAATTTTAGATAAACTATTAAAATTGTTCAAGATCTCTTCCTCTTTATTTTCAGGAAATGCTAAAAGTATGTCATCCACATAACGAACGTAAAAAGGAATATTAAAATGTAGTTTTTTAATAAGAATTCCTTCAATTAATTCCATGACCATATTACAAGCTACTGGTGACAATGGGGACCCCATTGGTACACCGTAAACTTGTTTGTAATATTGCCCATGAAATGCAAACATGGTATTATTCAAAACCAATCTTGAACCATTTTTAAATTCCGTTATGGGTAAATTAGTGAAATGTTTTAATTCATGCCATTTTTTATCTACTTCCCTTCTTTTGCTCCCCTCTGCTTTCATTTCTTCCACTCCCCCTAGCGTTTCAATGAAATGCTTTTCCCATTTCTCCATTTTGTTAACTTCTTCCCCTCGTGAGTTCCCCCACCATTCGCCATTTGAAAGTGTTCAAAAGAGTGCGGACTGTTGTTTGCGCTTGCGCATAAAAGCGAAGAAGGACCACTATATCTCCTCTCTCTGTTTTTATTCTCTCATACTGCCAGTAGTGGGGATGAGGAGAAGCGGTAAAATAAGGGAAGAAGCCGCCATCTTCCTTGACTCGAAAAGTTAAAATAAGGGGAGGGCCACTAAATCTTTGGACTCTCTCCCTCTTTCGTTTCCCCTTCCTCTATATTATATCTACTCCACCCTTCTTCTACCCCTATTCTCGCAAAAAAATCCCCCATTATTTAAGTAATAAATATAGAATAAAAATAATTTTAATTGCGATTATTACCTCGGTGCAACAGGTACGACAGATAAGTAATTTTCATGAACGAAAAGTGGTGCGATGCTGTAATCGTGGAAAAACAAATCACTTTTATCGTGTATCGTCATGTTTTTATGCTCGTCCGAACTGAAGACTTTCCGAAGAACATCCCACGGTCCCAACTTCAAATCTTTGTTAGCTTTGGTGTCATTTTCCTTCTTTTCCACTGAGGTACTAGTCGACAACAATGCCAAGTGATTTATCACTTGTCGAATGTCTTGATTCGTCGATTCTATCAACCGAGTTAGTTCTTCCGGATTTATTTTGATGTTTTCTTTGTAACATAACGACATCATTGCTCCCTGTAAATTTCCAACGAATTAACTATCGACACATTCACTAAATACAAGAATTACCTTAATTTGTTCGATTCTTGGCTTTTGATAACGGAGATTATACACGTAATTGGATAAAGTTCTCATCTTTGGATTGTTTCTGTCGTTGCAAATGCAAACTATTGGCACTTCGGTAGATTTAATTAATGCTACCA
Source organism: Trichopria drosophilae (assembly GCA_030407085.1). Taxonomy (NCBI): domain Eukaryota; kingdom Metazoa; phylum Arthropoda; class Insecta; order Hymenoptera; family Diapriidae; genus Trichopria; species Trichopria drosophilae. The sequence continues at coordinate 107,773,466 of CM059586.1, forward strand.
ACTCTTGCAAACCACCGCGGTCTTCGTTACCTGCCATCCCGTCAACTTCGTCCATCAACAGAACATGATTCTTTGCTTTCTTTTCTTTCTCCGATGCTAAAATTACAATTAATGTAAAAAACTGCTAAAATAAAAATAAAAACAAGTATATTTACTTGTATAATACGACGTCATGGTATTATTCTTTAAAATAGTCGAAACTTCTTCGTGCAGGAGTCTTTTGCTTCGGGTATCAGATGCATTAAACTCCAAAAGATCGAAGCCGAGCTCTTTACAGACGACCTGGACCGTTGTCGTCTTGCCAACTCCTGGCGGACCTGACAGTAACGCAGCTTTGAAGAAGGCTCCGTTATCGTCTTTCACCCAGGGTTCTGCGGTTGAAAACATTTTAAAAGATAACAATTTAAACGATTTAAAAAATAAAAACAATTTTAAAAGAAATGTTACTTGGTTTCGACTGTTTGGATGATGAATTTTGATTTTTGTGCCAGTTACTTAACCAGCTGTAAAGTTTCTTTGCGTTACTTTGGTCTCCGCCTTGGCCGATAATAGCTTTCATTGTTTGCGGTCTGTATTTTTCATTCAATGCTACCGTTGGTACTGAAGGCTGTAAATATAAACAATATCACATCTGTTTTATGTCATTTTAAACTTTTTCTTACCTCCGATTGGTTCCTCTTTGGTTCTACAAAACTGGAAGTTAAAGTCGATGTAACTTTCTTCGGTACGTCCTTTTCTACCTTTGGTTTATCTTCGATCTTTGGTTCCGTTTTAACGATTTCGATCGGTTTCTCTTCGGTTTTCTTAACCTCTTTCTCTTCGGTTTTCTTAACCTCTTTGTGTGTGCTCACTTCTTTATCTTCTATCGAGGAAGTTGACGAAAGTTTTTCTCTTTCTTTATCTTTCTTCGAGTGAGAATGAACTACGCTACTAGCTTTGCCAGCTGGTTTACTGCGTATCATTTCCAATAACTCGTTTTCGCTAATCATTTTGACACCTAGATTCGTACCCTGCAATTAAACAAGTAGTTTTCGAGATTTTATTTTCATCAATTTAATTAAATTTCGTTAACTTTACTAAAGTTAAATAATCCGACCAATTTTGAAAATATCGTCCGCCATATTGGAACCGTCATTTTGAATTTTTGAATTCGGACTTCAGGTTCGTGTTCAGCGACCTCAAAAACCCTCGAGTAGTAATTTTCAAAATAATACGACCAATTTTGAAAATATTGTCCGCCATTTTGAATTTTTGAAATCGGACTTCAGGTTCGTATTCAGCGACCTCAAAAACCCCCGAGTAGTCATTTTCAAAATAATCCGACCAATTTTGAAAATATCGTCCGCCATATTGGATCCGCCATTTTGAATTTTTGAAATCGGACTTCAGGTTCGTATTCAGCGACTTCAAAAACCCCCGAGTAGTCATTTTCAAAATAATCCGACCAATTTTGAAAATATTGTCCGCCATTTTGAATTTTTGAAATCTGACATCAGGTTCGTATTCAGCGACCTCAAAAAACCCCGAATAGTAATTTTCAAAATAATCCGACCAATTTCGAAAATATCGTCCGCCATATTGGATCCGCCATTTTGAATTTTTGAAATCTGACTTCAGATTCGTTATCAGCGACCCCAGAAACCCCCGAATAATCAGTTTTACAACATTCCGAACAATTTTATAAATATCGTCGGCCATATTGGATCCGCCATTTTGAATTTTTGAAATCGGACTTCAGGTTCGTATTCAGCGACCTCAAAAACCCCCGAGTAGTCATTTTCAAAATAATCCGACCAATTTTGAAAATATCGTCCGCCATATTGGATCCGCCATTTTGAATTTTTGAAATCGGACTTCAGGTTCGTATTCAGCGACTTCAAAAACCCCCGAGTAGTCATTTTCAAAATAATCCGACCAATTTTGAAAATATTGTCCGCCATTTTGAAATTTTGAAATCTGACATCAGGTTCGTATTCAGCGACCTCAAAAACCCCCGAATAGTAATTTTCAAAATAATCCGACCAATTTCGAAAATATCGTCCGCCATATTGGATCCGCCATTTTGAATGTTTGAAATCGGACTTCTGGATCCGCCATTTTGAATTTTTGAAATCTGACTTCAGATTCGTTATCAGCGACCCCAGAAACCCCCGAATAATCAGTTTCACAACATTCCGAACAATTTTATAAATATCGTCCGCCATTTTGAATTTTTGAAATCTGCCCTAAGATTCGTTATGAGCGACCCGAGAAATATTTAGATACTCAACGCCATACAAATAGAAAATTGAAAAAAATAAGGATACATAGATTATTAATATTTGTCGAGAAAAAATTCTTCTGCCAACATTTTTGAGCCGCCATCTTTAAATTTTGAAAAGTACGTATCGCCATTTTGAAGCTTAGATATTGTGGACGCGATATTTTCAGGTGAAACTCTGGTAACCTGCTATATGAAAAACAATTCATTTCTGAAAGAAAATTGTCAAAAATTTCGATTTTTCTTTTAAAAAAATGGCTGTAACTTTTTGAATATTCGTTTTTTTGGGATTTCGATTGCAGGCTCTGAAAGAGCGCGGTCAAATACATAAGAAATGGTTCCTGAAGGATTTTTTACCTTCTTAATGGCCGAAAAAATTAAAGTTGAAAATTAACCAAAAAAAGTGTCCGTCCCGGCGTTAAAAGGTTAATAATCAAATAAATTTTACAATTCTTAATAAATTTGCATGAAACTTCCTATACCAAGATATTTTGGGTAAAATTGAAAATGGCGGATGTAAATTTGCTAAATTTATTAAAATGTGCGGCGCACATTTTTCTTTATATGGAAAACAGCTGAAAATTGTTACTCGGGGGTTTTCGGGGTCGCCGATTACGAATCTGAAGTTAGATTTTGAAAATTTAAAATGGCGGATCCAATATGGCGGATGTAAATTTGCTAAATTTATTAAAATGTGTGGCGCACATTTTTCTTTATACGGAAAACAGCTGAAAATTGTTACTCGGGGGTTTTCGGGGTCGCCGATTACGAATCTGAAGTTAGATTTTGAAAATTCAAAATGGCGGATCCAAGATGGCCGACTGAAATGCGAAAAATTACCCAAACTTTATGAAACTGGGTTTTCAGGGGTTTTCGGGGTCGCTGATTATAAATCTGAAATCAGATTTTGAAAATTCAAAATGTCGGTTCCAAGATGGCCGACATAAATGTAAAAAATTTACTTGATTTTGATAAAAGTTGGTACTCGGCAATTTTTTGGGTCGCTGATTACGAATTTCAAGTCAGATTTTGAAAATTCAAAATGGCGGATCCAAGATGGCCGACATAAATGTGAAATATTACTTGATTCTTTAAATGATTAATTAAATGTTAAATGATATATTTTAGGAAAAAATGGAACCCGTGTTTCACCGTTTTTCGATAACTTAAGAAGCTGTACCACTTCTGGCACTTTTTTTTTCAAAAAGTACATAACCTAATTACATTTCGTAAAAAGTAAATCTAATGAGTAGTTTTTGGAAGATATTCGCACAAATTTTTGCAAAAATCCCAAACAAGAGAGCGTAGACAATATAACAATAATATATATAGATATATTTAATAAAAACATAAAAATACCTTAGAAATTTTAGACGGCCCTGCGTCTTCGCCAACGACCATGTAGTTTAATTTTTTCGAAACAGAGTGTAAGATACGACCACCATATTTCGTTATTAATTCTTCGCACTCTTCTCGTTCCAGCGATTCTAGAACACCAGTCACCAAAAAACTTATTCCAGCTAAACAGTATTCTGCTCCTTCAGGAATTTCTTTACAGCCAGGATTCCGAGCTCCGCCACGGTGTAAATATTGTTGATACAGCGCAGCATTGTGCTTTTTCTTTTCGATAATTTCTTCAAATACGTCTGTTTCCTTTTCTTTTTTTTCTTTCGGTTTCTTCTCTATTTCGACGTTGAAGGAACTTTTCTTGGTATTTAATTTACTGAAATTTAACTTTTTAGATTCTTTAACCTCTTCGGAATGAGTTTCGATTGACTTTTTCGGAGAAGAATCTTTCGATTTCTTTTTAGGTGATTTCGGAGAACCTTTGGACTGTTTAGAATCGCTTTCAGATTTCGAATCGCTAGATTTATTTAAATGCGCAGAATATTCTTCTTCAATTTGCGACATGTCTAGTTGGCTTAAAGTATCTTCGAAGTCGTCATCCGAATGAAATTCTGCTTCCTGTATTTATAAAAGTTGAATTTCTGTTTATAAAATACTTTGCTGATATATTTACCTTTTTAAGTACTTCTTTAGTTCCTTTTTTAGATTTCTTTTTCTCTGGTTTTTGAACCTTTTCGGATTTTTTCACTTTTGGAGCTGCTTCTCGTTTAACAGGACGCGACGCAAACATTTCTTTCGACGAAACTTGTTTAAGTTCTGGACTCTTTTCTTTTTTCGGAGACTTCTTCGACTTGACGGAAGTTTCTTCTTCGGAGTCTGAAAGAGCATGCTTTCTTTTCTTTTTGCTTTCAACAACCTACAAAAGGTACAAAGTTACAAATAAGAAATATAGATTGAAAATTCAATACCTTTGTTCTCTTTTCCGCATTGATACGCTCATCTTCATCGTCATCGGATGAAACCAACGGCCTCTTTTTCGTAGGTTTTGTGGTGCTTCCTTTCGATGCTCCAGAAGTGAAGTATGACCTAATATCCTGGAACCGTTTTTACCAAATATTATAAAGAATAAATACGTATGATGGTTATGTAAAGTTAAGTACGTACCCTCGGCATTTTTACAGTTGTGATGAGTCAAAAAATAATTGTGATTATCGCAGGAAATTCTTTTTTTAAATTGTGATGTAATATGATGTAACCTCAAATTAAAAAATTCGAGTCAACTTTGAAAATTCAAAATTAGATTTTGTGCTCATCAGATCAAAAAATACATTATTTTAACGCGCAAATGTGATTATTTTAGTTTTTATATAGCGTAGAATATACACCAATTTGCGCATTACACTACTTATACTATTTTGGAGTAGTATTAAAAAACATTTCCCGCCATTGTCGTCCACTGCAAGAGGGCGACATGTTGTGCTAATTTGTCCACCAATGAGAATAGTAGAATTTGAAGGGACACGACGTATGTATAGTTATATATGGGCATTTCCAGATAAACTCATTTTCTTTGTATTTGCACGAAATAAGAAGATACTTTTCATGGTGTTTTTTTTATTAAATCCGCAAAAAATCGTTAAGTATACGAAAAATTTGTATACGATTTAGTACGAAATCTATTTCTTCACTGTCCTTTCGATGACGGTGGTTTTTAAAGGCAATCTTCGAACATAACCTAGAAAAAATTATTGCATTAAAAATTCTTCCAGATAATGTCATTTATAAAAAATTAATTTTGAGCAATTTAAAAATATTGGTGGGTTTTTCTAGTAACTAAGGTATTTGTCAACAATATTATACCACTAATATTCAAATTTCATTTGTTGTAAAAGTGTGTAAACGCTAAAAAAGTGCAATTTTTTTTTGAGAAAAAAGCGTTTTCCAGCTTATTTCAATTTTGATTTTCATGGCATTGGAATTTTGAATTCCGTTGAATCCCTTTATTGAAGGTATTGGATGGAATTCACTGGAATAGAAAAGTTAAATTTGCAATTCCCACGAATTCCAAGGAATCCCTGAGAATATTGATGTAAACATTATAGGTTAGGTAAGGGAATTGAATGGAATTGCGCGGAATGAAAAATTACAATTTTAATTCCTGACAGTTCCAACGAGTCCATATTATTTTAGGTTAAGTTAGGGAATTCAATGGATATGCGCGGAATAGAAAGTTGCGTATCAGAATTCAACGGAATTCACATATCTCTCGCGTGAATTCCATGTAAAGGAATTGGAAAATTGCCAATTCCGAATGTTCAATAAAAGAATAAAAGATAAAAGCCCTTAATCCCTTTTCGTTTACTGGGAAAGTAACATTTACGTAATGGTTACGTTGTTACATAAATATCACATAGCTGTTGTATAACTGTTACTTTTGTGTTTGCTGGGCAGAGTCAGATTTCAAAAATTCAAAATGGCGAATTCAAAATGGCAGTACAAAAATTAAAAAAACAAACATGTATTTATGCCTGGAAACGTTTATTCGGAGACTTTTGGGGCCCCGAAATACGTATATGTAATACATTTTGAATTTTGAAAGCTCTGAGATGGCAGATTCAAAATTTGCTAAAACTATTTTTGAAGATTTTTGAGATTAAGAAATACTAAAATTTATTTTTTTTTTAAATATTTTTTTATACCTTTTTTTGTTTTTTTTTCTTAATATTTTTTGATACTTTTTTGTTTTTTCTCAATATTTTTTGATACTTTTTTGTCTCTTTCTTAATATTTTTTTGGTTTTTTCTTAATATCTTTTCATGCTTTTTTTCTTTTTTGTACGCTCCTTTTGTTTTTGATTCTTATCCGTAATATTTTATGGCTTCATAACGATTGTGCAGCCTCGAATAGGCTTCACAGGTCCAATCTTTACTCAGGCTCTGAAATTAAAGTTTTGGATCTGACATTTTGAATCTTAGAAATCCGACGCCACATTCATAATCAGCAACCCCGATAACCCTACCGAGTTCCCAATTTCATATCGATCAAGCAACCTTTTCCTAATTCGGCCCGCCATCTTGGATCCGGTATTTTCAATATTGAATATTTGAGACCATATTCGTAATTGGCGATTCCGACAACTTCCGTGTACCCAGTTTCATCTCGATCAAGCAACTTTTTCCTATTTTGGTCCGCCATCTTGGATCCGCCATTTTGAATTTTGAAAAACTGAGGTGATATTCGGAATCAGTGACCCCGAAAATTTCCGAGTACCCAGTTTCATCTCGATCAAGTAACTTTTTCTTAATTTGTCCGCCAATTTGGATCCGTCATTTTGAATTTTGAAAATCTGAGGTCATACTCGTAATCAGCGACCCCGAAAACGCCCGAGTAATAAATTCCAACCGCTTTCCATGTAAAGAAAAATGTGTGCTTTAAAGAGTTAAGGGGAGGCACCACCTTCAAAATCAACTCTATGAAAGACACCTTTAGAAAATTTGAAACTATTGTTTCTTTTGTCATTTTTGACGAGGAATTCAGTGGTGCTAGAATAAAAAGCGTAAGAAATTTTTTTGACCCATAAATTGTAGTTTAAACAAAAATTTGTTGTTTTGAAATAATGCAACTACATTTTTCTAACTTAATTTAAAAATTCAAAAAAATTAGGGTGAACATAAAACATGTTTTCTACAACCTCTCGTATGGATTTTAAAAAATTCCGATTTTTTCAAAAATAAATTTTTTGTAGAGAACAACACAATTTTTTTAAGCGTAAAAAAAAGTTTTACATTTTTATTCTAACACCACTAAACTCCACGTTAAAAATTACTCTAGAAATAATTTTGTTGACCTCTAAATTTTAGCGCGAAAAAAATTTGTTTTTTCGAAAAAATGCTTCTACATTTTTTTTAATTAATGTAAAAATTCAAGAAAATTAGGGTGAACATGGAAACACATTTTCTACAGCCTCTCGTATGGATTTTAAAAAATTCCGATTTTTTCGAAAAAGAAAATTTTTTTTTGGGTCAAACAAATTTTTTACACTTTTTATTCTAGCACCACTGAATTCCACGTCAAAAATTACTAAAGAGATAATTTTTTCAAATTTTTTAAAGCTGTATGTCATACAGCTGATTTAAAGGTGGTGCCTCCCCTTAAGTTACGCAGGCCTGCGATTAACTTATTTCAGTTTCTAAAATGGGTAACGATGATTCTTATAGATTTTTTTCGTGCTGAACACGAATCTTTGTCTAAATAGTCCATCATGTCAGGATTTTGAGTAATTCTATGTTAAATTTTCTGGAAGACCGACATTTTTTCTTTAATTTTCTACATCAGCGTTGTATAGTATGCATTGTTTTAAAATTCGTTTTATTATGTTTTTAGCCAATTCAATTGAATATTTATGATTTAACCATATTTACACGACCTGCACACGAGTTTTTACATAAAAAGACGTTTCCAAGTGCATATGTTTTTTAGACTGATGGATTTTCATATAACTTTGTACTTTGGGCTTTTGGGCTCGCTGATTATGAATCGGAAGTCACAATTACAAAATTCAAAATGGCAGATTTAATGTGTCCGCTAAAATTTTTGAAAAATTTAAGAAATTGATGGATTTTTATTTTGGTTCTTTAAATAGGAATCTGTAGTCAGACTTTGTAAAGTTGTAAATATGTTGCAATATGGCTGCTAACAATTTTGAAAACTCAAGATTTCAGTGAATTTTTATTACTTTTGGACTGAAGCGCGTTTTTAGGTCGCTATATGGGTCATTCTCCAGAAAAGTGTAATTTTATGTCCCCAGTTAATATTTTATTCAAATAATGGAATTTATTCTCCAAACATTTTTTTTCTTGCGCCTTATACTTTAATGTAAAAATTACACAAGAGATAATTTGTTCAAATCGCATGATAAAATGTTGACATACTGCTAAAGGTCCGAAATGTAAGCCTTCTGGCTGTCCCCAGGTATAAATAACACGTTTTCGATCACTGTCATTCTCTTTCATGTGAATTATTAAATTTGTTTAAAAGTGGTTATGATCTGTTTTACTTATAACAAACAAATAGTGCTGTGAAAATTTCACTATAACGTTCCTGAAAATTGTTATGGCTTTGTAAAATGTGTCCCCAAGTTTTAAAAAATAAATGTAAGTACAGAATACATGCCATTTCCAGTACAAAAAAAATAAATGTAGATACAGACAATCGTTCTACAATTTCGATTACTTTTAGACTATAGATTGTGAGTATAATATTACTGATTTCAAAACTAATTTAAACCAAAATTTAGTAATATTGTTAGAACTACGGCCAGTACGTTTATTCCTTGTAAGCCTCCTGTCATATTTGCGACACTAATTTAGCATGGAAAGCGAGTAATATCTTAAAATATAAAGAAAAGATTAAATTCTTACGCCTCAAGTTCATTTGACCAAAATTTATTTTGTTCTTGTGTTAACATGGTTAATACGTTGACATGTAAGTTCCCCTGTCATGGAAGCCTCCTGGACAATTGTAGTGATTTACGGAAATTCCGTTCTTATTAGTGACAGAACAGATTTTTATTCAACTTAACATCAATTTTCTTAACTACTTTCAGTATTAATCGCGCGTCATCAGTAATAAGCGATAATTAAAACTTTTTTTTACATCGCTAAAATAACTAAACATATCGATTTATAATTTTCCATAATAATTTTAACTGTTTTGAGTTTTATAAAATAAATATTATTAGGTTACTATTTTTATTTGTACCCTTTATGCGTCACTCATTCGCTAAGAGTGAAAATTTCGCTATTTTTTATATAAAATTTCCATTAAAAAATTAAATTACTTGCATATTTCACGCGTATCGACGGCTGCTGCATTATTACTTCGTATTTACGTAATTAGCAAGCCAATGAATATATCTAAGCTTTAAATTTAAATTTTTATAATCTTTTATTTTGTGGAAAAAAAATACGTCGATTTTACACTTTTTCGAAGAATGACCCATATACGAATGTAAAGTCAAATTTTTAGTTTTGAATACAATGCAGCCGCCAGAAATGTTGAAAAATTAAAAAAATCGATGGATTTTTATAGAACTTGGACTTGGTTAAGGACTTTAAGGATATTTTTATATCCATGGTATAGCCTTAAAATCAAGTTACATAAAAATCCATCGATTTCCTGAATTTTTCAAAATTTCTGGCGGCCGCATTGCATTGAAAATGAAATTTTGATAATTTTATAAACGTTTAACATGAAGTTTGACAACGCTTTCATTGTAAATTAAAGTGAAATTTTTTTGTTTCACTAATCACATGGGTACAGGGACTTACATTTCAAGAAAAAATTCAAGATGGAGGACTCAAAATAGCTATTAAATTATATTTAGTATTCAGAATTGCTAAATATTCGTTCGATACTTTTCACTCGGAGTTTCTTTATCAATTTTGAGATATCGACCGCCATATTGGATGCTTCATTTTGAATTTTGTAAAACCAGTAATTTATTACTAAATCTGCAAATTACTAAAATAAAACATTCAACTTCTGCTTTTAAATTGGTAGAATTTTATTAATACATTAGTAGGTTTGTACCATTTTGGGGTGAAACACGACTAATTATTAATAACTTTTCATTATAGTAGTTTTTAGCTAATTCAGATTTAGAAAGAACGTGTCATTTGCTCAAAAATTCGTTTTCTTGTTATTTTGAGGGTTAATGACAACAACGTTCACATTTTGTTTTTTGTTATGTATTCCCGGTCTTACAACCGACGTTATAACGGGTTTTCACGTCGTCAGTGGACGGGAAAGCCTGGAAGGAAGTTATTCTATATAAATTTGGACTTTTACTATTTGTAAGTTATTTACGGACATATATTGTAATTAACGAAAAAACTACACACTATAAAACATCCCCGCCTGATTTTACTGAACGGTGTATGGTTAATTCCGAATGTTTAAATGAAAAAAATATTATCTTTTTCAATTTCTATATTTCGTTAGAAAATACATAAATTCTTGAATTAATCCAGTCTTGCGAGACCAATACCAATAAGCGTAATTAAAAGAAAAGGGGAATATCGAGATCTTAGGTGCAAAAAACGATATCAAGACCAATATGTCCAATTCTTGGTCTTGATATTGTTTTTAACACCGCTAAATCTGACAAAATTTAAAAACAATATATTGGTGAGTACAACTACTATAACAGAATGAAAAAACACGAAGAACTTTATCAGAAACGCTTGGACAGCATTCTGAAACATGATTTTGAGCCAAGAATATGTTTCCATTGAGTTTATATACTCAAGTTTTTGATTAATTAAGGCATTACGAATATTTTCCATTTGGTGTATACCAAAATTCTACTTTCTGCTTTTCAATTTAGCCAGACAAATCAAGAGAAACCTTCAGAAAACTCTTATTAAAGAATAAGAACTCAAAAGCATATTATGTTTATGTTCTCTTTAAGATTCTATGTGTATGTCAATAAAAAGAAATCAATTTACATGACACCTTTTTGTAATCCAATTAATTTTTGTTTGATAAAAATTGAATGTTAGTGCCAATTTTTCTTTATTGCTTCGGTAACAAGTTTGTCAGTGTCAACAAATTAATATTTACTTATAATTAATTATGTTAAATTGTTTACAATGATGAACAATGTGTAAAAATAACGTGTTTGTATAAAACTGTGTGTTGAGACGAGACCTTCGTTGAAATAAGACGAAAGTGGGTACTAAAGATGAAAAAATGTCCTAATTGTTCATATTTCATAGTTCGATAATTCATATTTCGACTCCTGGAACTCTGAAAAACCTCGTGTACCCATTTTCATCTTCAGCAAATAAATATTTATCTTTTTATCGCCATGCTGAATCTGCCATTTTGAATTTTGAAAATTGGAGGCCAAGTTCTTAATCAGCGACTCCGAAAACCCCTTAATACCCAGTTTAAGCTCGATCAAATCACTTTTTACCGATTTGATCAGCCATATTTGATCCACCATCTTGAATTTCGAAAATCTAAGGCTAATCTAAAGAAAATGCATGCTTTAAAGGTTAACATAAACTCAATTGATAAGAGCCCTATCCAGCTAGGATTTTCAGTAAACTGCAATTTTTGTTGCGAAGGGTTCTGCTCATACAAGACCTCAGAATCCTGTGGCATAGTGAGTTTTACTAAAAGTTGGTCAATATTACGATTTATATTAAAAAATGACATCCACAAAATAGCGCTATTGATAGAAAGTTTTGTTGTTATTTGCGTTTTATTAAAATATTTATTGTATCTTATCGTGTATTTTGATGAATATGGAGATTGATTTTTGGTGGCTGAATACAAATTCGTTAATAAATTTTGGACATTCAAAATGGCTGATCCAATATGACTTCCTTCATATACTAAATACCAGACAATTTTTTTTAAATCTAGGTCAGCCATATAGCATTCGCTATTTTCGATTTCCAAAATTTAATAATGGATTTGTATTCAGCGAACTCAAAAACAATCTACACGAACATATTCATCAAAGTACATGACAAGATACCAGAAATATTTTAATCAAATGCAAAAAAAAACTAAAAAATTCCATGTGAATGTCATTTTGTAATTCACATCGTACAGTGTTATAAATTTCTTTAGGAATTTTCTGAAATAGTAACTGATGTTTTTTTCGACCATTTCAGAATTTTACGAAACAAAATTAAGAAACATTTTCAAAAAATTACGAAAAAATTTCAGAAAATTAACAAAAGATTTTAGAAAATTACCAAAATTTTTCAGAAAATTACTAAACTTCGGTTATTCTTTCAGGAAATTGTTACAGAAATGTTTAACAGTGTAATATTTACTTATATAGTATTTACTTATACAGCCTTATACGATCCTGAAATTCCTTGGAGTAGAAATTGCATTTTACTGAAAAAATTGTCGCTTTTTTCCACGTGTTTTTGTCGTTTAAGTAGCCATATTTAAAAAATGGAAAGTAATATCGAAAAACCAACTTCAGATTAGAAAAGATTGCAACTGAGAATTATAGGAAATCTATATTTTATAAAAATATCTCAAAGACATCCGCTTAAACTTAGGCAAGATGAAAACCGAAGACGAATTTTGTCGTTTTGTGAATTGCTAAAAAACAGTCATAACAAATTTAAACAAATTTTTCAAAACCACAAAAAAATCACGGATGTTTATAAAATGGAGGATTCTAGATATTATACAAAAATATGTAAGAAAAGTTTATTCTCATCTGTGATGATTTTAAAAAGTCAATTGTTGTTTACGAGTAATAATTACTTATTATTGAAATTTCTAAAATATTAATATCAATTTCCCTAATAATTTCAATTTTTTTACGTAAATAGAAGTGGAAGGTCCGGTTTTTATACTACACCACTTACTAGACAACAAAATAAAAAAGAGTTCAGAATGATCTCGAAATGTGCTCTAAAACGAAGTCATATGTCTCACTTTCTGAGGATTTTCTGAACATCATGTCATTATGAGATCTTTATGAACTCATGTTCAGAAAACTATCAGAAAGTGGGATATTTTTTACTTTTTTTAGAGCACATTTCGAAATCATTCTGAACTCTTTTTAATTTTGCTGTGTTTGTAGATTTGGTCCCGTAAACTTTGTTTTGCATGAAAGTCTAAACGATAATCAACCAAATAGTTAAACCTTCAGAAGAATCGAATTTGAACCGAAAAAAGTGGCGTAAATCTCAAAAAACAATGAACGGTAGAAGATTTCTATAAATGAAAATGATTTCCTTCTCTTATCCGACAAATAATCCTTTAACGCCGCAATTGTAGTTTTGGAGTATTCAATGCATTGTTAAACGATAAAAACTATGGTAATAATTACTTAAAGTAGATATCCAACTATTTTTGAATATCCTCTTTCGATCGACAGGGGTTAAAATGCCAATAAATCTAAAAAACACGATTTTTTACATCAATTTTTGTTTCGCACGTTAATTGTATATTCTTTACTCTTCTTATTACATAAAACCCTTTAAAATGGTGTTTGAACTAAAAATAATGGAGCTATAAAATTGAATTTCGAAAAAGCAAATCCAAAATGGCGCCCGAAATGGCCTATTGTCTATGTAAATATTCATGATTTTTTAACTCAAGTACAAGAACTAATGAAAAATTGTTATAGAGAAAAAAGTGTTCAAAATCACTCAGAAAATACGTGTAAACTTTTTCAAAATTTTTGGAGTCGCTTTTGAGTTTTTAAAAAAATGCCACAAAAAAGTTTACAAAATTATGGCCTTATTTCTCGAATCATTCTTTAATTTATTAAAGGTTGGATGCTTATGATAAAAAAAAAACAGAAATAATTTCTGTTTTTGCAAATATTATACATTTATTAATTTTTTTATAGTAAATATTTAACTTTGTTTTTCTATTATGATTTACATTTTATAAATATGATTTTTTAGACTGAATAAACTGAAGAAGGCACGCATACGATGCCGAAACGTATTTGAATTAAAATATTGTATTAAATTTATTTATTGGGACCGTCTCACCGAGAAAACTTTGAATTTCTAGTTATGAATTTCAAATATAAATATTTAACTGCGTGAAAACTTTTATATATGAAAAATTATTGAAAAACATCCAAGAAGAAAGTTTGTTTGTTTGTTATTTATTATGGCATATAGGTAAAACTCTGTATCCAATCAAGCGTAAGAATACAATTCAAAAAATAATTACAGAGATTAAAATAATTCTTATTTTCTATAGACTAATAGCTAATCATAACATAACTGAAAACAAGCAAAAACTAATGTAATTAGAGTAAGCTCGGTAATGTAGAGAAAAATGAGAGAAAAAGAAAGTGTAGGTACATTTTTAAGAATTTTTAGAGGTGATTTTAAATTTGTTGAAATTTTGTTGAAAATGTCAAAATTAGCTCCAAAAATGTTCTAAAAGTTTACGCGTATTTTTTGTGTGATTTGTGCCATTTCAGACTACATTTTGAGTTCACTTTTTCAAAATTCAATTTTCTAGTTGCGTATGAAGTTCCAAGTACACGGTTTTAAAAGGTATCATTAAAAATAAAACGTATTTTATAAAATGTGGTTTTTGAAATTAAATGAAAAATTCGTCTGTTTTTTCGGTATTATCTCATATCAATCGAAAAAGCATACTAAAAAATAGTTGGATGTGAACTTTAATGATTGAACTTGGAATACTTAAAAACTGCAATTGTAGCGTTAAAGGGTTAATAATAATGCCTCCAACCACCTGAATTTCAAATTTCGTATTCGGATGCAAGTTTGAATTAATAATAAAGTTATATCCGAAAACACTCAATGGAAAGAGGACCCGGATGGTGAATTGATGGTACTCTCTCGAAACTCGAACGGCGATGATGAAAAATGTAACGAGAGGAGCAGGTTGCAGGAACTGTGGTTTCGAAATTCGATTTTTAAGACTCTAAAAAATGTTTTGGCTCTAAATAAAAAATACAGGGGGAAGTGTTGCGGATTGTAAGGAATGACCAGGAATTCCGCGATGTCGGATATAATTTCGAGGTGTCAGGGACGTCGTCCAGAGATAAAGAAAGACGCTCTTGGGTGAGAGAGAAGATTTGGCCTGAAGGAAAGATAGCCTGCTATAGAGAGTGAGTCGACAATAGCTTCGGGTTTTGATTGTGTGTGTGTGTGTGCACATAAAGTACACCGTCGGAGTACACCGTCAGGGTGCACTGGTGTGTGGGGGAATAGAGAGGAGGCGCAGACTCGCAGAGGCAGCTGGCTACGAGAGAGCGAAAGCTATAAGAGTGCTGAATATACAGCAGAACTGAGCGGTCGTGGTGTTGGTCGTTGTCGGTTTCGAAAAAGGAGCACACCCGAGCAGAAAAGAGCGGCGTCGTCGGTACGATCGGTAATTTTGTCAGTTCCGTTATGTTTCGACTCTCGTGTTTTAAGTCGTTTTTGTGCCTTTGACCTGTGGAAAGATCAATCCAAGTTCCTCGACACGAATGCCGACACGTTTGTGATCAGGTACAAAAGTCGCCTTGGTGTGTTGTGTTGTGGGAGACAAGGAAACGAGAAACCGAGGAAGCTGCGACCTCCGAAACCGAACAGGACGTTCCATTTGGCCTAGGATAAGGTTAGGGTCATCCTTTCAGTCCAACATCACCAAGATAATCAAATTTTTTACTCAAAATTACATTTGCACGTCCAAAACACCTATGTCTGAGTAGAATTTGATTGGCTCCAAATTTGTTTTCGTCGACATTGACACTGGAAAATCTTTAGGGAATTTGGCCAAGATATTTTTGATTTACGAGAGGAGGAAAGTCGAGTCGGTTTTTTAAAGTGAAAAATTCGGAGCTGCAGTGTTTACCTTCGCCGGCGGCTATCGATCGCATCCGATGAGCACGCAGCGAGCACCTGATTTCCCCTCGTCTTCGAAGGAATTCTAGCTCGTCCTTTCCTTATCGTAGATTTCCATATAGTCCAAGAATAGATTGATAGGTATTCGCGCCAAAAGTAGTCCGATTCGTTTTGTTTGATCCGACTTGCGTTCCACTTGTTTTGACGTTTCCATACCGTAAGTACCAGGTTGCCACTCATTCCATGGCTCGTAAGCACGATTTCCAAGTAATCGTTTAGTTTTTATGGTGTTATTTTGTGTCAACCAGCAAAACATAGCTTTCTGATCAGTTACATACACGAGTGTCCAAAAATAGTTGGCTAAACGTCAACCTATTTTGAGTTAAACAAATTCTGTGGTTCCATGTTTTGAATAAACAAAATACAGGGCTTTTATCTTTACATGGACCCGTTACACCATTGAATTGTGTTTAGTGCAATTGTTTTTACCGGCCACAACAATCTGGGTCTTAACAATGAAGACCACCAACTTATTAGCGAATCCAGATTTTCGTTAGCCGGCATTCGATATGCAGACTGAAAAAGTAGAGAAAGATTATACAATTCACTTTTTCACCGCAAGTGCCTCGATGAATTTTAATTATTTATATAAATATTCATCAAATACAGTAGGTCCCCTCTTATTTTAGGATTTCGAGTCAAGGAATATGGCGGCACCCCCTCTTATTTTAACGCTACTTCTCTTCCTCATCACCAGCAGCGTGAGAGAGAGGACATGAAAAAAAGTTAAAATAGAAGGGAGCGAATCCTTAAGATAGATGAGGAACTTAAAATATGAGGGGTTAAAATAAGAGGGGTACTACTGTATTAATCGGTTGGCATGGGTTTTAAACGGTAGGATACAGAAACGAATTTAATATGGATAATTTTTAAATTCAATAAAATCGACTGAGAGGAAATGGGAGATAAACGTCTACACAAACAATGGACATTTGTTTTAGTGTGGTTTGGGTTGAAAACGTTGACAACAATAGGTTTAAAAGATAACTTCAAAATTAATCACTTTATGACCTACTATTTGAAAAATTGTTTTTTGAGTGAAAAATATTCATAATTGTTAAAATAAAGATTAAGAAAGTTTGTCAGCACGTTTCAATACTACTAAATTCATAGTTTATATTCAATGTTCAAGGAATGAAGAACAACCTAAAATATATAATTAAAAACAAACTATATAAATTTGCAGAATATTAAAATACTTCCAGTGACGTTTATGTAAACGTGGAACTTGTAATAAAAAATAACATTTCGAAATTGCAGTACGTACAATTTATGAATGAAACAATGTACAGTCATTAAATCCTTTGTTATTATTTAATGCGTCAATAAAACCGGTGCCGTCTTACGTTTATCGCCGAGGTGATTGCTATTGATCTCTGTTAAGATCTATTACTAGATCTTGTTAGTCATTTTCGTTTCATTGTATCATATCTTACGTAGTTACACTGAATATTAATTGTAAAATATATTAGCAAATATTTTTCATATTATATTTGATTGGTCTTTAAAGGTTCCGGGTTCGAGTCCCGGTGGCGCATAAAATTTTTTAAATTTCTCTTGTCTTTTTTGAATTAAAAATGACCCTAAAAATTCTTAAAAAATGATTCATCACTCTGACAATTGAACATTAAGTTAAACAAAAATTAAAAAAAAATGTTAACTGAATTAATATAAAGGTTAATTATCGAGTCCATGTTACAACATATGATTATATTATACTTGTTGAGGTTACTGAAAATAGCGAAAGATTAAAACCGGTTTACGTTATATACGCGACTAAATTAGTATTTCTAGAATATTTTATTTAATTAATTTTTCACGAATACACATCCACGACTAATAAATTTGACAAATCACCACTTGCACAATCTGTTTCACAATTGATAAGATTTTTAAAAGGTCGTTTAATTAGTTTAAATATAAGTTAAAAAAATTATATTTACATAAAACAAATTCTTATTATTATTAATCGTCAGTTTATACTTATCATTTACTTTTAAAATTCCAGAAAAGAATTTCTACGTAAATTGTATTGTTATTATGAAATGATAGTCATTATTTATGCCAACATTTAATCTGATTACATAACGATGGTTTTCTTAAAGTGTCGACTTTGAATTTCTTAGTAACGATAATTTACGATATTTAAATTACTGATATACTTTCTTACGTTGATGTGTTTACTTGTTAATCAACGAGTTGTGTTCTTATCAAAGATTATGTTGAACAATTAAAATTAGAAAGTATTCATTTCATTTAAATGTTTATTTTAAAGTATTTCATTAATTAAGCAATTAGTAACAATTCTAAAATATATAGTAATTATTACTAGATATTTTGGAATATATATAATAAATATTAAATTATTATTTTTGTTGTCGCAAATCGATTTCTTCTAACAAAAAGAATTGAGAAAATATCACATCATTTTACTGACACGTAAAATAAACTCCATCTTCAATAGTTGTTTTCTGAAAGGGGTAAAATACAGACCGCATTTTACTTTTTTACAAAAATTGTTCCGAAAGTAATTGACAATTTATATTTTTTTAACCTGTTAAAAAATAGTTAATTATTGGATATTACGTTTAACGATGACATATTTCGATTTCAAATTATTATTTGATGATAGTTTTGAAAGAGGCATTAAACGAATGCAATTATGATGAGTACTCAGTAAAAACTGTTATTTCAGTTATGTTTCTTTCGTGAAGATAATCGTTACAACAGCAGGCAAATTAGTGAGTACTTTCCAAGCCATGATTTCTGAAAAATTGATTTACTCTTCGTGTACACGATTTTAATTTAAGTAATTTCAATGTGAAAAGTTCTGGTGAATTTCTTGCAATTAGCAAAACAGTTTTCTTGTAAAAATTTTCCAAGTATTTTTTATTGACTAACTTAGTGCTTCTTTTTTTATTTTCAATTTTTGGCCAAACGTTTCTCTTCTGAAGTCAGAAATTTGGCCGCATCGATATAAAACTTGTACCAGTGTTAAGATTATTTGCTTTTCAAATAATAAAATTTTATGAAATTTTTGAAAAAAACTTTTTCTGAACTTTTTCATATTTCACACTTGATAATATAACAGTAAACTCTTCTGTTCTCAATTTTGTATAGTCTTTATATTATTTCTTTTGTATTTTTCGACCTTTTTATATCAGGTCTAGTAGATTATTTACTGGAGTGGGTAAAGTTCCATTTCACTCACCGTACTCCGCTCGTTTTCTGCACGGAAACTGTACAGAAAATGATTGTTTACCGCTTACTTCGAACCTTCGCGGTAATATCACGATTTTCAGACCATACGTAAAAGCCAATAAGAATGGTTTAATAAGGGTTTAATTTAGAGTATAAATCTGGGATATAAAACTTTTATAAATTACGTATAATTCTCGTTTCGATACCCGTCAAAAAAACGCCTTAATAGACCATTTTTTAAAGTTGATGTATACGTTTTAAACTAGTATATCAAATACGTATATATTACTACTTAAATCTCCGTATATAATATGTTCTCTTAAAACATTAAGAACTCCAGTTTATATGAGGAGTGTGAACATGTTTTTTATACTAATTTTATGTACTTGTTGGTAAAATATTCGACCTATATTATATTATGATCTCCTAATAAATATCAAAAGAATTTGGCAAGAATTGACCGAAAATTTGTTGGAATACATGATTTTTCTCTCCCGAAAAATTCTCTGTTAATTCTTTCACGTTTATTTGTTAAAAGATCATAATATATAGTGGTCAGAATTTATTTTAAACGTTTAATACCACGTTTCGTGTTATATTCTGTAAAAGAAAATAACAGACTTAATATTTTGACCTAAATATAGTATATGTCACACATTTTATAGACGTGTAATATCCTCTGCTAATAAACGTAGTATAACACCGTTTTTAACCGGTTATATTTTCATTGATTATAAACGTTTTCCAAATACGTTTATTAGACATGGAAATTTAACGATTTATATGATTATTATACATACGTAAAATATTATACTGCATTTCACAAATTATAATTGTACGTTTAATAAACGTTTCGCATTATAATCTGTAAAAGAAAACAATACACTTAATATTTTAACCTAGATATGGTATATATCACATATTTTATATACATATAATATCCTCGGATAATAAACGTTGTATAGAATCGTTTTTAACCATTTATATTTTCATATATTATAAACGTTTTTCAAATACTTTTATTACACATGGAAATTCAACGGTTTATATACGTATTACATATGTAAAATATAATATTGCTTATATAATACTTCACAAACTATATTTGTACGTTTAATAAACGTAACGTACTACATAAATGTATTTTTTACCACCATTTTATAATCGTTTATCACATAAACGTATATACCACATACGTATACCATTTTTATACCATTTTTTATTACGGATACAATATAACATTCGTTTATTAAATCATCGAGGTCTTATTAGGATCTTATTAGGAAGTAGCACTTTACGCCCTAGGTGCATAATGTACTGTTTTGCTGTTATTTAAACACCATTATTCCATCGTAACATTATAATTGTGTAATTATTCGATTTTTTCGTTTTGATATTATTCTTGTTATTTCTATGTATTTTTAATTATCTTTTTGTTTTCTTTTTGGTATTGGAAAATATTTTCTGGTAGATTATCTATTCTTATTATTTTGTTTGTAGTTTTATTTGTATACAAATGTTTAGAGGATTTAAAAATGTGTTTTAAAAGTGTTTTTTTTTTTAAATAATTGCAATATATCCCTTAGTACATATTAATTCGGAAATGTTTATTATGGCTGAAGAAATGGAATTTTAGGTTTATAAAAAAACCACTACTTCCGTAAAAAACAAGTAGAATGTAGGGTTATTAAAAAGTAACCAAAATATATTTGCAGTATACATCGTAATCTAAAGAATAAGGGACGTCTGGAGGTCGGGAAGGCAATAAATTAGGGCGCCTAAGTTACGGTTTTATATGGAGTCGAGTTTCTCGAGCTCTTTTCGATACCGAAATAAAGTCTCCACATAACAAGGGCCTCGCATAGTCTGGCTGAATTTCGCGTCTGTACATCAAATTTTGGAAAATCTAAAGTTCAAGTAGAAAATTTTTACTTGTTATTATTTTATGCATTTTGATTAATTGAAAGGTTAGAATATGACATAATTTTATTTTATTTAAATCAGTTTGGTATCTAAATTGTATGACATTTTTTTATAGAAAACTTTTTTGAGAAACAAACGCTGAAAGAGTATTTCCTACAGTGAGTTCTATAAAGAGAAAATTTACGACTTTTTTTTATATTCATAAATTTTGATATTTAATGTATAAGATTTTCAAAATAACAGATTGGTACCTGAATCAAGGTCAGAATGTAAGTCGTCACATTAACCACTGCAATTCGTTTCACCTGACCTATATTTCTTCATTAATATTCTCGTACAGTTACTTTAATATATGGCGACAAATTTGTATATACCCTTTTAGCATTCTTTATTGCAAAAAAACTAAAAAATTCCTTCATCAAAAGTCGGAAAAAATTAGACAATTTTAATATTGCGAATAATAATATTTGCTGAAAATTGTGAAGTGGTTCCGATTCGTTTCAGATCAATAATCTAAGTTTGAACTTTATTAAAGATTAGTGAGCACTTTAAAATCTTGTCACGATCATTTAAAATTTATATTTTTCGATTTCAATTTCAACACTTTCTCTCCCTAGGGAGTAAAATATGTATCTCAGATTCGCTACGCGCAAAATTCTATTTTGCTCCCTATATCGCTCTCGTATCAGAAAATAGCACGTGCAACAAACGAGAATATTAATTCGCAATCATCGTCAAACATCAATTTTTCTCCCGAGTTCCACAGTGTTCCATTTTTGTACACAAATAAATATTTAGTTAATTCTAGTATGTCTTTATGGTAATAATAATAAACACATTTATAATTCGATGCAATAATGACTTATTTTGCTCCCTAATACCGCAGTGTTCCATTTCTATAACAAATAAATATTGGTAATATATGAATTGTACGTTATAAGTTACTAAAACAACTAGAAAATTAAATTTAATATTTACAAACATACTAAGTTCATACTTGAATGATGTCAATAAATAAATAAATTATATTGAATATACATATAAATACAAAACCCATTAACTCTCTTTTAAAATAGGATTGAAATAAATAATTAATATAATGCATTTTTTTAGGGTAATGTACATCGTCTTTTTGTAATGTTTACTTATTCCCAAATTTGATATTTCAGTAAAATAAACAACAATTAATGAAAAAATTTTTTAAAACTATTATTTAAATTTAATTTCCATTATCCTCTTATTTTCTTATGAGAATTTGAATGGATATTTATATAATATATCGCCATATTTAAAGAAGCCTTTTTTGAAGCAAATAAATAACAGTTTCAGTGTAATTACGGAATGAAAATTAAATATTTTTAATTTGAAAGAACTGAGCAATAAATGTCATATGTGCAACGTGTTTTCATATTCTATTATGGCAACAGTTAATTACTAAATGGATTGGTTCTTGTTTGAAATTAGTTCGATTGAAACCGCTAATTTTATGATCCCTCAGCTGCAATAATTTATAAATTGCACTTAATGATATTTGGAAATGATTTGAACCTATGAAAAATCAATGAAATTGCTTTGTATGATAGTGTCAAGAGAGTACATAGAAATGTAAAACTCTGTTTACCCTACATGAAGCCTTTTATCATTTCGTTCGGTGTATATGTTTTCTCTTCTTGAACAAAAACCGTCGATTAAGGGAAGTCCTACGAAATTAATCTTTCTACGGATAGAATACGACGAAAAACTCTTCCGAAATAATGTCTTAAAAATACGCGATACGTTTTCATTTTAGTATAAAATAAAACACAAAAATTAATCTATAAAACAGTTTGTTGGGGGTTTTAAATAAATTTTGACAATACTTTGTTATAAGATATCACGTCTTATTCCTCGTAGGTTTGTAAAAGTCCTGCTTTCATCGATACGCATCCTCAAAGTTCTGAAGGCAGGTTTAAATGAACTGAAATTGAATAAGAACTTCCAAGTGGTTCAAAGTATCAGAAAATTGAAAACTACAAAGATATTAACATTTTTAAAATTATCTCACGGGATAGACTCTAAATTTTATGGACTTAAAATTCTGTATAATTTAAACGCAAACCTTATAATCTTTCGAAAGAACGTACGGGATTATATTTTAAAATTGATTATTCTAAATATTTTCTCACACTCTGAGTGCAAAACGCTATTTTTCTCCCGCAAATTCTCTCCCGAGGGAGCAAAATGAATGTACCCGGGAGCAATTAGTACATTACTCAACGAGGGAGGTAAAATAAGGAATGTCTCATGCATGCAGTCTGAGGCATTCTTTTTTACTTCCTGAGGGAAGTATACGATTTTCCTTTACGGCAAAGCGGGAGGAAAGTTGCTGCTTTCCTCCTGGCGTGAAGAAATAGTACATTACTCAACGAGGGAGGTAAAATAAACTCGGCTTCGCCTCGGGTAAAAATTACAGCAAGCAGCAACTTCTTCCCCCGCATGCCGCTTTCCTCCCGGTGTGAAGAAAAATAAGTTTCTCTCACTCTATTCCCAAAATACCATTTTGCTTCGGACGTCAAACTCGCCCTCGTCGGCAAACACCTATTTTGCTCCCTAGTTGCACAATGTACTAATTTTCGCACTCGGTGCGCAAAATGCTATTTTGCTCGTGCAATATAGGGAGCTAAAGAGTATGCTCTCATTTGAGAAGATTAAATGTGCAACACAGAGAATAGACATTTGTAGACTCGCTTCGCTCGGGCGTTAAACTCGACGGGAAACACATATTTTGGTCCCTAGTTACACAATCTACTATTACCCAAAGTTCAGCGCTTCGTTGAACAATATTTGGGCTAAAAAAAAACTATACACAACGTTTCTAACATGCAACTGTGTGTTCTTTCATATTTTACTCGCTCCAAAAAAAGATACAGCTAGTTTTTTCTAAAATATAGGGAATTTTTAAAGTAGTTTTTTCTTAAATGTGCAATTTATACCCGGAAATAGCAGAGGAATTAAATTTTGTATGTCCATTTTACTAAATTTAAAAAAATAGCAGTTTAACCATACAGTAATGGAAAAACAGTGAGATACATTTTTAGTTGATTCAATTTCTTTACGGCAACTTATAAAATTTCGTTTTCGACATATTGAAACTCGTTTAGTAGTTTAAAACTAATCAAATTTAGTAAGAATTTATCGGGAAAATTTCTGGAAATTTTTCTGTTTTTGTTGAATTAGTTTTAGTGAAGCTATTGGTGCTTTATTTTCATCATTTTAGTATATTCCGTAAATCTGAATTATCTAAAAATGACTAACCTAAAATAGTAAAAAAACCTTTAAATTATTAATTGAATTGTACTAAACCAAAAGTAGAAATTCAACATTTTAGTTTAGTAATTTTTACAAATGTTGTTTTTTGTGCTGGGGTTCAGATTCGGCGTATTTTAGAAATTTCAAAATGAAATTTTTTTAATTCGCCCGCCATATTGGATGATGAAATCAGACTTTAATTACATATTGTACTCTGTTTTGTTTGCATGATAAACGGTCGTAAAAATAGCAAATCAATGCTAACGATTTCTCATAATAGACAAAATTTTCTTTGTTTCAAAAGGGATTTTGAAGGGAAAAATAGTTATTTCAAAAACCATGGCGATACGGTCTGCAAATACTATTATCTCCTGATAATATATCACCATAAATACAGCGAGAAAGTGGGGTTTGAACCTTAAGTTAGGGATATCTTTAAAATCTGAGTTGCTAAGGTTCTTTTGAGGTCACATTTGGATTCAGTACGTCAAAAAGCGACGGGAAAGTATTATGTGCTTTTTGTTTTTTATGGTCAGTAAAATTTTGTCGGATTGTTTAACACTTTGAATGCTAATGTCACTGCTAAATCGATACACGAAAATGCTCAAAAAATGAGATAAATTTTATCTTGACAATCAGTAACTCTGTATTTTTATTACTATTTTTAAAAATAAATATAGCATATAATGAATACTTCTTTTTTATGTTTTTCTGCTATGAAAAAGTCCTAATTGTAATTTGTTATTGATTTATTGATTCCCACAGAAATATTTGTGAACCATAGAGACCAGCAATTCAGAGAACATTTATTGGCACCAAAATAGGAGCCAACTAACTGTCGCTTGCAGTAATTACATTAGAGACGTGATAAAATGTTGGCCTTTTTTTTTACTGAAAGAAATGAGATTAAAAGAAAACATTTTATTTTTTTTTATATATTTTATGAATCAATTGTAATATACTCCTTACAGGTGTTTCACTGAATTATTAACTTAATTTCCATTCTAATAATTGGGAACAAAAATATTTCGTAGTCTATTGAGAATTTGTTGGCCCCCGGTAGGATATCCCTAAAATCAGCCGATGGTGCCAATTAATAATCGAAGACAGTAATTAAATTATATTCTCGATATATAATTAATACTTAACTTTTCTTGTATTTGAGTTTGAGTTTAATCAGAAACCAATCAATGGACAGCAATCCATTGACAGCTATTTTTATCAGCATTCCTTTTCGGTTTAAGTGAATTTTTTAATTAGTTTTCATTTGCGAGATCCCATTAAAGAATTAAAGTAATAATTTTACCATAATATTAACGCAATCCCCAAAAAGTCTTTGAGAACAGGATCTAGAAGTATTAAGTACTATAAAAAATTGTTGGACCTTGGTAGAATGCGTTTTAAGTATGCTCTAGGGGCCAATTCACATGTAGTAATTTATAGTAATTAAGATAACAGCACATTTTGTATACTTTCATTTTAGTAATCATTTAAAAGATTCAAGATCAAATGTGTCAGAAATTAAAACGACAAAACTCTAGTTTGCATCTCTATCCCTATCTAACGAACTTGTCTATTTTCTTGTCTCATTGAATACTTTTTTCATACATTTTAATAGCACATTGTGTCCGTGTGGTCTAATATTAAAATATTAATTCAGGTTCGCAGATAACCAAACCGATTCAGCTCGTGCGATCGGCGTAAATCATATTATTTTTCGTCATGGGAAGCAGGGAAGCACTCGCATGTAATTTTGTATACAGCAATTTACAATTTTATACGCCGTTCTCATTTGACTCGACAGTCGGTAATATCTCGCTGGGATGATAAGTTCGAAATCGTAGTGGCTAAATGATATATAAATGTAACGTAGAAAAAGGTAACGCGTAAGTCTCCTACGTGATGGAATCATCGTTATTAAAGTCATTACGAACTTACGTCGCTGCATTATTAAAAATAATTGTAATTTTCGAATTGTTTTGCAAATTATGCCGAGACCTTCGCGCGACAATGAGACGAGACGTCCCGTTTAAAGTCCGATAATTAATAATGTTTTTGAGAAACGACGACGTTCAAGAAATTGCTTTTCTGCTCCTGCAAAACTGTGCATCTCAACGCGTCTCGATTTATAGGCTCATAAACTGTTTGTATCTCTGGGCGGCGCTTTTGAATAACGCGATTTACCGAGTCATTACATCGCTTCTCTTTTCGCACGACATTGCCTTGCCGGCCTGTGCGAATGTTTGTCGCATTATTTTAATTGTACTTTTCAAACGTTAATTACAAACTACTGTATGACTCAAGTGTCTCTATTTCACATGTTCGAGCATGCAAGTCTTTAACGACTCTGATTATTTGACTCTGCCAAGAACGTAGGTGCGTATATAAACAAATATCGTATTAGTACCTTGAGTCACCGCTAGAGGGACTGCATTCTCGATAGTAAAATTTACCCTGTTCCTTTTGAATACAATTTTTGTCAGAAAGTTGGTATCTTTATTAAAAAGCTTCGCATCAGAACTTTTAGCCAAATGAACTCATTGCACTAGATATACTCAAAATTGCTTATTATTAATTTCTCAAAAAATAAATGTAGCTGTAAGATGATGACATTTTTCCGGAACTTCGAGTTTACGTTTTGCATTCTAGCGTATTTCACGTTCTAGACAAGGTAGACATTTCCTGTCGCCAACGATATCAACTTGTACAGCTTCTTCTATGGGGAGGTTAAAACCTCGTCTCGCCTCGTTCCTCTTCGATTTAAGTGCCGCATTATAGCAGACTGCTGCCCAACTAATGGTACCTACCTATACCGTAAAAGAACGAGAGTAATATTTTTCTTGTTACCGAAGTGCATAAAAAAAACCGAGCTTAAAAGGATTCTAGTTTCAACGCATTGTCAGCGGATCGAACTTCTACTTCCGCTTTTTATGTATTATAAATGAAGGAAATGTTACCGCAATGTAACTTAGTTTTTTTTTGAAAATTGTGGGTTATTGGGAATGTAATGTTTGGTTTAGTCACATATTCTTTAAAGGTGATATTTTGAAATTGTTGTATGGCTTCTTCTGTATTTTTACTGATAGAACAATGATTTTGTGATAATTTTATATCATTCAAAACTATCTGTGAACTATCTCAATATTTGGAATGAAAACAGGAGAAAATTATGATATTATTGTAAATGAACGAAATGCATTTCATTGTTGAGAACATTGTCCTCCTAGTGGTGACTCAACGTACTAATGCGAAATTTGTTAACACATGGCAATTTTCCTGATAAAGATGTGAGGTAAGAATACTTGAATCATCCGAAAAATTGCAAAAAATATTATTCTATTGCAAAGGATAGGAATACACTTCATTGTTGAGAACGTTGTCCCCCTAGCGGTGACTCTGTGTACTAATGTGTTTAATATACGCACTTATTTAGCAGTGGCAACAAATTAGATTCGTTAAAGACTTCCATACTGAAATATGCGAAAAATACAAATTTGAGTAATAAATACATCGTCGGCCTACAGAACGGTTTCAATTAATGTTAGGCACTTTTAAACGCGTTTTTCTTCTGTTGATTATAACAAAACTGTTTTTACAAAAATTCATGCGAATCTGGTGGAAGGAAATTTTTTATATTTTAACCGTTAGTTTGTTTCTTTTGATGTATGGAATCAAATGTGATGGCCAATTGTTGTTATCGAAATATTTTATTGCGTCTCAATTTAATAAATAGTTTACCACTATGAACTCGATTTTTCTCAGGATTTTTGTCGTCACAACAAATAATTAACACAGGCTGTTAAGAAACTTAGCATAAAGCAAAGTTAGTAGGTGTGACTATATTTGCTTTCAGTTCTTAGCAACCATTTTTAGCTACTATTTTATTCTAGCGAAATTAACAATAATAATTAAAGTTTTTGTTATGTTTGGATATAAATGTTTTAAATAGGATTCTTTATAAACAGATTATCTCAAATAGGATACTACTACCCTGCATTTTCATAGTTTTGTTATCAAGGAATCTTTCCTTTATAATGAGATAGTTAAATGGAGGTAAAATTCAAATTTATAGTATAACTCTGTTTTCTGAATATGGAGATTACCATTAAACATCATATATTACTAAAAAATATTGCCTAGTTTCTTACAAATTCCAGTCACCTGCAAGCAATTGCCGTTATTGCTGTAATTAGTATGGAAGTAGAGTGGAACTCTAGCGAAGAGGTAACCGAAAAGTATTTCATGGCTCTGTTATATTCTTTTCATTGCGAATAAAATGGATAATATTAATTTATTTAACAATGATATAATTTAAAAATTTTAGAATTAAAATATTACATTTTAGCAAAGTCAATAAGAAACTGTAATAAAGATTATTCAGAAATTGAACGACCTACATCTATCCAGAATTCTAAACGGAATCGTTAGTTCTTCGAGTGGCCATAAGAGGGAAAGCGTTTTCGATAGTAACACGAGTTACGTTTCTTATAAAAGCGATAACGTCGTCGTTATATTTGATTAGTTTTAAAACATATTAATTCAATTGTCTAAGCATTGATAAAAATATTTCTTTGCCACAAGTTTTATAATAAAATCCCCATATAAAATTACTATCTTGAATAAAAAAAAAAGTCCAATTATAACTTGAAATTAAAACATTTGTTACGTTTTATGCCTGCATCCATTAACATTTTAATTCACTAATAAAACGTAAATTTAATTAATATTTATAATGATATTTATTTACGGTGTGACCAGCATAATAAGTTTTAAATGACTATGGAAGTTTCATTACTGTTTTAAAGTTTCTCATTTCCACCCATTTACTAAAAAAATGATGTATCTTATATCTGCCTCACATTATTTTATGCAGCATCTTAAAATATTAACCTCACGGAAACAAGTTTTCAAGATAATCCATGACCAGTTATCGATTCCGATTATCGTTGATATTATCAACAACGAGCTGTTAGATTATTCTGTTAAGAATTTTTTTTACTCCATTTCTTCTACAGCTCACTAAGGCAATTTTCTCATGAATTTTTCCTGTCTTTCAGTTCATTTTACTCGAAGGGCTTTCAAATGTCTCATTATAAATGTATGGAGCCCGCGGTATTGGCTAATAACTGTAATAGGTAAAATACACTACGATTACCACGATGCGGATATTTAATTTATTTCACGACCTTCGATAGATGTGATAACCGTGAAACGAACCATGACCGTGACAAAGCGAATTAAGTTGAAGCTATCAAGTAATTTATTCAGACAAAAATTTCTGATGTACGCACCAGTCAATTGTATTTCTAATTTTAAATTAGTTGAAAATTAGTAAAGACAATATGAAATACTAAAGATCAGTTAATTAGTAACAATAAGTAAATCTGCACTATTTTTATTAAATTAAACAATGAGTTAACCAGTGAAGACTAATTAGTTTGTAGATTTTATAACTGCAATGTTTAACTAAATTGACGACATATTAACGAAATATCTGTTTAAAACTACCAAGAACTTGGTCCCATTTGGTAACTTTCTATTAGTTAAAGTACAATGACTTAAAGATCGAAATTCTTCACATTCCCCTTGAAAGATCTAAACATATAAAATTTTCTATTTTTTTGGTTTTCAAATTTCTTTATCATCAGTATTAAAGGTTTTTTTTTGTCTGAAGTCGTTGATGACACATTTTAGGTTAGATTTTAAACTATTAAAACTGATTAAAGTTATAAATTGTTGTATTTCACTAAAACTTTACTTTAAGGATTTTTGATGGTTAGTGAGGATTCGTTGCTTACGAATTGGAGAATCATTTCAGAAAACTCAAAATGTTAGACAGAATTTTCCAAAAAAATGTTGAATGTAGATAATACATCAGGATTGTTAAAAAACACGTTTTAATATCATTTCAGTGGTTTTTTCAGCAATAAAATGGTAGTAAACCATTAAATCTTCTTCTTTGCCGATAAGAAAAAATATGGATCAATAAATCATTTTTATTCTATAAATATGCTGAGTTTCATCCACATCAGTCGCGGACACTTCGGTACGTTAACTCTCAGATAAATTTTTAAATTAATTCATTACCGATTTTAATTAGAAATAGCGCTATTCTTTTGTTGTAAATGAAATTTAATTTATTCAAATTTGGAGACTAGATGATAGTCTAAAATGAGCTCTCACCGGAAGTGAGATTTGATCGTATAATATATTGCCATAAATTATAGTGCGCCATTTTGGGCCGACCATTTTGAGCTTTAACCATTTGAGACCTACAATTCAAGGGATATACTAATTATTTCAAAGTGTATGGTTCACATCGTTTTCAGGGTTGCTGATTTAGAATCGTATGTCAGTTTTTTGATATTCAAAATGGCGAATTCAATAGGGCCGACAGCATTTTAAAAATTTGCTGAATACGAATTGCTGATTACGAAAAATTTGATATCGGATTCATAATCAGAGTCCTCGCAAACCCCCCAAATATAATTTTTTACGAACTTTTCTTAAATTTTTACTATTTTGTCCGCCATATTGGATTTGCCATTTTGAATTTAGAAAAACTGACATCGGATTCATTATGAGCGACGCCGAAAACCCCAGAGTATTGATTTTTATGAACTTTACTTATGTCTTCAAAATATTATCTGCCACATTGGATCCGACATTTTCAATTTCGAAAAATTGATATTAGATTCGGGATCAGCGACCCCAAAAACATAAGTAACAATAATTAAAACTAAATGTTTACTGCGAATTTCTTCGGAATTGAAGTAATCAGATAAAAGGTAAAATTTTTAAGCATAAATTTGTTTATAACAAAAACAATAAAATTACTAAAAGTATTGTAGTATTGACAAATAAAAATAGATAAATATTACCAAAATAAGAAGTCTGAAACTGATGCCACTTTATTGGCGTCCGGGACTCGAAGGGTTAAAAAGTCGTGTTCAAGTTCATGAGGAACGAACCCAAACAAAGGAACTCAAAATACAAACGGAAAAAAAAGTTTCTTTTTGCTACCTTTTTTTTATCATTTACTTTGCATGTGCATATCGGATGTTGATTCAAGTTAACTACGGCTAAATGTGGATAAAATAGTTTTTGGGAACAAAATACTACCTTTTCTTCCTAGGGAGCAAAATAATTTTAATCTGGAGCAAAATAAGTTTCTCGCACTCTGAGGACAAAATACTATTTTGCTCTCTATATCGCGGATGCAAAATAGCACGCTTTCGCATGGAAAAATAATATATACAATAAAGGAGAAGAGGTATTGATAGACTAATACGAATTGCCGACCTCTCTTCGCCTGAGAGTCAAACTCGCCCTTGTCGACAAACACCTATTTTGCACCGTAGTTGCAAATATACTATTCTCGTTTTAAGCTTCATAAATATAACGAAAATAGTGAAAAATTAAAAAATATACGTGTTTTATCCCTGGTAGAAAATTAAGCCATTTTCTGACCAGTTTTTCTGGGCTTTATTAGTTGTAGCATGCGGACCAGAAAAAATGGTCAGAAACTGGTCGCATTTTCTATTAGGAATCTGAGTAATTCCGATATAAAATGACGTTGAACCAAATTGTGCTTATCGATTCTTTAGTATAAAAAACGATATTTTTGCAAAAAATTGTGAAAATCTATTGAAATGTCTTATTTTGAGACCTTCTGTACTGAAAACTGGAGAAGAGCAACTCCAGATACGTCTAAAAAAGTGTTGCCTTAAGGCGGTTCTAAAGAACTCCGCTGATAAGTTAGGAATTTACGCTGAAAATCGAAAATTTTTCGGTTCGATTATTCTATCCGGATATTAACGAATGCCAAAGAAATTAATTACGAAATGAACGAGAACAATTGGAAATAGGCGTTTCTCTTTATTTATTTCCATTAATTCGCGGTCAGTTTTGAATTAACTTCTGTGGAATTCAGAATGAGTCCATATACATAAAAAGTAAAATTACCCTTACAAAACCAGACTTTTGAAAAATTGGTTCAGACATTTTTAGTTTTCGTTTTTTAGCCTAATTTGCTGCCTTATCCACGGACTACATTAGAATCCTCTTAATAGCTATAGCACTTCTTATTGCAATTTGGGATATTACACACAATATAGAAAATTTAGACAACAAAAATTTGTTATAGACGTGATTAAACTATGTAGCTCTTTTTTTGTTAGCGATTGACGCAAACGCTTTTTATGGCTTTGAAAATTATTAAAAAATTATTTATTTGATTGAGTGAGTGTTGCACCAAACTTTTAGGTGAACATATTATTGTTTTTTGTTGTGTATACTTGTTTGTTCTTCTTTCTTCGTTTGACGATCAGCTGCTAACGCGATTGTGTTATGCTTATCACGTGTGTATGTACCGGTATTAAGTGCTATAAGTGGTCGGCGGCAGCGCAGCTGACGTTGCGACTGGTGTAAGATACATTCACAATTTCCAGGCCAATCACAGCAAATAACTGCAATACAGTCCACAACCAGCAATTTAAAAGTCTTTTTTTTTTCTTTATCTCTGCGGAAGAGGTGAGCGAAGCCTGATTCTTAGTACACATAAATTATTCATTTTACAATTTTTACAATAAAAATTTATTGTTTTATTTAAACTATTTGTTGGTTAAGTATACTTTAATATTTAAAATATAACTGTTCATATCTTTGTGAACTTTTTCTTATGTTTGAAGAAAATTTAAATAAGAAAAAGTAATTAGCAAATGTCAATAATAGGAATTTAATAAAAAATAATATTTTTCATGGGGAAGAAAATTCAAGCTTACTTATTAAAGCTTGCAGAATAATACCTCACCACTACTAAAAACAAAATGTTTACGCCAATATTGATACGAAAATTTAGATCTCCTGAGATTTGGATTTTTATATTCGAACGTCGTCAGCGACCTCTAGGACGCGTT
This sequence comes from Trichopria drosophilae, assembly GCA_030407085.1. Classification (NCBI taxonomy): domain Eukaryota; kingdom Metazoa; phylum Arthropoda; class Insecta; order Hymenoptera; family Diapriidae; genus Trichopria; species Trichopria drosophilae. The sequence continues at coordinate 107,806,825 of CM059586.1, forward strand.
TTAAAAACCTACAAATATTTGAGTGTGATTTTATCAACATATACTTTCAAAAAGTGACTAAACTGAGAAATTCGATGTTCGACGTAGTCTAGGGGCCACCATGCTATACGTTGACCTTGAGAACGACTTTTCCAACAAAAATTGTATATTTTGTTCAATAAATGAAATGATGTTCCCAGGACATTAGGATTTCTAACCTCGAAATTCGGATTCGAGCGGTTCAAATACGTAACAAGCGTAGCTAAAGCCGTGGACATATCATACGTTGACCTTGAGAACGACTTTTCTGACAAAAATGACATTTTTAGCATTAAATTGTTAATATACACGTTGTTCCAAGGACTTTCGGATATTCTAACCTCAAAATTCGGAATCCGGAGGTGGAAATACGTACAATAAACATGGGTATATTCGCCAACCAATTTTGGCCACGGCCCCTTTACTAACGTGAAGAGATTTGTTTTCTAATATTAAGAATTTCTTTTGTTATAAATATTTCGTTAAATATTTATCGCAAGCACTTCTATCCAGGACCATTTTCTAGGGTGTCTGTCTTATGGTCGGTTTCTGAGAATCCCGGTGACAATTTTCTAAACTTGCAACATACCAAATGAAAGGTTTAATTACCTATCTTTGTTCCTTACGATTTTCTAGATATAGAAACATATGTCATGTTTCCGTGTTATAAGCGAAAATATAAAAATATTAGCCTTAAAATTGATAACCAAAATCCACATTAATGTGTCATATTTCGGTCGATTTCGCATGTACGAGAATTTCTACAAAATGGAAATTGTTCAAAATTTAGTATGCTACAATGTTTCCCAGCCTCTCAAAGGCCGAAAAGCGATAGTTTTCGAGTTACAAGCAAACACGCGCGAAAAATAAACATTTCTAAACTAAACAAAAATTAAATTCGCTAAAAAATTTCTGTCAATTTTGCACCTAAAGAAATTTAAAAAAAGGAAATTGTTCAGAATGTTATCAGCTACAACTTTGTCATTTACATCAAATCTATAAAATGCGTACATTTTACCTTATTGGAACAAAAATTATTGTTAACTAGTGCATCACAACCTTTCTAAAATGGTGGAATAAATGCAAAAATTAGTAAAATTGTCAAAATTTACAAATTGTTTATAATTTTTCCCAAAAATCTGTTCGACGTAGCTACTGAAAGAATGGTTAATAACTTATTATTTTTTATGTTTTTGTACGAAATAAGATATTCGCGCCAACGATTTAAAATATATAAAATAACTGTAAAACGATGACACCCGTTGAAAGTAGTTGCGATTCATATTGTGAATCAACCATTAAACTTTGTCAAAATTATATAAATTGACTCAAATTCACAGTTGCAGAAGTATCCTGTTATTTTAATAAGACCTTCTTAAGTCGACTTTCAGTTAACTTTGATGGTTGAATGTGTATGTACAAAAGAAATATATTTTTTTTAATATACGTTAAAGGTTAAGGTTATGTCCCTACTAAAACAGGAATAACATTATGTATTTTTTCGAAGTAATAGAATGGGGAAAATAACAATCCAATTAACATAGTTGATATGTTAACATTAATAACAGAAAGTTAAGCACAAGACAGAAATTACATATTTTTACATTTTTCTTTAATTATTGTAATCTTTTCATAATAAATCATATTAAACAATGAATAAAGTAATTTGTTAATATATACCATATTGTAATTGTACAATAATTGTTGATTATTACATTAAACAATGTTACTTCATCCAATTTAAATAATTAAATAATTTAAAATAATTTACTTAAAAATATTTTTGTAAGTTGAATAGATGTTTAGTTTGATTAATACAGTTCAATTAATACAGAATCAAATATATATATAAATTAAATGTTAGTAGTAACTGTTTTTTGATGATAAAATCAGTTATTCGTATAGTTATTTTAATTCCATATCGTTTGCCGATTTAATTATGTTACATACTTTAGAGTAAAACAATCTTTAATAGTGGTTTCTTGTTACTATCAACGGAATTTACTAATTTTCTGCTAATTCGTGAAATACGAGAGAGTTCAGATAACGATTGTAGGTGGCATTAATTCTTTAAGTGGAAGGGGTTACTATATTTAATCTTAACAAACTTGATAAAACAAATAATGACCAACTGTCATATATTCATTTAATCAATAATTTAGTATCAATGTAAATGTTGTGATAATAATTTCTTTGCAATAGTAACGGTAAGATTATTAACTCTACTAACTTAATTACAATACAACTTATTTTGTTTCTTAGTTATTTTGTTTCATTTTCTTGGTCTTATGATAAAAATGACTGATTTAACAAGATATTAATGTAATATTTCTATGATTTATCATATAACATACATTAAGAGAAATTAGAGAGCAACGAGAGAAAAAAATAGAAATATTTACAATTTCTAGATAGTTAATAATTAATAATTCTTATAATTTATAAGTAATTTTTAAAATCGGTTGAATGTAATGAAATCGAATAAGAATCAATTTCATGACTAACAGAATTAGATTTTCAGTAAATTCATTAATTTTAATAAACGCAATAGTTTATTTAAAGTATATTAATAAACTTTTTAAATTTATTAAAAATTTCTCTTTTTAAAATAGAAAATCGTATTTCCTTTGAATGCAATGAATAGTTCATGACGTGTTCCTTAAAGCTTTTAAAAGGATTTTAGACATTTAGAGGATTAGTTCTTGATGTTACGTGGTTCTTTATTTTAAGTTATACTTGTCACTTTATTAAGACATTTCCAGTTACATTTGTGAAATCTTTCGATACATCTTTCAGCTTATATTTTTAAAGCATTTTTAACTCTTTAAACATGAATTAATTAAAAAGTATCTATTAAAAAAATTAGTCACTAATTCATGCAGTAATAATGATTTCTTACAGAATTTTACTAATAAATTAATTATTATTTTACTCTTTTCTAGTTATAATTTGACTTGTTGATAATAACTTATCCTTTGTTTCATATTAGTCGTTTTTTATTCTTTTAGTTTCTTCTAAACAAAAAAACATTAAAAAAAAAATTGCTTAGCGAAAAAAAATTGTTATAAGGAAAAAAAAAATTTAGAAAATGTCGGTAGTAGAAGCATAACACTAGATAGAAGTGTTATCAGTCACGGTATTGATGAGCAAATACAAAATCTTGGTATTATGTTAGAACTTGTAAAATAGGTTTTACGACTGACACATGAATATCCGGTGACATCACTTATTTTTTCGGTGATCTATACAGAAATACTATTTGTACTAGATTAAAACAAAATTATCATATGGAGACATAATCATTACTGGTTTCAGTCATTCTTAAGTAAAATATTCACTAGTAGTCGTCTAGTGACATCAAAAAAATAAGATACCAAAACAAAAAAATAAAATTTCGTATCTAAACTAAATTGTTTATAATATACACAAAATTCCTAATAAAAAACTGTAGAATAATTTTTTCCTAATCAGTTAAATTTCCCTGATTCATGAATCTGATTAAATTCTATAAAATTGAAAAAAAAGGTTGTTCTCTCAGCAGTCATTTTATTCAATCGTTACGTAGCTGTATTTATAGCGACGATTAAGTAAGACGTCAATGGAAGAAAAGAGATAAACATTGATCAAAATAACACTCGGTATTTTGTATGCATTGTCATTTTGTCTATCACTGGTGCGGAACTCCGGCGTGTTCGCCGATGACAGAAGGGTTTCCTGTTTCCTCGGACAACGCGTATTCAACGACCAGCGTGAGATAATGAAATACTTATTATTGTCGTTATCTCTATTATTTCAATTATCGTTAATATGGCTACTCGTACATGAAAAGTGTGAATACATTTTAGTTCTTTGGATCCACCAAAAACGATCATCTCCTGTTTGCAGGGGGAGGGGGGTAGTAAAGCCAAAAACTACACTCATTTCATTTTTTTTATAATATCAAAAGGTCACTAGACTCTAAGAATAGTTTTGTTAATAATCAAGGCCAAATGGGTAGAGTAATTTTCCTTGACGGAATGTATATATATAAAATTTTACAAATGATCGTGTATGTATATCGTGATCCAAAGAAGGAAAGGTATTATTTTTTGAACGCTGTGTGGCGCTCCAGTCTAAAAAGTAAACTCGCGCAAGGTTTCGAACAAGATTATGAGGGTCGACTACATATTATGAAGATATTATATGATATATCCTTCCTCTTTAAAACTTTTATGCCTGTGCTATCGCTGTATTAATCATCCGTCAAATTTGAAATAATTGTGCGATTTCACTTGTGGGTTTGGACGCCACATAGCGTGCATCGAAAAAACTACAGTTTTCCATACTTGACATAATTCCCTTATACAAATATGATTTTTCATTCGATTCTCTACTGTTTTGATAACATTTTTTAGAATATGTTAAAATTAATTTATAGAAAGATTTCCAAATTGTTTTTTAAAGTGTAAAATACGGTACATTTACCAAAAATTGAGGTACATTTTATCATCATACTTCAGGCTTATCTACGTTATATTTTGCTTAATAAGCTGTGAACGACAATACGTGAAACTCGAGCAGGAGATGATACCCAGTTGGAACGTTTCTCAACAAATCAAATGAACGCCTTTACGGTCCAGAGTAAAATTAAATTACTTAACGGTCTCGTTTGCACACGTTGTTCATTTACACGAGATTTTCTTGTGCGCGATGCACGCCTGAAATCTGTTCAGGAAATCGCAAACTTGGATGCTTTCGAAATTAGAGGCTGTCGCGCAAAACATATAGAAGCGCAATGATCATTAAGAATGGACGCCGCCATCTTTAATTCCTGTCATTAGACGAATAGGTAATTGAGCCTCGGCTATTTTTGCAACTATTTAATTGTCGTTCAAGGTATTGCAGCATTGTTTCGTGCAATGAAATAAACATCAGGTATTGTTTTATATGATGTCCTATTATTGAGTTCAATATTTTTATGCTATGACGAGGAGAATTTGATAATTTGGTTAGCAAAAATGTTATTTTTAGGTAGGTGAAAGAAGCTTTATATCACTAATTTTATGTAGTAATTTTGGTCATTAAAATATCATGGATTTTTTATCGTAACACGTAACATCTTAACCCTTTTGTGGCATAGTATTAAGACGAATTGAACACCTTTTTTTTCACTTTTTCCTAATTTTTTATTCATATTTCATAGGTTTTAATATCGACATTTTTGTATCGTGTAGTCTTTAATATACTATAAGAAAAAATGTTTAATGATAAGTATGCTGTTGTTATAAATTAAATGAATTCTAAAAAGTAATTTTTGCAATTCAGACTAAACTGCACAATAAAAAAATGTTTAAAAAATCTCTTCCAAGTTGTTTGAGTTGCTGATTACGGATCTGGTATCAATTTTTTAAATTTCAAAATGGCAGATAGAATATTTCCAACAAAAACTTTTAAATTTCCTTGAATATTGCTAAATTATTATTTCTAATATCGATTACTACGAATCTAACCTTACAATTTCAAACCTTTAATTGTTTGGTTCAAGATGGGGGACCGATAGTAATTTTCAATTATTATTATTCAAAAACTTACATCACTTGACACTTGCTACATTGTTGTATCTGGCATCACTGATTTCTAATGTGGTTCATAAAATGGCTGATCGAATATGCCGACCATGACATCTTTTGTAATTTTTGAAATTTTCCAAGGATTAAATTATAATTTCTTTAATTTCTTTTGCACCCTCATATCTATAAGATATTAGAAAACATGAATTACGTTGAGTTTCTATTAATTGAGAAGTTGCCAAAAATTGTGTTTTTCCAGTAAAAGTGTATGGTAAAACTAAATTATTACAATTATTACTCAATAAGGATGACATTGGCAATTCGGAGGTTTTCAGAATCGCTGATTACGAATACGGTCACAGATTTTCAATATTCAAAATGGTGGATCCAATATGGCGGATAAAAATGTCAAAAAATTATTTGTTTAAGACAATATTGAGTATTCGGAGAGTTTAAAGTTCGTTGATTATCAACATGACCTATTATTTTTAAAATTAAAAATGGAGGATACGTCGTAATTGCAGTATTCGAATTACAAATCTAATTCCTAAACTTTTGTATGGCTTAGGAACATTTAAAAATGTGTCTCGATTCGTATTACGGGTTCTCACTGGCTTCAACCTCACTTTGATATAAATAAATAAAAATCATTTTCGAAAATTCTCGGTCAGTTCATAATTAATTTCTTGGGTATTTTCTAGCATAATTTTGAAAATGAATTTTGAAAATGTAATTCTGTCGCCTTTAATTTACTTTTTTTTCGGAAAATTTCACTCATCATTTCTGAGTTATTAAAAATAATTAAAGTAAAACACATTGGAGTAAAAAAGGGCCAGGTTTGGTTAAACTAAATTTTCTGTTCTTTGGGATAAAAAGTGTACGATAATATTGGATTGAATATCACCTACATTCTAGCAGATTTTACTGTTTAAATTAATTGTATATATAAAATATTCCTGACATTTTTTAGTGTTATTTATTTTAATTTTCTTCATCTGTATAGACGATTTAATAAAGTAGCACACACTTTTTACTCCAAAGATTTAAAAATGTAGTCAATCCTTGTCCATCGCAGATAAAAGTACTGCTGGGAAACAAACAAAAATGATTTTATTTTATGCTTTTCAATAAAAAAATTAATTTGCTTTCTTAATTCGAGAGTTGATTTCTTTATTAAATAAATTATTTTAAAAAAGATTTCCTAATGTACACCCTTACAACGAAATATTTTGGTGAACAGGTGGCTTGTTAGTAATGCACATCACCATCTGTTGATAACGAGTAAGAACATAAAGTTGTTGATGTACGTAAATTGATGTTACCTATTTTATGGAACTTCACAGCTTGCCTGAAAAATTTTAAAAAGATTATAAAAGGTTTCCTAACTAAGAGAAGAAGATATTCTAACTTGATTACAAAAAATGGATATTCTGTATACGTCTTAATATGATCCGAAAATGCTAGAAAAGGAGATAAATAATATTTAACGTGCAAAAAGATTGAAATATCAAACGAATATTGACTCGGGTAAAGCCCTGTTAAATTATTTTATTAATAATGCAATTAGTAGCTTCAACTAAATATCTAGTTTAGTTCAATTTAAGACTTTACTGATTTGAATCAATGTCCTGTAAACTGTACTTTTAGCATCACTATTTAAAAAAAAAAATTTGTAGTTAGAATATTTTTTTATTTTTTTGTAAATAAGAATTTATCAGGAAAAAGAGACAAGAGTTGCAATTAATATATTTTTTTCTTTTGAACGTGATAAAATTCTACACTTACGTAATATTAAAAAAATACATAATATTTCGAATATTTGCTATTCTTAATTTTTGCACAGAAAAATATTTACACATAAATTTGTCTAATAAATTTGTCTACGCATAACTTAAAATGATTAGTAACGAACTCCAACAAATGAACAAAAAATATGTATATTTATGCTGACATAAGTAATACATCGCGTTCTTATCTGGAACAGAAGAAAAAAATATGAGTAATATTACAGTTTATTCATCTCTAAAAAATAATTGTTTATATCGAACAATGGCAACACTATTAAGACTGCTAATTAAATATTTTCTTTATACATATTATACCTGTTAAGGATTGAATGTCAACCGTGACGTTAGATAATCACGTTCTTTAGTCAATAACTGTATTTTAAGAAGCCATCTTAAACATGAGTAATGCTATCGGTAACTGTTTTGTTCGCTTTAGTCTTTGTTCTAATGCGATGTCTTGATTCAAGTATTTAAATACTTGCTAAGTGTGCATGTTTCTTTAAATGCTTTCTTATCTCAAGTGGTGTCACTCATTGTGCGGTAAACGCACTTTAGTGCAGTATTATAATCGTCTATGACCTGCACGCGAATTGTCTTAAATTTCAGGATAATCAAGTAATTTATATTAAAAATGTTATCAGGTCCTTGACAAATTCTTTTACTTTGGATTTCTGTTAAAATATATTGACTAACTTCATGTCAATGTGATTCGAAATAAAGAGTCCACGAATAGAAAGTTATTTATACTCAATGTACTATAGTTAGAAAACAATCCATCATCATATTAAAAAATTTAACAAAAAATTTCTAATGAAAATTAACAGAAAATTATATCCGAAATGTATTAATGCAGAAAATCTAAACGTAACTCAGTCAATTCAGATAATTAATTTTTGTTGCACTAGGGCGCAAAAAGTGACATTGTATACGCGCGGGCCTAAAATTGAAGGAATATTGTATTTTGTGCTTTGAAAATGAAGTGATCCAATGTATTTAATACACAATACAATGGGCAGCTAGGCAACAATAATTATGTATTTAGTCATCGCAAATTGAAAAAATTTTCTGCCGTTATGTGCTTAATGCTTCTGCGATATAAGGAGCAAAACAGCATTTTTCTCTGTGAGTGAGAGAAATTTATTTCCTTCCAGATTTACTTATTTTTTCCCTAGGGAGAGAAAGTAGTATTTTGCTTCCAAGGTATAGGGAGCATAATAGCATTTTTATTTATTTTTAATTTAATTTTTGGGTTCTACATATCAGAACTACTAATACTTTTTGGTTGTAGTTTGCCCGAGTATTAAGCAAATACAAATAAAATCAAGCATATAATGGCTGACAACTTTTTCATTTTTTTATGACTAAATACATACGAGATGATATTTCTTGACAAAGAAATAATTTTCGTATGAAATTATATGCTGTCGTAAACAAATGTAAATCAAGACACGGGGCAAGAGACAATGAATCGGGACTTCTCGTATATATAGAATATAAACTGATAGAAAATAACTCGTTTTCTCATATTTGCGTCGAGATTTTACCAGGATTAGTTAAACTGTTAAATACATTGTGTAATGAAACAAAAGATCACCTGAATAGATCTGCACGTGCTGCCATATGACAAAAAAAGATTTTGATCGGATAACTCGTGGTATCCAGAAAAATGGTCTGAAAACGAATTACACAAGAAGTTGATTAACATTTATCTCCCCCCGTGTTTCCTATGAGAAATTAATATTTTCATTGTTATGAATATTCAAATTCCAACTTACTGATTGATACAGTTCGAATGAGTTAACCCGGCATGCATAATGCATTGTTGTTATGAATATTTTAGAAATAGAATATGTCCGTTGGCATAATTATGGAGAACAATATAATCGATATACCCACTTCCATTATTGTTTAGCAACGACGTATGAACATAGCAGCGTTGAAAGCGATGATTTATTATAGTTTTGTAATAGTAAGAAAAGTCTGAAATGATCGGAGGAATACAACCTTATTCATTGCTGATTTATTGTAATCGTTGAAATCGACAATTAACTTCGGAATTTGATCAAATATTTTTGGTGCGTTAAGTGAACAATAGGAGCTTTCGTTTTGAATTTTTACCGATTGCATATCTTCTTAAGTGTTCTTAAAGATCACTTCAAGAACTCTAATATTGAACAGAAAGAGCTCCTAAATTGATTTTTAAGAAGATTTATGCGTCGATTCTAACAGTTCTAAAAGACCTCTTAAATATGAGATCTCATGAAAATGTAATATAATATATTGAAAATTTCCTTGAATCATAGATTCAATAAACTAATCGATGGGTCAGCTATGTATGATCTAGTCAATTATATTTACTTTTATACGGCCAAATTTTGTATATAATTATATATAATTGTATCAAATTGTATTAAAATTGTTTCATTTTAGGGTATGTTCAACTTTGAAAGAGATTCATACAACATTGTATGTAAAAGATACAATTTACATGCCGCCATTTTGAATTTATCAACTTAAAATTATTACAATCTTCGTATATAACCAGTCAGTATTTGTATCATCAATGTAAAACTAAAACAAAACTTTTTACCTTCTCTATTTCAAGGAATTATTCATTATGAATAAATTTGTTTCGTTCAGTAGCCTTTTTAAATTGGCCATTGCTTCTAAAAAATATTCTATTAGAATATTATATAAGTCCAACAATTGTCATCACTTTTTTAAATTTCAGTGATTATGATCCGTTTCAGTGGAGAAAATCGCAAAAAAACCTAAAAAAATACCTAACAATCAAGGCCTTTTTATTTTATTTTGCGCCATTTTTGTATAAACAATCGTGTTTTTGCCATTTTCTCGATGGCAATCGATAGATCACACTTGAAAATAGTAGGAATGGTATCTTTCAAAAATTAAAAAAAAAACTTTTTAATTGTGAAACTGAGCTCAAGTTGACGTACCTGCTATTCGAATTTTGGGCAAAAATGGATTCAACCAAAAATATGTCCCTCATTTTGGGTGAAAAATGTTTTACGTGCTGTTCAAATAGAACATTTTTTATCACAATGTAATTAGTGAATAATAAATAGTTACTTTTTTTTAGCAAACTGGGTCTTTTGGGTAAAATATATCAACCTTGGTACAAAAAATGGGATGATCATCAACAGATTTGATTACTTAACAAGGGAGTAAAAAAATGACGAAAGAGGTCTGAAAATGGCTAACAGAGACATGAAATAAATACACTTGAACTCTAAAATACTAATAAAATTGTATTTGTCGTCATTTACCAAAACATATTTTAATGTGTGTTATTATTTATCACTTAGTACACGACGTAATTAAGCGTTCATTTTGACGCACCGGTAATGCAGTATTCATAAAATACTCGTAAAACTGACAAGGAAGACTGTAAATCTGTTTAACGATTTCTTTTGTCTTTACGACTCGAACTGAACCGCATGTTAAGTGAAATCAGTGTCAATGTCAACGATGACCCAAAGTATTTTTTGCACGATATCTGCTTACACTTTGATACGAAAAAAATATACGATTTTAAGTGGTTGCAATACCTCTTAATCATTTACCGCTTAAATTTATTTTTTTTTGATTATGTTTGTTCTGCTTTCTTTTTTATTTTCTTATTTTTCGTTGCTATAATTCTAAACAAAAATTTATTGGATTCGGTTGTTTAGAAATTGTCAAGTCTAATATACAGTTTACTGTACAGTTTTTTAACTTATGATAGACTTTCTCCTAGTGAAAGGATTGTTTTCAAAAAAACTAAATTACACTTAGATGAAAACACTTTTTTAAATTCTTAAGAGTGAATTAAAAGCCTAAGATTGCTTCCAAAAGTTATTCCCATTTTTCTGCTATGTAGCTGAAATTACCTTTAATATGGTAAATTGACGTAAAAGTGCATAAAATTATCTTAAAAATAAAAAAAAAATCATCTCGATACGATATTTTTTTAGGGGGATATGCGGAGTTGAATAGGACACATAGTTGGCCCCTGCGTTCTATGGGTTAACACGATACATAGAGGCCTTCGTCTTTTACCAACCTTTTTAAATCGAAATTTCATGACATAGAACTTCAGATCTTATTTTAAATCGTTCGCGTCTATTTTTGTAGTGAATAAGTGCAATTTTTTGGTAACTTTTCGGAATCTATTTTCCGTGGCCTGAGACATGTACATGAGCATCCTTCTACTGATACATTTCTCAGAATAATCGGCAAAACTCAAAACGATATAAATTCTTATATTGTTCACATAAAATTATAAAAGATTATTGAATGATGTTTTATTTGTGACAGCAAGAAAAATGTTATGTGGGAAAGTCAGTGCAATCATACAATTATTTCCTCTTTCATTATTTAGTAGGCGTATTTTCTCTACTTTTTGTAGGAGAAAGTCTTATTTTAATAAGACAATTTTCTGACATTTTAAAAAAACTTAACGAAAAATATATCCTCAAAATCTTAAAGGTATTCCTAATGAATTGCTATTGAATTTCAGGAAGTTTTTCAGCCTCTATTTGACACATGTTGAAGGCTGCACACAGAAAAAAATAAATGGTTGTCTCAACTAATAAGTAAGATTTACTATCTATCTGGTAGGCATAACTATTTATTAGTTAGGACAACCATTTATTTTTTCCGTGCACGGTGTGCTTAAATGGTATTTAAAACAAAGGCAAAAAACACATCGAATTTTCTCTTCCAATGAGATTGCAGGGCACTTATAGACCATCTCTATGCAAACATTTACAAAATCGTTTTTTTCTTTCTATATTAATTTCATTTTTGAAAAATCATTACATTGAAACAAAGATGAACGCCGCTTCTCAAATGTATAGTAAACCTATGTCTTCTTACGTAATTCTATGTGCTAAAATTTAGACGGTAAAACATTGTGAAACCCCCAAAAAATTAAAGTTGTTCGGATTCTTCTGGTTTATTTTTAAAAATATTGAAAAATTCGGAAAATGTTTGAAATGAAAGTAGATCTTTACAAAATATACATTTTATATTTTATGCATAGAAACTGAGAAAAATTACAATGAATTGTATCATTTTTATATGTGTATTATATAATAACCACTAGAAACCTATCGGGGTGCTACTAATCTTTATTATCTCCTATGAATGTTGATACGTTAAAATCGAATATCATAATAAAAATCGGTGAAAAATTCATAAAATTATGTTTTTTTATCACTTTTCTCGTTTATTTCTTTAAATATCGAAATTCCGAAAAATGTATTCAATGTAAAATACGTATTCTGAGCAGATCTACAACTTTTTTTGGAAACATTTTTCGCCATTTCCATTTGCTTCGTAACTAAACGTGAAAACCTACGAAAAATCATAATTTTTATTGATTTTTCATTTACCATGTAGATTGCATGTTTTCCCAATTCGCTAATTTTGAATATAATATTCGATTTCAGCGTACCAAAGTACGAAGGAAACTATGAATGTAATAAAACCGAGAGACAACTTCGTTTTCGTTTTCGATAACTGTTATACAAATATCTATAAAAATCATTGTCGTTTTTCTTACTATCTACTACAATTTCACAAAAAATGTATTGAATTTAAAATGAGCATTTTGAGAAGGTTTACATTTTAATTTGAAAGTTTTTTTCAATTTTTCAATATTTTCTTACATAAGTGAAAAAATTTTATTCGATCTTATTTTTAAGGATTTTTACGCTTTTCTCTAGTCAAAACGCATTTGCGCCAATTTTTACTATGATATTAATTTTCAGCGGATCAAATTGCGTAAAAACTAATAGCTGTACTATAAAGTGGAGAAGCAAAATGTCGTTAGTTTATCCTTGTTTCAGTGCATTGATTTCTCAAAATAAAAATCAATATAGAGCGAAAACAGCTTAACGATTTTTAAAACTTTTGCATAGAAATGGTTTATAAGTGTCCTGTAATCCAATGAAAAGTCCATGTGTTTTTTACTTTTGATTTAAATACCATTCAAACAAATCGTGTAATTACAAAGACTTTTTTTTATATGAAAGAAAAATATGCTTCTAGTTTATATTATAAATGAGATATTAAGGCCTTATGATGAGCAAATTTTTATGAAAATATGATTGCTTTTCATTCTCGTCCATCTATTGTTTTCGAATATAAGCAACTGACAAATGTATGAGAAAAAATCAGTTTTCGTCAAAGACAGAAAAGCACTCTAAAAAAATGATCGCTAATTGGGAGGATTCGATGTGACAAATCATCGCAAATTTTTGCATTTTCATTTACGTTATACTTCGCTCGGTCGTATTTATATTATATTATATTAGCATAGAGAAATATTTAGGGTAAATATACCACGTACTGTGGTGCGGACATAACCTTTAGGAAATACCATTCATTCTCAATAGTCAAGCACATACCAGTAATATGTTAGATGGCTCTGCTCAGTAATTGGTGCTAATTGTATTATCAGGGTAAGTCCTTACATTAAATTTTAAAGTTTACGGCGATTGAGAGACGTATAAAGATTGTGTGCGGGTCGAAAAACTGATAAATCTACAATCTACATATCATTTAAGCACACCATGATTATTTTATTTCATTATATGAATGTTGGTCCCGATTTCTCGTGGTTTTGATAATTTTTTGTAATATTAATATTAATAATAATAATAAACTGTCTTTATTGTCCAACAAAATAAAAAAATATACAGATCAAACAACCCTGTACATTGCCAAAAGGCGAGCAACAACTTAAAAAAGTTGTTTTACAGACTGACCTTCATGTTATTGTCTGTTCTATTGTGGATGCCAAACAAATATTACGGTAATAGAATGAAATCATTTTGTAGAATGTTTGTTACGTCTACAATTCAAAACCTTCGTTTTGTTTTAAAACAAAATTGAATAAGTACAGTCTAGTCTGTTATGTGTAAAGTCTACTTTACCAAATATTTCATGAATGTTCTTTGGAACAATGTTCCCCAGACTAATTTAGACACTGTCTGAAAGCTTGCACTGTTTTCCACTCATTCAATAAATTTTCCGTAGAAGTGAGTCTCTCAATTAAGGCCAAGCTTACGTAAGAAACCAGATATTTTTAGGTAGAATACACAACGAATAAAACTTATAGTACACAAAGCTTTACGAACCTCGAAACTATTCCATTCATGTGTTCACTAACAGTTTCTCTGTATTGAAATATATTTTTTTTAATCTGATGACATACAACTATAAGGACTGTACCATAAAATGTGCACATTAAGATTTCATAATAATAAAAGTGTAAGTATCTAAAATAGCGACTAAAATATACAAAAAATCGCGAAAGGTTCATCAATTTTTTATTTGACACTGATAGACTTTCGGAAAGAATGTCACGAGGAATGTCTCGAGGAATATGCTGAAAATCGGAATTTTTTGAACACTCTGCTCACTTTTCAACATCTTAAATTTTTTAAACATTGGAAAAGTTTCAAACGAAATTCGATAACATTTTTTTTTCATAGAATTCGTTTTAATACCTTTTATGAAATTCTTGTATTTTTAATTTATTTGGATATAAAAATAATTTTTATCATTTCTGCCTGGTCTCTACATTCATTCCTGTCACTTCTTTTAGTTTGAATAACAAATTTTTTTTCATTAAAATATTAAAGATAGTCATTCGATATTACTTCCTGAAAACGTTGTCGAATGGTTTATTTGCATTAAATACCTCACTTGAAAGTCCTCTTGTTGATTTGTGCAGATACTTATTAATGTTTATTAGGTATTATTAAAAATTTCCCAATTGAAACTATTGGTATTCACATTTCTTATTGTATTTTCTTGAACTTAGTTTCACATACAAATAGATCAGCATTTGAAGAACATGTTATGTTCATTTTATTAAAATCAGTTGGTACCAGAAGTAATTAACTTCTGAGTTCTAAATATGAAACTTAAATTCATTATTTTAAACATCTATGGCTTCTTATATATTAAAAAACAATATTATGTGTCCCCATTTAGTAAAATTGTTTGCACAAAGTTTTCAAGTGGCTTTTATTTGTTGAACGACAGAAGTTTAGTGAAATTTGAAATAACATTTTCAATTTTTAGACATTTTATATCGCTCTAATTGCTTTACCAGTCATACAAAATGACATTCGTATGGTACTGGGTCAAATTATCAATTGTCTCGAATAGTGCAAATTATAGTTGCTGATGTTACCAATAGAGCACGCCATCATATTTTGAACAAGATATTTCATGCAAGTATTGAAAAAATTATCAGCGGACCAGTAGAATAAGTGTTTATGGCAATATTAATGTAATGGTCTCTAAAATTATAACATCAATTAGATTGTGCATGATTATATTTTCTTAAGACTTTATTTTTATATTACAATAAATTTCGCCACCCTACTAATGAGAAGGTTGGATAGTAAATATCAGCCTTGTGCTGCTAAATATGGTATGCCTCTCCCTATTCTATTTTTCAATTAACAACGATAAATATACAAAATAACAAAACATACAATTTAATAAATTTTTGTAAAAATTACAAAATATTTCAAAAAAGCTTTTGTATTTTGATAACAGCAACAATAATTATAGCTAATTAACCTGGGAACGAGATTCGATGCTTCTTGTATCATTAAAGCAAAATATAAAATGATGCTGCGAAACGAAAGGCCGTAAATACACCTTTTTCTATACTATTTTTTTGTCCGATTTAGAACGGTAAATATGAATTCTGTGAAATAGTTTCTATCGACTTGGTTTTCATTCATGCATTCCATCGTGGGACGTTGCCAGTAATTAAATACGTGCCAGTTTCGCAAGTAGAAACTAGGTGGGAGCCGGTAAGCGACTACTAACGACAGCAGGTTCCCTCTTTACCGACCACAGGACTGGGTGTTTTCCATTCGAAATGAAAATCGATAAAGCTGTTCGGGAAGGCACTGCCAATGCCGACAGTTGGATTGTCGCTAAGTAAAGACTCGTCTTATGGATTACTTGAAAAATAACTTTCTTTATTTATTGTCTAACAACGTTCATAGTTAATCTAGGATACACGTAATAAAGTTCTGATGTCTTTACAGAAAAATGCGATCAAGCTCGATTCACAGAATCGCATATCATTTTTTTTGCGAAGCATCGTTCCGAGTACGAATCTCCACGTACAGATAGAGCGACAGAAATGTTTCGAAACACTTTTTTAGTAAAAAACTTGGACCTTCCCCCTCCGCGTTGACCACTCCTATGTCCTCTCTGCCCGCAGTAGGGAAGACCTCAAAAAAATTCTTTTATCTTCAAAGAAAATTTCAAAATTTTTATAAAAAGTGTTGACGAAACGTTCGAAAGTTTTCAGCTTTCATTCGCAAATTTTCGAGTCTCGATTCTTTTCGCGTCAGAGAGGAACAGGAGGGACTTGGATTGAAATATGACGTCACGACATGATCGTCGCACAATTGTCACGAAATTGTCTCAAACGTAACCGTTGGCTTCGAGATTCAAGGCTGCCTCGTAGGTGGGTAGACCCTCGTCGTCCTTACGACTTTCCTCTTCCTTGAGGCTACGGGGTTCGTCCGCTTCCTGGGGATCCTGAGGGACGTTCCCTGGAGATTCCTCTTTTTCCTCTGGGATAGCTGGATGTAGACTCTGAGGGTCGAAGATTAGGCTGTCGTATGCCGGAGGTGGTCCAGGAGCCGCCGGAGGCCCCGGCAGTGGGGAAAATGGCCTCCCATCCTCCAAAGTTACGTTCATGCCAGTGGCTCGATCGTAACACTGTAAAATAACATTATTCTTTAGCAAATTTGCACGATGAAATTAGATCTTGAAATCTTAAATCTGTTTCAAATTTCTTGGAAATACAAAAAAAAAATTTCTAACCGATGGGTTAAATTAAGTTAATATAAAGATGTCTAATAATTGTACACCTAGACTTACTAAAATATTACATAAAATGAATTGATCAGTTTCTTATTGATTTAGTAATCCCGTTTAAAATAATTGCATTAAGCAGTATTTACATTGCAAAACTGGAAACACAGTTAGTTACACGTACGTCTAACATGCTAGGAGTAGCTCCAATTATTTCAAGTAGATAACACTTCCTGTCTCGTCAGTAGTACTCTATTAAATTGAACGGGTAGAACTTGACTATTCGTTAGTCACCTTCAACTAATTGAATTAGGAAAAACTGTCAATAGTAACTGTTTTAATTACCTGATATGAGGTACTAATCAATTAGTTACGTTTCTTGAGGAATATTTCTTTAAGTAATGTTTTAATTAATAGATTAGATAGGTAATAATGTATATTTACTGCTAATGAAATAAATTGTTTCTAGTAAACCTTTTTTACTAATCCAATTAGCAGGGATTTATATCTTACTAAAAGTGCAACTCACAATTTAGTACATTTCATACAAAATTATCTTGTTTATTTAAAGTATTATTTGTCTGACTACGGCACGTGCAATTAGTGTAAAAATCAAATACTAAATTGTTAAACTATAATTTAGTTGGATCTGCGAATATTTTCTTAGTAATTAAGGGGTGGCTATCAAATTCGCGTTTAATGGTGCAATGTCATTTCAATAAAATATGTTTCACAGAGAATTCATAATGAATTACTATTTTAAAGCTATTTCATTTATTTTTCATGAATATAAAAGAAATTTCAGAATGCTACAGAAATTTATTTTTGCTTATTCTCGCTCGTTTCTGAACCCATTTTGCTAAAATTTTTCGTACGATCATAAAAATCATAGAACGTAGCTTTAAAATAGTTATGAATTTTAAAATATCTATAGTTCTGGTTTAATTTGAATATTTTAAGTTAGGAATTGACGTTATTGACTGAGACGCTTTAGCTGCCAAGAGTTACTAAATCAATTGATTTACTTAAACTTTCCATAAACTTAACATTTAAAAAATTAGAAAAATTGGACTAATTAAATTGTGTATTTCTCTATTAAATAAAGTAAATTGATTATTTGAAATGTTACTATCAGGTTGCCAGTTTTACATTTGCAGCTTTTTGTAGCCAAATTTACTAAAAGGTGTTTTCGAATGTAAATAGTGGAATAAAATATATAACTTAAAAAATAAAAGTAAACGATTTAATATGTATAATGAACAATTTTGTAATATGTAAGTAAAGCTTTAATACAATCAAATTTAGATGGAATAATCTTTTAATCAACTTGCGTTAGTAAGTGTAGTTGTTTTTGCAATAGTTGTTTCGAAGAAACAGTTTACTAAATGTATAGTTTTTATCTACTTAAAATATAATTCAACTGTTTTATTCATTAGAAGAAAATCTTCGTAGAATATTTTCTTAATCAGTAACTGAGTTTCAAATTTAACAGTTGAATTGAAAATTGGCAGAGACCAAGATTCACTTGAATAGTTTTTAATTAAATGTAGTAAGGATCGAGCTACTAAAATTAATCGAATTTTACTATTGTGTACAATTATTAAAAAATAATTGAAATTCTAAATATTGACTTAATAGAAAGTCAAAATCCAAAGGTTTTTATTCTCTCTAGTACTCCACTAACGTGTAATGATGTACTAAAAAATTGTTGTACAGATGGGTTAACTATCTGATCGAAATAAATCGTTTACTTTTTATTATTTACTTTCAACTACCTACACATAAATAGTTTGTTAATTATTTCATATTAAGAATTAAGAATTCAGATGTAGTATTGTATATTATGAAATAGTAATTCACATTTTTTAAAATTATTATTTTAAGAAATTTTATAACTATTAGAAAAGATATTTAGTGAACTTAACAAATGAATTATGTACTGTATTTAATTTACAATAATCGATTAAAATATTCGTGAATAGTAAAATAGATTTAATAAAATTAATTAAATGAAAATAATCTTTTGACAGTATAAAAATTGTTATTTTATGATATATTTTACATGATTTTAAGAAATCAGAGAACTATTAATAATTAGAATAAATAATATTGAATTTATATATTGAAGTCTACTCAAGTTATTAATTTTTTATTGTAGCGTGACGAAATATACAGAACAAAGACTATGCACATTCAAGTAAATATTTAATTCCAGCGTCACTACTGCAAATTATTTTAAGTAAAGGCATTATTAACGAAATGGATTAATAACTAAAGGAACAGTTGTACAATTTATTATTAATAAAGTATCTAAAATATATTAACCATATAACAAATAAAACAAGAGGTGAAAATGCTTAAGTAACTATTGGAATAATGTTCATAAATTAATAAGAAATGTTATCATAATACTTCTTAAATATTTTAGAAGTAATAATAAAGTAATAATTCATAACAGGTATAAATAAATGTTTTAGAATAAGTTGCTTAATTATTAAGGTACAATATAGATCGTATAAAATAATGTAAATAATTTTGAAATTAGAGATTATGAACATAAATAACGATTTACAAAACAAACTGAATAATGATGTGTTATTAATTGTATTAATCTAATTATTATTTACACTGATGGTATTTCATTTCATTTTTAAATGTAAAAATGTAATATTTATACAATAAAAATAATAGAATATTTTAATTTTTCAAAAATTTTTATAAAAAATTGTCTTTAAAAATAAGAAGTATAATTTCTTCAATTACTTCAATGTTAAATTCAACTGGTAAAGGAGGAAATATTTCTATTAAATTAGTTCTTAATTAGACAAGACCTTGGTTCACCAATAAAAAATAATCATTTGGGCAAATTGAAGTTTTTTTTTTGGTCCAGTAATACACATAACATCTTCTTACTCTGTATTCTTAGTAAAATGGTTCATAAATACTAAAAAATCATAGACTACTAAATGATAAATATCTGTCAATTCTAAATTTCAATAAAATTTCGCTATTTGATGTCACGTGGTTCCAGCTACATTATGTTGAACAGATAATTTTTTTGATAAAATGACCAATTTGAATTAAAAGTTAAGTCAATCGTTTCTAAGTCATTTCCTGCAATTTTATTGATAGTCTTTGGACTGGAAAATGAGTTTAAAAATTTATCAATTATTTCCCAGCATACACATGAATTTGAAAGTTTAAAAAAAAGAATTTAACCTTAATACAGCGAAAACTATTTATTAATTTTGAAGCTATTCTGGTATTCGTAGCGATAAAATCTACGAAACAAATGAACTACAGGAATCTGTCAAAGTTATAAAAATTTAATACCCCAAATTAAATAAATTTTTTTTTATAAAAAGAGAAAAGTTAATAATTAAATTCAAATACCATAATGTGCGAATCCATGGTAAAGACTTCGAGGCTCTGAACATCGGTTCTCCAATATTCTGTGTATTCTTGAGGCCGATTCTTCCTCATATTTCTGTGGCAGCAGTAGCAGACCAGAACGACGACGATGATTACGCCACTTAGCATCGCTCTGGGTAACACAATTAAGGATTTCGTTATTAAATCATTCATTTTTACTTACAGGAAAATTAAATTACGTCAATAATTTACTTTCCGTTATAGTACATTGTCCTCGTGAATTATTAGCAAAAAAAACTATTTCGTGAGGTTGAAACTATTCAACCTTCAATAAGTAGGTACTAACTAAATATAAATGTTAAGTCTCAACTAAATGATTTTTAGTATATGCTATTAGTAATTTCAAAGTTAGTAGAATTTTCCTACTATAGTAGTTTTTGAATTATTTAAATATAGACAAAAACATGTCTGTTTTCCACATACAGTCCTCCCTCCGTATTTGGCTGCCGTTCCCACCCCTACTTCCCTTTCTCCATGTAAACAGTTAATATAATATACGTGCGCATGTGTGGGGGTGAATTTCTTCTTATGGTGTACCTAGTGAACAATTACGGAATATTTTGGGACTACAATCATGGAGGAGAGCATTAGGAAGGCAACAATTATGGAGGGGTACAATTACAGAGGGTGGCCTGTATTCAATATTACATAAGAAAAAATTACGGAAGGAATCGCATAGTCATTTTTAAATTATGAGCGGAAGACATTTTTCATGCGCTGAACAGAATCTGTTTGACAAATTGGATTATAATTGCATTGTTGAACGGAAAAAAGTTTAAATGAATAATTTTTTAGTTACATAGACTCTGTCCACGGAGTAAGATTGACTAGTTTTGATAAATTAACTTCTAATTTCTAATCATTCCCAATTTTATAAACTAATTTAGGATAATTGAATAAATTGAACTTTTTGTATTTTTAACTAACTATAACCGATAAAATGCAGTTGAAGATCTGCTGAATTTTTTGTATTGTACATAATTTTATATGTTGTTATGGCTGCAGTTGTAGCTTCTATAATTTTATAAAATCGGTGAATATTCTTTTATCATTATACAATCCGATACTGTACAAAATTGTTAAAATTGCTGACAATGGGGAAAAATAATAAATGTTGCCGACATAAAAAGTTAATTACTCTTTGTCGTAAATTTCTTGTTTCATAGTTGATATCAACATTCAGAATATTTTGAAATATTTTGTATTTGGATACAGTATATAAATTTTGTAAAATGTGGCAAATTAGCATAGCTAGAAGTTATCCTAATCGTTTCGAGGCTGTTTGAGCTTCATACTAACTACCGAGTATAAAATTTGTTTGTGGGTTTCTGACGACTCTCCCATCATCATCCACCACTAAGTGTTTGAAAAAAATAAGCGTACACAGTGAAATTAAAATATATATCACAAACGTATCAAACATTTAAATTTTAAATATACAATAATATTAGTGTAAACAATTTCGTTTAAAAAATGAGTATCAGCATTCGTGAAAAAATTTGGCAAATCTGTAATAAAATGAAATATTTTGTTTTTGTTTTTATTATTACTTAATTAGAAGAATTAGTATTTTTATTTCAAGTTAGAAATTACTTATTTTACAGAATGTATATAATAATAAAAAGAAATTAAATTAATACTAAAGAAAGTGTTATTAGAAAATTAATTAAATAATTCAATAATAGTTTTTTATTATCGTATAAAGTTATTTAGAACATTTTAATTACAGTTTTTTTTATTGTTAAGCATAAACAACATAAACCACAAAAAGTCACATATGAAGTTCCAGTCGATACTAAAATAGTAAAATATAAACAAGAGAACAGCAAAACCTCGTTATCAGATCTTGAAATTGAAAAATTATTTATGTTTATAATTTTACGTTTCACTTCGAGGATTTACTTTTGTTTTTTATTTTTGATTTAATGATTGTCATGCTATTTTTTTTCAATGAGTGAAAAGTATGTTACTTACTAAAACAAGTAAGTTATGTGAGGTACTAAACACATTTGTTAGCACAAATTTTATCATTTCTTTTTTTCTCCTCATGGTGAATAGTTGATAAAAAATTGTTTATTAAACTGCGAGTGTCCATTATTTACATAAAAATTGATAATTTTTTTCAGTAGTTTATTATTTTTTAATTTAATTAATTTAAGTAACATTTCTATTATAAATATTTACTATAAGAATACGACTACTAACACTGAGATATTTAAGAACATTATAAGAGAAACAAACGGAATATTTTTTATAGAAAAATTCATAATCTAATTGTAAATTATTTTATGAGGTTACTTTTTTGCTAAAAAAGTAATGTTCACAAAAACAAACTTCATATTACAAAATCTAATTTAATTTACTGGGTCATAGTAATATGGCTATTCTCGTCATATGATAACTTACCAGACGTACATTTGTACTACCCAGGATTAGAAATTGTAAAAATTTTAATATTGTCTAATAATTAAATAATTTTGAACAAGGAAACTAGTTTTATAATTGTCAAGTTTGGATGATAAAATGTATGGAGGATTTTGTACGATTATAATCTTCTATATTAGCAGCAACATCAGAATCCTTAAATTGTATTTGATATTAAATTATAATTTAATTACATTCATCTCTGCATCATTTCAAAGGCTGACAAAATCTGCCACACATAATTATTTTAATTGTTCTGCATTCGTATGTGCAATTTATATTAATACGATAAATTAATAAATAAATAAAACAATAATAAATAAAAACTGTGAATACTGAATAATAAATTGAAATGCCATGCTTTGTTGTTAATTACGTTTTATTTTTAAGGAATTAATTTTGTACAGTAATTTACCCAACAAATTGGTGAAGAACCTGCAGATTCTCATAAATGTGTTTCATAATAGTTTGTAATTTATGACTTATTATAAATTAATTTTAGTTTCGAAGAAGGAAATTGTTATGATTTAGTATTAATAATGCGCTATTGTATAATTTAATGGGAAATAGAATGAGCAACCGTCGGAATAATTGGGTTAAGTTTGGAAACTGATAGATTCATCTGCAAGTTTGCAAAGCACAACATGCATTCAGCGTCCCAATCACTGCGTAGATTATGTTGTCATTGATGATCGTGATCGGGAATAATTTACCATGATTCCTTATCGATGAATATTTATTACAAATGAAATGATTATTATTTCATGTTAACCTAGTTTCGATTACTAATCAAAACAAAATCGTTCAAATGTATTGCATTATCCAAAGTAATTGATATATTACTTATAATTGAAAGTATTTTATTATGGAAATATCATAATTTTTCAGTAAATTATTTTTCAGAACAATTGCAATTCATATGAATTCGTTCAAAATGACAATTAAAAAAATTTTAAAATCTAACTGACTTTAATAGTATAAATTTTAAAGGCACTACGAATTAAAAATTGCTTTTCAATGACGTTTAACATATTGTAAACGATGCATTTCAAAGAAATGTTACTATCAATATAATAGTTACATTAGTGACAGAATTAAAAGTAATTACTCAGACGAAAATAACCATTCTTCATCTCTCGGTGAGCTTGGACTAATTTCAACCAAAAAGTTCTCGCACAACCAATTTTTTTCCTGGTAATGTTTGAATGATACCACAACATTATTTTAAGACCAAAAATGAAATAATCTGATGAGGAAATTTTAAGTAAACTCAATGTTTCGATTTTTGAAAACAACTCACGGTTGATAAATCTTGGAAAATGATGGCAAACAACTATTTTCTCATCCATTTTCGAATTTTGTAGTTTAAAGTAATTAGCAGACTTTTCACAAAATATCTTCCTCGATGTTAATAGGATGATTGAAAGTAAAGCGGAAGTTTGTAAGTGTTAATTTAATAAACCCCTGAAAAATTACATGCAAAAAAAATTGAAAAATTCAATTGACTTAAACTTCCTCGTCAGATTTTTTCCCCTTTAGTCTTAAAATAATCATGTGCCATCAGTGAAGCAATATTAGACACACAGTGTGCAAGAATCTTTGGATTGAAGTTAGTCTAAGCTCACCGTGACCTATAAATTAATGTATTTAACAATTTTTTAATTATTTATCAGATTAAAGATAACACTAAGACTGGAATCGTAGTACGTTTTAAAATAGAACTGAAAGGTCACCATCAATTAGGAAACTAAATTTGCCAAACTAAATTTTATCTCAGTAAAAAAAATAGTGGAGATTCTGAGAACTTTAGGGAAAAAAGTCTCGCTAATCTGATGCTTAGGTAGTTACTTCGTTGTTTTTTTTTAAACTGCTATTGTGAATTTCGATTAAAATAGTTAAAAGTAGCAAATTCACTATCTTAATCTACCTCCAGAAAGGTGATCAGTTATCTCAAATATTCTCAGGTAATAAACAATGCAATAACGAAAAGAATTCCGAAATAAACAAAACTCGAAGTTTTACAATTTCTATTTTTCAAAGCGAGAATATGTTACCTGACTCTAATTTAGTACCATATTACATGATTTACTAATTTTAAATTGAAATAAAAAATAAAAATAATATATCATTACCAAGTAAACAGAGCCTAATACAGCTCTTTTGTATTAAGCTCAATATAAAATTATTTTGTTTACTTCTGACTGCAGTAATTGAAACTGAGTGATAATGTTTGTTGTAATTGATTGTCTTTCATAAAAATTAGATATATTCATTGGTATTAGAACTAAATTATAATATGAAAAAGATAGTTATATTTTGATTTAGATTTACTAAAGAAAACCCTGCGATAACCCCAAAGGGTAACTTACATAGTTTGTATAAATTACTTAAGACTAAATAAAACTGCATAATTATCTTATTTATGATACTATTACATATTAAAATTGCGACTATTAATAATTGATATTATAATAAAGAATTTTATAATCTATATTGAGATAAAAGCTTAGTTGGCGCAGTTAAATAGTTTACATAATTTACCCTTTTTTTAAATTATTTTATAAGTAATTCAAAAAGGCAAAAATTTACTCTACTTTTTGTTTATAATCATATTTTTAGCATGGTTAAATGTTAATAAATTCAATCAATTATTACGTAGTTTTGGTGGCAGTATAGAAGGCAGTAAATTAATATCAATAAGCATATAAGGTTACTTACAATGAACGGCGCTTTAAAAATAGCCAAACGTCATGATGAAATGTCATTTTTTTATTTTTATTTTGTAATAGTATCACTTTCATAATTAAATGAAACGTATTATATCGAAAAGAGATGATGACGCGTTTTTACAGTCATAATCAACAATATTTCTATGTTTTTAATTATTGTCCGAATTTATCATTTAATGATATTTATCAATATGATAAAATACATTTTATTAAAGGTGCGAAAGAGAAGAATTTATCATGTTAAGGACAATTTTTTGAGGGGAGATTCTTTTTGCCGATTTCGAATTTTGAAACCTGTCTTTTATAAATTGTTTATTTTTACAACTTTTTAGTTTGACTTAAAACATTTTACTTATAAACGAGTCAAAGAAGAATTAAATTGATATCATTTTGAAAATGATTTTTTATTGAGTAAATACAAATTTTAGACTTTAATACAACTAAAAGAATAGAAAACTATTAACAATAAAATTGGCATACATTATAAGGAGAATGTTTTTATTCAGAAGTAAAACCAACCGTTTCCTTCCTAAATACCTTGTTTTCAAAATATTCACACATGTTACTGGATTTTATTCACCACTTTATAGAAACAAGCATTAATAGAAATCACTTATGAAAGAGTCACTGAAGAATTAAATGGATAACGTTTAATAAAAAGTGGAGATTTTAATGTTCGGACCGTGATGACATTATCTGAATATTTGTTTTAAAAACTGACGCAAATTGTTAGTTATACTCAGAACAAAATTACTCAAGATTTAGTTCCTACTAAGTAATTTACCATTTAGTTAAGTTCACTAAATACTTATCACGATATGGAAATATAAAAATTTGAAGTTATATTAAGGGTACACTTTTTGGTGTTACTATTTTCCTATAGGTTGATATCGCAAAAACGTTAATCTTGATTTGGTATATTTTTTATATTGTTTTGAATAGATCCCATAGAGTTAATTTTTTTAACTTATCTATTTTTTTAATTTGGACACTTACTAGATTAAAATATTTCTAAACATATCTCCTTAATTTATAAAGTTTACTATTTTTCAGAAAAAAATTAATTTTTCTAAGGATTATAAAATGTGGCTTCGCCAGCATATTTAAAAAATTGTTTAAAATTCAGAAAAATATTTGAACATTTTAACTTTAATTGTTGTAGTAATTTAATAGTATATTTAGCCGGTGTTGCTACTTTTCCTTTTGATTGACAACAGCTTAAAGAAAGAAGTCAATGTAATGTTTCGATTGGATAACTTCACTATTAAATATACATGGTTTAGTGACGCAAAATGTATTACGACTTTAAGATTTTCATTTTGCATGAACAAACATTTGTTCAAATTCATCTCTACTATACATTTGTGACGTACAATTAATCCCTCTTTCAATTTCTGAAGTTAAAAATTGAATATATTTAACAGAAACAAAATTATATTTAAATGTTTTATGCAAGAAAACTTGACGAAATTTTTATTCACTATTTTAACATGGAAACCGATGAAAATTTGAAAGGCCAAATAGTCATCATCTTTTATAAAATAAATGATAACTTATTGTGCGAAGATCAAGGTGGAGGACTGGAAAACAGCGTCCATGTTTCCAAAAAGAATGGATAAGACGTATAGCTTACAAAGAAATATAATAGCTTATTATTTTATTATTAAATATGAAGACTTTAAATTATGTTTATAAAACGTCAAATATGTATTCTTCCTTCGGCAACAGAAAAAATTTAAAATTGTTAACTTTCTTTTAATGTCTACGTAATTTATATATTCTTATAAGAAATATTGAAATTTGCATGGCATTTTAATTGTCCACCATTTTGAATTTTGCAATAAATAATCATGTTTCCTCTATAGCATACATTTAATCTACAAAGTTATGCATTGGAATTTGATTTCATGCATTCAGTCGTAAAACTTCTTTTTGCCACAAGCGGAATCGTCTTACTGCAAGTGGAAATGCTCTTGTTATATGTATGGCATCATGCTCTTTTTTAAAGAATTTCGTATACACAGAAAGCTCGAAACTATGATGTTGGTGGATGATCTTCTGCGTTTTTGAAGATCAGCTCACCTCTTAAAACAGTCCTTTTGAATCCTTTTGTTGCAAGTGGAATCCACTTGCTGCAGGTATGAATCCACTTACCACAAGCGGAATAATCTTCTTGATAATATAACAAGAGGGGTCATACCTGCGACAAGAGAATTCCGCTTGCGGCAATAACACAATCTAAGAGTGCATGCTTTTGAAAGGAAGACAAGTAGTGACACAAAAGAAACACGGTGGGCGTGTTACAAATGATAAAAATTTTGCCTGGTGAGGGATGAGAAAGAACTAGTCAAATTCATAAAATAATACAATAACACCAATACTCTTGTAAATATCGTCTATCATTATCTCTACAAGACGATTCGAAATACACGGGAAGTATCTTATCTTGGTCCTGAAAACTGGACGAGATCGAAAACCCAATAATTAAGTTCAAACAATTTTTATAAATCTCATAAAATATTTTGAAAACGAATACCGAAACTGCCATAATGAAATTAATAAATTCTTTTCCCCCTATAGAAACTCAAAATTTTATTACAAATAGAAGCTTCGAAATCCGTACTGGAATTCTAGCGAATGATGCGCGAAATCGTAACACCGTGTGCAGTTTACCGAAATACCGATCGACGTATGATCTTCCAAAGGGGTTGGGGCAAAGGGGCTGGGGCAAAGGGGCTGGGGGCAGACATATTTCGAGAATGGCTGTCGTGCTTGCAGTCCCACTCTATTTACGAGCAGGTATGCGCGTTTCGCGCACGTCACGTGCACATCATGAACCATACTGGAAAGAATAGATTAGGCCAAATTTGGAGCTTTTAAGCGATCGGCCGTATCAAAAAAACCTGAAAGCGTCGGAAATTGACGGAAACGCTTCTGTCGGAATAGTTGGAATAGATTCGAACCCCTTGAACGTGTCATGTACATAGTATATAGTTGCCGGTGCTATCGATCCGGAAAACGATATTGCAATTTTCCCTCATTTTTACGCCCATTTCATTATATATCTGTCTATCAATCCGGGGATTGAAAAAGATCACTGTTATTTTCCGGTTTATTGAAAATATTTTACTAAACTGTAACATATTTTTAATTTTTCAAATCGCTCAAATTCAAGACGAAATTTTTTTTACAACTCGATAGTCTTGTTAGAGATGAAAGGGTTGGAATGGACTTTCAAATGTTTGGAAGTGACATTCGGATTTTTTTCAGTACTTTTGATGTAGAGGTAACGCAATGCGCGAGATTTAATAGAATATGAATTTGGTGTCAATTTAATTTAATTGTTTTGATAAATTCTTATCTTTTTTATGTTTTTTTTTAATGCTCAAACAACGTTCATTTTACGTTCTCTTATATCGACAGGATATTATTTTTTTAATTGTATTGTTTAATATATTAACAATAAATCTAAATTTTACAAAAATAACAAAAAAATTTGTTTAGCTCTATAATTTTTTAGGAATTAAAAAAAATTTTTTTTATTCTAAATTAATTTACGTGTAATTTTCATAACGCTTCACAAAGAAGATGTGTTATTTTTTAAATTAACCTAAATTTATGCAACATTTTGAATCTATAATCTTAGGTTTAGTGCCCCGAAAAACCCAGCGGTTGGATTTTAATGGCACTTGTTACTCGGAGATTTTTGGGGTCGCTGATTTTGAATATGGAATGACATTTAAAAAAATTTCAAAATGGTGGACCTAATATGGAAGACAAATAGTAAAAAACTGTGAAAATGTTTGTATTATTTTATCGATAGAACTTGGAAAATAAACCAATGGAAAAATTTTAAGAATAAATAATCTTCGAACTCAAAAGGTTTTAAAAATTGAATTTCATTATCATTTCGCAATTTTCTTTATTAACATTTTTTCAAACTGACATCAGATTTACTAGTACAAAATCATCAAACTGCAAATAATAAGCTAATTCACAAATGTTTGTTTGAAAACTCATTTTTAATTTTTAAAATTTGATTCCAGATTTATCAGCGACCCAAAAAGCCCTTAGTAGCAAGTTTTAAGCAAATCCATGTACACATATTGGATCCATGATTTTGACTTTTTTTAATCTGAATGAAGACTCGTAATCAACAACCTCAAAACTATCTGATTCGGAAGTTTTTGAGAAATATAAACAGTTTTTAAAAATATTGGTCCGCCATATTAATCCGCCATTTTGAATTTTCAAATTTTCTCTCCAGATTCGTAAGCAACGACCCCAAAAACGTAAGTAACTGCAGTATTGAACAATAATTAATACCCAACTATTTATGAAATTGTTAATTACCAGATGAAAAACACGTCTTTACTATTTTCGTGTTTGAGACCAAAAAATACAAAAAGACAAGAATTTTAAAATAAACGAAAAAATGATTTTGAAGGATCCAGAACTTACCCTCCGAGAAGTAAATTGACTTGTCCATGAACTCCAGGCTCGTAACGGGCGCCTCGGTTACCGTTGGAGGACATGTTGTATCCCTGATTTACGTTGTGGGTGCTGTTTAAAGAATGGGCTGCGTGCACTGCTGACAAAACAGCGATTCGATTCATTCGGTTCATTGGATGGGGGGATCACCCCCAGGATGCGGAGGCGGTTATTCCCTCGTCAATCGAACCCAGATACTCCTGGGTGCAGTGGGCGGGTGAATGCACTTTATTCGGGGATTCCCCGTTCTCAGGAAGGGACTTCCGACTTGCCACTTGTCACTGCCAACATCCGAAAGTGAAAAGACGACAGCCTCCGGTGCGGAGCGTTGCAGATTCTGCCACTTGGATGCATCAGACCCGTTGAATTTTCCGTATTTGTTATCTTCTTCGTCGGTTGTCCCCTGGAAAGTATACGACAAGTGCCGAGACTTGTCCGGGCAGTCGTCGACACTCGCTACTCCTATCTATTGTTCGGTATCCCGAGCACGATGCATTTTAATCGTCGATTGTTTTAGCGGGCGTTTCGCCACAATGCAACGGATTCATCGCCCATTGTTTTCACTCGCACTACTTGAAGTTCACGATAAATTCGAACACGCCTCGACCAAGTCCTCCAGATCCCATCCCATATCTTCCTGTAAATAAAACGTTCTTGTTAATATATAGCTATATCTACTAGTTTAGATGTATTTGCGTGGTTACATACCCACACAGCACGCTGTCCTGGGGACGTCCTCAGGAGCTCCTCAGGACGTCCAAATGTCCGCTTTTACCATCCTGTTAACGTCCACAGGACATCCTCAGGATATAGGACGCCTTGAGGACGTTCATAGGACGATAAAAGCGGACATTTGGACGTCCTGAGGAGCTCATGAGGACGTCCCCAGAACAGTGTGCTGTGTGGGATATTTAGAAATCGTACACAAAAAATCTCACAACAACCCCAATAACCACGAAACAAAAAGAGACGTCCTAGAACTGTTTTTCTTCAGAGATGAACACGTGAGATAATGTTGTCAAAAGGATGTCACGTTATTCCGAACTGACTAATTCGTACTGTCATGATAGTCACGTCAATAAAATGACATGGAAAAACTGTGTCATTATTTTATAGATCTTTTTTATGACAATTTTACGAAGGTTACTTGTATGATGTCCGGGAAGTAAAACATTGCTTTCAAGTGATAAAGTTATTTCTGGTTGACTTATAACGTCTTGACACTATTCTATCAATATCGCAACAACATAAGGAAGGGCCTGAGCGAAAATTTAAAGAAGGTATTGAGACGTCATAGAGACATTGAGCTGGTAATTTGGAAAAGACACACGGCAAAAGAAAACCTAACCTCGAGGACAAATACTGACGTC
This sequence comes from Trichopria drosophilae, assembly GCA_030407085.1. NCBI lineage: Eukaryota > Metazoa > Arthropoda > Insecta > Hymenoptera > Diapriidae > Trichopria > Trichopria drosophilae. Next base: position 107,838,489 of record CM059586.1, read on the forward strand.
GTAGCATCAAAAGCTGTCGATACGAAAGCGACAGAATAGTTTGAATGATTTTACGTAGTCTTTTTGATGATTCAATTTGGAGAAGTCTCATAAATGACATCCCTTGGACAGTATTATGAAACGTGTTAATGTTCGTGATATCTGAGAAGTAATACAGTTTTGGCCAAACAAATAACGAAATAATAAAGAAAATATTCATTAATCACATTGAAGCAATCTAGATTTACGAGTGTCATGCAAAAATATTTAATTTTTTGTCGCGTATTTTGTAGTAGTCGCTGTATGTTTTAAGCTTACCAAAATTTATACATATAACATTTACAAATCTAATAGAAAACATTTCAATTTTTTTATTTTTGATGATGCAATGACACCTGAATAAATAGACAATAAAAGTGGTTTAATATTCTAATGCACGTTTATGTGGTTTTTCATTTTTTTTCTTCTTTTAAGCCCTGTTAATAGTAAAGATTGTAATATTTTGTATAAAATTGAACTACTTTAAAAACTACTTCCACCATTTTCGATCTTCCATTTCATGATTACATTTCTATACCTAAACTTCTGCTAATATTCGGTATATAAAAAGTTTTATTAAAAAATGCTGACAATTTTGTTCATAAATGTATGTAACCAATTTTCTTTACATTTCTCCACAATTTTAGATCAGATATTTTGAACTATCGTCCAAATAACGGTTTTTCATGTTAAAACTTACATTTTTAATAAAATTAAATTATTTTAAAAATTGCTTCCACCATTTTGATTCTGCTATTTCACAATTAAAAAATTTAAATATTTTCTTATAATCATCTGCAATAACTCAGCATAGAAAACATTTTGTCAAAATTGCTTACAATTTTGTCCATAAATGTCCGTGACTAATTTTGTTTACATTTCCCCATCATTTTATATTCGACTTATTTTGAACTGACATGTAAATAACGGCTTTTCAATTTTCTGTTTTTGTTTTGTACCACGTCGTATTGACCATGATCAGCAAAAACTGGAAACCTTTTATAAAACTAAATATTTTTTTTTTAAATTAGGACCTCCATTTTGGCTTTTTTGACCAAATATAGATAAATTTAACGTAATATTTCACAATACTTTTTTTAGTAAAGCGCAGAAAAAAAATGTTGGAATGCACCTTTTTAATTAACCAAGCCCTGATTTTGCGAATGGTGTTTTGAAAAAAGCCGCAAAATTAAAAATACAAAAATTAAAAACCTGAATCGTGTACTGAATCGAGTGATTTGAACGGAAGCAATTCAAACTTCGTTCCCGGTTTGTTTTTGGAGTCGCAAACTCATACAAATTTGAAACTAGTTTTCAAAAATCCAAAATGGTCGATCGAACATTGCAAACGTATTTACTAAAATTAAACGAAATCACATTTTGAATTTTTGAAAAACTTTGGACTCAACGATTCCAAAAACTGCCGGGTACTAACTTTGAAATGCTTTCATTCTGGTCAATCGATTGAATACACGTGACTATAATTTTTAAAAAAATCCACTTTAGTGGGTATTTTTGAACAGCCATTTTGAAATTTAATTTTTACAATAGTTCTATCTTTTAGTACAAACGTTTTTGACACGATATTTATGAATATCTGCGGTATTCCAAAGTGGGAAATGAAAAAAAAAGAAGGGTACTGTTACTGTAAAAAACCGGAATAGACTACTTTTAATTTTGTGCAACAGTTAATGAAGGATTTATCACCTTTAAAAAAATATGACTAAAATTATAGGCAATACACGAGGAATAGAATAGTATAAATGTCAATACAAATCAATTGAAAAGTGTTCAATTAGGAAGATTTCCTTTTCTTCTAATCAAATGTCCTGCATACAATAAATTAATTCTTGCAAATGTAATTTGTTTATTATCCTGACATGCATTTTTATTTATCATATCATATATTACATTATTAACAGATATTACTAAATTTATATAAAACATACGTTTCATCAACCTATTTTATAATATGAAAATATTTTTATGATTACAGATAACTTCCGTCAGTAAACAATTTTGGATGAGGCAATTGGATAAACCGGCAAAATTGATAGGTAAGGTTCTTCCTTGTGCTTATTAGCATTTAAATCATTGCAGAGAACGCTTTTTAGAAGTATTTTTGTATGCTCTTTGAACGATCTTTGGAAGAAATGTAGAACATACTAGGAAGTCAATAATTATGAATACTTCATTTAAACCTGCTTGTTCAAACTTTAAGAAATGTATGAACAAAGTTTCTGATTTATAAATTGATATAAGTCTTTTTCAGCGATTGTCTGAATAATTTATAATTTCTTATTTATCTATTAAAAACACTTTTTAAAGATGTTTCTTAATAGTAGAAAGTTACGATTACTATGTTTCTCGAAAGACTAAACTTACCTAACAGCAGCATTAAGTCATATTTTTCTTGTAATAATTTAAATAAAATAGTTTGTTGAAGTTTCTGAAATGAGTAAGTTTCTCTATTAGGAGTAAATGAATCAGTTGAGAAGTAGTGTAATATATTTGTTTTGTATTGTCTTTGTATAATACACTGTGAAGATTAATTTTCAAAATAAAATAAAAGTGGTACGAAAAAATTTAGAGAAAGACAATTGAATGTAACGAAAATTTAGTGACTGTAACGGTAATCTTGACAAAGGCTATAAAAATTAGTAAGTGATAAATGACTAAAAGAAAGTTGACTATAAAATTTTGTATAAACTACTAGTAAATATTGTTAAAATTGAATACAAACATAAAAGCGACTCAACTGTTTTAAACGTTACACTTTTGCACTAAATAACAAAAATAAAAATTCAAATGACAGCTTTTATTTTTCGTATTATTGAGCAGCCTGTCAAACAAAAGAAACGTCTCTTTGCATTTACGAGTTTACCAAACGCCATAAAAACCATTATTTATTCCGCACTGGTTATTATGTAACACTTGGGGACGATATTAAAGACGATAAATATTATTATTACTACTATAACTGAGATTGAACGAAACAGAAATGTCGCCTATTGCCGTAAAAATGAGGAATAAAATTCACAGGAATTATTCTATGCAAAAATATGTTGAATTTATGATCGACGTAATTTATTTCATGATTAATTCTTTTTTTTTTAAATTTAATTTAATTTTAAATTAGATGAGTATTGCAGGAACTGTGAACTATTTTGAATCTGAAATTTCTTCATAAGAAATGATAAGTTATATAAGTTTAAGAAACTGACATAACCATAAATTGTTGTTGACAACAAAACAATTTTAGTAAAAAAAATATATCATCATGCTTTATATAATCTAAATGCAGAAATCATCGAGTTAGTAAGTAAAGGTTAACGTTTAAAATGTTTACTAACAACAGTAATTATATCGAATAAAATGTCACTAAATTAAATACTTACGACGTAGTTTAAGTAGTAACTAAATCAAATAATAAAACCCGCTTAATATTGTAACACAAACATTTCTATAAGTATAGTATTTCTAAAAATATCAAATGATGGACGGCAATCGAATTAACATTTAGTTGAACGTTGAGAATCAATACGTGTAAGTAAGTAGTCGAAGAAGTAACTGGGACAACTAAAGTTAGTAAATGACCTAAGTATATCAATGGTAAATTACACAAATGACTCCGTAAACATTAATCACTACTTTTTTAAAGATAAACAAACTCTTTCAGCCCAAAACGGAAAAATGTTAGAGATCATTAACATTAATGATGGTTGGAAATCATCAGTAACCAATAAGTATATCATTAATAAATTTAGTTAATTAAGAAAAGTTATTACTAACTGAAATAACAACAAATTTAACCGAATTAATTATGGTTACATTGTTTTCTATAAATAGAATTTTGTAAACTTTCTTCTCACACCAAAAACTCCCTGAATTGATTTACTTCAATTTTACTCATAATAATAATTCAAGATTTAAATAAATATTATAATTGTTGATTATTTCATAGTAAAATAATATTATTTAATCTATCTACTCAATCTAAATCTGATACAATTTATTTATTACAATTTAGACTATGATATTTATTAAAATTTATTAATGGGTTTTACTTAGAAAGTACCGACTTACTAAATGAAATTGTAAATTTTAATTTCTATGTTTAATAATGTGCACATTTTATTATTAAACTGATAACATTTTGTCACAGTAGTTGCATATTTCGATTCTATAAATATGAAAAATCTTTTCTAAAAAAAAAGTAGTGTTCTTCTGTAAATAACTGTTTACAACTTATTTACATAGAACAAGTTAGATTCAAAATTTTGAATTTTTGTTCAATGCCAATAAATTGCATTGACATATTGGTAAAATTTTTGTCTTTTTGTATGCGTTAATAGGTACACAGGTTTAGAACAATGCTTGCACTAACTAATTGCACTATAATTATAAAAGAAGTTCTATGCGTTATTTTAAATTTACCAAGAAAGTCAAAGAAAATTTAGTTTTTAAGATTTACTATTTAATTAATTAGCAATATGGTAATTAATGCACGTCTTACGATAAACGAAGATTGAAATAAGCAACTAATATTATCAACGTTGTTTATCATAAGGTATTACTTACATTGCAAGTTGTTACTTAAACAGTAAAACATGAACGTCATTAAACACATCGAGACTTCAATTTATTATTTATAATTTAGTAATTTTGCTAGTAACTATGTAGGTAAAGTATTACTATTCTAATAAATAGAGTGTAATTAATCTAGGTAAAGTAAATTTATCAATAACTGCATTCGTTGCTGATCAAATTTTCTTTTAATCCTTAGTAAATCTTTATGAAAATCGGTCACAACGAAAAAAAAACAGCTCCAACACGGTTTATAGTAATACAATACGGATAAAACTGGATTACATTGAAGCTACTTTTATGCATATTTTGTATTGGAACCGTGTCATATCTGAGGAAATTTCATCGTGGTTCAAAATAACTCAGATTCAAATTGGACCTCTAACATTTTTATAATAAATGTTTATCTGAATGTACGAAACTTTTTTATGGAGTCAAAAATGATTCTTAGTTTCTCACACGAGTTCATGTTTACAATGGGTCAAAATTCACTCTCGAATATTTAAATCATTATATTAACAGGGTAAGTCAGAAAAGAATACAAATTCTTGTTTGAAAGTGATACTTCTTTTTTGCTTTAAAAGAGTGAATTTTCAATTAAGGAAAAGAGAGTAGCGAATCTTAATTTTTAATTAAATTACTTACGATTTAACCATATTACTAATCATAGTTTCACGAATTAACTGATTAAAATTATTTAGCATACAGTAAAATAAAATTACTAATTCCTTTAATATTACTAAGATCCACTGTTTTATAATAATAATAATAATATCATCATCAAGCAGAAATTGTATATGAGACAATTAATACATTGGCAAAGGTCAAGCCACAGCTTTAAATTGCTATTCAGACTAACTACTATGATAACCGCTATACTAACTACTAATTTATCGATACTTTGTCATTAATAGTAATGCATAGTTTCAACTACTAGAACTTCATAAATAATAATACTAACATATTCTAGATATCATAATTGTTATTAGAAGAGTCTATTGAATAGTAAATTTTAGATTCCAACTTTACATATAATTGACAAAAATATGAACCTGGTTAAAAATAACTCAGACGTAAATTGGATCTGATCTTATTATCTAGAAATTGAATTCACTAAGCAAGTATTGATCAGACCATGTATACTGATATAATTGGACTTAGACGTAAATAATATTGCAGTAAAATTTCAACTATTATTAGTAAATTAATGAATTGAATAATGGTATTCTCAATTTTGTTGTGTAAAAATACACTTTCTGTAGTAGTTTTTATAGTAGTGAGGGAATCTTAAGATACTCTCCTGAATGAATGCATTTTCATCTCTAAATTGAATTCTTGGAGGACTAAAAACTCACTTCGTTAAATTCACTCTTAATATTGAATCTCATGATGTATTCTTGATTTTTGGTTCACATTATTAAGTCCAATTAACAAATTAACTAATGTGAGATGACTAAATACTACTACTTGTCAGTTTTCAAGTTCTATGTAATTCTAAAATTAGTGGACTTTTAGCATTTTGTGGGTAAACAAAATGCATATGTTCACATGTTTATTCATAACTGAGCGAAATAATAAAGTCTATTTTTATTGAATACAATTGCATTCTATTCGAAAATACGGTCCTGAAATGCAAGATCACGAACGGGAACACATGGTTTAGCATAGTAAAAAGGTATCAAAAAAATCCCATTTTTTAGTATATTTTTAAACATATTGATATGTATGTTACATAAGGATTAAACAAAGAGATTTAATATCAGGTAAATTTTTAGTCTTATTTTCGATATCTGCAATATAGTCATTGAAAGCAAAATTTGGAGTTAAAACTAATTTTAATGTCAAATATTGAACATCTTTTCTGACATTAATATTTTGCTCTAAAAATATGTACTTCTGATTATTTCATGATGCTAATAACGAAATCGAAATTAATTTTCTCAGCAGAAGATTTGATGAATTCAACATGATAAACTGAAAATCACAAAATTATAATAATATAATTTTGTATCCATTTTGATAGGCCATTTTGAATCCGCCATCTTGCAAATTCCTATTTTATGACTTCATGTTCATACTAAGCAAACCTAGAAATGCCCAAGAACAAATATTTAAAGATAAATTATTAAGTAGAAACATGTAGACTTTGAATGGGTAATGTGATTACTTATGACATTTTTGGGACCAATGTCATAATATAAATTAGCTGTAACTTTGGAGAAAAAAAATCCAATAAATGCTCGTTTCAAAGGGTAAGGGTAGTTCTAATAACAAAAAGCACAGAAGGCAAAGAAAAACGTTGCATCCTATACATAACCTCAAAAATAGCAAAAAAAAAAAACGTTTTACGAGTACATAACCTCAAATATCTGAAAATCCTGACGTGATGGGCTACTGCTAACTTCGGATTAGTATTATACGCACAAAATTACGTGCGGAATGACCCACAGCTTCCTAATACCACCTTAGTCCTCTTTCTTGTAGAACTGTATGATTTATGGAAAGTTATTGTTTATTTTTTGAAGTAATAATAATCGCCCAATGTGTGAGTAAAAACTGAATGAAAATACAAAGTTCTATACATCACGTCATCCTTAGGATGTCTATTACTATCTTTAGTACATACTCAGATGTAGGACGCCTTATGGACCTTGCAGAGAATGAAAGGGAACATGTAATGTCCAAAGGTCCTGGTGATAAGATGACAAAATATAACATCTCTGGACTAAATATTGTATAAGACAACCGAGCAGTATTGAAAATGTTCTTGTTATGACCACCACTTTTGGTCCGACATTTTTAAATTTGATAATTTTCACCACAAATTATGAGTCAGAAACCCCAAAAAACTTATCGAAACTACGTTTGATACGATCGCCACTTTTGGTCCGACATTTTGAATTTCATAATTTAGATTTCAGATTTAGAATATTTCTGAGATCTACAAATTCTTCATATTAGAAAAAATCCGTGATTACAGTTGTAAATACGTTAGTCACGCTCGTCATTTTAGTCCGTACACATTTTGAATATAAATTTTGACTTCAGATTTGAATTTGCGTCGTCAAAAATCTCTAATAAAAACCGCTCAAGAAATGTTGAAATAGGTTGATGACTTTAGGGCCGACATTTTGAATTTGTACATTTTGGTCGCAATTTCAGTCACCGGTTTCGAAAACCTATTGTGACATATCATTGAAAATGCGTTTGTTACTTAACCCGTTTTCGCCCAAAATGCCGTAAATTTCACTACATTTTAATCGTCACATTTCTTATAGAAACTAACGATGAATAATTCTGAATATTTAGATTCTATAGTTTTCAACCCTCCTCTTTCCGAATCCGAAGTCCGTTTTTCGCTAGGAGCAGCCATTTTTTAAATATGGCGGCGAAAAGGCAAAAAAATAGAGAAAATTTCGATTTTTGGATCGGTTTTTCATGTTTTTCAATAGGTTCGCGATGACCGATCATTCCAAAGACCTGGATCTGGTGGCATAATGAGTTTGTCTAAAAGTTGACACGATCAGATATGCAAAATATAAGATGGCGGATCCAAGATGGCGGATTTTTCGCCGAATTTTGTGTTTTTATAGCATTTCCGACTATAATATAAAACCCGCGAGTAACCATTTTCATTTCAGACATGCAACATTTTGTATTTTCCTCCGCCATTTTGGGTCCGCCATTTTGAATGATGAAAATCAAATGTCATATTCGTAATCTGCGACCCCGAAAACCACCGAGTAGTCAGTTTCATATGGATCAAGAAATTTTGTTGCATTTCAGTCGGCCATCTTGGAACCGCCATTTGGAATTTCGAGTATCGGATAGAAGATACTGTTACAAATGATTGTGTAAATCAATAATAAGTGCGTACAACAATATTTATTAATAGCTAATAATAATGTCGGAAATGCTATAAAAACACAAAATTCTGCGAAAAATCAGCCATCTTGGATCCGCCATCTTATATTTTGCATATCTGATCATGTCAACTTTTTGTCAAACTCATTATTCCACCAGATCCAGGTCTTTGGAATGATCGGTCAGCGCGAACCTTTTGAAAAACATGAAAAACCGATCCAAAAATCGAAATTTTCTCAATTTTTTGCCTTTTCGCCGCCATATTTAAAAAATGGCTGCTCCTAGCGAAAACCGGACTTCGGATTCGGAAAGAGGAGGGTTGAAAACTATAGAATCTAAATATTCAGAATTATTCATCGTTAGTTTCTATAAGAAATGTGACGATTAAAATGTAGTGAAATTTACGGCATTTTGGGCGGAAACGGGTTAATCGCAATCGACCACATTTTTCCCGACATTTTGAATGTAATAATTTTGACCCCAGGGTTAACGACCTCGAATACGTATCACTACTAAATCTTGCAAAAATAAAAGCAGCCTTTAGGGGCTTGGCTAACTATTCGCGCATGCTAGAACATGATGCCGAGATGTGAATTTTTAATAATTTTTTGCTCGTAAAAGTTGACAAAGTATGATCGTCATTGACCGTTAACACCAGTGTTAAAAATAAAATAATTTATAACGACGCGATATTTTCGATATTCCTTGTCTTCAAGACTCTAGCGTGTATGTGTAGTTGGATTGGTACACGTAATATTCGATCCAAGAATATTCGATTCTCAGGTATAAATTTACGACGAGCGAGCTATATATAACCCAGTCGCATTTATATATATACGGACTTCCATATATACATGTAGCATCCGGAGAAAGGTAAAAGTATACCTAGGTAAACGTCGGCGACGGCTGGTCGGGGATATGGGTGCGTGTGTCTGTAAGTAATTGCGTAGGTGTACAAAAGACCTACGGTGGTGGTGTCGAACGTTGGAGGTCATCATCCTATTCGTTTGGTTGGACGTAATCCGTTTATCGACTCGCGGATGAGGCCGTCTCGCTTCCGCCCCCGCTGTCCCGTACTCAGTGTCACTATCCCCCGTGGCCGAAGTGGCCGCCGATGTTGAAACGACCCGAGGTCACGTGGGTCGAGGATCAGTCGTAAATGCCGCGCGTCGTCTTACTCGTACTTGTTAGTTTTTTTGTTGGTACCAAAATGTTGTTTCTTTAAATTTCGTTTTCCAACAATTTTTGGAAAGATTAGGAAGGTAATGAAAAATGAAACAAAAATGACTGCATTACATCAGGCTGATGTTGATATACCAATATTTCGAAAAATACTAAACTAAAATACGGAGGGACCACGTTATTTCTGAATTTTGACCTTTGGGGATTTCGACCTGGTCCCATCCTTTTCATCGGAATCAATTGAAACCTGTTAGCTAATTATGACTGGGAAACCAAATTTTAAAAATCCAAAATGGCGAATCCAAAATGGCCGACAAATTTTAAAAAATCAAGCAATTTTTGAACCTCAATAAGCAATGGTCCTTTTTAGAAAATAAGAAGGTGAATTATATTGTAAGCTGTAGATAGAGTTACCTTTGTACAATTGTTGCATCATGTACCTTTTTGCAACTGATACTTAATGTACATTTTCGAAATTGCTGCATCATATACTTTTTGATATAACAATTTGACCAAAAGTCATTCCTTCATTAAATTTATTCATTACTGATCAATTTTAAATCGACAAAATGAATTTTTAAACCATCCTGATCGACACATAGAGGAAAGGATTGGTTACTTATCTTCCTTTGCGAATCTATGATACCATAAAGAAAGTACTCTAAATATGATTATGAACGTGGCAAATATTTTTTTCAATGTCAACCTTTTTGCAATCGCTGCATCATATGCTGTTTTATATTGTTATATAGCCAAAATGCATTAAATTTATTCATTAATTATTTATAAATGGCTGTGGAGAAATTTACTTTTTGGCAATTGTTGCATCATATAGGTTTTCAAAATTATTGCATCATATTCCTTTCTGCAACCGCTGCATCATATCATTTTTTATATTAGAATATGTCCAAAACTTCATTACTTCATGACACGTGTTCATTACAAATGCAAATTATGCCAATTCATATTTTATTTTGAAATTACATTATGACACAACTTTTATATACACAACCCGAAAATAGTAGAACTATTTAACGCCCTAGGTGAAAAAATTGCTGTTTTCTTATCAAGAGCGTAAAAGTTTGAATTGTCCAACCTCTTTCAAACTTTGCATTCACAATATAATTTGTAATGCCGACATTATCGAATGTTAATAACTGAAATCGCTTCTAATTCCATCCATGTCCCATATTTCTATGTTTAAAACGCTTTTTTGTAATCAGACTTATTAGACTAATTAGTGGATAGTTAGGAAATAATAATTTTGTTATTTTCGGAAATAAAGTTGTATTTTTTTAGTATTGTATCGCCTAAAATTAAAAGCAAGTAAGAATATTTCTGTTTTCTCATTTCTCACCAATTATGTCCATTATTATTTCGGTACTTTAAAACTCTTTTGTACCTATCTAAATATCTTACTATTAAAATGAAATGATTTAAGGGCTATACACTTTGCTAAAACAAAAATAAATAATAAGTTCAGACGTTGTAAATGTTCAAAAATTGTGCATGGTTATTGATCACGTTATTTTATTTTTTAACCTCTCACGCGTGTTTTAGATTTGATCTATAGAAACTCCTTTCCAATTTTCGACTACCAACTGTATCGAATTTCGTTGGAAAGGTGATGAAAGTTATATGCAAATGTTATTTCTGTTGAAAATGAAATGTGAAAATCAATCAAGTAAGAACGTTTAAAATCAGACTTTTTTATTTTTTGAAACTACAATTTATTTTGTTTTATTGTACATTAATGCATTTTGTAGAGTGGTAACGATAAAACTATAAATATATCCATAAGTAACAGTATATAAATGTTAATGATATTAAATTCAAAAAGTAACAAAACAAATCTTCAAAATATATTATGAATTATATTATTTATGTAGTAAATTTTGAATTTAATGCAATTCAATTAAAAGTAAACTAGTTCCAGTTTCGATATAATAATTTATTATTATTTTTGTGTTTTTTAATTGCCGTTTGTTCGCTATTTTATTTCGCACGCTTTATCCATGACTCGTTAATTTCCGGCCACATTCGTTTGTTGGATTGTTTTCGTTACGCTTCACTAATCCTTAATAATGCTGATTTCTTCGATTGCTTTTTTGTTTCAAGTCTTAATTAATTTTGAGTTTTTTTGGGTAGTAATCAATCATTTTATAGATAAAGAATTGTCTTCTTTTATATAACAAAAGTAAAGATAAATTTCTTTACAAATAGTTGATTATATTTTAATCATTTTTTAAAATTGAAATTATTGGAGGGCGAATAAATTGACTAAAAGTTGAATAGAAAGAAGTGATTTAAATATTGTCAAGTTGTTAACGTTATAAACAATATTAATAAGTATTAAACTATTTTGAGTATAGTGAGTACTCAATTTAACATTTTAGTGAAAATTGCCTTTAAAAAGATAATAGTATAAGACTAATCAAAATAGAACATCACAACTGCAACATTTTTTAAGCGAAATGTATTCTAAAGGAGTGAACATTTTTAAAAGTTGAACCATCCCCAAAACAGTCTAATGTTTATTTTTGGTGTTGATTTTACTACATACGGAACGAATTTTATTCCAATAATTGTACATACTAACTAGTGCCTTTGGCGTCAGCTAAGATTATAAATTAAACCCGATGTTAAAATTCTGCAATTTATGCCTTTCGGTGCCAACGACGGAATGTTTCTCAATAAGGAACTCAAATAATAATAAAAAATATAAAATATTTTCAATTTTGAAACACTATTAAAATGCGTTACACAAATTAATTTATTGCATACAAAAAGTTAATTATCACCAGTTAAATTTAAAAAAAGGATTATAGTGTTTAAATAAAGAAGGAAGAACAAAAATAAAAATTGGAAAAATTAAAAAAACAAATGACGTCATTGAAAAATTGACTAAAAGTACCAGACAACAAAATGTAACCATGATTTGCCACACAATAGAAGTTGAGAAAAATACGAAATTCGAAGTTACGTAACTCTTCCTATTTTCGTTGCAACAAATTTAACCATCTTCAAGTTTGTGATTGAGTTCCATAACTTTAGGGAGTGATTTTGTACATCATATTTTAGCTAACGACGATAAATTTTTATTTTTGTTTACATTTTAGTAACAACAATTTCTGGAAAATAAAACCGTAAGATTAAATTACCACCAAATAATAAAAAAATCGAAAATGCACGACTAAGAGACATCTGATAAGGACTATCGAGTCTAGCTAAAAATAGCGGTAGTATTTAGGAATAATTTTCGAATAAAAGTTTCTTAATCATTCCGTACATGCAACATCTGAATTTCGAAATCTGCTTACATGCATAAAGTGCAAAAGGAAGAAAGGTATAATTACTGGAGAGGGATATCGGATGGCAACCATTTACCTCGTTATTTACTCGATACAACGATCCGTTATGAACAACGGGTGCCTTTTCTCAGACGTGGAGTAGAACCCGATATTATGAAACGTCGTTTATTAGTGCGCTACCGACGAAAAACAATGAAAAGGCATGTAATTCGCACGGGTCGATAAAGTTAATTAGGAATATTAATTACTTGGATTAACGTTACGCCGCGACGGCAACGTGTCGTCGGTCGAGTTGCTGCACGCCTCGTCATCGAGCTCCTAATCGAGTCTGAAACCTCCATCGATGTTCCAGAGAGTTTACACATTTCTCACTTTCGAATTTTAATCAGTGACAAAAGTGCAAAATTTGCTATTTCATTTTTCCCTTGTTACTTTCAATATTATCATGTGTCGAGGGTATTAGAACCGTCACAATATCCTCACACCAAAAAAAAACATTTACCACACGTGTAAACAATGGAGACATGTTTACCACCCGTGTAAACTGCATACCACATATAGAAATCGTTGTATGGACATGTGTACAAAATGTGATACTACATGTAAACTCTTACAACACACGTAAACATTGTTTCACACATGAAAACATCGTATAGCACCCCCATGGTATGGGATTTTTTACGCGAGGAGTACGTGATTACAAAAACGATTCCGTGTTTACATGTGTAGCACGAAGTGTACATGTATGGTAAAAGTTTACACATTGTATCACATTTTGTCCACATGACATGGCTCTCAACACAATGAATTCCAGATGTGGTATCTAGTTTATCGGACGGTAAAGAACACGTTTCCATTGTTTACACATGTGGTACATGGATTTTTTTTCCGTGTGTATATTTTATTGAACTATTAGTGTGAATCGCATGACCCTTGTCTAAACAAATTCCACACCATGCGGGTGCTAGATGAGGAGTCCACATCAGTGTGACCAATGTCAAAATAAAAGAAGTAGTATACCACATATGTAAACACTACGTATGAGTAATTTACAACGAATTGGTTGTAAACTTTTCAGTGCTTTTGTAAATCAACTACCTCATAAACTGTAGAACTCAATTGTGTACACTACGAAAACATCAGGTTTGAAAATTTCACGTGTAAACTGTTAATAGGATACATGTAAACTGCATATCGTGTTTCTAAACTTGTTTGTTACATTCGTAAGCTTAGTAAATTAAGTTTTAGTTATATCTCACGAGTTATCACCGTTTCAGGTTTAATCGCCACAAATTATCCGTAAAATATGTAAACCATGTGTGTAAACCTCTGGCGATATATGTAACTTTATTACCACTGCTGTGTTTCACCTCATGTGTTGCAAGTGTAAACAGTATTTGAGATCTGGGTACCGTCCACATAACGAATTCCAGACAATGACCACTTTCAAATCTATTTTGCATAACACAAACGTTATAGCAAGAGTAAAACCACTTGATTTCGATAATAGAGGAAATGATGATTGGAGGAAACTAATTGTTTACCTGGTAAACTCAGTTCAAAATGCCGCATAACGAAGGATGCTGAACGGTGCACGTGGATCCCTAGTTGGGCGCCAAAAGTAAATCGGCGATCAGTTCTAAAGGAACGTTCTCAGTGTGCACCAAGATTCCACCAGGTCATTCACGACCTACCCATCCTATGGGTAGAGGATACCCGAGGGTCTTCGGAGAATGTAGGGAAGGCGAAAACGAGTGGAGCGAGTCGACGCGTGGTCGGCCCGTCTGCCGATCACTGGAGACTGCCGACTCTGTGGTGGTCACCAGACCGCGTGTTGCTCGGCTACGGACTATTCTATGTACAACACTCTAGAGGGTGGTGGGTTTGGGTTCGGGTTGCTTCGGGCTCGAGGTATCTTGGGTTGCGCGCGGACGACCACCCTACGCTGGGGTTGTACCACCCGTTTCGCGCTTATCGCGTATTGCGTCACGCATTCACCCTCCAACACTATCTACAAGCCTTTCCCTCATCTACGATGCAATATGTATATATATACCCAAATGGGTATATATATTTAAATATATATGTGTGTATACATAAGCGATTACAGAACTTTACACGCTCGTTGCTAAAAAATAATCTACTTTCTTCGAGTTGATTCATTCTGACAAGTTGTTAAATCGATTGTACCTTTTTGCTGCAAAATGCAAAATGAATTTATCATGTGATTACATGGTTACATTTTGGTAAATTGTTGATATTCCATATCAAGCCAACCAGCTATTTTAGACAATTTATTAATTTTTATTTTAACGATTTATCACGTTTTGTACATATAAATATGGTATTTTAAGTCAGATATCCTGTATTAGTATAAAAATTCATGTATGTATTTATTAATGTTTATTACCATCTGGTAATTGACAGGAGGGACAAAGGTCTCTCTACCCTTTATAACCTCACATCACCTCATTCATATTATTCAAAATAATTTACTAAATTTCAGACCAGAAGGCGTATTTTCTAATTCGACACAATTGTAAATATAAAGCCGAAAGCATCTCTATTAGTTATTTACTTATTTATTTGTTAACATTACTCGTTTTCATCTGGATGAAAAATCATACTGGGTTAAATAAAAATACCTTCTTTTTTTAATGGAAACGCGTTGGAAAAAACATTGCAAATAAAATATATTGTTTGTTTACACCTTGGTAAAAGACCCTTTCTTTCCGTCTCCTTCTCCTCTCCAACTATCTTTCTTATTTGTCTATTTCTTCACTTAACTTCACTCTCCCATTTCTCTTCAATCTCAACTAAGCATAATTCCTCTTTATCCCCTCTCCTACAAATTGCACCATTTTTTTACTTTCCTGTTACTTTATTCATTCTAAATTTGTCGATAATTCTTGTTTCCCTCTGTATAAATGTATGAATATCTTATCTTGTTCACCTCCTCTCGCTCTCTTTCTCTGTTTGCCTTTCACATTTTCTAAATTCACCAACACAATTATCCCTTTCTCTCTTATTTTTAATTATTACATTCTTTGCCTTTCCATTTCCCTTTGCTGCTGATCTTACTTTCATCTCCACGATTATTTTCGCTCCCCTTCTCCCCATTTTCTCTTCTTTTCTCTCCCTATGATATTTCTTATGTACCTTTCTCTTTTTTCTTGACTTTCTTCCTCTACTTTATCTTTTCCACATAGTATCAAAATACTACCTTCTGAATGAACACATACATATCCACATACAATAAAAAAAATAGGATACAGCTTGTTTTTTTATGAAATAACATTACAGCTAGGAAATGGAAAGCAAAGGGAATATTAAAAGGAAAACAATGCACGTTTATATCCTCTCTCTTTCACACTCTTTTCCTACCTGGTGGAAGCCGTGTATATGTATGCCTACTTTAATTATTTTATTTTGAGCTTAACATAATCAGAAGACATCATCAATATCTTATGTTTTTGAGGATGCTCTTTCTAATGGCGATGGTTAGAATTTTCCAAAATGTCTTTTTAATCAAGGAAAAATTGAAAATTAAACAAAAGAAACGAGTTTTTCTGATTGAATCTTATTTTAAAAATAATTTATCGTTCCATTACTATTTTTGTATTGGTCTAAAACTTGTCTCAATCGTGGAGTTGATGTCTGAACTTGAAGTAAATATAATAAGCAAACTTAAAAAATTGTCTTTCAAAATAAAATGGCGAGCGCAATGGCAATTTTTTTTTCTTGAAAACTGTAAACTTTGTCGAAATTTTTCATAGAACAATAATTTCTTTTTTCTTTTTTCACATTTTATTCGGAATATTTTTATACCATTTTTGTTTTTTGACATATTGATAACATTATAATTTTGAAAAAGTGATTAAAAAAAATGAAAATATTTGGGAGATTTCTTTAACCATTATATTATTAAAATCGGAAGCGTTTCTGCAGGTCGATGAACTTATTGGGTAAATAAATAATAGAAAAATAAATATAAACAAATGAAAAATAGCCAAGTAATTAAATAAGTAAATAAATGACTACATAAATAAATAGGTAAATTAATAATAGATTAAATATGTAATTAATTAAGTAATTAGAAAATAAAAATTCTTTAACGAATTTCAGAATATTTTTATTCTAAGGAAGAATAAAATTGAATTATCTTCAAATTAATGATTTCTATTATGAAAAATTACATATTTTTCAAGTTACATATTTTAGTTCTTAAAATTCTCTTTCATTGTTCTGTAACCGAATTTAAAATTTTGTGCGGATTTTAAAATGAAACGTAATGTAGGTCTAATCTTTCTTTAATAATGTTCTTTTTCGGACACTCAGCATGCAAAAAATGTTCGTAGAACTTGAACATCTACCATTTTCATATTCTGAGTATGATAATGCGAAAATAATAATTTTGCTAGATTGAAATTATTATATTCAGGTGTTTATTAAGGATTATGAGTCTTGGCCGATTACAACTAACAAATGTATGATCTTTTAAAGTAAAAGTTGATATTTTGGACCTAGTTTATTAGAATTAATCTACTAACTAATAATCTCTGAATTAAAACGAAATTATTAGACATTAAAAAAGAACCTAGATTTGTTTCGATATTTATATTTTGACTTTACAAACTTAATTTGTCTACTTTGAATTAGTTAAAAACTACTAATTAATAAATGAAAAGTTGGTCACTATTCCAATTAGTGACGACTTTTACTAACAAATGTAGAAAAACGACTAATTTCTTTATAATTCTAAAAACTACTAAACTAAATTAATCAATTTTTATATTTAGATTAGTAGAATTTTATTAAATAAACGACTAGCTAATTCAGATTTAGAGAAGAAAATTTCCCCTAAACAATAGAATACTTCCGTCACATCATTTTATATTAAATGGTAAAACTAGTGCATATCAGTAACTAAAAATAATACAGTTAATCGTAAAAAATTAACAAGTGTTATTAATCTTTAAATAATTATAAAATAAATCCAAATAAAATTCATTTTTATATGACCGTATCAACTACAGGTTTCATAGAAAATATGAAAGATAAATACATACAAAAAATGACTTGTAATCAGGGTATTCATTATTTCGATACGTAATTATTAAATGTTATAATTATAAAAACATTATTTTTAAAGTAAACAAAATTAAACACGAATAATGTTGATTTGTTGATAAATATTGTCATAATACAAATGTGTAAAAACCATTTGCAATTCTAACTTTTATCATCGACATGCTACAATGACCACGCGCTTACAATTTAGTTTCTTCATCGACAGAATGTTTTTTAATCAGGACTATAAGCAAGAAAAAGATGGCGTCGAATGTGCCGTCATTAACTTTTTCTTTCAATTTATTTTTGGCGAGTTTGTATTACGTCATGTTAAGAAAATTTTTCTAAATATTTTACTCGGATAGGTCAATAAAAGTCGAAAGTAGACTCCAAGTTTTTGAATTAATTAAACGCAAGTATAGTAACGTCAGTGTGTACTTTCGACTGCGAGATTACGTGTACCGGTGGCTCAATAACTTATATCTTTCATCAAAGAGACAAAATGGAATATCTAAATATTTCAATGTGTTTTTTAAGTATAAGCATCACTTGATCCTTCATTATACTACAAATTTATGTTTCATACATACGCAAGGAAAGAAATCTGTCTGACAACATCTACTATCATTAGGTAGTCTACGTGAAAAATTATAAATAAATAATTTCCTGTTAATTTAGTTAAATTTATTAATGTTATTCAAATTAGTGGTTTGAAGTTAAATTTAGTCAAAATAACTGAAATGCATTCCACTAACTACACTCGGCGTCATTTTCAGTTTAGGAATGTTTAATGCGATTGAGGATATTGAACCACTAAAATTTACTAAGAATTTTGTTTCGTATTTGCAGCAACAATATTGCTACACTTTTTGGATAAAAAAATTAAAAGAAATTTTCATTCGGCAATAACCTCGTTATATCGCACTTTTTAAAAATATTTAAATCTTTTTTTGTTGTATATAAACACATTCCAAACAAGTGGAAAAAATCTGTGATTAAATGTTAAAAATCGTTTGTCGGGAATTATTATCGACACTTTTTGAAAAGCTGATATCATTTTTAATATGCCGTCAGTCAAGTGCACGTTACGTTACGATACGGTAAATACATTTTTCAGTTTTTGATCGTTCTTTTCAATATTTACATTGGCATCATTAATATTATTCTCATAGGGACTATGAACGTGATTTTCATATTTTAGTGAGTTAAAATCTAGTTGCAATTTTAGTCACATAATTTTCGTTATAATTTTAGTTTTAGATATTTGTACTATGCAGATAAATTAAAATAAATAATCCTTTTGACCTATAATTAAGAATACTAATTACTGACTATTATGTACAATTATAGTGTTAAAAGGAACCCTTTTTATTTCATAGTTCTTCTTACTAATAATTGTTAAGTACGAGTATACACGTGGATAGTTAAAATGAAAAAAATAATTCGTACTAATTTTAATACATTCAAAATAACTTCACATTTGAATGATTCTGGGTTTAGGACATTTCGAATTTCTGAGCAATTGTAACTATTATCAATTTCTGTTTAAATTCATAGTCATGAATTATTTACGATGTTATGGAAAATTCGAGAGAGTAATGCCAATTAAAAGGTCCTAGGTTCAAATCACGGTTCACTTATTAAAAAAAAAATAATTTAAAAAGTCGTGAAATATGTCCATTAAATTCACCACTATAGTAATATAGAATGTTTTCTTATATCTTACAAATCTGAATTATTTATTCGAGCTTTTCACTCCAGAAGAGAAACAATTGATAACTGTTATAAATAATTAATACAATACAAAATT
Organism: Trichopria drosophilae; assembly: GCA_030407085.1. Taxonomy (NCBI): domain Eukaryota; kingdom Metazoa; phylum Arthropoda; class Insecta; order Hymenoptera; family Diapriidae; genus Trichopria; species Trichopria drosophilae. The sequence goes on from CM059586.1 coordinate 107,858,331, forward strand.
AATATAAAATAATAAATAGATTATGCGACATTTATAAGACTCTCTTACTCATTGACGGATATTTTTGTTTTTCTAAATTAGTAATAACACAAAAATATATTAATTCCAAAAATGTGTAAAACAAATGTAAACTTAATTTTATTAAAATTACTGACTCCTTAAATTAAAATGTTATCTATTTGGCAACATAATTTATTGTAGTTTAAGTAAAAATGACTAATTAACATTTTTTTTTATCAACTCATTGAACAAATGTTTTTGATGCCTCTAAACTAAATGACAAAATAGAAGAGGAAATAACGAAATTTTATTTTTTGCAAGTTTCTAACAATTTTCTCAATTGTTTGAATTCATAAATGGACAGTTTTGTTTTGATTACTGTGAAAATTGAAAAATTATTTACATTTTTATTTGCTTATCTAAATTTTGCAAACACCCACTCTTTTTTGAACTTTTAGCCTCTTTTCTTTAAGTTTAATAGATTTCATAATAATAATTGTAATTAGTAACTTTTATTAATTTTTTTATAACGATGAGTAATGTAATAAACTTTATTATTAAATTTCTTCTAATACTTTTTATTATCTTTGTTTTTATCAATATAGTCTGAATTATTTTAATTTCAACGAATTACTCACTTTTCGTATTTTATTGCCAATTATTTTCAATGAAATATAAACATTTTTATAAATTAAACATTCTCTTCATTTCATGAAATTTTAGTAAATAACCTTCAATTCTTCATTTTTACTTTTTTATGTCAGAAACCGAAATACGCCAAAACAATTATCCGATTTTTTTAAGTTACTTTGTTTGAAATCTATTTCTTAATATCGTGGATATTTTGTTAGATGTTCTTCTTTAAAGCTCGTGTAAGAATCCTTTGCGACGACAGTAGATACAGAACCCACAGTCAGACAAACTTTCGATGCGTGGAACAAAGGCCCATTTGTTCAAGTATTTTGTTAGTGAGTCTTTTTTTCTTCTCTTTTTTCTAATTCTTTCTTTATATCGGGAATCAGAAACTTGGAAATTCGAAAATAGAATAAAAATGTTTGGAATTGATTAATCCCAGATCAGCCAAGATTAACTTAATTCTCAATGTTGGGATTATGCGTTTTGATTCTAAACAGTCCAACTCTTCAATGCTTTCTTAGTGTTTAATAGTCTAAAATGAAATAAAATCATTGCGTTCCATATTATTTAGTTGTCACTTATATATTTTTTATTAAAAGAGTAGAGTGACGCTTCAAATTGTTAATATACAGTTACACTGAGAAAAAGGATTGTTTATTGTAAAGAAATATCATTCAATTGAAAAGTTGAAATCGTTTTTTTAATGTAAAAATGGTATATTAATATTAGCATTTTATTTCTTACATCAGAATTGACCATTTGTTAATAGTTAAGAAATGTATACTTTAAACTCGGCAGCTGCGGCAAATTCACAAATAAGAAATGGGATATGTCTCTTATACGATGTATTTGTTTATAAAACGCGCATATTTAAGACAACGTATAAAAAATATCTTTAATTTATTTATTTTCACAATAACAACCACCGAATTACAATGGCACTCAATCGTTCTTAAAAACCCAAACAAAACATCTGTGTTGTCATTTGAGGTTATGTTACGATGCGTTGCTACTTCCACGATTGTATTCTGTAACTATTAAGAAATCATTAATTTATAGCTACAAACGTATAGTATACAAACGGTTTCTTAATTATTAAGAAATGTTTGGTTGCGTTTAATTGATATTTCTTAAGATAGAAAATGCGTTGTTTGCACTAAAGAAATGTTAGCTTTATATGAAATGAATAATTATTTCATACTTAAAAACTTATTCGATTCGCCGTATTTAAATAAACGATTTTTTACCTATTAAGAAGCCTCCTTATAGTAAACAATCCTTTCCCTCAGTGTAGAATATAAAAATACTATTCCTGATATTGAGTTATCAAATTAATATTAAATTAAATGGCCCCTACTGTTGTTTTTTATTGATGATGAGGCTATTGTTAATTCATTACTGAATGTGTTTCATTTCGATTCATCTTGTACACGGTAAAAGGAAATAGTAAAGGTTACTATGTATGATAAGTATAGTATAGTGCCCACCTCTTTTCGTTGTCACTTACTATTTAAATAGAAAGACTAACTACAAAATATTACTTGTGTCGAATCTTACTACTTACACGTAAACACTTTTTTCCCCGTGTAATTAACCTTTTAAGGCGGTTGGTAAGGTAGGAATATACGCTAAAAATCGAAATTTAAAAATGTCGGAATCAACTTGTAAAAATTCGGGCTCTGTAAGGATAATCTACTTTCTATATACGGTCAATTAACGAATTTCAAAGAAATTAATTAGGGATTGAACGAGAACTACTGGCAATAGGTAATTTTTATTTATTTCCAATAACTATCGGTCAATTCATAAATATATTCTTTGGCATTCTCTAAGAGTCAATATATAGAAAATAAAATTGCGTTTACACACCCCAAATTTTGAAAAATTGATTCAGACATTGATAATTTACGTTTTCTAGAGTAAATTTCTACCATTTCGGAGGATTATTTTAGAATTCCCTTATGGACGAAAAAGCCAAGACTTTTTCTCAAATTACAACGCTGTATCCATATTTCGTAAATACCATTCCCGGAAGTTTGAACCCCCCACTTTCAGATCTCTTCGTCGAATTTTGCCTCCGAAGCAATATCAAAAACTTACAGCCCATTTTTAAAAGAAAAAGTAACAATTTTGGCATTTTGAGTTTGATCCCATATTTAGAAATTTAAAATGTATTGCAAGAATATTGTTACCAACACAATAGTTGGTAGATGGATGGTTTGAAATTGAAAAAAAAAAATTTGTTTTGATTTTCGATTTTCTATGACTTTTTATAATATGCCTAGAAATACAAATTTTGACAAGTTGTAAGAGAATTTTTGCTACGCCATTGTTTTTTGCATAAAAAAGTATCTTGAAAATGATCCATGGCATATCATAGGCCGTAAAAAAGTAAAATTATATAACTTACTGTTATTGAAAGTTCAAAATTATCAACAATGATAAACGCTTAAGGTATTAAATTTTTTAAGGAATACGATAATTACAAAAACACTAAAAAACAGTCGTTGTTAAGAATCGATTGATTTTGATAAAGACTGCTAAAAGTCACAAAAATCGAGTAAATTTATAATATATATACAATATTAGTATAATGATTGTAATTAATTAATAAATTAATTCAATCATACAACAAATATCTCAAATATTATGATAGATACAATTTTTTTAATGATCATTAAAAATAAACCGAAATTATTTCGAATTAACGAAATTCGCGTAAGATTATTATCATTTAATAAATAAAATTGTCAAAAGCATGTAAAAAATAAAGAATTATGAATTGAAAGTAAATTGAAGAAGTTCTTATGACTTTCTACTTATTTGACAAAAATACAGAAATATTTAGTTATGTAAATTTCGAAAAATATTGGGATTCTTTGATGAATTGTAAGTACTTTTTGTTCTTTGGAATTTTTTTCTAAAAGTTTGTAGTTCTCGAGGAAATAGATCCTAATATTTGAAATTCTTTTCTTCGAAAACTACCAGCTCTTAGAAAAAATTGTTAAGAACAAGGCTTAAAATTCATTATAAAATATATACAATATTTTTCAGAATTTTTACATCAATTTTTTAAGATTTATAAGAAAATGTTAATACAAAATTTCTGCAAATATGATTTTAAAAAGTGTCAAAAATACCTGTATATTCTTTCATGATTTCTAAGAACTTTTTTTTTTTAAAAGCTCATACTTCATTCATTATACTGTCGAGAAATTTTTAAAGAAATATTGAGGACGTTTCAATGGTGTAGCATAAAAAGTTCTATTTTTTCTAAAATTATTATTATTATTTTTTAAATTTATAAAAATATTTTATCCACCTTTTTTCATAGTTTTAATAAAATCCCAATATTCTGATAGCTTGAAAAAATTCATAAGTCTAAATATTTATACATTTTTGCGATTTTTGTTTAATTTGACGCAGTATTAGAATTCCTGATAGCCGAAACGGAATTTTCATCTCGGAATCTTCCGAAAGCGAACTCGAAAATATGTACCTTTCAACTTTTTAACTTTGATTTTGATGCGAAATACTTTATGAAAATTAAAAAATAAATAGATAAAATAAAAAAATGTAATTTTAGGCATTAGATGGATTTAAAATAAAACTCCCAATTTGATGGTTATTAATAGTAGTAGAACAGATTTTAAAAAATAATTCTTCACTAAAATAATGACCGCGAATTCTCACTTTTCAATAAGCAAAATTTCACATTGAAATAAGTGAATATTCACGAAGACTAAATGAAATTTTACTGATTAGAGAATAAACAGAAATTTTCGACAAAAACATCCACACTTTTCATTCATGCTAACAAATTTTTATCATCTTTTATCAATTTCTATAAATTTGTATGAATCGAATTCACAATAAATTAACTAAATTTGTCTACTATATTTCACCAATTTTTCTGAACATTTATCAGCAATTGTTAATTAAATTATGTTTCACTTTTACAAGTATTAAAAGTTTTCAATCACTTGCAAATTTTAGGAAACACTGACATTTTTTTAATAAACATGTATATATACCAATAAACAATCTAAGAAATGTATCAAAACTATCAATAATAACTACTAAACGTTTTTCAAAACGATACTAAATTTGAGAATTGTAAATATCACTCTAAATTTTCATTAATTCTTTTATCTTCCGTCGCAATTTTTGTCTCCTGCAATAATGATATTTTTCTTTATTTGTCGATATTATTTTTGTTGTAACATGCAATGTAATCGATATTTTTCTAATTTACATTTTAAACAGTTATTACCCCAACGTCAACTCAACTTCACAAAAGTAGATTATTGGCTTTTGAACTACGGAACAAAAAAAAAACACTGAAAAATTACTGCAAAATATAGTTATTTTAATTTTTTAGAATCTTAACATAAATATTTAATTAGACTTAAATAATCTGTAATGAATCTCATTTATCCAGTACGAGTAAAAATGTTTTAAATATTTTTTTAATGTGAAAGAAGAGTAAATAACTTCGATTTTGTATGTTTGCTATTAAACGATTAAAAAAAATAATATTCTTATCTTTAACCTACCTCAATCGATATTTTTAATCGCTAAGTAAATATTATTCTATTCCATGGGTCAAGGAAATTATTAACGTGACTGTTTTACTTAAATAATTGGCATAATTTTTATTCCTAAATATCAATCTCAAATTCATATGAAGTATGTGGGAGTGCGTGTCGAAAAACTGACAAATCAAAAAGCCGATAGGTCAAAAAACCGACATACAGTAGTCCTCCCCTTAAGGTTTAAATTTTAGCTTTCAAGATGGCGGCTTCTTCCCTTAAGGTTTACTTTCCCCTAATAGAAAAAATAGTTACATTGACAAGCCATTCTTTGAAGTGTCGGCTTTTTGATTTGTCGGTTTTTCGACCGGTATAAAATTCTATAAATAAAATAGTCACTTTTGCAATGAAAAATATGATTGCTGAAACTAAAATGGTCACTAGATGTCGCTGCCCTACAATTTTTGTTTGAGGTAACTAAATAAATAATCCTTGAGAGACACTTGCGAAAAATAATAACAATAAGAGTTAAAAATGTAAAAAATATCAGAACGAATCAAACAAAATTCCACTTTCAGATACTAATACCTAATTATCACCGGTCATTTTGGTTTTCTTTTCCGAAATTAAATTTGCATAATTGGGTAGAACGCGGCGCTTCGTGCGTTACGGTACATAAAGTAATAAGTACGCGTGCACGCCTGAAAGTAAGAAAAAGAAAAAAAAATCCCCCTCTCGGCATCTTAACGGTTTTGAAAATAGGATAATTCTTACCGCCAGACGATACCTCGGAGGATAGTTTCATAGGATTCTCTTCCGGAGCTTCCAGTACTGCCAGTTGAAGGTGGGAATTGGCCAGTAGTAAGTTCTTCGCGTGCAGCTCGAATGTATACCGACTATTCGGTCACTTCGTGGGGGTCACAATGTTTAAGTGTCCGTTATTACAATTACCTAGCGCACCGAGCCGTAGCTATAGTACTTCGGATGGTCGCTATACTATAGGATAGTAGCGCTAGCAGCTAGCACATGGTACTAGCGTAGAGCCAACGCTTATAGCGTCGCGACGCCCGCGCCGGCCGGCATCATGAGCGTCGCGTCCATCGTTTTTTATCGCGCTATTTCCTTTGTCAGGAATTTTTCATATTTCTCGGGGATTCCCCTAACGTCGCGACAGCGGCGTCCTAAGGACGCTGACGGCCCTTAATTTGGCGACGATCCACCTCCACTCGTTTGGGGATGAGCAATGGCTCCATTTTCCATGATGATACTACGACCACGAGGTATCAGGCGAGTTCCACCCAGGTACGTTTCGTATAATAAAGTTGTGTCTTCGAGTAAGGACGTCGTGGATTGATTATAGTCCGTGTTTTGTGTACTATAAATCGCTGAGGACGTTGCCTTTCTTCGTTTTCCACGTCAATCAGAAATATTTTTTGGTTATTGTTAAAATTGAATATGCACTCTTAGGTCTGGCCAACTTTATTCTTGGCAAACTTTAAGTATTGGCAAAAAGTTTAAGAATATATCTGTACTTTTAATGACGCCATTTCTTTCTGCGGTATTTTTATCCACTATACTTGAAAATCACTTGAATCTTTTTTATATGGATTGGTTTTCAAGATTGTTTTGTTTGCGTTTCTGAAGTAACTTTACATCGTGCATCACATGTGAAACGCAAAACATGAAATCAAGGTGCATCCAATCTATTCACCAGTTTAAATATTTTCAGCAAACAAAATAAATAAAAATGCATTTTATTGCCATGTAAAAACTAGAAAACATGTCCAGTTTCTTATTTCTTTGCATGAAGTACACTTTTATGAAGAAAAGTAGATATTATTGAAGTTAATGTATACGCGAATAATATTAATTAGTTGGAACTACTAATTAGTCAGTAGTATAAAACACGGTCATCGTTTTTAATTCGTTTTACTATTTAACTAGTAAGCTTGCCTATCTAATTTGTCGCGGTTACTATTTAGATAGTAAAATTACGTTGGTTAGTTGATTATCCAATTTAAATAGTACGTTTGACTATCTCATTTGTCGTAGTCACTATTTAGATAGTAAAATCAACTATTTCGTTTTTCAGCAAGGATAACTATCGAAGTTATCCAGTTTTTACTTTTAATAATGAAAAAAAAGTTTTTGTATTTTCTATTTAAGAACTAAATAATTAAGTTTGAGAAAAATTCAGAAGAAAGAATGTGTAATTTCAAATAAATATTTACTCGAAAACAGAACATTTTTTCAGTAAATGTAAAATCACTTATTTTTGTTATTAAAATCATAAGTAAGTAATTTATTGAATTTATCGAGTCCTATAATGAGTTATAAAAGTTAAACTCAGCTGGTATATTTTCGGTATATTAGTACCTGAAAGCAATATTATTAAAACTATATTTATTTCTAATCAATCAGAAAAACATTTTCTGAAAGTTGGTCGTCATTTTGAGAATTAGCCATTCGTGCTTCTTAAATTGTAGATTATTTATTGAATATTACATGTAAGTCTAATCCTCAAAAACATTGGGACTCATAATCAATTATCAAGAAGTATCAGAATATTAAAATTGTCCAATCTTTTATGCGTAGAGTACTATTCTACTCCATTCGAGTATAGCAAACGAGTAACTAACTAATATGAAATAATAATTTTAAAATAGTCCAGTTTGATTTTGACGGAATAACTAGCTTGTTTATATTTGTTATACTGATGTTATTAATAATTAATAAAACCAATAAAATTAGTATTAACAACACGAAAATAAGAAGTAATTCCATCCGCAACCACTGTTTAGAAATATAAAGTATCCAAACATATTTTTTGAAAAACAAAATTTAAAAAAATGCAGTATTCATTCACTCGCTGTTTTCGACAATAGTTTTGGAAAAAAGTAACATTTTCAAATAATAAAATAGCAAATGTATTTTAAAACGTTAATAAAGCTTTTAAATTCGAAAGAAGTTACTATTTGATGATTATAGCTTAATTTATTTACCAAACAAATTGTCAAGTATATATATTTTTGTAAAACCACAACAGCAAATTTCATTTGTAATAAGTATTTAAGTTGGAAATTTAACCCGTTGAGCCACCTTTTTTATCGCATTTTTGTCGTTGTTTTTGTAATATTTCCGGTATATTTTAGATCTCTACTTTCTGGACTCTTGGGAGTATAAAATGGTAAAAATTTAGAGTAATTTATTCATTTATATGTTTATTACAAACAATTAACGTGAAAAAATGCGTATTTTTTGGAAAAAATCGGTATCTCAGAAGTGTCGATAGCTTAGACAGTGTTATACTACGTATATTTTATTTCAAAGTGTTCACATTCTAATTATAAAAAAAGCAATGTCAAAAAATGATTTATTTTTAAATCATACTTTTTTCCCTACGTGGAAAGTAACTGAAATTTTTTACGCGGAGTTTTTGGGGTTGCTATTATCTATGCTATGCTAATTATCAATGTAATCTAACATTATGAACATTCCTAATGTCCGATGGAAGAAGGAAGACCGACATGTTAACAATTGCTTGATGAAACAGGGTACTCGGGGATTTTCAGGGTCGTAGATTACGAATTTAAAAACTGCAATGATAAATGAATTTGAAAAACCCATGTGCGATATTTTATGCGAATTTAGTAAATACACTTTCTTATAATAAATTCATAGTGCAAAAAAATGTAATATTTTTCAGTATTTCCTTATTGATATCACGAAATTTCTCGAAAAATTATATTATAAAATAAAATTGAAATGAATAAAGTTAATACTGTACAAAAGAACACGAAATAAAAGAAAAATTGAGAATAAAAATTTAAAAATGTGGGAATAAAAGAAAAATAGTTCCGCCCCAGTTAGTAGAATTTTACTAATGAATTAGTATTTTCGTACTATTTGTCAGTAAAAAACTTATTAGTTGATGGTAACCCATTTTTCGGTGTAGATATCGATTTCGATTAATTCAAGTTTAGAGTAAATATGTCAATACTATTGAATACGTATCGTAAACTAATGCAAATGATACCTAAACAAATTATTAAACTTTTTTTTTTCCAAAAATTCATGTGCTGCACATAGTCGAGATTAGTTTGGTACCACAAAAATTGTATGGGTTGTTTTAAGTAATTGTAACTATGTAGAAGTATAGGTATATGTATACAAAAATGTATGATGTCTTGAGAAATTTTGTGGTATTTTATAAATACTAATTAGTAAAAAGCTATATAAGACAAATTTTACTCAGCAGCATTTGTTAGAGATTGCGGTATACAACAGGATCCATTTTTGAGATTTTACCTAAAAGAACATTTCAAATAAGTAGTATTTTTTCAAACCTTATAGTACAAATAATCAAACCAAACCAGATGTATTTAAGAAAACGTTGTGCTTTTTTTTATTTTTTTATATTTTTTCGATTTACATGCATACCTTAACTCTAGTTTATATAATTATTTGGATAAGAGTGAAGCCGTAAACAAAATTTTAAACTATTATTGAATGACTGAAATTATAGCGGCAACAAATAAAATAAAACTGGTAATCTTCCTGCTAAGTTTGCGAAGGGCTTGAGCACTTAATGAATTTTATTGTAGGTGTTTCTCAAATTAACCCGTTAAGGCCCAAATGTACATAAATTTAACGTGAACTTTGACAGTACAGATTAGTAGTAAAAATCAGGGAACAAAATTTTAGAATTGACATTTTTTATTACCCAAACTCTCGAATGGTGTAACGAAAAAGCCTCAAATTTGAAAGTAAAAAAATTATGAGCATTTATTTAACAAAAATCAGGGATTTTTATGTTTTTCCACTTGTCGTTATTTTTGTATCATTTGCCACATTAGAATACCTCAGATATTTATCAAAAATGTTTGGGCTCGAAGAACTATTGTAAAAAACTATATTGACCTGAATTAAATCACTTCAAACTTGATACCCGTTGGGGTCGTTGAGGTTGATAGTTTTCAAAAATTCAAAATGGCGGATCCACAATCGGAATAATGCACCCCAAAAACCACCAAGTACCAAGAATGAAGTGATTTCGTTTGATTGTAGTAAATACGTTCACAAGTGATTCTATTCCGATCAGTCGAGTACACGCGACAATGATTTTGAAAAAGGAATCGAATTTTGCAGCCATTTTTGAACCTCCATTTTTAAATTTATTTTTTTGCATTAGTTCTTTATTCTCCCAAACATTTTTGACACGATATTTGTAAAGCTGAGGTATTCTAATGTGGGAAATGATAAAAAATGACGATAAGTGAAAAAAATCCTACAAAATCCATATTTTTGTTAAGTATATGCTTGAATTTATTTTATTTTTAAATTTGCTATATTTTTCAATACATCATTAGAAAGAACAAAGTTTGGGCATTGTTTTTAGTGTGCTTTACCACAAGAAAGTACAGTCAAACTTTACATTAAATATATATATATTTGGTCCTTAAAGGGTTAAATGCAGACACTGATATTTTATGGTGTTGCTGTTGTGAAATATTTTATAGGAAATGATTTAAACCCCCCGGTCTCACAAAAGTTTTGTGGATCTGCCGATGTACTATAATATTTCAGTTCAATCGACCTGCAAATCATGGTCTCAAGTTTGTTATTAAATCCCTGCATAGAAACTTGACCTAAGTTTATGACTTTATGTGACCTTATCTATAAATATACCTTAAACACGAGAATAACCACTGTCTTCATTTGAAATTGTTAATATATTCTACGAATCGCAATTTTAAGAGTGACATTTTATTAACTATAATCTATTTTTTCGATATAACCGATTGTTGTTGTTTAAGTAATGATAAACCTCAACGTATCTAATTTAAGTATCAACGATTGATTATGTTCGATGTCATTTTAAAGAGTAAAAACGATTCGAAAACAAATCCAAAGATTCAATAATAGGTGACATTTATTTATCTTTAAATATTCAATGTTAACTATTAATTAATTTACTCAGTAATTGAAATTCCTGTTGAAAAATATTTAAAAGTAGATTTAGTAATTTTCAAATTGTTATATTCTTAAGCACTTTCATTCTATTAATATTTTTATAATATTACGATTAGCTGTAGTATTATTTTTCTGTTTCAACTTACAATTTACAATGTACTTATTATTATCAAAATTTCACAGTCGAGTGATTTTTATAAACTTTTCTCGTCCGAAAGACCTTTAATTTTTGTTTAATAATTTACCATGTTCTAATCATTCATTTCACGCACGTGGTATTCGTTACCATGGGGAGTTTGTTTTGAAAACAGAATGACAGAAAATCACGAAATTTAAAAAAAAATGCATCTGTTCTAATTTTTTGTCAACAGCAATGCAATCAACGCTGAAATAATTTTTAGAAGAAAAAATATCAATATTTTCGATTCGTTTCTTTAAATTATCATCAAGTGTCATAAAGATGTTTACACATTTATGGATAAACATAAATCCATTTAAGGGGTTCTAAAGTAGAAATTTAAGGTAAGGTAGAAATTTACCTTAAAATAACGTGAATTAAAAATGTCGTAATCAATTTTTCAAATCTTGTCTATGTCCGAACTCTTAGAGAATGCCAAAGAAGTTAATTAAAAATTGATCAAGAGTTATTGGAGAAAAATAAAAATCACCTATTTCCTATAGTTCTCGTCCAGTTTCTAATTAATTTCGGTAACATGCATTAATTAGCCTGTATATGTAGTAATTATAATTACCCTTACGGAGCCCGAGTTTTGATATTGATGCAGACATTTTCAATTTTCAATTTTCATCGTAAATTCCTACTTTATCAGCGGAACACTTTAAAGACGCTTGAAGGTGCTGTTACTGTTGAGAATTTTTAGTTTATCCGGATGAGCAGTCAATAAGGTAAACGTATCATGAAATAATATTAAAAAATTATATCAAGACGAGAGCACCTTAATTTTTAATTCAATACGATTTGAATCTTTCCCAGGCTATTTTATGTGTGAAAAAAAATATCGAAGAAATCATCATGTGAACCTGTCACGGTAAACATTACAATAACATTACATACTTATTTGGAAATATATTATTCGCGAATTTGAGTTATTTTACAAGAGTTTCGTAAATAATATGTACTTAATGTATTTCATATATTAATTAACAGTGTTTAATAATAGGTACACTATGTGACGTATGATATAGATGTGGGTATTAAAATAACCACATCGTAGGTTATACACATTTTTTTAATGCATATAATCGTGAATTTATGGTACTTTTCCGTGCAGAGGGCGTAAAATAAGACTTTTACGTCTCGGTTGGTGATTGCACGCTCGATGGATGATATTTTTCGATTTCCAAGGTGTGAATGGCCGGGGATGAATGGATTTTTACAAATGATGACTTAGGAAAAGCCCACAAAATGAGGCGTAAAATGGTCTGCTGAATCGAAAAAGTATTTCTTTACAATTATTTTAATAATATATATGTATCCACTATTTTGTTGCGTGTATGACTGTACTAATTTTGTCAGGAATTTATATATAACTAACAAAGTATCATAACACTGTGTAACAAAAAATAAATTAACTTGTGTTTATTTTAACATTCTTGTATTTATTGAATGTTCAGATGTCAATAAACAAGAAAATTATAAAAAAAATTTGTTTAATTTGTCCCTTAAAAATAGGGTTAAAGTATCAAACATTTTTTGTTTTCAAAAGCTTTTTTTTGTACTTTTTTTTTAATTCGATACGCTATTTTAATTTTTAAAACCTGACAACAGATTCAAAATCAGCGGATTATTCAAATGAATTTTTTTATCTCATTTTTCACTTTTTCCAGAATTCGTACTTTAAGTCAAGAAATCGTATCTTCGCGACGTTAAAATGTGTTGACAGATAATTTAAAAGGTGAAAGTATAAAAAATGACGGCCTTAAAAATCCCGAAAACCCTTTCTCCTTTATATTCAAAATTCACCGATTTCTTTGCTTCGAGACAAATGCCGAAATGATTTCAGTGAGAAAAATACATATACAAAAGTGTTTTTTTGGAAAATATCATGCATAGTTTTTCACGGTTTCATTTTTTGAAAAATCTAATAACAGATTGTATAAGTTCAGTTAATTTTACGTCAATTGCGACTCCTTATAAGTTGTCGAGACCGAGGTTAAAAAATGTAGTGATAAAATGTCCATTCAGGATGCAATAGATTAAAGAAATTGAAAATCATCACCTTTATCAATTTTACTATAAACGTTGAAGTATTTTGCAATGACAACATTCTCTTCATTTGTGCTTCGATTTTTTATTTAAAGGAGTGGTTCAACCATTACTGACCGATAAGATAAGCAACCATTATCTAAACAAGGTTACGATTTAAGTCCTTAGTTTCACAATTATCAAATGGGTGACTCCATTTGAAAGCATGAATGATTCATTTCAATGTTACATTTACTGTGAAAATCAATTCAAAAATGCACTTTACTTACACACGTGTTTTATTTGAAAAAATGAAATATCATGACTAAAGTCGTCACACATGCGATCCTATGGCAAAGGGCCACCTGTCAGAGTTACGTGATTGAATCATTGTAATGGACAATTAACAAATTGTTTAAGTTAAAAATAGAATCGTGAACATAAAAAAATAAATAACATTCTTCGACATAAAATATTTTGAAATTGGCACTTGAATAAAAATTGTAAAACAAGGAAAAATAATTTGATGAAAATTTAGAGCAAAATTAAAAGTATTGAGTATAATTTGTTAATTCACGAACAGACATCAATATATTGACGTCAATAAATTGAAAAAAGTAGCGTTGGCATTATAACGAATAAAAATTGCGTCAAAATATTGTCAGTATAAATAACATTTTAATATGAATGAATACGAATGGTTACTTAATATTGATAAAAAGTAGTATTACTTTGTCAAATATTAATCATAATATATATAGACAAAGTTGTATATAGATATGATTTTGTAGAATATTTTAATATATAATTTTATTTGTTATTCGTTTATCGTTAAGAATAACAACCTGCACCTTTTTTCTAACTACTTTTTTTTGTTCAATCTATATTTTTAATAATAATGAAGATAAAATGAAAAAAAATTTGTGAATTTAATTATATTTTAAAACATAAATTGCTGTAAATTAGTAAATTATGAGGAAACGGTTGCTCCAAGTTCCAGGTTTTAAAAAAAGTCTTTTACTGAATTTTTTTTTCAGAAAAGTATTTTTTATCATCATGGCTACCGGATGAGTCATATTGAAAGAATTTTACCAGTATGAAGTATTTAAAAGTAAATAAAGCTCGGAATTAAATGGGTTAGAGTACCTGTCATATGTACTCATTTGTCATCGGATTGTGGTGGTCAATCAATATATTTAATTTCTTGTTTTTCTTTATTGTGATTAATTATAATTTTGTCACAATTTTGAAATGTCCTCCATTGTCCTTCTAAAATTCAAACTAGTCACCAACAATTTGTTTTTAAGGTGCAAAACAGGAAGTAAAACAGTGTCGCAGAACGTTATGATACTTTGTCTATCCATAATAACTTCAGTTTTCATAAGATCTTCAACTTTTTAACCAGTTAAGAATAAATTAATCCCTACCAAGGTAAAAATGTTGCAAACAATTTTTATAATATTTTTAAAACAGATATGTAGCGATGATAATGAAATTTTTATAGAAAAATTTCTTTATAGATGCAGTATATAAATTTTATAAATCGTTTATCATATATCACATGGTGATGTGCTATTGCTAAAATTTTCATCAAAAAAATGTAAAATTTTACTTTATCAGGAAATAAGACCCTACACTACTGCTGTACTTTTTATTTTTGTGTTTTTTTTTGGGATCCATTCAAAACCTACTAAACAGGATTTCATTCACGTTAGATTCAATAACACAAATTTTGTTGACCATAAGCAAGAGTCAATTTTGGTAGGATTTTTGCTCTAGAATACAAATATGACCGCCGAAATAGCCAATTAACTCCAGTTTTTTATATGTTGAAGGCTAAAGGGGTCAGAAAATCTATGCATATTTGGGCATCTATTCACAGTTCAAACTGTGGTTGAATAACTATTTTTTCGGCTGTGAATAAATAATCAAAATGTCTGAAATCTGATTGTTGACATCTTTGAGCTTCAATTGGGTGCAACACTAGGTCCAATTGATGATTTTGGCGGTCGTGTTTGGATTCTGGAGCAAAAATACTATAGTTGAATCGGCTCTTACTTATAAGGCATCATGAAATACTCAAATTTTTGTTGGGCTGTTTAATCTGATCTTATAAAGCAATGACCTAAATGTAATTTTTTTCCGATGGTACCAGGAACAAATGAAAGAGTTAATGAGCAAAAATCATTTTTGGACATCAGTAATTTTTTTTTATTAAAAAGAAATCTCGACCGTGAATCGGTTCTAGTTAAGTTTATTGAGGTCGTAAAATGATTTTTGTTTTTTGCCTAACTTTGATCACATTCATATGACTTTTTCCTTTCATCGGCTTCGATTTAAAATCGATCACGTTGTCATCAACTTTGCTTTATTCGCCGGGAAAGTCTGCCTCCAGAATACCATATGGGATAGCAAAGATTCCAAGACAATGTGCCAAATAAATCCACGATAGCTGTGCCAAAATTAATAATTTCTTGTTGCACCAAGTGCTAGATAAAAATTGAATAGGTAAAATATATTTATCATTTATAACTCGTAATTTCATAATGAAAATATTATAGAATTAATGTTTCTTGGTACAACGAGTAAGTTAAAAATTAATAAATTTCGGAAAAGATCGCAGTTGGACTACATTCCAACACATGTTTGTGTTCGTGGATATTAGTTTGAATAGGTAAAAGTAAAAATAAATTACAAAATTTCTTTTAACTCAAAGTGGCCTGAGAAATTATTTTACAGTAATAGGTTTTGGTACACTTATTCTGCTACAGAACAATAATCTTTTTTGACCCCGAGATAAGCGATTGGAGAATTTTCGTATTTTTCGAACCACCCTAATAAACATTAATTTTTAAGCGTTCAACTCTCGGGTTCGATGTCTGGTCACATCGTTGCGTTCACCTTGAAAGTACATCCAAGCGAACGTTACTCCACCACGTCTCTAGCATATTCGAAACGCGTTTCTACGCTGCTAGTTGGTAGGGTAGGGTATAAAGCATGTTTTTTCTACTTTATATATGTGATAGTTGCACGTCGTACTCGTACGATCGAATTTTTGCAAGTCCGATCGATACCAGCATACACCTCCCCTGTAGGTCGTCTAGAGAGAGGGTATAAACGCACCAAGGTCATTCGGTTACGGTTAATGAAACTTTTTACCACTGCTTGTACTTGGCACACAATGAGGAATTCCTTACCCTTTGCACTTTCCTCCGGAATCATTAAATTACGAATTATGGACTAGAGGTTTATTAAATTATTTAATCAATTTATTAAACTGAAGCTTGATCAGGAACACCAACTGTAGCGACTTTCGGAAAGTTTTTAATATTCTGTTAGCAGTTGAGTTTTTCTAATTTTTACTCGAAATCAATCAGGCTAACAACACTTTTAAATGATCCATTGAGTACAATTGTATCAATTTTTTGTTGTGATTCCACCAAGTTTATTGTAAAAATCTTATATATCCGATATTATTAAGAATTTATATTCTATCTGCAGTTTTTGTTGATTTTAATAGAAAAAATTATTCAAAAATTTGTTTAAGGTATCGTTTAAAACAAACTGTTTACAAATTTTACCTGGATATGTTTATTGGAAGAACAGTGAGGTATGACCAATATCTAAATGACAATATGAGCGGTATCAGAACATGTACTTTCAGAATAGAAAAATATTAAATTGTAAAAAATAAAAAATACCAGTTTTTACGTACACAACCATCTCTAAATATAATTTTGAAGGTCAACGACGCGAAGGCAGTCCATTTTTTAAAGAGTTTACATGTCTGATCAATGGCATTTCCTTTATTCATTTATTTCTAAAAAACAGTAATAGTTTACAATCATTGTATGATATAAGTATATGATATATATTACAAGTTAATATAGTAAAAGAATAATATTTACGTACGCGAGTACATTTAGTATTAATTGCATTGTCAGCGTTCAATTCAAGCGCTTTAAAAAATTAGACTCCATCGGTTATCCATTCTGAAAATTTCCAGATTCGTAGAGAAATTGTCAAAGATTATGGTAAAATTTTATTTAATATTTTCGTTCGTGGTATTGACCTTCAAATTAAATTTAATGTTCGTAAAAAATGGAATTTTTTATTTTTCAGAATTTATTGTTTTTTTTTTAATTTCTCTTGGAAGAAAAATGAAAATTTGGAACTTTTAAGAATGTTTTCTGTACATGTAATAAATTTTAAACGATGATTACACTTTTTTCAAGCAAAAATACTGTAAATAGTGTTTTTGTATGTATTAGGTTGTATATAGCTGTTTCCATTATTTTAGTTTTGGTTACATTTTTATTTATCTTAATGCTATAAGTTGTCAAAGTTACAATATTTTGCTATTAAAAATTGTGGCATTTTAAAAAAAATCACTAAATATAAGGTGTACGTTGCCATTGTTACCTAAAAAATAACAATACTAGAAATTCAATTTTCAAGAAAACTGCCGTACTGAAGGCATGGTTATTTCTTTACATTTACATAGTATATAATTGCATTACAGTGATATAATAATGATTTTTTATGAGCTACTCAAGTATAAAGAGCCACTTTTCACACCTTTTATAAGTGACACTTTGTTCTGGGGATATAACTCTCATTATCAAACCAGACAATAACGTTCTCGCTAAAAATGGGTAGTAGAGGCACAATTACATCGGCGCTTGACTAAAAAGGCAACCAAATTGTAGGGAAAAGGTAATTGCATTTCACGGTTTTTAAGTATTTTCTCGTCATACTAATTAACTACTCTTGCCATTTTAATGCAGAAAAGAGATTATTAGTTTAAACAAAATTTAAATGCTTAATTAGCATTGTACATATACTGATTTTGCTTTTTCACACGTAGAAAAAGTTTAGTATTAAATCTAATTGGTATAAACCGGTTTTGATCTTATCAAGATTCCGGCGTATTATTATCCAATAGCCAAACATTTTCGAATATATATATGTGTGTTTTGGAGTTTTCCTAAAACAGTTGTTTAATATATGAATATCTCATTGAATATGAAGTCCCAAAAACTATTAGAAATGGAATTGGTCAAATTGCCTGACCTTTTGGCCCAAAAGAAGGGCAGTGACTTAATATAACGTTTAAAATTTCATCCAAATTTAGAATTTTTGTGAAAAGTAGATAAAATCAAGCACTGTAAAAATGAGTTTTATCGCCTTTTTTGGGTTTATGACTTTTTGTTTGCCTTTGACAATCGCAGTATCATTCAATGGCGCTAACAAAATTTCATCCCATTTTCGAGAAAAGAGAGGTTAAATGTACAAAAATGTGCGTGTTTGGCGATATTTCGATTTATTTGTTTTATAGCAAAACATTTAAACTTACTACTCTCGAAAATGCGACGTCGTAGAAAAATTCTGCTGGCGTCATCGTTTTCAGCATGAACTCCCTTCGGATATGACACTACGAATGACAAGCTAAATTCTCTCTCGCTACCAAAATAATGAAAAATCAGTGTCGGACAGTGTAATCGACAATTTGTATATTTCATCAACATCAAATGTGAATTATTATACTTCTATTTAGTGTTATGCTGTTACTGGGAGAGATGCTCAAACAGCTCAAGCCCGTCTCAGGACGTCCTCAGAAGTCTCTGAGCAGCTCCCCATGACATTCCGGGACGGATTGTGCTGTTCTGGTAATAGTACTCGATACAAGTGCATAATAGTATTTTTCGATACAAGGGCGTAAAATGCGATTTTACGCACCGCTATTAAACATGCGATTAGACAGGACCGGTGCGTAAAATCGAATTCTTACTCTCGTGTATCGTGCGGTATTTTTCGACATCGCGTTCGGAAAATGCTATTTTCCACACTTTTGATATTTTTTGGACGCATTTTCCGTACGCTCACGTCGAAAAATATAATTCGGCACATGTGCAAAAATGTTTTGTCAACGAATGTGAATGCGGACCTTGCCTTTGGCTAGGCCTGCAACCCTCACTTGTATCGAAATATACTATTTCGACATACTATGCGTAAAATCTGATCGCTTTTTGTTAAAAAACTTTACCCATGCACACGTGTGCCGAAATATTGTTTACGTACGGCTTTTCCGTGTGTAAAGTATAATCGAGTGCGTAAAGTTAACTTTACGTACGAGTTTACTTTACGCACCTAAAAGGCGTATATAAAAGTTTTATTTTATTACTGCGTCAGCAAAATGCTATTTTTCACACTTTTGACATATTTCTTTCGAATTTTACCCACACTTGTAAAAAAAAATACATTTCGGCACATGTGAAGATATGTTTTTTGGACGAACGTGTTTGCGACACTCGCCTTCGGGTCGTGCCGCGACCCTCACGTTCATTCGAAAACACTTTTTCCCACTTGTATCGAAAACTACTATTCTACAATTGTAGCGGCATGTGAGGTTCCCATACTTTCGAACAATATTTTTCGAAGTTTGCATAAACTGCATTTAAAAAGATTAAGAAATGCGTAAAGCTCTATTTTATGCACTTTGCATCAAAAAGCAATTGATCTTTCATTGTAGGTATCCTTCGTTCAACTTAAAAAGTAAATGTCGCGAAAGTTTATTTTTGGATTGAAACGCCACCTAGTTTCTCTGAAAGATATTTGGATTTCAAAACAGTTGATCGTTTAAAAAAAAGTTTACTCTGACTATGATAAATCTAAAATTTTAAGATTAAGACTTTATTATTAATAATTTAAGAAGTGATAAGTTAATTCTCTTCAAAAACTCAATTTTGAGTCTATCTCCACTTAGACTTCTTCAAGGGAACTTCTTGAAAATATATTTCAAAAGACCTCAGGAAGACTTATTTAAGGGGTATCTGTTCTTTGGATTATTTATTGTTTACACTTATGTTTTTATCGATTCTATCAAATAATTATGTACTGTTTGGTATAATTGTTCAGAAACGATGATGATTTGAAAATAAGCCTCATTGGCCCTTCTTTTCCTGAGAATATTTTGGATAATTATACAAAATGAACGTCTTGAGCGTTAGAAATACAAAATTCGAATTGCCCGAAACATATGGCCCAGAAAATGTTTAATACCTTAATATAACGTTTCAGATTTTAATAATTTCGGGTCTCTTCTAAATCATCAGAACTAAAATATTTTAATTATTAAGGGCCCCCTTGCGAATAGCGTGATCAGAATTCTAATGAATGTCGTTTAACACGTATTTTTCCTTGCATAAATACACAAAAGATCCCCTTTTCGAAGCTTAATTTTTGTTTTCAATTGTTTATTTTTTTACCATATCATATTTATTTTAAGTGTCACAAATGATATCAGAAATATATTCCCGATAGTCGTAGATTAAAAATATGTACTTTCCCTTTTTTCTATTTTTATTTATAAATGACGCCTATAAATGAAAAATATTTCGCTGCTTTATATGTGAGAAGAAAATTTGTAAAAGAATGTGCTCGAGGTCAACTGAATCTGATTGCTTGAGGTTTTCGGGGTCGTTGATTACGAATTTAAAGTCGGATTCAAAAATGAAAATGGCGACCCACGTTTTTTACGAAGTATTTGCTTGAATTCGATTAAATTCACTCGTATGAATAAGATTCATAGTTTAATTAAGATGCAACATTTTCTACTAAATAGTAGTCTTAATAATACTCTCCTATTAGTAAATCGTGATAATTTAGATTTTGTTATGTGTCAAGGCCTAAAATTTAATATTTTGCTATAAAGAAATGGTCAACGATATATTCTCTTCTTGATAACAAAAAATGTTTTCCTATCCCTCTCTGTATTATCAATGACAGTGAGGAACTTAAGAAAGTAGTAGTTCAGTAGTAGCTCATTTTTAGAGGTCAAGTTGAATAGAAACATGATAAAATAAAATAATTCGAAATGTCGACAACAAAATATTCTGCATAAATTATCTAAATATCATATCAGAGTAAATAACAAAAGTATCTTTATATATATAAAATATGTCTATTCGAAAATAATTTCAAATTACTAATGTTTAGAATAATTTCTGAAGATCTATGCGATAATAAAATCAACAGAAAAAAGGTCACTCAAAATTATGATCTGTACTTTATTGCAAATTTTCGTTACATCTTCATTGGTACCAAGATCTATTGATAATTGAGGACTCAAAATAGAATGAATTTTTGCATTTTTACTTTCTTCGAATAATTTTAATAATGAATTAAAAAAGAATGCAAAATATTTTCGCATGAATGAAAAACTAAACAGAAACTCTGGCAATGTTGCGTACTCATAAGTATTTTAATTATTTTTAATAATTTACGTATACATCACGTATATCATATATCTATACGTTTGTACTTATTTAATGCGATGAAAGCGAAAGTAAGAAAGGGAAGGTTAGACAAACTTCTACGGCAACAACTGATATGCCCACACTGAATTAGAACTTTTCCTTGCGCAAGCAATGAGGTTCATCAATTACACTAGCATTGACATCGTTACGATTACATTTATAGCGCGACAATAACATCGCGACCAGTTATTTTTGGAAACGTCATAGTACACAATTATATGGAATTGCGATAAACGATTTTTTATCTTTTCATATGCTCACATTTTTTTTCTTGGCAACGCACATACTCGTTAACACGAATGCAGGCCGGTGCGGCACACGCGATTTCAATTCGGCGCCTTCGTTACATCGCAATTTCTCGTTTCTATGTAGTCCAATTTTTAGTTAAAAAAATGTATTTTCTCACGGAGTGAATTTGTACGTAAACGAATCTCGGGCGTGTTGTTTCCGAACTTTTGGTGGATTGCAGTAAAATCGCTACGTGCCGACGCAATAAATGTATACGGTTGTTTTGTTTGCCGAATAATGCCTTTTATTGCGCCGTAAAAAGCAGAAAAACGTCTATTTCTGCGCTTTTGAGCGAACGGTGCATTTAAAATCAATAGACGGTAGGACTGGATGAATCACGTTTTCGGGCTGCCGATTAAAAATAGTTTAACAACTGGATATCCAAGTCGATATGTAGGTTCCTGCTGTCAATAAATGGGTCGCGTCGCCGAGCATGAACATTTTATTGTAATTAATGGACTCGAGGTGGACTTACGCCATTAGCTGATGGAGGGACAAGATACGGGCAGGTAAACATACAGGTGCCGTTTACATACAGGTGGCGTGTAGGGTGAATATCGCGAAAGGAGGTCTGAGGTCGCGTGTCTCAGCAAACCCGATCGAGGGTGGTGCCCAGGACGCACCTACCACTACTGGATCCCGATCCATCGATCCACATTGGTCAATGCCGATGGAGCCAGATCGTTGGTTGGCCAAGGTAGTCGTCTCCGACGGTTTGCGTCAGTCTGCGTCATAACGATAGCATATGCACGAGGACGAGAAACGGATCGATATACTGGGATCGTCCAGAAATCGTGCTAAAAATAGAAAAGTGCTAACAATTAGAGCCTCATATAAGACTAAGCACCTTCCCTGTAACTCGCCTTGAACATCAGTGCACACATGCATCATCGATGACTTGTCAAAAGAATAAACATCTTTCGAAATAATGACAATTCGATCTGTTTCATCGTTTTGCATAATGCAGTCTTGACTATACATATTCAAGCTGATGCATATTCCTTGCTGATTTCAAGCACGCCAAAACCAAAGGGTAGCCAGGTACCCGAGCACGAATGTATGTAGATCTCGACTGGAGGACCGTCCCGATTTTCGCGTCAACTGCATAAACCGCGTTAGCCGACGCGAGGACTCGTCTGTTCCCAATCGTCTCTAGATCTGACAGAGTTGAACGGAACAATTTGCGTTTCCCGCGCGTGCCGCGTAAATTGGAATATACCCGGCTGTAGCTTGACTTTATGCGCGAATATTCGCGATTGCTGACAGATGTCCGAATTTCAACCTTTCTTATTAACCCAATTTCTTTCAACAAGGACGGGATGAGGACAGAAATTAATTAATTAATCTTAGTCGCTGATACTGAGCCATTAGAACTATATTATAATTAATATTGATAAAATTTGTGATGAATCATTAATTTCGCAAAATTAGAAAACGAAAATTTCTTTAAGAAATTTTCATTCGATGTGTAGGTTTCAAGTTACAAGAATTTTAAATTTGCCTCTCCGTACGCTCCGAATGCGCTCAGTGCGCAGCGGAACGCACGTGCAAGTATCGGACACGTGACCTTCCTGCGTTGAGGTTAGTTACCTTGAATCGTCTGCATAAAGAATTTGGTTGGTCGGATAAAAATTCTGTAAAGAACTTTTTGCTTTCGAATTTCATGGTGTTTTATATGTATACAGTATTTATTGTCAAATGATTATTGAATGTCATAAAATTAAAGAAAAAAGATGTGGTATTTAATTGATGAATTTTTTGTTTGTATAGGATCGCAAGAATGGTGGGCAGCCTTTCTAGCGGGTGGATGAGGAGAGTCCTCCTATTCCTGGTTCTTATAACTGGAGTACTCCTCATCGCTATGTTCGCCCATGCTCCGCCGTTGGCATCATTACAGCCCTTCACGGCTCGAAGGTAAGCTCCGTTATCATTCTCTTTTAGATTTTTTTTTCGTTCTGTCCATATTCGCACTCATTTATTCAAAACTTTTATTTCACTTCATTATTATCTGTCATTTATCATCATTCTTATTTCACAAATTGCAGATTTGTATCTCTAGCAACGCGCTATTGCCACACTTATTCCGATGTGTCAAAGATTAGTCTATTAATTTGAATAAACATTTGGATAAGAATAATTTTTAAAAATAATTCGCGATTGTCGGGCCATCGTTTTACCGAGCTGATTTACAGTTTGAAGAAGTTGCGGCAGCACATGGTTACTTTCTTGGTCGGGAATGACAGCACCGAAAGTCCAGAGAAACAACTGTACGAATACCTGGATGTTCCTAGGTAATGGCAGATCCGAGAAATTTTAATCGCTCGTTGCCGCTTTTTGAACATTGTACATAAGATCGTGCCGTTGGAAGTTCGATTCATCGAATTACGCATCATATTGCCTATTTCTAGCAGTCGATGATACTGTTTTATTTTGAACTTTATACTAACAAGCCGCTGTAAAATGCACTGAGTAAGGTATAAGGAAACACGATTTGCTACTAATAAAATAGGAAAGTGAATTATTTCGTTTGTGCTAATTTTAAATCAATTTTGATTACTTGTTTTCTGTTGCTTTATTTTTCGTTAGGTTTTATATGGGTTAGTTTTATTTAGGCCATGATATTGAGCCATTAGAGATACTTAATATTGATGAAATTTGTGATCAATTATTAAGTTCGCAAAATTTCAAAATGAAAAGTTCTTTAGGTAATTTTCATCCGATGTATAGTTGTTGAGTTACAAGAAATTTAAATTACCCTCCTCTTGCGCTCGGAATACGCCCGCAGGCGCTACGGAACGCACGTGCTAGTAACGATCACATGACTTTCAAGCGTTTACGTTGGTTCACATGGTTAACTTCAATCGATTGTATAGCGAATTTAGTTGATCGGATCACAATTTCGTAAAGAATTTTTTTGTTCGGAATTACATGGAGTTTTAGATGCTGCAGTATTAACTGCCATTTATTACTTGTACAATTTTTAAGAGTTTAAAGTTTTATCATTGATTTACTACGTTTTGACAGTTTTCGATTCCTAACAGTTTTTTATTTCGATAATGGTAGTTATGTTTCTGGGATGGAGAGTTTTGATAAATTAAACCAAGCTTTTCATCTATATTTAATAGAACTTAAACTGAAAAGTCGGTCACAATCCACAACAAAAGTTTTTTTGAGTATTGCAACTTTTGTATTTTTGTATCCAATTTTATTCGTTTTGCTTCATTCTTAATCGTTTAATGAGATACAAATGCGGATGTAAATGTAAATATATTTATTTATTTACAGACATAAGTCCTAACAGTTTTAGACGTAGTGTCGGGTCGTAGTTAATGGTAGGGTGATTAATACAACTACATTTATGATTCATTTTTGCGTTATACTATATTGTAAATATTTATTTTAAAATAAGGTTTTTGTATTACTAAAACTAAGTAGAGTAGAGTTATTTAAATAAGCATTATTTATTTTCTCATGGCGATATGATGCAAAGATTATCTGTAAATAACGACACGGTATAAAATATTGGTAGCTGTAATTATACGTATTTACAAGAATAAGTAACAGTTACTTCTTTCCGCGCCCTTATTTTACAATTAAGTAAAAACATGTAAAAAATCCAAAATAATTTGCAAGATTAGTCAGGCCAGTGCTTTGTTTATAAATGTTATAACGGGACGTGTCGGTGTCGTATACCTCGTACAGATGTTGACCCCCAAATCCATACTTGTTCCTTATTACTCTAGTTAATAGAGGGCGCACTATCTAAATTACTTGGTGTGAAATATCAATGCAAGAGCGAAAACCGAGTAGCTCCTTAATTAAGAGTGAATTCAGTCAAACAAGCAAAAAATATTCACTCTTAAAAACCTTCTTGATATTCACTCTAAAAATTTAGAGATATTTCAGAATAATTTCTTAAAATAAACTCTATTTAAACATTTTAATTTTTACTGCAATGGAATTTGTGGCAATTTTACAATAGGAAAAACTGAAGCAGAAATATACTTGTTCATTTTCGTGTCAGTATTAGTTTCACGTGTTTCTATTAAAATGCTAATGCATTAGAAAAGTAATTCAGACAAATATTTTATCAAATTAACCAAAGTTTAATTTCCCAGTAGTAAGAACTATTCAGCTATTTTTGTAGATATATTCAATACAACAAAATAAAATAAAATTACAAACTCCAATTATTATCAACGTTTTGTTTAACTAAGTTTTAATTTAGTGGATTGTCTATAATATATCCTTCTATTTAAAAGACATCGTTCTACAATAATGTTTGATGTTTTCTAAAAACATATAGATTTTCGAGGAGAGTTCCATTAAATGTGAAATTAAAAATAGGTGGTGGTTAGTGTTTTTTAAATGCGGCTAGATCATTAGTGTAATTCTGCTGTTTTGCTTAAAATCTATTTACATAATGAATCAAGTAATTAGAGTCGCAATATTTAGAAACAATGTTAATTTTTTTAAAATGGTTTTAATCATATTATTGAAGGAAATATAAAAATTAGAAATTTCTGTTATGGTTATTTAAAAACAATGGAGTAATTTGATAAGAGACTTAATTTAAAAAAGTACAAGGAAATTAATTTTATGGTAAATTATGGGTAAAAATATATAAAGAATGAATCTATCATTATTTCACTGAAATTTTATGTTTCATTTGTGATTCTTTAAGTGAATAATTTCAATAAAATCATATAACAACACCTTAAGATCTAAAAGACAATAGTATACCTCCAATATGAAAAAATAGAATAGCTGGAACTATTAACTATATAAGTATAATTAGTAAATTTCTCGACTATATGTTTTAAAATTTTCAGTAATTAGTAGCGGTTTAATTCCGTCACAGAATGAAACGTGAATAAAAATTCTTATTGATTATGGTGACTGAATTAAACCGCTACTAATTATTGAAAATATTAACTATATAGTAGAATAAGACACTGCCATGGTTTACAGTTAATTTTACTATCGAAATAGTACCCTCGACATATTGGATAGCCAAGTCTACTCTTTAAATAACAAAACCAACTAAAAAACGTAGTTGTACCAGACCTTACTAGTTAGTAAAATCTATTTCTTTTTTTTCTGTGAATTATTAGATTATGATTTAAGATGTTTATGCACAGATGAATGACTGATGAAATATGATTCTGAAATAACTTCAGCCCTCTATTTCTAGATATCATTGTAAATTTCGCTTGTGCATTTCTGTTTAACATTTGTATTTGTGTTCGTTATCCTTTAGTTTTCATACTGTAATATCATCGCACCATGTTTTATATGTGTTCATTGCCTGCTGCACCTAAATATCAATTAATAACATTAACAGTATTCTGTATATTAATGTCTAGCTCGTGATTTCTTATGGCGAGTGACATCTATTCGTCGTGTCTTCGTTGTATTGTCCGATGTGTGATGTATTTTTTTGTTTTTTAATATAACATTTTACATTTACGTGTGAAGTAGAGTTTTACCTAATATGTACCTAATATTAATGTCCATATTGTACTTGTATATCTAAACATCCTATGTTGAACCTGCCGGTCATTCTATATTTTCTTTGAGTGAAAATGAAGTTTTTATGGAGTGTAAATTAAGCCTCGTAAAATAGTGGTTTTTACAATATTCTGAATGTCTGTACTGCAACCAGTCACGTTGTCTTTTGTTCTGAAAAACAAGTTTCTTCAATGAAAATACGGCGTTCATGTCTTTTTCTTGACACAAAAATAAAATATATGTGTTTTTTATTTTAATGTGATATTTGAAATTTTTGAGATACTCGAATTTTTAAAAGTTTTAGATGTTAAAAAATTCTCCATTTGTAAGTATTACTTTAGTGATGTTGTTATAATATGTTTGCATAGAAATAATAACTGTATGATCTTTCATAGCATTTTATTTAAATGAATAATTTTCGTTAAAAAAATAAACAAAAAATCATGTCAAACCAATGCTCTGGACCATTTTCATTGTTTAGAAAATGACGCCAGACTCGTAATCAGCGACCCGTAAAACCTCCAAGAACCAAAATTTAAGCAAAACTGTTCAATTTTTAAAATATCTGCCATTTTTTGTTCCCTTTATTGGATGCGCCATGTTGAATTTGAAAAATCTATTTACAGTAGAGTTTTGGTACATTTACCCGCGCGCCTTCCACTCCCAACTATATTTCCCAAAAGAAGAGGAGCGCCGTTTCTCCCACTCCCCACAGTCGCATCACGTTCGTGTCGTCAGGCAAATATGCTGGGACGTATATATAGCGAGACGCAAATATACCGGGACTCTACTTAACTGGTTTGTAAATTTAATCGTAAACCACGGACACACTTTCAAAATTAACACACGTCTTCCAGTATCTCATAATATGTAACGAAAAAGTAACTTTTTTGAGGTT
The DNA here is from genome assembly GCA_030407085.1 of Trichopria drosophilae. Lineage (NCBI taxonomy): Eukaryota > Metazoa > Arthropoda > Insecta > Hymenoptera > Diapriidae > Trichopria > Trichopria drosophilae. The sequence continues at coordinate 107,886,693 of CM059586.1, forward strand.
ATAAAAAAAAGCGAACCACCATGTCAATTCTGACTCCAGATTCGGATTCTGCGACCCAAAATGCGAAAGAAATGAATATTCTAGTTCGACGGACAAAAATTTTTTATTTGTGGGGTTGTGTAATATATCTGCTAAATATGATATCCCATAAATAACTGTATCATTTTTAATTTATCATTTTTAGTCAGTCATTTATACACAAACAGAAAAAAAATGAGAATTTTAAATTAATAAAATAAAAAACTTCATTAAATCATCAAGTTAAATAATCAAGATACTGCATATAATTTATTTACATTTCAATAGATATTTTTTTATTTATTATATAAGTTCAGAACAAAATAATGAAAAACTACTAATAACAATATTTGTATAGTTAATAGAGTCTCCGCTGTTAAAAAGCAATTACTGCTTCAACAAATGATCCTTCAGTAAAGTTTTGATTTTATTAGCATTCACGGAAAAAAAATTTTTTTTAGGAATACTACTAAAATTTGGGATTACTACTTAAGTAGTATAATGCAGGCCAGACTTCTGTAGTTGTTCTTACTATTTAGACCCAATCAATTTAAGTAGTAACAGCAGCATATAAAAGGTGACTTGTCACTGTATACTTTATTAAGTTGTAGATCCAAACATCTATTTTTGTACGGATTACTATAAATACATTTTTTGTTTGAGTGAACCATTAAAAAGTATTTAAAGATACAAAATATTAGAATATTCATTCATTTTAGTAAAATTGTAATAATAACAGCATCATGGATGTCCTTAATGTTTACTTGCAACCTACTTAGGAATAGTTCTTTACAAATTATTTTCTTCTTCTAATGCAATGTGTCGTATGTCTTTTAAAATATATTATTTGATAAATAATAACATCTATTGAATATCTCATGCGTATAATAAAAATTTCGTACAATGTTTGAAAGTAGTCTTATAACTGGAACAGTTTTTACACTCTTTTTTGATCCCGTTTTTATTAGAATATTTGATGCAAATTGTTATAAATAATACATGGTAACATTGTTTTGTTGTTCGAAAATTAAGAGTCATTTCCGAAATAATTTTTTGCGTTGCATTCGTATTCTGGTTGAGTACTGCCGCATTACGTCAGCATTTTGAGATATTGGAGGTTATGTTTTTGGCTACTTTGGAGGTCATGTACAAAAGACAACACCTTTTTAGGGATTTTGCTTTCTCTTTGATATGAGAGTCACAGAATATAATTCCGACTTTACTTTACCAAGATATATGCGTACGATGGTACATGTGAAAAAATGTACCTTAAAATGCCCTTGAAGGACAAGTTCAAGGTCAAATTCAATGTCACGAAACCTGGATAAAGATAAACACGTATAGAATATTTGGATATTTTTTTACTGAAAACATGTTTCTATATTGTGAATGTTTTACGAAAATATGTTTAAACACCATTTTAAATCCGCCTTCTTGAAATAAAAAATTTTAATATATCGACAACAAATTTGTATTCGACAACGTCAAACACCCTACAGCTCGAAGAGAAATAGCCAGATAAAAATTATCTGTCTCAAAGTATTTAATGCAAATGCTCATGACGTTAATGGGATATATCTCGTAATTTAAAAACAGAAAAACTTGGTGAAAAAAAATCGTAATTAAACTTTGGGATTCTCAAGTTAAAACGTAAGAGCAGTACAATATGAACCAACCAACGGAAACTCGGTAGCTAAAAACTGAATTTTTTTGGTGCATAACCTCAAATATCTCAAAATCCTGACGCGATGAATCATTTCTGACCCCGGATTCGGACTCTACGCAAAAAAATTACTTGGAAAATGATTTCCACATTCCAACAACTGACATGATTCCACTATTTGTAGGCCCGTGTAATAGATCTAAAACTCATTAAATCCAATCAAAATTTGAATTCTGTAATTATTAAATTAGTGTTTAATTACATAATTCCAAAATATATTTACACGCGCGAATGTTTCTTTGCAGAATCCTAAATAATAGATTTACCTGAATTGAAAAAATAATTTTTTATTTTCCTTCAATATTTTTTCTTGTTAGGAAATCTCACATATCATGAAATAAAATATTGTTCTAATTTCATTTAATATTTACTTTCAACAGCTGTTGATATTACGAACGATATTTCATCTGTTGGTTTCTCTAAGCATAAAAATTCGTGTTTTAATTATTTATTTAGGATACGATTGTTCGCAGAGCTCAGACATTTATTTAACGAAGTTATGATATTATGAAAATAATTTACGAATGTTAAATAATTGTAAACAATATAATACTAAAAATCAACCTTTTTTCAAACAAATCATCTATGATGCATAATCTTATATAACCACACGAAAAAAAAAATAGTAATTGTTATGTTTTTGGGGTTTTGCTTTTTACGAAGCCATTGCGGAACTTTGAACATGGCGGATTCATTATGACTAGTAGAAAGTATTAAATATTCTTAGGTTTATTTTATGTTCAGCATCCGTATGTGTCTGGGCCGTTGGTTATTAATTTTTCATTTTCGCAAAACTCTACATAACGGCTACAAGTTGGTGGGTGTATTCGGAATCTAGAAACTATAAAAATAAATTACAAATACGTTTATAGAACAAAATTTTTAGATAAAGATTTGTGTAGCAACCTTATCCACGAAAATTGCAAGTGCTCGCTAAATGTTTTGGAGTGAAACGTCAGTTTATTTTGGGGCAAAATAACAGATTTTATTTCTTACGACTAAGTTTTAAATTTTCTTTCTGACAGAATGTCACATTTGAGAAGAGTGAAATTTTCATTCTTTGTAAAAAAGTTGATTAATTCTCATTCCAGAAAATTTAGAGAGTAAATTTAGAAACCTTTGCTTCTGACTATTACAGTAATAAATGTTTTACTTTATTATATGTCCCTTAATCCAAGAATTCAAGGCATATTCGCCAAATTCAATTTATCCTCCATTAAAAATCTCTCCTCGCTGCACCAGACGCTTTCACAATTTATGTCTTTGATATAATGGGTAAAGTAGTGCTGTATAAAAGCTTTGTTAACGACTTGCAGGTCATTCCAAAGCCCGTGGGCATGGATGTGCGTCTCCGGGCGATGCGAGAGGAGGGCCTTGAAGACGGCGAGAACTTCGTTAGCGACCTGCACAGCCTTATGTGGTGGCAACACTCGTCTATTATGGCCCCGACCAACTGGAAAGGTTCATCTAGGTTCCGAAAGCCTCGCTTTCCACTGGCCACAGATCGAGTTCGTTACTGTCAAAGCAAATGACCAAGAAGTCAAAAACTTATTGGAATTCGCCAAGGATGTTTTCTTAGGTATGATTAGACTCGAATCCATTATTCGAAATTGTTTTTGGATCTAGTTTATTTTTCATCCAACATATCTTAAAAGATGGTATAATAACATATGTTCCTGATTCATAGGAAACATCAAGAGTTTGGTGAAAGTACCAAATTCCAAAGGTCGTTCTGCCCTAGAGAGTTTTGTAATTTATCTTAACGTCGAAAATGCCCAAGGAACGAGGTTGAGTTTGGACACAGATGAGTCGTATCAGCTAGACTTGTTTTTGAAGGGAAAACACCTGGAAGTTCACGTGAACGGAAAATCCTATTATGGGGTCCGCCACGGACTGGAAACCTTGTCGCAGATGATCTGGTGGGACGAAACTACCGGCAGGCAGGGCTGTTTGCGAATTCTCTCTGAAGCCAAAGTCGAAGATAAACCCGAGTTTCCATATCGGGGATTGTTAGTTGACACAGGCAGACAGTATTTTTCAACTGAGCAACTGAAACGGGTCATCGATGGTATGGCCGCATCGAAACTCAACAGTTTCCATTGGCACCTCAGTGATTCGCAGAGTTTTCCTTTCGATTCTGCTCAGTTTCCAGAAATGGCCCGGTGGGGAGCTTACAGTGGTGAACAAATTTATACGCCAGATGACGTACGAGATCTCGCTACTTATGCCAAAATTCGTGGAGTACGGGTCATTATTGAAATTGATTCGCCGGCTCATGCTGGAGCCGGATGGCAGTGGGGTAAGTGCATGTTTTGATCTGTGGATAGAATAAGATTTTTATTTAAAAAAAATAATCAAATGTGTTTCTCAATATAGGTCCCGAACACGGTCTTGGCGATTTGGCACTCTGTGTCGATCAACAGCCCTGGTCCTTTTTCTGCGGTGAACCTAATTGCGGCCAGTTGAATCCCATCAACGAGAATTCCTACAAAATTTTAGAAGGCCTATATCGCGAGTTACTCGATCTGACTGAAGTTCGTGACATCGTCCATCTTGGCGGCGACGAAGTTAACCTTGAATGCTGGTCCCAGTATGGAAACATCACAACGGCTATGCAGGCCCAGAACATCACTGACTATCATGTGTTATGGGCTGAATTCGAAAATAAGCTTTATCGCAGACTGATCAAGGCCAATCACGGGGAAACCCCGAAGGCAGTCATCTTGTGGAGTTCACCACTTACCAAGAGGCCGTATCTGACGCAGCATTTTGACCCCGCGGTCCACGTCGTGCAGTCCTGGGGCGGAAGTAATTGGCCAGATACTCCTGAACTTCTGGAGGATGGCTTCCGCGTGATTCTGTCCCACGTTGATGCCTGGTACCTGGACTGTGGTTTCGGAAAATGGAGGGAAACTGGCGAAGCTGCCTGCGGAGAGTATCGTACCTGGCAAACAGTTTATAACCACAGGCCGTGGAGAGATTATCCTCAGCAGCACATGCGATTAGTGCTGGGAGGTGAAGCGGCGATCTGGAGCGAACAGATGGGTCAAGCATCTCTGGGACCTCGACTATGGCCTAGAGCGTCGGCCCTCGCTGAGCGATTATGGTACGTTAAATTATAAAATGTAGGAAATTACCTCTTTACTATAAACTAAAATCATATATTCCTTTACTGAGATCTGTTACCAATGCTCATTCATTACAAGTAATATGTAACTAACTATTTCTCACCTAAGTTTAGGTGAACATGCCTGGTCATAAGTTGTGTATTTAATTTCGACTTGACCATGACCATCCACTTTAATATATCCACTGACATACCCTAAATAGTTGAATCAATATAATACAATATGATTTTACGAACCAGAATTCACGATCCTCTTGTCCGCAACACGTTGTTTAAATGTATAATAAGACAATGCTTCTTTTGGTGCAGGTGTTAGTTATTCACATTTGTATATTTTTTTTAACACTATTGGGCTTTTCATATTTACTCAATTTTTTCGTTTTCTTCCTCTTGCACTCCTCGCTTTTTTCTCGCGCACTCAATTCGTTATTCAAACTTCTTTAGTCAAGGCTCTGATTACGAAAAATATCAATGCTACTGGTTTAGTAAAAGGAAAACGAGTCCCATATTTTACAAAATCAAAATTGATAGACATAATAAATTTATGCAAGATGAAAGAAATACTTGATGAGATATTTTCATCAACTTAAGCATTAAGCCGCGGTTATCAGAAGGATGAGAAAAATCATCTCCAACAGCATCTCTGTTGAACGAAACCTCGGATTCTCAGTCGCAACCACTCGCAGCTTTGAGTAAAAACTCAATGAGATCAGTTCAGAGCGAAGAACACAATAGTATCCATCACCTGTAATTCCAAATCCTGATGGTACCAGTATTAACTTACCTTCTGTCGGAGCTTTTGTCGTGACGTTGTTGCTATCAAGAATTGCTTCCAATCGCAATTGATACATGCTCTAATTACTGGTCATTTTTTGATTATTTCTCTTTTTACTGTATTCTGCAGATGCATCATAATTTCTTTTCAGTTTCTATGTAACCTATATCGCTTGCTCCCTCATTTATTCAATACCCTTTGTAACATTTCTATTTGCAGATGCAACTACTTATTCTGTACAACCTATTTTTTGTTCTCTCTTGTACCTCCTTATACACTTCTTGTACCACGCCTTTTCTTCTGAACATACAATAGAGTTCTGGTAATTTACCAAAAAAGTCGCGCTATGTTCATAACGTCACAGCAAGGTGGGGAAAAATGAGAACAGTGACGAGTAAATATCACGAGACGGCACCGAGAAAATATGCTGGGATGTAAATACTACGAAACGCAATTATACCGGGACTCTACTGTAATCTTGAAGATCTCACTTGTATACCCTCTCTTTATATATTAAGTACTTTTTGCTCTTGTTATTTTTTTAACTTCCTCTCCTTCACGTTAATCACCTACTCTTGTAGTTGAGGATATTAGAAAAGTAGTCAGAGAAGAATCATTTTATATCTAGATTATAGCCCTTTTCGATTGCGTCTGTTGCTTGTTATCCTGGATGCCAATATCTGACTAAGGATTCAAAGAACTTGTAGATTTTTCGTTATTAAAGCATTTGGAATGTGAATGGTTGGTTTGAATTAAATTATATATAGATGTCGATAATATTGTTTGGGGAGGATTAGACGAGAATTTCTTTCTAGAGTAAAGAATATGACTAAGGCTTATGCAGTGAAGCTGGAGGCGAAGCTTGGCATTTATATTTGGTGTGATTTTTAAACCTCCTGTGCACCATTACAAATATATTCGTCCAAAATACGTTCTGTCCTTATAGAAAACGAAAAACTGACGCTTAGGAGGGTTAATTATCCGAGCCATAACCACGGTCACATGTGACCCTTGTGAAAATTCGCATTGTATTTTTCATGTTGCATATTTTAATCATTTTTAAACAGCAAGGCAAAATTGACCCAGCTAGTGAGGTAGAAGGCCTCGAAAATATTTCGTGGCTGTAAGGGTTAAAGATTCGGCTAAGGCTAGACCAGACCATGTGCTATCATTTATTTTAGATTCAGTTGTAAAGGAGGTTGAATTTATGAAAAAATGACATTAAACAAATTGCGGAAGAAATTGGGATGGGCAGAACTTTGAACCGTTTTTCCGCAGTTCAAGAAGAAATAGCTTAATAGGTTATGTCTCTGAAGAGAGAATTGAAGGCCAGGCGGACAGTTGTAAAGTAGATCATGGTATTATAATCAGAGAGGTATAGCAATTTGATGTTTGCGCAAAAGCACCCTATCAGCGATGGTTTAAATTGGTCAGTCGAGGCAGGATGGGAGTATGTTATAATAGGAGAGGCATATAAGAAACCAATCAGCGTTGATATAAATTTGTCTTTTCCTTTCTCCAATATGCGCCTTGATATACTTCTCTTAATACAATATGGTGTAGGTTATAGGTTTATATTACAGGTATTGTTAGAGATGAAAATAGGGTCGCATTATAAGGAAGAGAGGATGTTTGAATGACATGATTATAACCGCCAAGTCATAACTAATGTCAGTTGGCACATGGTATAATAAGAAAGGTATAGCAAGGCGAATTAGGCAGAAGGGGACAAATTTAGGGATCAACCACAATTCTGTAAGTTTCTGAAATGCCAATTCAAATACCTATGCAACCATCTGTAACACTGTTTTGTTCTGCCCTTCCCACCATACCTAACTTAAAATCTTACAGAATTCTGATTTTCAGTCTATTGCACATCCACCCATTTTCTTACCTTTCTTATTATACTATGAGCTTGCACTTACATGTTGTAAAATCATTGGCAACGCGTTATAGACATTACACCTTCGATGAAATGGTTTAGTCAAGTAACATATAAAGTCCACAGTTTTATATCAACCTATTACTAGATATTTGGTGACACTGACTTCCCACATACAATAAGCTTGTATTTGATTTCTCGAATTAGTGAAATTGAAGATTTAGGCTGCTGTTTTAAATTAAATATTTTAATTCCAGGAGCGACATACCCTCGAATGGTTTCGCTACCGAAGAGTCTGTTTACACGAGACTGTCAGCACACATGGAAATCCTGGCGTCGAGGGATTTGAAAACGGAAGCCATGTGGCCCCACTGGTGTTCCCAGAACCCTGGAATGTGTCTATGACCAACATGGAAGACGAATACGAATGCGTTGAAGTTCGAATAAAATTTCACTCGTCGACTATCGGCGAAAACGAAACCGTAGCTGCCACTCTTTGGACGTATAGTGCGTTTTTTAACTGTAGGACCGTCTGAAAACAGAATCGAAATGCGCGCTTTTTATGCTTGTAATCGATGCTTAGTTTAATAGGTAGGAAGAAATCAGGAAACGAGCCATTTTCTTCGAAACGATCTCATCGATAGTTGACGTTTGTTTTAATTCGGCATCTTGCCCGTGATTGTATTTTTCCATTTGTAATCATGCGGAAAATTCGAAAAAGCATTTATCAAATTTTAACGTTTACACTTTTGAGGTTAGTTTGACCCGCACTTTGTGTAGACTATTTTATTATGTTTTAATGATCGTTGCAGGACTTTTATAATGCGGGTGATATATTTGGTTTGTTCCTTTTCAAGTGCCTTTTGAATTTCAGTTATTATTTACGCGCGTTGTAAACTAACTTACAAACAACATTAGGAAAATGAGAATCGTTGATTTTTCTGAATTTTTTTCAACAAATAAGTGCTTGAAACACTTTTGCGTCATTCGTGTTGGAAAAATAAAAAAAAAAAACACGTGGCAAATATTGTCCAAAGAACTATTTTGATGTGAAATATAAGAGAAATTAGCGATAATTCCTTCATTTGTGCGATTCGTTAGCAAAACCCGTAATGGGATTCGAGGCAGGCGACTCCGTGATGCTACTGAGTACTGTTTCGAGTACATTTTGACGATACACGTCAGATGTATGCCGTACTGTACGTACCTTGGGACGAAGGGAGCGTAAAAAAACTTACGGGATAAGTGTTTGTACGTAACGGACTATAGTTTATCGGTGGTTTGTATTAGATCTCGAAAAATGCGCCAAGATGAAACACGAATCCACTGCCGAATACGAACGTAAAGTCGATGTACGTATTTTGTTGTTTTCAACGAGTATGGTAGTTTCCAAACACTGCTACGAAAACAATTTATAGCAAAAAGAAAAAAGATGTTGAGTACTTATATACGTGCACGTTATCGAGTAGATTTTTATACGCCAGTTTACTAGTAGATTATTACCCGTTTCACCATAACGTTGTCGTGGCGACCCTTCGATGGTTAGGAATTCACGCGTTAGATGTATTTGTTATTAAATATTGAAAAAAGGAACTTGTGGAGTGTAATGACTTTTCGAATGGTAACAGCACGTTGAAATACACAATCGTAAAAATCGATGGCCTACAATTTTGGGAATCGGTGTGCGACTTAATTTTGAAATGATGTCTTAAGAGCAACGGTTGATTTAAACGAGCAATTTTAAAGATGGCGCACTAATCGAATTGTACTTACCGATACTTATTGACTGGCGAGTGTTCGGAACCCACCGGATTTACGTATTCTTAAAGGCAATATATTTTGCGCAACGCGAAAACGGTAGACTGTAAAGTATATAGTATTAGACTGAAGGAACTGCATCTTCGTTTACAATCCAAAATATCGTTTAGTTTTTGACGGAAAAGCATCGCGACTATACTGTACAGATTATGATCGTAAATCGTGTACTGGATGTGTGCATGTATGAGTGTGTGACTGCTCGAAAGGAGCATGACGATTATGTATACTTATTAAGTAATGATGCAATCAGATGTGACGTGCTCGTGACAGATTTGCTTCGCGGAGATGTAACTGATATGAATGTTATGGAGATGGGAATTATGAAAGTTTAAACTAAAACGAATTTTAATACAAGAGGATATAAAAGTTTTAAAATTGATATTGTCTCTTTTTCTTGGTTTTTTAATTCTTTCCTACCTCTGGTTTCAATATTTCCTATTGGTTATTCCGACATTGAGGATGATATTTTTTGTTAGTTGAGCTTTTAATCTTTTAAGGATCATTTTGCTTACAGTGATTTAATACAATACTTAAAGGTATCTCTAAACGCATAACTAGTGCTAGACATTCTCCTGTAAATATAGAAGATCGGGGTCCAGATTTGGAATTATAATATTTAACTTGGACATAGACACGCAGAAGCTACTGATAATTTATTTTTGATTTTTGAAACATTTGTGTAAATTTCCACCTATCTGTTTTTCTGCAAGATGCACTCCTAAATATTCGTCCAGTTTCATTAAACTCCTTCCAAACCACCCCTAGTGATATATTACACTTAATTTCAGACACTAGAGGCGTGTATTCTTGAAGCTTTCATATTGGTGCGAGGGGTATTGTAGTTTTCAAGCATTTTTATACTTTTTCCTAGTTGCATGTTTTTGCTGGCTGCTTTCTTCTCTTGAGAGAGGGTTTCTTTCAGTATTGGAGCTATGCATCTACTGATGTTTATTTATTTATTCGGAAGCTATTTTTGATTGGTACTTGCCGCTTAGAACTTTAACTAATTGACACGTTCCGTGGAAGAACGTTTCTATTAGAATGTACGATTACAGTTTTGTTCGGCGCCAAGTCTAACCCAATCTCTTTTAGATTAGTGGCAATATCCGAAATGGCTTTCTCCAATAATTTCTTACTACTTATTAAAGAACTACGATTGATGTACACTGTTATATCGTCAGCAAACTGAACTGTTGAAACTGATTTTGGGATATTTAACGTAATGCCTGCGACATAAATTAACTAGAATAGTGGCAATTTGTTGGTATACAATGCAAACACTAACACCTGTTGACTTTTCAAGAAACAAATTTTCAAAATAGGCACCTTGTCATTTTTACTTTTGATATTGCGGGAGTTGTTAAGAATATACTTGTGAAGGTACTTACGGATCGGATCACTACCCTCTGTTAGTTGAAATCAGTATTTCGAAATCGGTTTATAAAAAACAAACAAATAGAATAACACAAAAAGAACAATTTGGGAGCAATTTTGTGAGTATTTTTCAAATGTCAAATTCAAACAAAAAGTACTTGAGAAGTATAAAATTTATACGAACTCTATTTACAAGAAACGTAAAAGACAATACACCTAAAAGTCAAGAAATTCTTCAAAAATACTTCAGAAATCCGATGCAATAGTGGAACCAGTAATGTACAGATATTGTAAAAATACGAAAGGAAGCACAAAAAATGAAATGCGAAACGCATTTAGACAATAGTTCAAATTATAAGCGCTAGAGGGATGAGTTTTAATATTAAATCCGTACGTGATTCATAATTTTTAAATATGAGTACCGGATGATTTATTACGTTAGACCTGAACTGATATCCCAGTTACATCGTATCTTTGTTTACTTTTTCACAATTAGGAAGAAGACCGTATTACCGAGAAAAACATAATTGTTTACTTAATTTAATTAAAGCGGAAACGAAATTTACATGTACTTATTATCACATAAAATATTGCATAAAAAAAGTAGCTGCTGCAGAAATATATGTCAAGAGGAAAAAGTAAATTGAAAACTTACAAAAATTTGCAGAAAGCGTAAACGCGAAGACTAACATCCGCTACTTTTGGAACAGGTGTCAATTTCTTCAGCAAATGCTTTTTGATGCCCTCTATTGACTCACAACGGAAATTTTGAAGTAAAAATTTAAGTTTGAAAAAACATTCACAGAATTAGATCAGGTAAATCCTGTGGGTGTTCAAATTTCACCAATTAAATTTTTGTTTTTGTTCTCTTTAATCTACAATTATAATGCGGGGGTCTTGCATTGTGCCGTTTCAGGTCAATAATATTAAGACATAATTAATATTGCCTAACTTCAAATTAACAAACTCTTTCTTGCTCTACTACTCGAGCCTTCTTTGTATTAGTTGGTTGGAGTGAGGTTCTGTAGTATCTGGTGTCAACATTATGCGTAACAGAATATGTTCGAAATAGGTTTCTTTGTTAAGAACATAGTTCCTAGAACATAGACAATGTTCACCGACAATCTAAACCGTTCATTAAAATCTAAAATTCTGGATACTTTTGACATCATGAGTTTATTAAAAAAATTTACTAATATTCAATATATTAAAAATACCTATTTCAACGTTCAATTTTCTTAACCGCTTATATTAAATATACAGGGTGGACCTCGGCTTGCGGGTCATAGGCATTCCATGTTAAAGAAGTAACTAGATCTGCCGACTAATCACGCGGTATTTAGAACTTGTGGGCTTTGCTACAATTCTTAATTCTGTTTTGTTATGCATTGTGAGAAATGAAAATCCTGTAGCAAACCCTAATTACCACGGGATTAATCGATTGATGATCTAGTTACTTCTTTAACATGGGATGCCTATGACCCGCTTGCCGAGGTCCACCTTGTATGTCCAAACTCCTTGGTAAATCGGTCCTTTTACTTAATTTGTTTTTTTGAAACATAGGTGTAATAAATGTGACAAACTATTACGTTTCGGCCTATATGTTGGCCCTCTTCAGAAAAAGTTTATTTCTAAAAAAAAAATTGTATACAATGAAATATTTTCTTTAATTATTACAATCAGAAATAACAGAATTTTAACGATATCTTACCTAACATCTGTGTATTAAGGCAAATATTGGAAAAGTCAGTTGATAAATGGAGTTTAAAAATACTGCTGAGTATTAAGAAGTTACAACCATTTTTTCCAAAAAAATTCATTTGCTACTTGTCAAGAATATTACACATAGCAGTTTTTCTGTATTGTTTAAAAATGCATGCCATGTTTTGATAGAGCAACAATTTTGATGATTCTATAATATAAAAATATTCAGAAATAAGTACAAAAATATTCTTTTTGTTTAAATTAAATGAAACTTTTTCTTTATAAAAACTTACTGGTATGCACTCCACTACTTAGTATCGACTGACATGTAATTCTACATATAAAAAATGTAGTTTCAAATATAAAAACTGTAGTGAATCGTAGTCTTTATCACACTAACTTTTCAATTTTTCTTTGTACAATGTTCACTTGTGCACGATTAAACGACAACTGTTCATTTATTATTGTATTAGGGTATTATCAATTCTAGGAGGTTAGAATAAGTAACATACAATAACTAAATACATATATAGGCAACTTCTTACAAATTCTAACTGCTGATTCAAATTTAAGAAGAAAATTAACGTTTGATTTTATTTAAGTTTAGTAAAGGGTTGTATGATTGAGGTAAAAATGATATTTCAAATCTAATATTTACCGTTTTTGTACTCTGTATTATAAAAAAGTTTTCTAAGTGTTTTCTTTTAACTATATTTGTTTCAGTAGCTAGGATTTTTACATTCTCATAATCAAAGTTATGCGACGTGTCAATCCGATGTTTCGTCAGTCCTGAGTGATTTTCAGGTCTTGTAAATATGTTATTTTTATGTTCCCTAATCCGATCTTTTAATAACCTCCCCGTTTGTCCAATATATACTTTCTCGCAGAATTTACACGGGATTCGATAAACCACTCCACTCATTTTCATTATGTCCAATTTGTCTTTAAACGGCTTAATATGTCCAACGTTAGCGTTGTATGGTTTATGTACAACTCTAATTTTGTCTTTTTTAAACCGTTTGGCTAAAGTTTCACTTAACCCTTTGACATATGGTAAGCTTGCAGTTTTAATAAAATCATTATTGATTGTGTTTGAAAAGGTGTGCAGGTTATTGTACAAAAGGTGGACTCTCTTTTTAATACATTCTTGTACTAATTCTTTCGGATAACCATTATTCTTGAGAACCTCTTTCACGATATTTAGATTTTTTTCTCTAAATCTTATTTCAGCTAATTTTGTAGCTCTATCAATTAGTCCGTAAATTACCACTTAATATATTATACTAAAAATGTTTACTGTTTGTTTGCTTTTGTTGATGGCGCACCATCGTTTTCAGCAGTACACATTTGGAACTGAGTCGAATGGTAATCGAAGAAAATCCGCATCACAGTTGGATCCTAAATCAAAAATAGGCTCACCCAATTTGATATGGATTACGAATAATTGTCATTTATGATCATTACAAATTAATATTATTTACTAAATTTTCCTATCAGATGTTTGATTAAAAACCATATGACGTAATCAATTGTGAGAATTTCAGTTCAGGAATGAATGTAATATATTTTCACGTTTTTCGAAAATTGAAAAAAATCAACCACGTTGAAAAGTGGTAAAATGGTTTCTTTATGTAATAAAGTTAGTTTCACCGAATATAATAGATTCTTTTAGAGAGTACTTGGAACATAATTTTTATCATGTTATTTTAATTACTGAAACATGGTTTAATACTCAACATCTTGATAAGTTTATGGTATGGACAATTATAATTTGATACGTCATGATGGACAGGATAAGCACGGTGGAGGTGTTGCTGCTTATATTCATAACTCGTTTACATGTAAAGTTATTGCTCGTTCTACTAGTAATTTGGATAATCCTGAAATCATGACGTTAGAACTAAAACACCAACACTCTACCCTACTAATCCTGCCCGTCATCTATCGCGCACCGAATGTAATTATGCTCGACGAATTTGAAGATTCTCTGCAGTTGATTGGTCAGGCTTATAGTGATATAATTCTCTTTGGTGACCTTAACATAGACCTTAATAGAAAGACCCCATCTCCTACTTAAATACGAAAATTTGCTCCACATAGCTACCGCGCTGGTACATGGATTGACCATTGTTTAGTTTCACAACATGACAATAACATTTCGTCTGATCAGTCCATTATACCATTTGTCGGAGGTCACGAACTGATAGCTATCGAATATCGTACTACTGGCCCTCGAACATTGGCTAGTCTTTTTTAATGATATTGACAACTTAAATTGGTCTGGTTTCGTTAATTCGTATGATGCTGATGCAAAATGCGACTTTTACAGTTTTGAGTTACTAAATATTTGGAATGAACACGCTCCATTACGTACCCTCCACCCTAGACATCAGCCTATTCTATGGCTCACTAATGAATTACAAGAATTAACGTGATGGCATAAAATTTTATGGCACGAATTGCGCAAGATGGGCCTGGTTGGCTCCATCAGTCAATCATCCGGAACTATTCTGCCCAGTTAACGAACTTGCTCTACTCACTGCTTCATCTTTTTCTGCTGTCAGTTCTTTGCCCGATAATCTACCTGCTTCCTTTGCTCGTGATGAATTGAGTGACACGAGTCTGTTGTTTGGTTACATTACTCCGGAGCTTCTTTCTAATCATATTCGCCATGTTCAGACTGATACTGAAGGTATTGATGTGCTTCCTATGAGTTTCTTGATAAAAGCTATGACTGCGATATTTCCATATCTTCTTGACATTTTTTACTGTTCATTTCAATCATCAGTATTTCCATCACTGTGGAAAAAAGCTCTTCTTTTATCCTTGAATAAAGTAAACGCAACATCAAACCCACCTCATTATAGGCTCATGTCAATCCTTTGTGCATCTTCTAAAATTCTTGAGCGCATTGCACATGAACAAGTAACTGCTTTTCTTAATGAAATTAAGTGGTTGGACCAATATCAAACGGGTTTCACACGTGGTTACAGTACCCAGACAGCACTCTTAAATGTTACGGATGAGATACGTCTTGACACGACTAAGGGTATGGTTAGTATTGTAGTCCTTTTTGACTTCAGTCCAGCATTTGATAGGTTAACTCTTCTCTTTTGCTGGCTAAGCATCGTGAAGCAAACGTTTCGAATAATGCCATTGCAGGGTTTGGCTCTTATTTGTCTAATCGTCAGCAATGTGCATTGGACGCGATGGCCAACAATCGGAGTAGTTCCCTCTCACTTCCGGAGTGCCGCAAGGGTCAGTTCTAGGCCCTTTACTTTTCTCAATCTACTTCAACGATCTTTCATCAGTGTTAAAATTTACGCGTCATAATATCTTTGCTGATGATATACAAATAATGCTGAATTGTATACCAAATGACCTTGAAGATGGCATTAGCTTGAACAACAACGATATCGATCGGTTTGTAAATTCGACACTAGCAAACAACCTTACAATAAATGTCACTGAAACAAAAGCTATAATTGTCGGAACAGCGGCTGGGGAACAAAGTTCCGAAAATCAAAACCCCTAAAGGCTAAAATTTCGATATTGCGTGAGTCTAAGGTAATTTAATTTGCTTTCTTTTTGCCAAATTTTCAAGACAAAGTGAAGAAAATCACGCTGGAGCCGCGAGAGCGGTCAGAGAGATTGATCTACATTCCATCCCGAAACTGACTGTCAGGGGTCAAGAAATATGTTGGTCAAATAATGTAACAAATCTGGGAGTGATTATTGAGAGTAGTTTATCGTGGCGAGGTCAGGTATCCGAAATGTCACGTAAGGTCTACGGTACGCTCAGGCAGCTCAGGCAAAATTCCATGGCTTTATCGAGGCCGCTCAAGATCCAATTATGTCAGACACTCATAATACCGCACCTCGATTATTGTGCAGCTGTTTATAATGACCTCGATTCCGTCATAAGTTTGAGAGTTGAAAGAATGTATAATGATTGTATCAGATTTATTTTCGGTCTCAGAAGATACGATCACATTAGTCCCTACAGACATCAGCTGGGCTTGCTGACAAGCGCCAGCCGTAGGCTTTATATAATTGGATCACCAAATACTGGCTACCAACAAATCTGATTATTTGTATTATTAATATATATGGAGAGAGACGCGCACACCGATAACGTTGAGACCCGGTCATAATGTACTTCGTATTCCGTTATCTCGAAAAACCTACTCGAAATCTTTTATAATTACTTCATTTTAGGTAGGATTATGGAACGTCCTACCTAGCTCTATATGGTGTAGCATATCGAATGAAGTCTTCAAAAATAAGTAGTACACTTTTTTTATTAAACGCTTATAAGGATAAGCGTCAGATCCTGCCGAAAATTGAATGACTTTGTTACATTTACGGGATTTTATTATTATTTTTTTTTATTAGTGTTAATTTGTTGCGGCCTATATATCTGCTTATTTTATTAATTCTACGTATAATATTGTGCGTCGACAGCGGTATTAGTATTTGTTTTGAATTTCTTTTTATTCGCTTCTTTGTATTTTGAATTCTATGTATTTTGTATGGTTGGCTAAGTGGTATTTGTCTCGCGTAAAAATAAATGATTTACTACTACTACTACTACTGCTACTAAAAAAGACAAACGTGTTATTAATACTTGAACGTTGAGAATGTGGGGGTAGTTTTAAATTTTTTTCTTCTGCATGATTTCAAAGTGAAAATATCTTTTAGGAGGGGGTCAGGGTCGCTGTTTGCGATCTCATTGACAAAAATAGAAAATTCATGATTGCGACTACAATTAATGTCTTAATCAGAACTAATTGTTTCTTATTGAATAGGACAGAAATTACTGATATGGGGTATTCAGCTTAAATCTCACCGTGAGAAGGAAGACGAAAATGAGAATCTTATTTTATATTTTTTTATTTCTTTGCTATTTCTTTTTTGTACTTTTGTATATTTTATCATTTTTATTAGTGGTTCAGTTTAGGGATAAAAAATGTATGGCGGAATTGGCTCTAAACAATAGAGTGAAAAAATTCAGATTATATAAAATTTCACTTCACTGATGAACGGCCAAGAAACAATACTTCAAATCTAATATTTCGAAATTTGCAATAATTGTATTGGCATATTTGTATGTATTCAGCGACCCCGAAAACACCCATAAATATATTTTCGGTCTTATTCGATAAGACATTATGATTTTTACTTCAGACATATGTCATATTCGATCCGCTAGTTCGAATTTAGTATTTTGGACATCCATATAGTTTTCAATGACCCCGAAAACCTCCACATTAGTGCTCTATGTCTTATTACTATACGATACGAAATAATGATTTCCATATTGGATCCGACATATAGAATTTGATAATTTTGGCAAAGAGATCGTATACAACATCGGCCTATTTGGCTTTACAAACGTTACGCATTATTGCTAATTTAGTCATTATTATTAGTAATATTTAGAATATACTCCGTGGTAAATTTTGTAGTGCAAGATTTTAAAATGGTTCTGTGTAGAAAAATGGTGATGTCTGATTCTTCGTACCACTCATTGATATCTAATGAATACTAAAGTTTCGTTATTTTATAATTAGTTTATTATGGTTAGAAATAAGAGTGTATTTTTATACTGTTACAGTACCTAGTCAATTTCGAAGCAGAAAGTCCTTCCATCTATGATTATGTTGATCATCTATAAAAACAGTTGTTTTTTCTTTCTTTCAAGGAACCTGCCATAAATACTACAAGTATTACTTCTATGCATTTTTGAGCCCACATATTTCAATGTTCCAATAATTAGATTTAATCTCGAAATGTACCTACATGTATGTTTTTCATTAATTAGAAACCCTGCATTGTTATGCACTTGCACAGGGTGTATTACATTAATAGCGTTATGTACACGCATGCTAGTAATACGATAATCTGATACTTGAACGACACGACATAAAATGCGCTTGCGCATCTGCAACTAGCGAACTTGCGAATAGTTGGCCGTGAAAATTCATAGATTCGAGCACGCACTTATAATGATAATCCAGCATTGGACAAAATGTTGCCTTGCATCCAGTTACTGTCAGATATCTTAAACTAGTTGATATCGCTATGGGGAGATCACGAAAGGAAAAATTTTCAAGTTTTGAAGAATGGGAATGTTCGATTTTTGAAGAAAAATTTGAAAGTTGTAAGTACTTTTATTGTAATTATTGGCTCTATAGTGTTCAAAATATCTGTTATTTTTAAAATACGTTGTTTTTATTACTCGTTGAGAGTTAGAAAATAGATCGTTCATGAAAATTGAAAACAAAAATTGTGCTCAGTAAGACAAATATTAAAAATTGTTATTACTGTGTATAGAAAAAATAAAGTATATTTTTATCAAAAATTGTTCTAATTTTATGTATTTAAGAAGTTTCAAAAATATACAATCAATACGTTCAACCAAAAGCGGTTATATATCATTATTATTACTACCAATATTTTGAACCATTTTAAAATAGTTTGATAGCATCGAAAAACTACTTGCTTAAGTCTTGAATAATTTATGGTTTTCAAATCTGACAAGTATTTACTTCCTCGACAAAAATTGTTGACATTTCTACGTCTAATATGAACTACAGAAAATTCTATTAACAAAAATTCTCTAAGAATCATTTTATTGAGGATTTAACACTCATTTATTGAAATCCTCAATATTCATTAAAATGTATTAAAATCTTTCAACTATTTTATGTAACAATTTCATAAACTATTTCGAAAAAGGGTGCCATAAAAAATAAGTAATCTAAAAATGAGAATTTGTTATATTTTGATTTAGCAGTAAAATTTGTATGTTTGAAAAATTATGTTATTATGTGATGATGTGATATTACAAAAATGAAACTAAGGTTAAGAAATAGACTCTGAAACAAAAAATGTTTTTTTTACTTGGAAATATTGCATTATTACTTATATTAATACTATTGTTAAATTAAAAGATATTTAGATCCAAGGCGGGGCTAAATATCGACTCGCCCGAATTTAAAAAAAACTGTATTTTTATTGACCTTTTGGTACGCTTTAATGAAGCATACTGTAATTGGGTGTCTCCAAATACAATTTTCTAGTATTTCTCCCGCTCTTTACGATAACACTAATTGTTTTTTAAAAAAAGAAGATCATAAATACTTTTAAAAACTACTTAAATGTAATACACTCCACTAAAAACTGCAAAAGAAATGGAAAAAAAACGAAATTCGAGTGGCTTTTTGAAAAAACTAGTGAGATTTCATAAAGAGAGGGAGAAAATATTCAAATATGATATTTTGAGCCATCCAAATAATAGGTATATACTAAAAATTAAAAAAAACACTATTTTTGGCCGAAATTCGAGTAGTACACTATTTTTTTGCAAAATCTAGTAGCGTTTTGTAAAGAGTGGAAGAAATTACTCAAAAATTATATTTTGAGCCAGTGAAATGTATTATACTGCATTTAAATACTGTAAAAAACTTACAAAAAATCTGTTTTAAAAAAAATGGTTATTATTTGTAAGCTAAAATTCATCTTCCAAGATTTTTTACAAGACTTTCTGATGTAAATAATCGTCGGAAGAAAATTATATCGAAAAAACAGTTAGATAGGATTTTGGGGTTTCTAATTTTGGATTCTGAATATTTCTGGGTTATATTTCTTATAGTCTAGGTCAAATAGGCGACTTGGGAGGGGCATTCTTATTCTGTTATAGCCATTGTACAGATTCTGTCATAATAAACCTATTCTATCCAAAAACTTGAAGACATACCTCAGAAATAATCCATAGTTTCTCAATAACATTGAATAACCGTTTAAATACGAGGAAAAGAAATACCCCATATAAAAATTACTTTTAATAAATCAAGACCTAAATATTTTAATTCTTTTCTAATTAATATTGCAGATAATGGAACAGGAAAATATTGCCCGCCAACATTTGATGGAATAATTTGTTGGCCCGACACAGCAGTTTTCGATACCTCGATGATCCCATGTCCAGGCTTCCGCAATGGATCCATAACTAGATCATGCTTCCAAAATGAGTTGGTTGGAGGAATTACCAACAGTTCACACTACTGGGGACCAGTAGAATTTATTAACTGCAGTGTACAATTACAAGCTCCTCGACTTGACCTTGATAAGATTCTACGTTTGTTGGATCAAATTCAGAACACAACAGTCGTGGTAATATAATAATTATACCTACTAAATGGTTACAGATTTTGGTTCTAAGTTTTCAAAATGCATGTACAAAATAAGGTATAATGATAATAATCGATTTTTATTATGCACGAACAGCATTGGGAACGTAGATTGCGGATTGCATCTACAATTGGATATGGAACGTCGTTGGTTACACTGGCAATTGCCATTGGAATATTTCTAAGTCACAAGTTAGTTACTTCATTGATTTTATTAACAATTGGGTATTAACTAATTTTATTTAATCGCATAGATTTAAAAAAATAATAAAACAGTTCGAAGTTAAAGGAAAATGCTAAAGGAAAATAGAAGAAAAACCTCTAATATAAACAATCTCTAAACCAGTATTATCTAAGTGTAATCACTTTAAATTACTTTATGTTTCTGAAAATTGATAATTTCTGTCTATAACAGACGGCTGCGAAATGTGCGAACGATAATGCACATACACCTCTTCTTTTCTATTTTAATGAAAGCTGTCATGTGGATCGTTCAAGACACCGTATTTCACTCCACAAGAGTTTTACTTACGCTAATAAGTTTCGAAGTTTTCATTAATCGCAGTGGGAACCTTGAAATTTATATGGAAAAGGTACGTTTACAAAAAATATATTATCTCTGCTAACATTACTCGTACCATTACATGAATTTATTTTGTATGCAGAAATGGATGTGTTCGACTCTTATGATATTAATTCGATATTTCGAAATAGCAAGTTTCTGTTGGCTTTTGATGGAAGGGTGGTATCTGCATCAACTAATTTCTCGTGCACCACACAACGAAAATATTTCTCTCAAGTTGCACATTGTCCTTGGATGGGGTAAGTTGATGCTAATATGTTTAAGACGTATCGGCTTAAGCATGTCATTATTATATTAGTATTATTTTACACGTTGATTTTATGATTGCAGGTTTACCAATAATTGTCATCATTCCTTGGATTATAGTTCATTTGATATCACCACCGCCATTAGAAGTGTGTTTAATAGACGATAACGACACTACTTACTATGCTATAGCAGTGCCTATTTTTATTACAGTTATGGTAAGACATTAAGCTTTAACAAACAATATCAAATTCAAGTACTCGGGGACTTCATTGTCTATTATTTTTATACTCTTGAAAACTTTATAAAATTTCCCTAAGGAAAAGAGGTTAGGTCACTTCAATAATAGATCTGGTTCCTTGAATTAAAGTTTTATATGCTAAATTGATTTAACTGAACTCTACTCAGAAATTTTCTGAATTTAAACATTTGTATTTCAAAATGGTGGATACAATAAGATAGGTAAAATTCTCAAAATATAATGTAAAGTAGACGAAAGTCGAAGATTTCAGAATTTCGGAGTCGTTAATTATAAATCTGAACAAAAATGTTAAAATTCAAAATGACGAATCCAATATGGCAGAGAAACATACCAAATATAACTTTAATTCGATAGAATTTCACAAGAGGTTTGCGAAGTAATTTATTACTAACGTGGAATAAAAATATCGTATGTATAAAAGGAAAGTAAAATAAAAAACAAAAATTTTGGTACAGAAAGTGAAAAGTTCTACAGATTTTCGGGATGCAGACATGCATATGTTCATGATACAAAGTGTAATGAAGTTATGCAGAAATTGATGGTTCGGAACCAAGAAATAAATCGACTTACATCACCGTTTAAATGCATAAAATGCGTAAACTACCTTTCCTACAGAAATATTTTAGTGCAAATATTCTTGTCATAATAGAAGATAATAATAAATTTCCCTTTCTCAAATTTTTCCTACTATAAATACTATACTAGAATAAGTAGATTTGCACCGACGTTTATGATTATTGCATTTGTTTTACGGTAATAGCAATATAGTTTATGGCAACGTCCATATTTTTGATAGCTAAAAGTAACTAAAGAGGACCAAAACAATCCAATTATTTATCATTTATCTCAGTTTACATTTATAATCAGCGAGTCCAAAAACCCTTTAGTGAACATTTTGAAGAAAATATCTTAATATTTTAGAAGTGATGTCCAGCAGATTGGATCCGCCTAAAGACATAAATTTGGATTTATGGAGCAATTTAGAAACTTTAATCGATTGGCTAATAAACAAACAATATACAAAATCGGACCTTTGAGTGCCATTTACAAATCGCCATTTTGAGATTTTTAAAAGTGGAAGATATTTTGCATTTCCGTGAACGCTGCGTTGATGTTTGAGGTTGTATAGCATTTTTAGGAAAAATCAGCTCTATCTATTTTGAAATAAATTTTGGGCTTATTCTTTTGGCAGAGTCTGAAAAAAGCGGACTTTCTCCTGTAAGAAACATTATGTACAAATTTCCTTTCTTGGCCATAATATTATCCAAGAAAGCGCTGACGATTGAGATCATAAAGTGTCCGTCTTGTTCTTAAAGGGTTAATGGAATTGCAGTTATCATTTATAGAACTGCACTTTTTCACAACGTGTCGAAACGCAGAACAATACGCAATATTTACAAAAAAAAATCGGATTTTTATTTCACCATCCTTCCGAAATAAATGGCCGACAATGACCAACGAAGAAAGTTAAATTCAACATTCAATTCACTTTTATTAAATTACTCTTTATAAAACATTCAACTACGAATTTTAAAAAAAAATCACCAGAATTAACTATAATATTTTAATAATTAAAATATGAGGGAAGAGGGGAGAACTGGAGAAAAT
The DNA here is from genome assembly GCA_030407085.1 of Trichopria drosophilae. Taxonomy (NCBI): domain Eukaryota; kingdom Metazoa; phylum Arthropoda; class Insecta; order Hymenoptera; family Diapriidae; genus Trichopria; species Trichopria drosophilae. The sequence continues at coordinate 107,910,008 of CM059586.1, forward strand.
TGTTCTTGGAAAAAAGGAGATTTACTCGAAACATATTAATATTTTTTATTACAAAATAAGTATTGGAATTAATTCATATCAATAAGATCATTTTTTCATTTGCTCAATTATCTATCTCGTCCATATAAGTTAATATGATAATTATTTCAATAAACAAAATTATCAGCAACGCATACACTATTCAAGACAGATATTCTTTTTACAATTGCATAATAATCATATTTTTATGTCACTTATATTTAATACGTATACAACAGAAATTTTTTAACAAAAAATGATTTTCTATTTCTAAATGTAAATAAAGCCGATATAAGCTGCAAAAGTTTCTTACAATTTTTCAATACAGATTTCAACATTTTCAGTATGTTAGCAGATGCATTAATTTCTTGTTGAATGGGACTTTTGTGGTGGTTCGTAATTAATTGCAGCCGGTCGCTTCCAACGTTCTCACGGATGGAACACTGAAACTCATCTAATAAAACAATAATCAATACAAACTTTTACAGCTAGAGAAAAATAATAACAATTATAGTAAATGATATCCACACGAGTATATTTTTCCAAAGGTTTTTGACAGGCTGGTTAGGATATCTTAAAATCTTGACTCGCTAAAGCAATTCTGGGACCAGATTTGGATTTAGCACGTCGAAAACCTTCGGAAAACCTCAGGTTTTTTAATGAATGCCGTTTAATCTGGTTTTTGCTAGATTACGAACACTTTTTTCCGATACCAATCTTACTAAAATTGGCAAAAAATGGTGTTTTTTGCACTTTTAGGTTAGGATACCTCAAATTCATGACGTCATACAACGATTCTGAGCAGGAATGTCGGTTTCATTTCGTTAGTTATTTTCGGTCCGTTAGACATTTAATAAATGTATCAATATTATATTTAAACCTTGACAAAACTTTCATAACTCGATGAAAAAAAATCGTATCGAAATGACTAAACATGCACATTAAAGTTGATGATTAGTACTTTAATATGCGTTTTGTCACATTGCGAATAAAATTTTTGTTCCGCGACGAAAACTTACTGCAAATGGTAAAAGTGGTTTTGCATTTTTAGGTTAGGATATCTCAAAAACTTGACGTGATAGAACAATTCTGGGTCCAGATTTTGATTCAGCGCAAGAAATCCTTCGAAAAATTATAGACCGGTTACTGGTTATAAATTTTGTTGGCCTGTGTTAGGTTCTTAATAATTTTATGTTTATCATTTTGAGATTGTATACACCGAAATAAAATGATTTGTAATATTTTTGAGGATTTGTAAGGTTGATTATGTACAATTTCTCAAGCACAATCTTTGTGCAATGTTTATTATGACGTGTCAGTAAGTAGTACTGGAATATTTGAACCACAAAATTCAAATTAGAAAAGATATAATAACACTCGCAAAGATGTTTGCTGCAGTTATTATTGTATAGAAAAATGCCTTAAATTTGACAGCCGATAAAACAAACATTTGGAAGCACATTTCGCTGAGTGAATTTAACATATAATTAGTAATATTTACTCTACTTTTACAGTCATTTTCAGAAAATGTTAGTATATAATAGTTTCCATGAACATAGTATCAAAGAAAATAACATGTACCATCGTCTATTATTAAGTATCATATTTTCTCTCTGTTTATGGGATAGTGAATATGCAAAAATATATCTAACTTAAATATAATTTATTATCACTAATGCTTTTTATTTCTGTTTCAGTTGAACTTTGGAATTTTTATTAACATTACTCGTGTTCTTTTTGTCAAAATGAAATTTTCTCACACCTTACGACGAAAGGAAGTCCAGTACAAAAAATGGGTAAAATCTTCTCTTACTCTGATACCTCTATTTGGGGCGTACAATATCCTTTTAGGAGTTTATCCTTTTGTGGCAACTGACTCAAAAGACCTCTTTTTAGAAGTCATCAACATTTTATCCTCAATTCAGGTAAGGTTAACACCGTTTAACATTTTCAAAGATTTTTCAAGAAACTTTTTTTTATAGGGTATCTTCGTGTCGTTTCTTTTTTGCTTTTTAAATCAAGAAGTGCGGGTGGAATTGAAGAGGACGATCGGATCAAGGAAATTCAGTACTAGTTTTAGTTTGTTTGAATTAACAAGTGGAAAAAAACATCGAAATTCCAACAATGTTACGACTACTTCCGGCAACTCATCTTCATTTTTGTAAATATTAAATTTAGGCAAAGTAATTTTTATTATTAAGTTTTGATGTAAATACACGTGTTGATGTTACTTCAATAGCATTTTAGTACAATTGACGTGCATTTTTTATATATGTGTTAAAGTAAATGTAAAAACAATATTACAAATATTTAGTAAGTATCCTGATTTTGATTTATTATCCTGTAACATCGATCGTAGAGCTTAAATATGAAAGAAGAAATCTAGTTTATCATTCGCAGATAACATATTCGCAGATGACGAAAATTTCTGCTTTAGAAAGATCAGGTAACATATGAGTTATTGATTTGTTTTCCAAACTTGAGCAGTGCTACCATCTAGCCTTTAATCACTAAAATAAATCCAAGTAAGTCCTCTCCATGGTGTAAGATAATTCTTATTACACCATGGTCCTCTCATAACATTGTATCAAAGACATTCTAGTTAATTTATGATATTTATTATGGAGACAAAGAATGAAAAATAAGTTTTTCAATCAAAAGTTTTACCGTTGAAATTGTTAAATTTGACAGTAGTGCAGTACAGTTCAGTACGATATGTCTGAAACTTATTACGAATAATTGTATAAAAAAAATATAAATGAAAGCTTTAAAAATAAGTCTTTACAGTATAATTTTAATTTATTTTGAGAAAAAGTCAGTGATATGATATGAAGTGGAAAGTTAGTAGTTTTACAACACAATTTTCCCACCAAGCAAACCAAAACGCAACTAACGAACAAAAAAGAATGTAATCGAATTCATTATTGTTAAATTCCATATCTTGACATATTTCCCTACATTTTTATGCGACGTAATCCAATATGCCGATAACTAATAAAAACAACGTAAAATGTATCGATTTACGCTTATAAAATTTGAAATCATGAACGAATCATGTAAAATATCATTGACATTTAATAATTACAATATAAGTGAATGCAAACATTGCATGTCTTGAACATAACTTTTTTCCCTCCCTTCATAGGGACTCATCAATCGAAAGGATTGGAATTGTATACAGAGCCATTCGAATAGATTCAATTCAATTCGTAATTGGTCCAAGTTGAGCAATTTTGGAGCCAAATATAGTTTTATGAAACACTGAACTCCGCTGGATCCAGAAAATAAAATTCATATTAACCCCTTCGCTGTGTAGCTATTAGGATATCAAAAAGTGGTCCAGAAATGTGTAAGACCTGCCAATAAATGAATTTTTATGATACTTTGTGTTTAAGGGTTTTCGGGGTCGCTGATTACGAATCTGAATTTCGATTTCCAAAATTCAAGATAGCGGATCCAATATAGCGGATAATTTTTTAAAAATGTTCAAAATCGCTAGAAAATCGTTACTCGGGTTTTGGTTGGGGTCGCTGATTACGAATCTAAAGTTAGATTTCCAAAATTCGAGATGGCAGATTCAATATGATGGATGATATTTTCAATCCTTTTTAAAGAATTCTGGGACTTTTTAGTGGATTCTAATAGAATTCAGAGGGTTTTGTTTTAGATTCGTAATTGGCGACCTCGAGTAACGAGTATCAAGCGAATTTGAAGATTTCTAAAAAATTGGGCCGCCATATTGGATTCGAAATTTGCAATTTTGTCAATCTGACTTCAAATTCGTAATCAGCGACCCCTAAAACCCCCGAGTAACGACTTTCAAGCAAATGTGGAAATTTAAAAAAAAATTGGTCCACCATATTGGTTCTACCATTTTGAATGTTGGAAATCTGACTTCAGATTTGTAATCCACAACCCCAAAAACCCTTCAGTGGTCAATGTACCAAAGATACGTTAATCCATTCTCCTAAACGGTCCATGACTTGCATACATGTCATACACAGCGAAGGGGTTAATCCGGAAGAATCTTCTCGAATTTACGAATAATATCGATGAAAATGAATTCCAATGATGAATGACTCGGAAAAAAAAGTGCGTTCAAAGCGAATTTCGAGCGAATAACATGGAATCTAACCATAATAACGTCGATAATAAAAGAAAACGGAATTCTTCGCAAACGCAAACAGGCGAATTAAAAACAGTCTGTGAAGTGTGAATCCATAGGAGTTCACAAATAGTAGTCGAAAATGTAATAGTGCAGAATCTAGATTCAAAAGAAAACATTTTTTTTTCTCCGACTACCAAAACAAAAAATGTCTATGTAGTTCGCAGAGAAATATATGAAATTTGGCATTTATGCACTTCTGATCTAAAATAACTAAACTTTTCGAGAAACACGCCTTAGTACATTTGTCTACACTACATCTACCATATGCATACTGCAAAATTAGTGTGTCCCTTTTATTTTAAAAGATAATATTACAAGTTTGAGAGAATTCCAAATATACGTCTGTAGAAAATTTGCGAATTAAAAATTTGTCAAATACACTATATTTTATTGTTAATTTTTATTGTTAATAAGAGGTGTTATTTAGCCTTCATTTCAGCACAAATCTGTTCTCCTGGAGTAGCCAACAAAAGTAAGAATTGAAATGTTGTAAATGAATTTGAAAAACTATTGTGTCATCAAACAAAATGTAAGAAACCTTATGCATTAAGTTTTTTACTTTGTATCTTTTACTAATTAATTAGTCCCACGATCGATTTTTTTATTAACTATCTTTTAAGATAGATGTATTTTTCATAATAACATTACTTTTTGCTTAACACTAACGAGGTATAATTTTTCCTTAGACTGACCAAGTAAATTCCTACTATTTTGCATCTGAAGTTGTGACAGCAATTTCCGGTTCCTCTACCCCAACAAATCGTTTACTCAAATTACATACGAAATCAAAATAAGGATACAATTGAAATACACAACATGTATACAATACTTTCAAAGAGGGTGTCTTATAATAATCGAAATTACTTTAATTCCTGTTTTTCTTTCAATTTTCAAAACTAACTTTCGGCATTTGATGCTTGATTTACACTGGCGCTAATATGTACACACGTACATTAGGGGCGAGGTACGCCCATAGCGTCCCATGTAATTTTGCATTTTAAAGTCTCAGGAGGATGAAAACAGGGTGATTCGTCGGTACTCTAAGTAATGAAGTGTGAACTATCTCATGACATTTTCGCCACCAGCACATTAATCGGTGTGGTAAAGGCGTTACGTGAGATGCAATGTAGTAATCATGCGTAACAATGTCTTCTTAGTGGTTTTTGGCGACTGCACGTGTCGACACGCGTTTACGCATTTCATGTGTTTTGTCGCCCCTTCCAACCCCTTTACACAACCTAACATTACAGATCACCTATATGGTTGATGGTTTTAGTATAATTTCATTGACTAGAAGAAAGAGTAAAAACTATGGAATAATAAAGGTGCTGAATAAAAACTAGAATAGTGAAAAATTAGTCAGTTTCGACAATAAATAACAGTAAAGAAAACGCCTTGGAATAGTTCGACCTTATTCTATTGATGATTCTGAAATTTGGTCTGCAAAAATACCACTTGGACTAATTTTACCATAAAATATCTTCTAACAATCATTTACTGAGAGAAAAAATAGTCAAATTTAATACCTACTAGACGGGATAACTATGTGCGTAGTTAAATCAACTATTCTCTACACTTTCAGGTTATGCTAAGCTCTCAATATTATCAAACAACGGCCGTTTCTACTATAAGAATCCTAATAAACGAGATTATGCGCAAAATTTTCAGTGATTTTCTACTTAGATTCGATTTGTTTCGGCTTTCGAATGAAATTTAGCTAATTTTAATACCATATTAAACGTTTTCAAATGCATATCTCCGAAATGTTATTGGATTTTTCAAGTTTGAGGTTATGTTGAATGCATGCATGAAAAATCAACTAATTGAGTGAATTCTCATTTATTTTACGCATGCTCTATCAAAGGAACGTATTCCTTCGAATGAAAATAGTACTTTTTGGTCCTAGGCCGTAACGTTCAATTTTACGCACAATCTCCACATCAATGTCTCAAAATTTTACGGCCGAGGAGCGGCCACTATATTTAAACACTAATTTTTGTAATTGTGTGCATAAAGTTAGTGCGTAAAAGTACTTTTGATGCCTAGTTTTCGTGCGTAAAGTTCACTTTTACGCACTCCCGACGACAAAAGTGACGTAAAGTGAACGGTCGTGCGTAAAGTTGTACGTGCGTAAAAGTACACTTTGCACCCTTGTTAGGTAATATACTATTTTGATACACTGTTCACAAAAGTAGACACTGATGTCTTACCGACTGTTTTTAGTCCGTAAAACGCTGAGATCAGTTCGTGAAATCACACTTTACGGACTAAAAGGAGTCCATAAAGTGTCTACATTACGGATACGTATATCAAAAATGAATATTTTGTCTTCAATATATCACAAAGAATCGAATCCAACATATAACATCCGACAAACTCAAAAGATGGAAAACGTTTGAAGAGCATTAGACATAGGAAAACATTTAAGAACGTTTAATTTCGTATTAAAATTTGTTGGATTTCTTTCGAAAGTGGAAATAAGTGGAATGCCAGCTGAAAATTATTAAACATTTTGCACACGATCTCGGTTATTGGGATAAATATTCTTGTCGTCATTTCGACTACAGGATTAACTATCCGTTTGGAGTAGATTTTACTATTTTCTTCTCTCAATATATGTCACGAAATTTAAGTGTTTAACTGCAGTTATGACCGTGGTCACCGGTTAAAAACAAAGCAAATCATGGTGAAATTTCGCTTCTAAGATCAGATTAGGTTATGTTAGATTACACAGTTCTTGATGTCTTGCTTTGTCGTTATTATCCTTAAAACAGTAAGCAAAAATGAATCAAAAGGCTGTTTTAATTTTCGGACAACTTAATTCGATCTGCTTTGAATCGCATAAAAAATGCCATAGGAACAACCAGAAGTTAAAAATTAAATGTGTTTTATTTAATAAAGACAGAAAATATCTTAAATTTTAAGACACTTTGTTTTTAAGACGTCTAAATCAGAACACACTGAGAGAAATGTTGGTTTACAGCTAATGTAATACATAGTTTCATAGATAATAGAAGCTAATCGAATTTAAATTTTCATCTTAAGGTAAGGTACTTTATGCTTAAGCGACCGTAATCTGAGATTCGGTTAAAATTGTTATGTTAATAGTTATAAGAATTAACAATATAAGAATTTAAAATATTAAATTTTTGGGATCATTACGTGACATATTTACGCTCTTGCAGTTTTGCCGAAACAAACATAAACCAACATTCACACGCGCAGTCATTTGATTTTCTTCGAATTTTTCGACATATTGTCAAATGTAATGAATTTTTCGACATATCAAACGACAAAATTTAATGTAAAATTTATTAACACTTGTAAGTATCTTCATTTAAGACAAGTATTAAACACCCATTTTTGCAGTGTTCTGGAAAATATGCTAGTTCCAGTAATATCGAAATACTAATTCATTAAATTAGGGAACATTGAATAAGTAGAGTTTTGGGGATATTTAAAAAGGAATGAATTTCACAAGTACATTATACTGTTTAACATTGAGCAATAGGAGATAACTGTTTAGAAAAAGTACTGAAAATGATTATTTTACTAGTGGAAACTGTTGAAAACTCTTCTAAATTCTTGTTTCACTTTGTATGCTTCGTTTTATTAATTTTGTTTCAAAATATTAAGGCTATTAAACCTAACACAACTATGGTCGGTTTGAATGTATTCTGTTGAAATCGTGAGTAATTGTTTGCCGATAGGTTAGTACCTACTGGAAACCTTTGATATTTGGTTTACAAGAGAATGCCTACAGCAGAAAAAAACAAATATGCAAACCTTTATAATGTGTATGAAAAGAAAAAACTTTCTGAACGTTTCATAAACAAATTAAAGGGTGTTCGTGCAAGGAAAGTTAGTAAAAATCGTATAGTGAACAAGTATAGTGAAATTTGGGTAGCACGTTATAAATCCTAAGTAGAAATAGACAATGTAAAAATATTTTGTTTAACAACATAAATAGTCAACTTGACTATTTTATCGAGGTCTACAATGGCATACAAAAGTCGAAAAGAAAAGCGTTATGAGCTCTTTTTCAAAAATCTTGTCGTTGCCATAAGTTAGTAGTGATAAAGAACAGTAAGTTGTCATTTTATTGCTACTATTTCCAGTTTGGCATGCTTCAACCAAAAGGCAGAGTTCAAATAATTACTGCAATTCCTTAAATCAACTGTTTTAATTAATTAAATGGTTATAGCTCTGTCTCGTTTTAACCAATTAAAATATTAATCGTGACTATTTCAAATAATTGAAATAAGAACAAAAATAGTAAACGTAAGGAACATTTTTTGTGCAAAATTTTATGTTTATTTCATATTTATTTATAATATTTTGGTAAATATTTTCAGAAATATTTCTGAAAGTAATCCACGAAAATAAAATTTTTAACAGCCTCTTACAATATGCCGGAATTAATATGAACGACGGATAAATATTATTATCATTTCTTAACCTGAAGGCAAACATGCATTAAAATAGTTTATTAGTTATGTGTTTTAGCTCCTGTAAAACTTCTGAGTTTTGCCAACAATGTTTGTTGTCATTTTTTGTGTGAACCAAAAAAAAATTTGTTAACAAATGATTGGCATCACGCTATTTTACGCCTTAAAACCCTTTAAAAACGGTTCAAGGTTGGTCGTTGTGCCATCAATAGGCTCATGTGTATGACACAATTTTTTCTAGTAAAATGGACGTTAAGAATATGCTTTTTTTTAATAATATTTATGCTTAACAACGTTACACTAATAAAGGGATAACAACCAGATAAAAACTGCATCAAAACTATCCAGGAAACTTTTAGGTTATCTTAAATAACACATGTAGATAGTATTACCTAAATTATGGGATAGAAACTGGACAAAAACTGATTAGGTGATCGTGTTAAATATTTGGAGTAATTCTATAAACACTACGAAAGAAATTGTTAGATTTTACAAGGAAAATTGGCCACATTTATTATCCACAAACTGCATAGTACATAAACTTATTAGTCAAAACTGTCCAATATTTATTTCTATCGGAGATACCATGTTTATACAAAATTGCCTGGCAACAATTACAGGAACAATTTATTACTAATTAATACGCAATACATGTAGTCGATTATTAAGCCATTATTTCCTGGTAGAAATTGCCCCTATACATTCTAGCCAGTTCTTGGCTAATAAATTTGCATAGAAGACAGTGGGACAGACTTGGCCAGATACCCAGTCGAAAAGTAACAATTTTATGGATATTTTTTAGATAGATTTTTTACATAAGTCTTGTACAGTTTCTACCCAGTTTCTAAGTAGGTATGATTCAGAATATTTAAAACACATAACCTCGTCAGTGTTTATCCAGTTTTGAGGCAAATATTTTGCTAGAATCTGGAAAGGAATATGGTTTTTTAAATAATCTAGATATTTGTTCCTACATGTTTTATACATCGTCTGTACAGTTTTTAGCTATTTTCTAACTAGTATTTTATACATTTCACGGCTATTTTTCAGCACGTTTATAATTCAATACTATATCCTATATTCGCAATAATTGTTATATTGGTATGGTTGATCATGGTATTCATCATGGTATTAATAAGATGCATAAGATAAAGACAAAAATTTAACGAACCTTCCAAATTCGCTTACAAGACTCTTCGTCGTAGCTTTTATTACATAACATTTTTTATAAAATTAATCCATTTTCTGGGCTCCATTAGATATAGCACGCAGTCCAGAAAAAATGGCCAGAAACTGGTCGCATTTTCTACTAGGGTATATGTACTACCAACGTTACCTCTCCAAGGAAAATGCATCATATTTATAAGAGAAGTAGAAATAGGTACTTTAAACAAGGGTTATGAACATAAGTATGCTATTGAGTCAGGTTTGGATGGTTAGTTATTAATATTTATGTGTTCATGTTATTGATGATCTATGATTCTTTTATAATATTTTTTAACTTTTTATATAGGACTATAAATACGAGTAGGAATAGGAAATGATAGGTTTTTATTTGACTAGTTAGCCCCGAATCTTATTTTAAGATTCTACTATACGAATTATCTCTCAAACAGCAGAACGGAAACATAAGCTCGTCACTGTTTTTATATTTCATCACACTTTCATTATAGTATTTGTAACTCTATTATAACATTCTTAAAAGCAACCGACCCTTGCTTTTCGGCAATGTTGACATAAGAGTGATAATTTGATTCTACACAAATTAGGTAGGATATTTGCATATTACATATTTTAAATAACTTTTCTGAGCAGTTATTGGGCAGGTCTTTTAGACAAATATATGGACAGCTTCAATCCATTTATTTCTATCCCATATTTAAACAGTTTTGTAACAAAAAACTGATCTACTGATTTGTGGTTATAGTTATCTAGTTTGTGGACATTTCTGCTGTATACAGTTTAAACAACGTAACTTAAAAAATGGACAGTATAAAACTGGACTAAATTTTTACTAGAGTTACAGCTGCTGCAATACACGTACGCTGTAGCCTATTCTTAAACAAATTTTATTATGGTCTTATTTCTAGTGAATAAGTAAAATAAGTGGGAAATAATAATTTTTATGGTAGTTCATGACATTAATAATTATTATTATGTAACATACTTATGTGTCGGCTACTAACGCGCCGTTTTCCGACGCAATGGCGGCGATGGTCCTGGGCGTGTTGCTTCTGGTTGGATGCTGCAAAAACATTGGATACAGTCACTGAATTGCTCAGGGCGTGACTTAGTAAACCACTCCTACTAACTATTTTTCGGGGTTCCTCGCTATCTCGATAACAAGGTAAGATATCTTATCAGATTCGTTTTTGCTAGCCAGAATACAGGAAGAAAATGTGCGCATCATTTTCCTAGTACGGAGATACGTTATTAATTAGTCAATATTATCGTGATTAGTGCTCAACAATAACTATGTACTTTAATAGAATTTTAAGTATATTTGTTTAAATTGTGATAAGTGTCATTAACCATGAATCAGAACAACACATTTTCAAGTAAATCGCAGAACCTTGGGGTTCTTTAATCTTTGCAATATTTGGGTAAGTTGATTTTAAATCTTACTGTTGTAGCATTATTTTAAAACGTGTAATAGGTGCTCCTATTTTTATGGGAAATTGGTATCAAAGCAGAAAAACGCTGACGAAACATTGAATATGCAATTTCTTTCGTCTGCGTTAATATCTTTAAAACAATGTAAGATTTTAAGAAATTGCCAATATTATAATAGAGAAAAAATATTAAAGGCGGATATTAATAAATAGGGATTTTTTAATTCAAAGTTTAAGTAGGCAGTCAAATAATTATTTTAAAAAATCATATGTTTTGGCAAGAAGCTGATTTTATGTTCGCGCGTTCGGCATCTGTCATATTTAATACTAGAAAATAAACACCAGAGAGAATAAAAACATAAATTATTAGTATTTTAAAATAGTTACTATAATTTACAATTTTCAAGAAAAAAACGATTTTTAACTCGTACTTACTTATTTTTTTCACTTACATTTTTTACGTTTTATGTACTCGAAAAAATTAATATTTTATATTAACTATTTATTGTCTAAATTTGCCTACAACCATGAATAAAATATTGATTGCATTTTAATATCGTATGCTATTGTTTCATCGGTGATTACGCAATTTTCTTAAATATTTAATTCTGATAAGGGTATAGAGAAGAATTATTTATTTACTACCAGTAACTCAATTTCACAGTTTGTTGACACTTAAAATTTAGTATTTTCCATAATTTGTTTTTTTTTTTTACCTGAAATAAGCAGATCATATTTTCTGTCATGGGGTTGTCATACTTTGGCTGCGGCCAAAGTTGTTACTTTTTACATATCTATTTTTACTAATTCATACGATAGTGCGCCAATCAGACGTTTTAAACAATAAAAACAGTGGGGGAGGTTTAATTTCTCACATTTTTAAAGAAATTTTCCATATCAATTGAGTATTTATTGGATTGGTAACATTTTGTTTTTATTATTTCGAACGCATTTAGATGGCCTAAATAGAAGACAATAAATCATTCTGTCACCGTATTAATAATTACAAGACTTTCGATCGTGCCAAGTGCAAAATCCCACAGACCCAGAAAACATCCGTGATTTTACGACCTCTGGAATAGCCTTAGGACCCCATAAAATAGGCGGACATCTTGTACGCGATCGAAATCACGAAAAATATTCAAGAAACGCAGAGTTTAAAAATGAATAATGAAATCGAAGGAAGTTCTTGTTAGCGATTCGCGCGTCTATGCTTCAATAATTGATGGGATTGCGGCTTGCGTTATGTGGAAAGCCCTCGTTTTTTGGTTAATAATGCAACCCAACGACCATTCCATCGACCAGTTTTAGACGATACTTCTATTTTTTCATTCGAAACCGAACGACGAAAAATTTAACGCCCCCACGGGATTTTCTTCCTATCTGTGCGGCTTTGCCTTTAACTGGAATGACGGTTTTAACCCTCACGGGAAGCTTTATATGAATCAGATCAGACTTCGATGACCAAATTTTCATTCCTTTATAGCTATAAACTCACAAATATTTTCTAATGATGTATGAGTAGGTTTGATTTTTAGACCTAGAAGTGTCTTATTGACTCTGATGCTTCGATCAAAGTTTTTGTAATTCAATAGTTGTGTCCATAAATAAATAAACCAAGATCTGATAATTGGTATCAAATATTTGTCTTAGCTGCTGCAACTTTTGTTGTAAATTTCAGTTAATATTAAATTAAAATCATTGGGTAGAACAGAACAAATCGTTCTTCGGAACGATGTAGTTTTTTCTAGTAATTTTTGTCAGATTGACAGCAATTGACAATACTCAAAATTTCATATAGGAATAGAATCAAATTAGTTATTGCCCATATTCGGCGTAACTTTACAAACTCTGCAGTTTATTCATCGTAGACAAATTGAATTATACATATAAATTTTACAACTTGGAAATTTATATCTTTGAAAAAAGCACTGAGAAAAGAGATTGTTTTTGAGAAATAAATGTATTTTTATGCCGGTTTTAATGAATACTTCTTAATTAAAATCACTATATAAATAAAAGAAGAGAAGAGTATTCGTACACTCAAAATTTCTTAAAGTGAAAGTTCTGCCACTCTCTGCTAAAGGTGACTTTTTCACTATTTCTAAAGTGGACATTTCACTTTATTAGAGTGACATATTTTCATCCACTATTAGTAAAGTGAAATTTCCACTTTAAAAATAGTGAAAAAGTCACTTTTATCAAAAAGTGGCACAACTTTCACTTTAAGAAATTTGGAGTGTAACATTACCTTCTCTCTAAAAATAATTGTAATAATAACTTATTAATACCCATCTGTTGAGAATGAAGTTCGTATAGTTATAATTTCAAACTTATTAAGTAAAACCTTAGAAATGACAACATGCTGCAATAATTTTGAGTATTAGGTATATAATACTGGAGGGACAACTTACCGAAGACTCGATGACTTTTATTTATTTTAATGACTCTTATTTTTTATTCGCGTACGTGACCTCGAGTGTGATTGTATGAGTGTAACGAATTATTTATGGACGAGTTCAATTATTTGTAACGTTCAAATATGCAAATATAAATTTAATTGAATGACAAAAATAATGACCAATATATCATTTCAGCACCTAATGGTTCTAATCGGCAATTTTACTAATCATATTGACTTATTTTAATTTTCATGTTATGTACGATTGTAAAAAATAATAAATAATGACCGGAATCGTTACAAGCATTTTTCTATTTGGAGGGGTGCGGGTCAAAAAATCGACAAATCAAAAAGCCGACAGGTCAAAAAACTGACAGTCATAAAACAGAAGTCGAAAATCCGACAGTCAAAAAGCAGACACATTAAAAAGTAGACACATACACAAGCGCACATTTTTTTAAGTGTCGGTTTTTTTGAGTGTCGGCTTTTTAATTACTGTTTTTTTTTTACTGTATTTTTTTTTATCTGTCGGCTTTTCAACCCGCACTCATTTGGAACATTAACATCAAATCTGGTACACATGGACTCTTTCACAGTTTGTTTTCACGAATATCCTACTCAAAAGCCAAAAATTTGTGCATTTGTGCATTGAATAGTTTTGTTTACGTGGCCGTTGTCCTGAACTGTAGGTCGAGAATGGAGGGCAGTTTCCTAAATATTTACAAGACTAGACAGGTACACTGAAAGAAATAAGTCTTGAATTAAGAGTAATGGTTGGCTAATCTTAAGATATATAACACAAAGAAGCCTTGTTCGACTGAACAGTAGACTTCTTCAAAGGCCTTAAAAGTAGCTTACCATGCGACTAAAATGTAGAATCAAAAATTAGATATTGTTTTAAAGTTGAGCTTAAATTAAGGCGGTTGGCAATTTTAGATTTAAATTATTACTACGAAAAATGATTTCTGTTAGTAAGTATTTATTTAATAGAAAGAATCTTTTATCAATGTAATAAAGTAATATGCGTTCGATTACTAACCGAAAAATAAAAGTTAGGCTCTATCACCACATTAAATTTACTTGATTTCTTCACATCAGTGATTACGGAGAAAAACATCACCTCGAGAGAAATGCATTTAAAATGTCAATTTCAGTTCGTGTACTTACCGGATTCTTCTATTTTAACGAACATTTCGAATAAATTTTCTGTGTATGGAATTAAAATTTTATGGATATATTCTGTAATAATTCAGAATCCCACTTAAAATTTTTTTATAGATATCGATTAATTTATAAAACTGGAAGAATTTAAACGCAAAATGCAAAAAAAAATCGTTAAGTATACTCGATTATTCCGATTTTTATTTGCATTTAGCAGCTTATTTTGTTTAAAAAGACCATTTTTTTTTATTTTTCAATTCCCTTTCTGAAGTCTCACGAACAAGTCCTTAAAAAAGACACTTTTTCTTATTGTTAACATGTTTTTACCCGCTTTCAGTTATATTTCATAACTAATAAAATAAAATTGTGCGCTAATATTAAGTTTTTCAAAATAGATTTTTTTGTGAAATAAAAGAATTCTGTTGAATTAACTTAGACCATTTAAAAATTATAATATTTACAAAGAAAATAAAAATGAGTGAGATTTTTTTGAGGATACTAAGTAGATGTCCCTATGTAAATAAGCCTGATCGTATAGATGGGAGCACCACAAAAACCCGACAAATCACAAAACAGACACTTCAAAAACCCGACATTCCAAAATGTACATATTCTGAAAATGTAATTAATGATTGAATTCTTAATGTGCTTAATGAATAATCCGGGAGTCAAACTGAATGGACCTTGAAATGACCTTCGAGAGAGACTTCAAGTACGACGACCCCAGATAATTTTTTTTATGCAGTGAACGCACCAATCGGAAGTGTCTGGATTTTGAATGGTATTATTTTGAAATGTGTGGTTTTTGAAGTGTGTTTTGTTCGGTTTTTGAGGTATAGATTACCTTGCTCCGAATATTCAGTAAATTTAAGCTAGATTCAAAGAAACACTTTTTAAAGAAATTTGTTGACTCTATTTGCATTGATTTTAATGTATATGGGTCATTCCATGTAAAATTTACAATCCAAATTTTTTTTTTGACAAAAAAAAAATGAAATATACGTGTTTTTTATTTGAATATGATATTCAAAATTTTCGAGATATGATTTTTCAAAGTTTTTAAGAAAAGAAAAAAGTAACCTTTTGAAATGCCCATAACTCGAAAAGTATTCATTGTACAAAAAATGTTACAAGGAATGAAAGTTTCCTGTTGATTTATAATTTATGTAGAAACAGAAAAAAAAATTGTAATTGTTTTTTAATCCATAAGTTTGACAATTTTTATAAACAAATTAGATTATATCATATTTGGGTATGTTTTTTTTGTAATATTTTACACTGAAAATGCGTATTAAAGTCCGTAGAAGATACTGTAAAAATTTCAGAATGGACCGTTCATAATTTGTAAAAAAAAAAAAAATAAAAATCTTCTTATCCGTTAAATTGTTTCCTAAGTGAAAAAGTTTTCAAAATAATAATCTTCTTGGAAAAAAACGGATATAGTTGAACTTGGAGAATAGATACCAATAATTAACCGTTCATAAATAATTGTTTATAGTCAGCCGTGCGCGCTTTTAGCTCCGAGCGCCCTGTCTATACGCCCTTGAACCTGTTAAAGCTGGTTATTGTTTAGAGAGCGATTTTTCTTACATTTCTCATCCTTTCTTAGTGGATAAGTTAATAGTGATGGTTCATATAATTGAAATTAAATTGCGTGATGTCGACTCAAAACTATAAACAATTATTTATATCTCGACAAGTTATGAACGGTCCATTCTCAAATTTTTACAGTATCTTCTACGGACTTTAATACGCATTTTCAGTGTAAAATATTACAAAAAAAAAACATACCCAAATATGATATAATCTAATTTGTTTATAAAAATTGTCAAACTTATGGATTAAAAAACAATTACAATTTTTTTTTTCGGTTTCTACATAAATTATAAATCAATAGGAAACTTTCATTCCTTGTAACATTTTTTGTACAATGAATACTTTTCGAGTTATGGGCATTTCAAAAAGTTACTTTTTTCTTTTCTTAAAAACTTTGAAAAATCATATCTCGAAAATATTGAATATCATATTAAATAAAAAAACACGTATATTTTATTTTTTTGTCAAAAACAAGAAAAAAAATATTCCTTTGAAAAAAAAAAATTGGATTGTAAATTTTACATGGAATGACCCATATAAAACAGTGACATCAGACATAAATTTAATTCCTAATTTATGTATATTATATTAATTAGTATATAATTTATGTATAATATACATAAATTAGGAATTAAATTTATGGTTGGCTAAT
Source organism: Trichopria drosophilae (assembly GCA_030407085.1). Classification (NCBI taxonomy): domain Eukaryota; kingdom Metazoa; phylum Arthropoda; class Insecta; order Hymenoptera; family Diapriidae; genus Trichopria; species Trichopria drosophilae. The sequence goes on from CM059586.1 coordinate 107,927,064, forward strand.
GTTAAGATATATAATTAAAACTACTTTTTGGAACGGTCAGTCGATTTATAGAAAATTACCTTTTTAAGGGCCTTTTTGTACGAATTTCATGCTGTATTTTTTTGTTGGAAGCATTTTTTGTTGGAAGCATTTTTTGTGCAATGTGTATTTTTGATAATAACCGCAGACGTATTTTTTATGTTTTTTTTTTTGTTCGACCTCCCTACATTCTAGTATGAATCAATTCCAAAAACTAATCTGTTCTAAGTTAAAGGGTAGAGGGAGAACTTTAATAGTATATTATAAAACTAGTGCGTAAAAGTTCATTCTGCGAATGTGTAGGGTTGTGGCCCGAGCCGAAGGCGAGGTCGTAATCACATTCGCAGAATAAACATTTACGCACACGTTTCATACGATATTTTATGATATTATATGTCACTTGAGTGCGTAAAATGAGACTGAAAAATGTCAAAAGTGCGTAAATAGTATATTACTCAACAAGGGAGGTAAAATAAAACATGTAGTCTGAGGCGTTCTTTTTTACTTCCCGAGGGAAATATACGATTTTTCTTCACGACAGTCCCAGTGTGATGAAAATAGCATTTTTACGCATCGAATGGCATAAAATTGGTTTTAACGTTCGTGAGATACTGGGAGACTAAAAATATGGGACGTGCGTACATACAAGATCACGGACAAACCTTTTTCATTAGGGCATTAAACGTCGACATTTGATGAAAAACGATAGGTTAATTTTTGTTTACCAGACTCAGAGGTGACTAAATTCAATACTCCTTCCAGCCCTTTAATGTGGGTCCTAGTTAAAAAAAGACACATATTATAACATTTTCTTTTATAGAAAAAAAAAAAAAAATAAATTAAATTATTTATCAGAAAAGAGTTCCTATAAATACGTTATTAAATACATTATTGATTGAATCACGTTGTGTTCAAATATTTGCTATACTAATATTACGGCATTAAGAACCCTTTCCCGCACACATAATTCAGTTATTTCCGTAAATATAGAATTCTCATGAGATTCACAGTTCGAGTATTGACAATGTTTCAAAAATTCACTGAAATGCAGGGCAAAAGAATTGATACAATATATGATGTATTTGTAGAATGATCGAAAATAGTTGTTCGAAATATAATTGCTTGTTAATTTAAATTCTAAGGGCTATGCCTACCAAATCTAACGATCTTTTTAAAACTTTAAAACCTCACTTTTTTAAAAAAAAATAATAAAAAATAAACAATATACAAAAATTTTGAAACTTAAAACTGATTATAAACTTCGACTCGACCCGCTCGGGTCCCTTTTTCAAGAGTCTGTCTGAATGTAAACTAGTTTTTTGTTTCGTTATATTTAAAATATGCGAAGGAATTAATTCGTGATCTCTTATGCGGGTTAAGATACTTGTGAAGTTTCACTGATATCAAGTTCTTTTCCAAATTTGAAAATTTAAAATATATGTTTCTGCTGTAGGGTCTGTTCATCAAACTTGTAATATAGTTAATAACTCTTTTGCACCCAGAGTCCATAATTAATATAAATAGTGGTTTAAGAGGCTTGATTCTTGAATAAATATAAATTCTAAGGGACCAAATCTAACGATCTTTTTAAAACTTTAACAAAAAATTAGTTTACATTCAGACAAACTCTTGAAGAGGGACCCGAGCGGTCCGAAACGTCGAGTCGAAGTTTTTAGACTTTAAAATTTTTGTATATTTTGTATTTTTTATTATTTTTTTAATAAAGTGAGTTTTTAAAGTTTTAAAAAGATTATTAGATTTGGTAGGCAGAGCCCTTAAAATTTATATTTATTCAAGAATCAAGCCTATCTTAAACCACTATTTATGTTGCTTGTTAATCTATTTTTAAATAATTGAATACTTATATTGCTAATGCTTCCATAGACAAATAAAATATTTATTGTTATGATTTGTTTAAATGTAAAAAAATTAATTTTACCATTATAACATATTTAATACAGTTACGAAATAATTGTGTCGTATAAACTGTAATGTGATTTCATGGTTTCATTTCGAAAAAGGAAGTATTTTCTGATTTCCATTACTGACTCGAATTTATTTCAATAGAATTGACTTAAAAATGTTACTAATTTTCTTGATCTAATAATTCGAATAATATTATTTATTCTGAATGGAAAATATATTTTGTTCAATGCAATGCGTGTAAAATATCGATTTAAAAGGATTATATTTATTTTAAATAGCATACGATGGAAAGAGAAGGTCGTCTACCCATTACTGCCTGTTGCAATCTGAGTGTTCAATCCCGAAGGAGGTAATATAGAAATCTATATATTTATTTACTATTTTACGTAAAAAGAAAAACAATAAACTATTTTTGTAAAGGAGACTAATTATAAAATTGAGAAAACATAATTTTCTGAATATAAATATGATAAAATGATTTCGAAATACAGTAGAGTCCCGGTATATTTACCCACTCGGTTCCTCGGCTTCTGTCTCGTTATAGTTACCAAAAGAAGGGGAGTGTCGCTTCTCCCACTCCCCTCGGTCGCGTTATGTTCGTGACGTCACAATAGGCCCTTTATGGGGCCCTGAATCGAACTCGAATATCGAATCAAATTTTCTACTCGAATTCGCCAGATTAGATAATGTCATTTTGAAAGTCAATTGTCTACCTATAGGTTTTCAAGTTATGGTTTGAGGACGAAAACTTTGAACAAAGTTTCATCATCTGATCTTATTTTTTCTAAATTTTGAAAAACAGGGTGAAAAAGTACGATGAATACTGCATTGTAAATGATACAATCACATTTTTTGTATGTTCATTACTTTTCCAAAATGAGATAAAATAAGTGAAAAATATAACCCCATGTTCTACTGACGCAAAAGGAACAATTTTTCCCAGACAAAATTTCCCTACGGCACTATGCATACTCTTTTAGGCATTATTAAGGGTGGGCGAAGTTCTGACTTGTTAGGTTAGTTTCGAGACGTTGCCCTTTCTCCGCTTTCTCTATTTTAGTATACGAATTTGCATCTAAAATTATTACCACGATAAAAACCAGAATCAAATAGTCTGGTGCCAAATTGGCGCAGCCAAAACTTCCGGCGCCAAAACGGCGGGAATAATAGATCCCGGCGCCAAAACATCCTGTACCCAAAATGACAAATAATTTTAAAAACTTGCATAAATAAACAATTTTCAGTGTAAATATATTACAACAATTTTCTACAAATAATATGTTAGTTTATAACAGTCTTATATAAATTACATATTACAGTCTTGAAGTCATAACGTCTCCCTTTTTGATGCAAAGGGGAACAAAAATTTGTTATATTTTCTATCTGAAAATGCCGGCAATGGACTTTTTTAAATAACAACCGCCTTCTTATCAACAAAACCTTCAGTTTCAATTGCTTGTTAAGAATCAAAAATTTTGAATGACAAATGCGGTCATTAATCGGGATTGGAATGATTTAAATATTTTAAGAAAAATACAGTAATATTTTCTGCGAGTTTAAGAAAAATGTTTCCAATGTATTTTACTTTAGCAAACTACTTCGACAAGTGTTTTAAACATTCATGTCAAAATTATAAGTGAGGAGATCTCAGACTAGGGATATTATACATGGACAGTTACTTTAGTTTTCTTTGTTTAATGAATAAAAATTTGATATATCTTTCAAAATTGATATACAATAACGTATTAATACATTTCATGATAATTGCTAGATACTAAAGATTAGAATAAAACTTTTAATACAGTTAGCGGATAGATAAATATAAATTAAACTCAATATGCGCTTAGAAAGAACTTATATTTATCTGAAATAAAAATTTTTGGAAATTCCCGGAGAAAAAATTTCTTGTAAATTTTATCATTCCAACTGATGCTTTTGGGACAAACTTGTTCAACGGAGGAAATTTTCATTATTTATGGTAAAAATTACTACAGTTTTTGTAATTTTTATCTGAAAAATAAAAATTCCACTACCTTTAGTCATTTTTATAAGAAAAATAGTAATTTTTTACATATGTCCTAAAATAATCACCTGGAATGGTAACATTTCCAAAACAAAGTTATCCGTGTTTCATTAAGCGAAAATAAGTAATTATTTTATACAGAACTGACTATGCAATGTAAACAAAGTAATCTTGAGCATTTTACTAAATTTTATTTCAGAGAAAGAGATAACATGGCTAATGGTGGACATAGTTTGGTGAATGGCGTAAATTCATCTTCTGGAACGTTATCAAGGGAAGAACGTCGCCGACGGAGAAGAGCAACGCAAAAATACAGAACTGCACACGCAACAAGGTGATTTGTTGAATTCTTCTCAAGAACTTTTTTTTACATTCCATATTTTTGATGGAATTGAAACACTATTTCTTAAAGAATTTAATCTTCAACATTTTTGGACATTGATAAAATTTGAACTTCAAAAACTTTGATTCCATTAATTCCAAAAGTATTTAACTTCTTCTTGACCACTTTATTATTATATAATATATATATATTATAATTAAGTTAAATAAGATAAGAATTGTCTTCTTCTGCTTGAGGGTCTTATAACGAACAATAGGAAGCAGGAGGTTAGGTTCTGTTTTAAAAATGAAAAATCTCTTTATCTTATTGTGTTTCGACCTTCGATTAGTATCCTGAAGTAATATATGGTCAGAGAGATACTTGCACTACTAATACTTAATCGATATCAAATAAAAACAAAAATTTAGATTTGGTCAGAAATATTCTGAAAGAAAATGGATATCCAAAATATCTTGTTAATGTTAGTACTAACAGGGTTCTAAAGTACTTCGCCGATAACTTAAATTTAAAAAAAAAGGTAAATTAAAAATGTTTGTTTCAATTATTGAAAAATTGACCTCTGTGAGGGCAATTCTTCTTTCTATGTACGGACTTTGATAATGCCAAAAAAGTTGATTAAGAATTGAAATAAGTAAAGATCACCTACTCCCAACAGCTGTCGTTCGATTTATTAATTAATGTCTTTCGAATTCGCTAATTGACTATGTATTAGTGCATCAATAGTGAAAATGTTCCCTGGAACAAGTGCTTGTGAAAATTAATCGAGGAAAAAGTATCGAGCAAAACATGACCAAGGAAAAAATGTTACGATGAAAATATGCAAAGGACGAAAAAATGTTTGGGAAAAAAACATGGAATCGTCGATAAGATAGTAATCTATATATAAAAATATAAATCAAAAATTACTAAAACACATTCTCGATGGATTTGTATTAAGCATTCCATCATTAAAGTTTCTTTTGAAAATAAACCCAAGAACTTTATCGATAAATGACCGAGAATTTTTTGAAATAAGCAAACATGATAAATTTCTCTGTCGATTTTTGACGAATTTCTTAGAAATTTTATATTATATTGTATATAATGATTAGAAATATAGTTACAGACCCGAAATTTTTAATTAGTTTAATCATTTGTAATTTATATTTTTGAACATACATTAGTACCTTATCTACAAAACTTAACTAACATAATTGAAAATAATGATTTATTTATTAATGATATTTTAAATTTAGTTATACGTTTATTTTGTAAATTATATTAAATTTACAATATTGCTACCGTTTTTCTGATTTTTTTTTTATTTTAAATTCACGAGCTTGCAATGTTAAACACTCAGTGTCGCTGCTGTTTCTTGTACAGCAGAGTATTCTTTTTAAAAAAGGACTTGACATCCTCCTTCCCTTTTTTTTTAATTAAACCGTCAATCTCATAAAGCTAATTCTTATCTTATTTAATTCTTATCTTATTTAATTTAGTTCTATTAACGTCTTTTCAATTTGGTTTCACTACTAATACAACAAAAATGAAACATGTGAAATAATTTTGAGACATGAATTATTCTTTAGGGAACGTGTAAGAGTGGAAGCCTTCAATCTGGCGTTTGCGGAACTACGAAAATTGTTGCCCACATTACCACCGGATAAAAAACTTTCTAAAATAGAAATCCTACGACTGGCGATTTGTTACATTGCATACTTGAATCATGTCCTCGATGCGTAAGAAGTTTCTTCATTGGCAGCAATTCGCGGACCTTATTTAATTATACATTAAAGTTATTCCTTCTCGTTTGAAAATAATGGATCTAATCGGAGATAAAATGTCGGGAAAAGAATGCATTTGCGTGAAATCTGTATTTCGTTAATTTATTATCATTACATATGCAACTATAAATATGCTCGATTAAGACTGGCGGATATGTGTGAATGTTTGGTTAGGTGTACTGACGTGTTGTTACTATTATTAATAAAAGCATTTATTTAATAAAATATGGTCACAAACAATATACTGTGTAAGTTTTCATATTTATTATCATCTCTTTTTTATGCGTTGTAATATGTCTGCCCAGTAATGTGTATGGTATACGTAAATTTATAATTTATTTAATATAGTGTTAAAATTAGTCTAATTTAGTATTTTGAACAGCTTTTACTGATTTTGATTGACTGATATTATTACTACCATTTGTAATAATCTTTGATCTTTCCTCTCTTCGTGTTTTACTAAATGCCATTTCCAACAAAGTTTCTCTATATCACTTAATTGCATAATATTTTATTACGCTTCATTCTACTTGGACAATAGTCCGAGAAGTCAACTAATAATATAACAAATCCCTCCATAATCTGTTTAAAACCTGTACTTCTTAAAACTTATTGGGTACCTACATTTTGAGATAGATTTTATGATTGCAATTTTTAAAATAATTGATCGGCTAATATTGTACCTTTTTTTAAAATTATAGTAGATTAAGAAATATACATCAAATTAAAATAATAATATCAGCAAAAAATCGAAAATTCTAATCGACATCTGGAAACTTGGGTTTTACCATCTAAAAGGGATGAAATTTTGTCTTAAGTAAGTGAAAATTTACTTTTAGAGAAGAGCAGCACAATTTTCACTCCACAGGAAGTCCTCTCTGCAAAAAAATGAATGTAATCTTTCTTTCGTAATACTAAAATTTGTTTATCTGATTATTATTTCGGAGTATTCGGCAGATTGATTGTTTACTCTTTTTCTAATTTCTTTTTACTTCAACGCAGACCTTAGGTTTAAGCATCACTATAATGTTATAGTACACACATCGTATGCGACATTATTGTGGTTACATACAGCCAGAAAAAATTATTTTATTATTGGGAAAAATGGAAACAAACCCCTAGTCAGTTACGTTAAGCTGCGAAAAATAGCGTTTTACACCAGGTTGCCAATTTGTGCTCTTCAGAAGGGCCATGGCAACCTTGCCCGGGACAATATTATTTAAATAATTTGTTGTATAATAGACGTAATACCCGTTCCAATTTTTGGCATATAAATAAAAATAAAGTCCCATAGTCTAGACAGTTACTATACAAAAGGAAAGTAAACAAAGGAGGAATTTAAAAATAAGCGTCACTGCTAGTGCACGCATCATATGTGAAATTATTGTTGTTTTTAAATTCCTCTTTTGTTTACCTTTTGAATAATAACTGTCTATAGATTGAGACTTTATTTTTGTTTATATGCGGTCGAGAAATTTTAAATTATTTAATTTAGAAAGTTTTTTCTACTAGATAAGAAGAATCTTATCGCCGGTTTACAATTTTTGGAAAATTAATGGATTTTAACAAATCACGCCGTATTTTTACGAGAAAAAGATTCTCTAAATCTTTACTTAATGAATTTTTCTATATTTATTACCTGATAACTAAAATTATTCAGATATTGTAAAAAGTCGCATTTTTTTTTTAAATAAATGATAATGTTTGATGTTAGTTGTAGAAAATCTTTTTTTTCCTTAGAATAATACCGAATACTTGGTAAAATCGATTCGTTTTAAAAAATTCTTAACTGGCGAAAAGACGAAAATTTGAGTACTTAGTAAAAGTTGTTTAAAAAATTATTTTTGCAGGTTTCAATTTTTGTTAAGAATAGTAATGCTTTCTCTCATCAATAATATCATTAATAATGAATGTTAAATTCTTAGAAACGGTCTTAAATATTTTTTCCATACATAATATAACTCTGGATCTAACTACGTGAATATAGATGTATTAAAAATATTCGAAGTAAATCACCGAATGTAAATAAATTTGTAAGTGTGAACAAGCATAAATAAGGTCAACAAGGATGTCAGATGATGACATTGTACAATGGTGATGTAGAGTGATGATGTTAAATGATAATGATGACGTCTGATGATCATGCTGGATGATGATGTAGGGATAAATCAAAAGATCTTGGATAATAATGTACGATAACCAGACTATAATGTTAATAAGGTTAATTTGCCGATTATATACGGAGGATTTATTTGAAAGAATACTTTGTCATTGACATTAGTGCGAAGTTGCACTCCAAATTTCTTGGATTGAACATTTTTTTCCAGGCTGAAAACTGAGCAACTCTTTGATTAAAATGTGAACATTTTCAAGCCAACATACAGCAAACCACTGTTTTAATGAGAGAACATTTTCTCTTTTAATCCACGACTGGCTATGTTTTCAACCCAGTTATTCTAGGATTTATGGAGAAGGGGTAAGTCACCAGCTGTGAGGCAGGTTCTTTTTTTTCGCTGTAATTTTTTAATTGTTACATGAGTTCAAGAAATACAACGAGTATTTGACAGATAATTAAAATACACCCCATACCTTTTTCGTAAAAACGTTTTTTTTTTTAAATAAAAGTGACACGAGTTGTGAAACACTGAATAAAATTTATTAAAATTTGAACTATATGCCACCTAACCACCATTAATATGAATAAAACATTATTTTAATTTATTTTAAACGCTTTTCCATTCATGAGGGTATGTGAAATGACTTACACGCATGTTTGTAATAATTTTAAGCAAATAGTCGGCATCATCATCAATAATTTCTAGCAAACGTAAAAGTGTGTTATAACTAGAGACAAGCAAAGTGTCACGTCTAAAATTTGGCAATATTTTAAAAATTACAATAAAAAATAAATTTTAACTGTAAGTTAACAAAATTCAATGTGATAGCTTAAAGTATGAACGAGTGGAAATACGATTGACAACTTCGATGTGATTGCAATATCTGTTTCGCATCAAAAAGAAAAGATTTCACGTAATAGATTAGATTGTTTACGTTTTGTTTTTGAAAATATATAAGCATAAACAAAAAATATAAACGTGAAAGGTGAGTCATTGTCTTCTTTATTTCAACATTGATTGAACAAATCTACTCAGACCTACATTAATATAAGATACAAAAGAACGTACCATGAACGAACTTAATTTACGAACTAACGAACGAACTCAGCAAAATTGTAGTGAAAAATTGTATTGTGATAACTTTTTGTCTAGTATATTATTGGTTGCGTTTATATATGAATTTTGAACTCATAGTTTCACGAAATTCATGGTAGAAACTTAAAAACAGTGTTTTTCAAACATAAATTACCAAGAACAAAATAAATAGAAACATAATAGCCAGTCGAAAATAGCGGCCGCAGTTACATTTCCAATAAGCGCAAGCCTAAGTTTCGGGGGTGATCAACTTAAAAAATTCATAACTCGAAAACTAAAAGACATAACACGAATTAAAAACCTGAATAAAATATTAGATAAAATTTGTCATAAAATAACAATATTTAAAAAAAAATAAAAAGGGTGCACGGTGGTTTAAAATCGTTAAAAAAACAAAAAATTATTTTTTCATGCCTTTATTATTATTAGATTTAATTATAAATATTTTTTTCGAAAAGTTCAGACTTTTTTATTATAGTGTAGCAAATTTTATCCAATTCCGAAAAAATGTCGTCGAGATATAATTTTTCAAAAAAAAGTTTGCAAAAATTTCATATGGCCTCCATTTTGAAAATATTTGGAATAAATTCTCTGTAACATTTTCAATTTTTATGTTTTCCAGTTCACATTAATTCTATTTCTCTCACTAATTTAATTATTTTTTTTTATATTTTCGACAGGTTAAGTATTATTGGTAGTTCATCATTTTTTTTATGCAAGTAATTTCATAAGATGCGCGAAAGCGTGTAGGCATTTATCGCATATGTCCCTGCTTCTTAAATCCCATTTGGAAAAAGATCGTTTGGAGTTGGATTGGCTAACTGGGCAATGCGGATGGTCCTGGGGTCCCAAGGGATCGCTCGATCGAGTATAAGTGAAAAAGAATGGGATTACTGGAGGCGTACGCATGGAAGCCAACTTCACGGATCGACGCCCTAGCTGATGCCGTTACGTACTGCAAAATACAATATATGTCGAAAGATTCGTTATAATAGATACGACCACTACGTGGCCTAAAAATTAGATATTCCTTATTTTTCATATTTTTAAAAATATAGATTATTCCAGTAATAATAACTATTAAATGCGGTATTTACTATTTAGAATCACTTTTTATTGTCTTAATTACACTCCAAAGAAAGTGTATATTTCTTTGCATTATCCTTTATATTCACTTAGTACTTTAATTGCTGTCGTAGATAGTCCGCGAAAGTCGGAAAACTTTTTAAACATTTCAGTTCTTGTTATGAAGGTCTAGAATAATTTTATTATTAGCAAAACAACCAAAGAATCAATAATTGATCTCATATGGCCATTTTCAGTCTATTTGCCATTTTTAAGTCTTCAAAATATTCACCTTTCGGTTTCAAAATTGGTATACTTATTGGTATACTTTATTCTTTTTTTTTGATAAATTGTAAATTTGCGACAAGGTGAAGTATGTTAAAAACCTTCAGTTTTCACAAGTACTCCAACTTTTTGAACAGCAACACTCCACCACAAATCATAACATCGAACATCTTCATATAAAACAATTTTTTGGCCCGCCGGCCGTAAAATTCGATTTTACGCCTCCGTTTGCGGGCGTAAAATAGAGTTTTATGCCTCCAGGTGCGTAAAATGGAAATAATTTTTTTTCTGTCAATTGTCGATAAATTTGAATTACCTAGTTATTTTAAATTAAAAATAGATTCAAAATAAATTGTCAACAATATAGAAAAGTGGCATATAAACGAAAATACCAAGAATTCATGCCTCAGTAAAGTTGTTTACATTCGCCGCAATAAACAAAGTGTACGTCGCTATGCCGCAAACTTCGCATTTTAAATTTTGATTATCATTTATTTCCTTTCAAGTTATGATGATTTATTTTCTTTTAGGGGGGGGAGGGTGTTCAAAAGTGCATAAAATGCTATTTATACTGACACAAAGTATATTATAAAATATATTATTTTTATTTTATTGTTTACTTTTTAGTACATACTTTTCAAATCGCGGGGCTTCCCCCCCCCCCCCCCCCGCCCTCGTTCCCCTCCTAAACCCTTCACGTCTTATTTATTCGAAAATTTATCATTGAACTTTACACTGCCGTCGTTAAATCATTTTTCACCTCCACATCCCTACTATACTTTCTGTAACGCGGTTGCGAATTTTACGCCCGCTGGCCAAAAAATAATGTTCGTATGACATGCGTAAAATGGAATTTTACGCCCTTAATAAGAAAAATACTATTATATTCATGTTTATCTTAAATCGCAGAAAGTATTTACAAAAGATTACTTAGAAATGTATAAAATTAGGTATATCTGTATAAATTAGGTTATCCTTAAGAATGTTCATGTAATATTTTTAGATTTTAAAATTGGTTGAGATGTTATTATAAAATGTACATACCAATTTTAAGAGTTTTCAACAAATATATGAACGACTTGAAAATCATTTAAACAATTTTATAGGTAAAAAATATTGCACAGACATTTTCATGATGAAATTCAAAAAGAGCATCAAAAAAATATATTATTACTTTTTTTAAACCTATATTTTATTGACATAATTACGTTTTCCTTGCGTTTCCACCCCTTTTTGGGCGAGCAACACCCCAAAAAGTTTCTCAGTCTGGTATTCTTCAAAATTGATAAATTCTCTTACAATAAACATTAACAGAAAACGATGGTGAAAACTTTAAAAAATGTCAGCCATTTCTTCTCCCGTAGTTTTTCTATGTAAAATGCAAAATTGCGACTCCAAGATCGCGTCTGAAACTTGTAATTTTGTATTGTTTTACGCAAATATCCAGTATTTTACAGTTATATGAGTATCACTGTATTAGATGTAATGAATTGGGATGAAAAAAAAATGATTATCTTTTATGAATACCTAATCTCATGAGGATTCATTCACGACCTCAAATTAGTTTTTCTCCGATTTTTACTCTATTTTTGATGTTTTTTATTATTACGTATATCTGCAATTCACAAAATAACTATACATTTTTGGCACATCAAAGTTGGGTCTACTTTTTAATCATTCTTTGCATTTTTTATCTATAATACTAATAGAAAATAATTGAAGTATCTACATAAATTAGTAAAGAAAATAATAACTTGATAATCTTTTATATTTTCTTTTCTCAATAAACTTATTATACTATTTTGTTTATAATATTCTTAGATTGAAAATATCGGTTTAATTATTTTTTTATTCAATACATTAATCAAGTTCAAGCACCAGATCTTTTAGTAGTTTCCCTTACTAGCTCACCCTTATCTCATTCGTGATAGACCTTGTTCTTTGACCAGTTGTACCTTTTATGTCGCCGTTACGAGTAATCGATTCCCGTCATCTAATTATGCCGTCTGTCAGAGGAAGTTTCATTCTTCGGGTACAGAAAATTATCGCTTGTTCAATTTGAAGCTGCACTTCAACAAATACCCTGTTACATTCCAATTAGGAAATAATTATTACTTGTTTATACCCCATTATAACGTTTAACTTAATTTAAATTCGTGGAATTTAGATAACGATTCAATAAAAATGTTGCCTAATTCTTTTGAAATTGCGAGTAATTGAAACTTCTTACTAAATTGATCGAAATATCAATAATTATTAGTTAATCACTGACGCCTTAGGAGAAAACATTTCTGATAACAATTAAATAAATTAACAATTCAAATTCAAAAAGAATCTTTATATTGCACATGGATGAAAAAGCCAACTGTATTAAACTGTTTTTTAATTTACGAAGAAGTATTTCTTTTTTACGAAAAAGATTCTTACTTCAATGAATTACAAAATACTTTTATAGTTAACAAGTTGGAATTATTCCATTCATTCTTGATTTTTTTTAATATTTAATTATTAGATTGTTATACTTAGCTCATAAACGCCTGAATAATACAAAATTCAACGGCGATTTTGGTCCTTCAAATTTTAATGAAATCGGTGTTAGCTTTTTACAGTACTTCCTTTTCTACATGTTTTTGGGTGAGATCTATACAACTCAACTATTGAAAAAAATTACAAATGTCATCTAGTACTATTTTCTGTCAATCTGACATAAAAAATTACGACTTTTATAAGATTGTTTTGATGATTTGACAATTGATGATTTTCTAGAAAAGGAGCCATTCTGAACAGGAAACTGGTTTCTTTATGCAATAAACTGCGAAAAATGTGTTATTAATATTTGTACTTACAACGTATGTAGGTCGTTTGCTTTCAAAATTTGATTCTTGCAAATCCAAGCCTTTCAAAATCAATGACATCGATAAATTACATATTCTACTCATATTATCTAAAGTTTATTATTATAATTTCTTATATTTCGAATTTGGTTCATGTGTCTATTCAATGGATGTTCTGAGGGTGCCCTCATGCTCCTGAGAGTATCCCGTCCTGAGAATTGAAAAAAAGCGGATATTTGGAAATCCTCAGGAGCTTCTCAAGACATCCCGGGATGGACATATGATGTCCTTAGGATGGAATTCATCCTCGTCGGGACGTCCTGCACTGAAAGAAATAATTTACTAATAGTTAATGTGAGCTAATTTCAAAACTCTTACATTAACTGCAAAGTTATAACATTAACTGCAAAAGTCAAAAACAACAGATAACTTTCAGATGAAAACACTAGCACTTTCCTGTATGTCAGTAAAGTTATTGTATATTAACTCGCATATTTTAACATTCAATGAGCGTTCGTTAACTGTTAATAAATCTTACATTAAATTCTGTCTTTTGAACTGCGCATGTCAACAATGCGTCGAAAAATTCCCAGAAAATCGAATTACAGCGCGTCTGTACATGTTTATTTATTTCTGTTTTGGCAAAACTATATGCCTGTAAATATACATCTCACGTAGTGAACGTAACATTAATATTTAAAATTCTTATATTAACTATTAACATAACAAATTTAACCGAATCTCAGATTACCATAACTTCAGGATAAAGTTATCTTACCTTGTGATCAAAATCTATTTTTTGTTAGCTTTACTATGAAGCTATTACATTAATTGTAAACAAACATTTCTCTCAGTGTGGGGATATGCCGAGGACGCCCTTGTGTTGTATGAGAAATTGTACACCCGAATTATAGATAGCGAAATACATTTAGTATATTTTCAAGTAGCTTGCTTAAGCACTAATCGAAAAAAACGCTTTCTACTTAGAGAAAATACTACAGTAGCGCATCCTTTAAGTAGTTGCAGTAGTTCAATATATATATGGTAAATGGTATAGTAGTCGGCCAGTTAAGGCTATGATTTCAGTGAATTTGACTTTAAAGCGCAAATAAACTGTTAGGACCGAAATTAGTAAAACTTACCTTCGATCAAGCAAGGGGTCGAATTAACCAACTGGTTAATCCTAAAGTTCTTTTGGCGAACGAGGGCTACTGTGTTGAGAAGAATGGATAGATAAATGTAACCAAAATTTAATGGATTAATCTTAATCTTATTTCATTTATTTATTTATTAATTTACAATAAATTATTAAATTGGATACAGAAATGGATGTTGGAGTGGTAAATAAACAGTTAATTTCCCGGTGGATGGCTCAGGTGGACATTTGGATTTTATTTTTACAAAATCTGGCGTTGATTGAATATGCGTAATTAGAACAATTCCGCTTGGTGGCTGATGTTGATGTTTTAGCTAGTGATCAGTTCTGCAGCACCAAAAGCGAGGGAACTGTGAATGATGATGATCAAAGTTCCGCTGCACCAAAAGCGAGGGAACTGTGAATGATGATGATGGTTCTGCTGCACCAAAGTGAGAGAACTGAGAATGATGTGAAAGTTCCGCTGCACCAAAGTGAGAGAACTGTTTTGAGATTTTTAACTGTTTCGCTGCACCTTAAGTGAGAAAACAATTAAGTCTGTCTTTCCAGCGTGTCCATAGGTTTATTTATACTGCTTGCCCCACCGTGGAAAAGCTTCGGACTGGGAAGCGAGGGTGTCTGGTTCGAGGAGGGTAGATCAAGTGATAATTTGTGACGTTTTTCTACTAATATTGAAATTCTTGATGTTGCAATAAATTTTCTCTTAATATTTTAGTTGATTGTTTTACAGTTGTTTCGTATCAGTTTATACAAAAATGAATGAAAGTTCTAGCATTTATAGAACTGAAGTTATTTAAATAAAATGACTAAGCTTAAGAATTTTACATTTGTTTGATATATAAAGATTCGGAATAATTTTGAAATTTAATAATTTACAATTATAGTTTCATAAATTTTTGTATAACTTTACAATAATTACATTTAATATAATTTTTATTAGTCATGATACTAATATTATTGATGCATTTGATTCTTAAATTTTCCTGAGATTATAAATTATGAATAATATAATTTTACATTATTTTTTGAGATTGTTTGTCGATATGGCTGTAAGATTTCCTTCTTTTATATATATATATTAATACAATTATTAATAATTATTTCGTATGAATGATCATTATCAACAATAAAAATATTAATTTCCCATTTGTTATAAGGAATATATTGTTTATTTATCATTTCTTTGGGTGATGCATTTTAATGTTTTAAGAATAAAAATAGTCGTATATCAATGTAAAATGTAAAATGTTTTGACAATTAGGAAATCAACATCTACATGTATTTTACTTTTCATTGGTTGATTTATAAATACGAAATAATCAATAAAATTAAATTGTATGCACATGGGAACGCTATGTTGGTGCTTCCTTATCAAAGGATTACATTACGCCTTCGATTACGCATTCTTTTACGCGTTCGTAGCTTGCTTTATTGGAAATAATTTTTAAACGTATAAGATTTATAAAAATTATATTAAACAGTTTTATTAATTGTTGTCTTTAAATAAAACCGGAGTAATATTCACCAAAAAGTATTTTTTACGTATTAGAAAACTGTGTTTTTGAAAAGTATCGAAAACGACAGTAGTCGGCCAAGTGAAGCAGACAGTTGTCGGCCACTCTTCAGAAACCTTTAAAAAACAATATTTTGCTATTAATTGTGCTTGAACATACTTATTGATACGAGTTAAACCGAAACGTAAAGGAAAATAACGGGTTTGTAAAATTGTTATTTTTTGTGTAATGTAATGTAAAATATTATTTTAGAATATATATATATATATATATATATATATATAAAACATGCACTTATTTCAAGAACTTCCGTTTTATTGATTCGTTTAGTACGAGCTGAGAACCAAAAATTCCCCGATACTGTATTAATATACGTTACTATTTAAAATAAAGTAATTATTTAAAATTTGGTTTGGATCATTTTGTTTGGAAGTATTGTGTTATTTAGTGTTGTAGTAAAACCTAATAAAATTATCGTAAAACCTCCATTTACTAGCTGATATTAATAATTTTTCTTAAAAATTGACAGTAATGTAAATATTTTTCTAATTTTTTTACAAAATTGTGAAGTTGAATGTTATGCCCTTTTGAAATACCATCAATAGAGTATTAGTTCCGTTGTTTTACTTAGCTAATCAAGCGTAGTTACTTGTATGCCTTTACGTATATATCTGTAATAAAAATGAAATTACAAATTTTTCCATAACTTTCTGGAATCATTGCCCACGATCAGAATAACTTTTATGGCGTTTCTAAATTGGGTGGTATTTATAAATGCAATAAAAATGGACACAGCCGTGCATGCGAAGCAAGCAGATAAATAATTCAAAGAGCAGAATACGCTTCTTACCTGTTTGCAAAATGTCCATTACCTTAATTAATTCCATCGGATAATTTTACACAGTAAACGATCGTCACGAACATCGTGTGAACGTACGTGGAAATTAGATGCACATTCTGTTTTCTATAATCGCGAATGTAATTTACAGTACCGTTTTCATTATTAATATGTTGTTTTATTCAGTATCGAATATCTTACATAATAAATACTGTCGGCTGTTTTATTTTTTATTAGTGTAGGCTTGATGGAAATTTGTTATTATTCTCAAAAATATCGAATTCTGTAGGCCGTAGGGATTAAAACGTGCGTCGCGTCGCTGCGGCACCGAGATAATCATTTGTTTCAAAAAGAGTCCTTGAAGAGGTCCTATGGTCGTCACAGGTTGAAATACACTCGAAGTCTTACGCTTTTCACGTGTAGGAATATATTTTCTCTTATAAATCGATCCACAGTTTGAAGATCTCAGTAATATCTAAAGGCACTAGATGGCGTTGGAATCCAAACATGAACTCGCGAGGGATTTCTTCACCTACTGGGTGATGGACAACACCTGTAACAAATGAATAACGGTCTCTTGTGTACATAGATAATGTTCAGGCTTTATTATATCAAATTGATACGTTGAAAAAGAAATTTACTTGAAATTTCGAAAAATAATATTGCACGAAATGAAACTTCAGAACGCAAAAAAAATATGTTTTAGTGTAAAATGTATCATTTTGTCCATACAATTGCCTAAAATAATATAAAAGCTTTTTTCGGAAACTAAAAGCAATTGATTAAAATTTGTTTAAATGATGTTAATAATATTGTTTTAATAATTTTAATACTAAAAAATATTTTTGTTAATGTGAAGAGTTAATATTATATCTTCTTCAATATTAAGTTTTAATCTATTTATTTTTCATTATATACTGATCTCTCTGCAGTTTCCATGCTCTTCGATTATTTGAAACTTTCATGGCTGATACTGCCCAAATTTTTATGGTTCGTTACTTGAGGCATACGAACTAAATCGCATAGCGGCGCATCGAGCACCTTGTACCTCCCACCGCAGCGCCAATGTTTGTGTATTTTCTCCTTCGATTCTCCCTTCCTCTTATTAATGATTTATCACAGGAGGAAGGAATAAGATGTCCTTTCCAGAAGGCAGAATCAAAAAATAGCTTAGAACGATCTTATAAAGTGTTCTACAAATGGTCAGATGCGTCAAATTATGATGCTTTTTGACTGAGATCTTGTGATGACAACCTCAGAAAAACCTCATAATTTGGCGCATCCGACGACTTATATCTGGGGTTCTTCGCATGAATAAGGACAATAAAAAAGCTTACAACTACTCCTCGGATAGAGATGTTTGCCTTCCTCAGATACATTTATTTCTCTAGCTTGGTAGAGATAATCTCGAGAATCCATCCAGAATTATCCTAGATTTTTATGATCTGACGGGAAGCAAGTGTCATAATATGGGTAGAAATCATATACAGTGGTCCCCGACCTAACACATACTTTCCTAACGCATATGCCCGTCCAAACGCATATTTCTCCCCTTCGTTTCTCTCCCCACAACACGATTCTTAGTTGCTAGCGTTGCTAGTGAGACATTTACGCGCATGCTCAGTGTGATGAATGCAAAGAGACTTGCCGTAGTGGGGGTTGAGGGAGGATATGCGTTTGGACGAGAGCGGCCATTTGTGATGGAACGAAACATTTGCGTTAGGATGGGAGGGGGGGGGGCTACTGCGTACTAAAGAACATATGAATTATATTGTAAATTTACTGAGCTACAATACATTGAGTTATGCTGCCGTACACCGTTAAACATCAATGTGACAAGCGCAGCGGCAACTTCACGACCACGGGTCAATTCGAGAATCTCGAATAGATCGATACCTCAATATGGCGGCCTGCACTCAGCTGATCCGACTGTATACCCCCGCTGTCGCAAGTGATTACAATGCATCTGTGACCATTGAAGCTTAATTTCGACAGAAAAATAGTTGTAGATCTTTAACTATTATATAAATTTAATATGATGTTCTATCTACAATTATTGCTTTATTATTATAATTTGAAATATATGTTAGTGATCTAACGGGTTTTCAACTATAATTAGTTTACATTTTTACCGGAATTCTGTCGAAAAGATCGGATCGCTATACGATAATAGATAGCTCAAAAACTTAGATCAGTACCAATGTAAATATTTATATAATTTTCACATTAAAATTGTATTCAGAAAATAAAAAATAAATAACCTAAAAACTCGTGGTATGAATCAGTGCAATATTAATTTATATGAAAGTATTTTGATATTATATTAATGAATAAAGGCCTAATAACAAAACAAAAGGATGAAAATATAAGAAAAACAATTGAAAAAACTACAGGATTAAAATGTGATAAATAGACAATTTTATTTAAAATAATAACGTTAATACAATGTTAAAATTTACCATAACCTCAGTCTCCACTTAAACCCATAGCAGTTCTTATTTCATTAAATAATTTAATATAATTCATATAAACTAAGAATTTAGCAAATAAATATAAAACAATACTATCTAAAGTCAAGTAAACAGTGTGCTTGTGACTATTGTGAAATCACTATTGACTAGAATATAACATTTTTTACGAGCATAAGAACTTTTTAATTGGCAGCTGTTAATGTTAATCCGGTGTTATTTACGAGAGGCGTCATAGAAAAATGCCAACTTGGATTTCGATCAATTTATAACGTGGGACAAGATAATCCTGGTGTAGGTATAGTTTCTCGACGGGGTGACACCCGTAGCGCACCCCATAAATCCAGGCCGCATTTCCGCCCATCCCGTAAGTGTTATTTACATGTGTTATACGATTCGGCAAGTGCGCACCCCACGAAACACCATCTCTCTTATCCCGCCTGCTTGCCTTCTCGTTTTATAAGTATGCAAATTGCTCCTGTTCTTCATTAAGCCACAAGTAAAACGACGACATGTACGTGTGAACCCACACAAAAATCCACTTGACAATAGTTTCATTATTTTCGACATCCACAGAGTTTTAAAATGTCGAATTCATCAAATATTTTTGTATTTATATTTGCAGGACCAAAAACTTTTATTTGAAAAATATTGCAAAATTAACTATTTGCATAGTAAACAGAATAATAATATTGCTCCCTTTACTATTTCCCGATCGTTAAATATGCACTGCATGTCGGTGTTATTTTGCTATGTGCTATGATGGAAATAAATCAATTCACGATTCATGTACAGTAAAACCCCTCTTACTTGAACACTCGCTTTCTTGAACACCCCGTCTATTTGAACAAAATAACCTCGTTTATTTGAACGATTTCTACTTCCCCTTACCCCCACTACTCGCTCTTACGCGGATACAAATTCCAATGCGCCTGCGCTACTCACGACGGACGGTTATATTGCGCGAGGAGTGGGGACAACTGTAAGCGTTCAAATAAACGGGGTCGGAACGGAAATGCTGGCTCGACCCTGTTCAAGAGGGGTTTTACTGTAGTAAAATTGGGTTCCATACGTAAACATTCCCGTGTTATCCAATGAATGTATATTTAGTTGTTTCTGAAAACATATTTTTTTGTAAACTGAATAAAAATATGTTTTCATTTGTAAAAATGCAAATAGCTATTAAAATGAGTATCAGAAAAAATCTCTAGCTTTAGGATTGGAACAAATGATGTTCACGAAGGGAATATTTCAACAATATCTTCCTGCGAATTGCTGTTGTAATGTAAACAAACAAGGACGACACTCTCCTATTCTTTCTTTGTTGCATTGAATTTTTAAGTCACATTAGTAACATGTCTATTCGGATCTTTGGGTGGGGTGGCCATAATATACGCCCTGTCCAACTGTTCCGTCGCATGCGCGAAAGAAATGTCAGAAATCAGAGACCTCTGTTGTACGGCGAACGTAACGTATCGAAGACGAAAAACAACAGACGTTGCGTCGATAACTGTTGTAGTCCAGAAATTTGGAATAAGAAGTTTGACATTTGTTTGTGTTTATAAAGATATTAAAATGATAACAAGGCAAAAAACACATTGGTGTCCGGCTGAAACTCAAAGGTTTAATTATCATAATGTTTATACAACCAATCATGAAAAATTTTGTGAACAATCATCAAAACACCAGGAGTTCAAAATAACAAAAAAAGACTAGAAAATATTAAAAGAACAAATAAAAACCTTCAACCGATCGATCTATTTGCATTTTATATATATCCATCATATGATTTTATTCATTGTTTATACTCAAATGAATTTAAAGTTTTAACGATCAAACACAATGTTACGCATATCGTCGAGTATCGTATACACGAAGGAAGGTTTATCATCCCTAACGATGCGTGCATCAATTTCCCAAGATTCATATCTTACTGAAACCCAGCCAGGAATACCAGTTTATTAATCACATTATTCGCTTTTAAGTAGAAGAGCAGTCCCCGAGTGATCGAACGTCATAACCACTGATCCATTAGTAAATTAGATTTATATTTCCAATTTAAAAAAAAGCATTCTCATATCCTAGTTTTTGCATTGCGCAACATCGGACGTTGACATGTCTTCGCGACATTTCAGTAAAATTTTGAAAAACAGGACTGGTGTAAACAAACCCAAAACGTTACGATTTGAGGATATAGTAAAACCAATACTTATGATTGGGTGGATTTTTGGTACCGGTATCGTCGAGTGTCCAATTGGTCGACCAAGACCATATCTCAGTGTTTGTCTTGAAATACTTAGAACGATTTGCTATTTTTCACTAGTTTGGTACAGTTATGTTGTTGTTCACATTATGCATAATATAATAAATACGGAAGTGGTTATATTTCACATAATATTAACAATTAATATTGCCATGGCGATGTTCTCGATAATTCTTTCTTGGAAACATAATAAGGTGAGTAAATTATACCATTTTTGTAAGGTGAAAAAGATACTTAAAAACTTTTCTAAAATGTATTTCTCCAAATTAAGGGGAGGGAACAACACTCGTTCAAAAAATACAAAAATGATTTCTTTTGTAATTTTGCACGAGGAATTCAGTGATCACAACAAAAAGTGTAGCAAAATGTTGACCAACAAATCATATCGCGAAAATAAATTTTTTTATTTGAAAACGTCAAATTTTCCAATTTTAATTAATTATTTACTATTCACTCACCCATTATTATAAACATGGTTTCTAATTTCTATTCTTAAGAATATTTACAGACATTTTCTAATTTTAGTTGTTAGAATAAAATCCTGTTTTTTAATAATAATTTTTCGTGAATATCAAAAATATTTCTCGGCCATAACGGTCACCAGAAAACAAATCATAATAAATACAACATTGAACCTTGTTTTGGTTCCAATTTGTTATTAAAAATAAAATTATAAGGGATAATCCGGTATACAAAAGATGTGTGTTGATTTACCTCCACTTCAATGTCGAATTCTGTTGTTTATTTTATACTGTAGAAAAATTATTTCATTGACGAGGAAAAAACAAATGCAGTGTTCCTTTATAGATACCTTATTAATGTAAAAAATGTTTATTGTTTTAAAAGAAATATATGCATTTCGTACCAGATGTTTCTGTAGATTCTCCCCTATAATATTTAATTCGAAAATTGGAACCAAAACGAGGTTCAATATATGTATTTATTATTATTTGTTTTCTGGAGACCATTACCACGGAGAATTTTTTTTTATTTTGATTGATTTATAATACTGTTGATAAAGTTCTATTTGCATTATAATTATATAAACTTGTATATTATTAAAAAAAACTGCACCGATATAGCTGAAAATGTGCATGCTGCGATGTTCAAGGTCGTTGAGTAGGAATCAATGTCACTTTGGTCCGACCTTTTGGATCTGTTATTTTGAATTTTTATAATTGAAAGTCATTTGCATAATTGTCCCCCATTATTCTAAAATGACAAACCGTGATCATTACGGACTAAATTTTGGATATATACATTCAAAATTATATATGATAATGTACATACATAGAAAAATAAGTATTTTTTTTATTTTTATTGATGGAATTCATAAAAAATATTGCCTATAAATTACTTATCTTTATGAATCATGCATGGCAATGTCCAAAACTTTTTTATTAAGAAAGAGAACAGTTTTAAATATTTAATTAATTGTTCATTCAATGCCAAATATTATAGTCAACTCTTGACTTTTCAAATCGAAAATGAAAGTATCAGTTTCAAATTTGGAAAATCCCTGGTAAGAATTCAATTTCTGTTCGACAGATTGTCAAAAACAGTTATATAAAAAAAAGTTAAACCATGAGTTGTTTTGTGATAATTATTAAACTATTATAAAGATTTTAATACATTAAAATTCTTGGCCTTTTCAAAAACGATTGTTTAGTTGTGTAAAAACTACTAACACTTACTGAAATACTAGAGATTATGTAAATTCGTCCTGTCCAAAAAAATAATGTCGTTCTGGGTTGGTATAGTGATGTCCTAAGATTTACATTTGATCATAAAGAAAAGTAGTAATTAATTTTTATGTTAAGCAAATGTCATCAAGTATCCAGAGGATATCGAAAGCCGATGAAACGTTAGAGAAATGTGGAGCTGTCAATGATTATGACGCGGAATATACGAAGAATATTGTAAAAGTATTCCTTTGGCTTCTTGTGGCAATATCACTGCTGATCGCTGATGTTGCCCTGTCTGTCCAACATGAGCGACATGACATACCAACTGCATTGGTTCTTTCTCTAATCTTCCACATACCAATGCAATTAAATGCTGGTGTCATTTTCCGTTTCTCAATATTTATTCAGTAAGTACCAATTTCTCCCAGTTTTCAATATCAATGTCCATTACAAAATATTTTAGTTAATTGTAATATTAATAGTTTTTGAGGTCAATATAAGTTTGACAAGGTCAGAAAGTATCAATACGTACAATATAATAAATATGCTTGAGAAAATCTGGACTTTACTTTTATGGGAAGTATTCTGCACATTTACGATGTAGCATATCAAGTTTTTAAACGTGTCAAACTTACATTGACAAAGCCATTTTTCTTGCACAATTTAAAATCAATACTTACGATATGAAAATGATGTTTAGTCAGTTTTATATATTTAATTTATTTTCAGGTGCATCGGAAACCGATTTAAAAAATTAAACAATTTAATTCGAAGTATAAAAACGAACATAATTCAGCTGGAATCTTTAAAAAGCAGTGGAACAGTTAAGAAAAAATCTAACCAAGTTCTGCCGCAGAAAATCTTTACGGAATCTTGTAACATTGATGTAATGGATGAAAATATATTGTTAATTCGGATCGTCCGGTATGTAACAAATTCAAGAAACGTCATTAATAATTTTTCATTTTCCATTATGATATATTTCATGACGATACGTCTTTTTAAGGGTGCCTTTCTATAGGATATGAATAAAATTTTAGAGTTGTTTTATTATTAATCATCTTTGTTAAGTATTTTTTCTTAAAAATATTACCTTTTTTGCGAATACCGCTTTTAACCAAACATTAAAGTGAGTTTAAAGTAATATTTATTAAAATATACCGAAGTGAAACTTCTGAAAAATATTCAATATATTTTGAGATGATACGCACTTAAAACGTCCTCTTGCAGCACAAAGAATCATCTTGACACAAATGGAAATCCTCTTGTTATACGATTAAGAGGATTATTCCACTTGCGAAAGGAGGCCAAGAGGACTATTTTAAGAGTGGACAGTTTCCAAAACAATTTTTCGCATTCCCTAACTACGATCAGTAATCTACGAAAACAATTTTTATTTCTGCTCAAAATTGGATACAATGAAATCATACGAAATTCTGCAGCAATACGGTTTTGAAGTGGTTAATCACGATTTTGGCAATGGATTTTCTATATCCAAATCGACATATCCATGCCAAATTCTTCATAAGCATCCGACAAATTGAATATCAACCATTTTGAGAAGTTTATATAAATTATCAGGCGTGACAGCGATGTAGCACTTTTATGGAGTCCTAGCACAGGTGCAATGTATAGCATAACTAAAAAAAACGGTATGGTATAATATTCCCATAAACCCCAAGGTCTAATTTTGTGACTCCAAACTTGTTTTTAGGTTCATGTTAATAACCACTCATAACTACATTAATCTTTATCCGATTTAGAGCTTTGTTTTAATTTTAATGTTAATAAGTATACCTTGTTGCTACTTTTTTCAAAATCCTTCATCATATTGAATATTTTACTGTACGAATTAAATTTTGACCACACATTCTTGAAGACCACAAACAAAGTTAGTATGAATAAGTACATCCGATTAAAAACGTCTTGATTGTACTTTTAAGAGTACGACTCGAAAATGATTTGAATATCCGCGATTCATCGTCATTAATGAGTTAATTATTTTTAATTTTTAACTTACATTGTCTCCAATGATAATTCATGTTTAATACACGTGAAGTATTATACGAGATTTTTAAAAATTTATAAAACAATGTAAAATTTTACTGTACTGCAAACAAATATTTCACATCTTATATATTTTTTTATAAGTTAAAGTAAAAATAGTTTTTTTCGGCAGGCAGCTGCATCTTGAACTGTGTGGTATTACTCGTCAGTTAAATTGCATATGCAACATGCAGATAATAATGAACATGTCCGGGACTTTCTTATTGATAACTGGATTACTCTATTGTGCATATCGTATTATATTTTACCTGGATGAAGAAGAGCAGCCTTCCAAAATGATTGCGCATTTATCAATGTTTAGTGTCTGGATAGGAATGCACGCCCTTCGGCTGATGCATTTAAGTTGGTCTTGTGTTTTTATAACTACGCAGGTATGATTTATTTCTGCATTCTCTTTTATTAAAATTTATTTTACAACAGCTGTTCTTACTTAGAAACTATGGTACCTTATTTCGTGTATTGCAACGTTTTGGAATTTGCAATATTTCTCTTGGTTTTAACCGCTATTGAAAAGAGAAATGGAACTTTGGTCGAGTTGTAGGAATTAAGTAATAAGAGAAAAAAGATTAAAATAGAGGTATAGAAGAAGTTCATATCAAACTAAACCAGCAAAGAAAAATAATGAAAAGAACGTATCGTTAACACAACGCATTAAAGTCAAAATATTAGAAGTGAGCAATAACATGGAAAAAAATTGTCTGGGTTCTTCCTAAAACCAGGCTTATAATAATCACAGACCGAGAAGTTTGTGTTAAAGCCAAACTTATATGTGACAATCACAGGAAACTTTATGTTACAAACAAAAGAAAAGTTTGATCGCAACCTAAGAGGTTGTGTTTATCACAGACCTGGTTTTTGGGAAGACAATTTTTTTCCGTGAACTTATGGACACGAAATGTTAAAAAATATTGCGTATTTCATGGTAATTTGAAGGTCAATGTTATTTCTTTTTGTGAGAACTCTATTTTCACTATCGAATTCGAAAAGAGCGCGAAACTGTACGTCCAAAATCGACGTTACATAATTTGCTAGTGACCTTCAGAAGGTCAAATTGTTAAAAATTGTCCATAAGCTGTTTTCTTGAAACTTCGGAAAATCTCTAAGAAAAAGGCTTCAGAGGGTTCGGAGTGACCTCATGGTCAACTTTAAAGCTCATTAGAAAGTTAAAGCGTTTAATGGTAACGGGATTTCCACCGATTTAAATGACATTTTTTCAGTGATCTTATAAAATATATAAAAGTACCCTCACAGAACCGGAGTTTCGAAAAGTAGTAAAAATCATTTATTTATACAGTAAATTTTATAATTCCGAAGTTTCCGCTTCGGCATTATGGCGCTAAAACTCGTCTAATATAAAATTGAGTTGGCAAAATACAGGGGCTTGAGGCAGTTTAAAAAAAAACGTTCTAATGGTTATTCCATAAGACTTACACATATGGGCAAATCCACAGAACTTTTGACTTTCATGTTATTTAATATTCACGTAAATAAGCTGTACAGAAATATTTATAAAACATTACTATTTACTAAAAAGAATATGCTTTTCAAGATATAGTTATTTGTTTTGCATGATATTTGATTAAAAACCCAAAGGAAACACGAAAGCTCATAAAATTTGAATAAACTGCTGCGTGCAAATCGTATTTTTTTAAATATTTTGTTCTGTAACTTTTGGAACGTGTATTCTTTTCATTTGAAAATCATGTCGTTGATTAATGGCACTTTATAAAAGCCAAAGATACTTGAAAAATAAGTGTGCCTATCGCTTAATAAGAATGACATGCGTCCAAAGTCGCGTGCAGAAGATTTATGGAAAATGGAATTTTCGTTAATTTCTAACAATAACTTTTGGAACAAACAATATTATAGCTCCATACTTTCGGAATTTTTAATTGATGATGTAATAAGTGACGTATTCCAAGGAATAAGGTGTGCCTTGTCTCATCTCAATTCTGTGCCTATTATAACCTATAGCCTTCGTGCGTAACTGTTGTTGAAAAATGACACTTTTGTCAGGCACACAAACTATACACAATTAAATGCCTCGATTATTGGCGTAATTTATTGTTTTAGGTGTCATAATAAAACTCTGAACTTGTTCCAGAAATACAATACGATGTTCAGGGGTAAAACAAGACATGAAATTATCTCTTTGACACAAACTCCTTTCTTTACACGGAAAAATGATGAAATTTGTCACGCGCGGGTTTTATTGGTAACTGATCATGAATACGTTGACAAATATTAAAAATTGAAGATAGTAGATACAATATGGCGGACCAAATTCCCAAAAAGTTGCTTGAACCAGCTGAAACTGTGTATTCGGGGTCGCTCATCGGTCGAGATTCGCTATAGCTTTGCTCCAGAAATAATGAAAATGTAACTTTGGGTAACTTTATTTTTCATCTCCCTTACTTCATCTTCTGGATAAAAATGAATGAATATGGTACTAATTAGGACAACTATGGTTAATATGGACAACTTACGTTATACCTATTTAAAATTTTTTTTCAGGATTGCCGGGATTGTAATGCCTTAAATCGACTTAAATAAATGTTTGCTGCTAAAATTTGTATATTATGAACCTAAAAGCAAAAAGAAAGAAAACCCCCGAATACCCAATTTGAGCTTGTGTGAGTAACTTCTTACAAATTCGGTCTTCCATATTGAATTCGTCATCTTTAATTCTTAATATCTGTTGACGGATTCGTGACCAGTAACTTAAAAAACCCCGAGTAACAAATTTTATGTTTTCCGCGTACAGAAATATGTTTGGTTCGAATATATAATTTTAGGTCTCGTTTTACCTGACTGCGCTGGAACAATCCTTTAAAAGTCGTAACGTGTCGTTTTTTCTACATTTTATATGTTTAGGAGTGGCCTCAGGTTGATTTTAAATGTGTGCTACCGAAAAAAAAATGTTTTTCTCAAAGCGTAAAATTAAAAGTTCTGTGGATTTACCCATATATTATATAAGATTGTCCGGAATTTGTTGTCACGCGCAGTAATCGAAGCGAAGAATTCAATATAAATTTCAGTGTATTTTATGGGTATTTTGAGTAATGTTACGTGCTGTTTAAAAATCATGATAGTACAGAAGTGACGAATCAGTGTTACTATTTAGTAAATACTTACTAATCTATCGCTTGATTGATAAGGACGGAATATAGGAAAATTCGAATGTGATTTGTCAATCCACAAATGGAAAATAGTATTTCTGTAAAAAAAACTAAACAGAGTGCTAGGTCAAACAACTATTGGAAAATATGTTCGTACATGATACAACATTGATAGAACGGTGTAGTTCTAACGGTCAGGAGTATGGTTGGGATAACTATTCAAAGAGACTAAGAATTCGTAAAAGGAGATTAAGTAGTTATAGACATCTCGAGTCAGACACTACAGATAATTTTAGGATTTCTCAAATTCGTTACGCGCAACTTCTATTAGTTATACTATGTTACTTATACAATTAAAATGAATTCAAATTACTAAATAAGTGCAGTAATTTACTTTCATTTCTTGAGTTAGCATTTGTCTTAAAATTTATCGAATGACAGTTAGAAAAATATTCAATAAATTTAACTAAATAGTGAGTTACCTAATGGGAACTAAAGTATTACTACTATTTATAACTACATTCCTTTAAACTGACTAAAATTTTGTTATTTCATTATTTCGTTTAGGCATCTTACCTGCCTGCAGAAACTACAGTTGGTTATCCCACTGGGCAACTCATCATTTAGTTGAATTTGCTGAAATTATCTCACTTGTCAGTGGAATATGTTTACTTAATTTTTTATCATTGTTGATAAGCACTAAAGTTGTTGTTCATCAAATTTGTAGATAACGCGATTCATAAAATTCAGTAACAAATTTTCAATGTTTTGAGAAATCTGCTGTCTACAATTTCTTCAAAGTGTATCATCTGTCAAGATAATTAAAATGCTATTTTTTTTGAGTTTTGAAAAATGAAAAACTAGGTACTTTTACACCTAGACAAAACTGATTGGCCACATACGCATAACCCCACCTCCCATTCAGTTCACATTTTACATTTTATTTTTTTCTGGATATCATTGCCAGAAACAAATTTTTAGTTCATCTCAACGTTCGTTCTTTAAAACCAAATTTTTCAGATTATTTGGTTTACTAACAACGGTTGCAGTCAGTAAAAAACTCTGTTATGAACTTTTAAGTACACCGTTTAAGTACTGCAGTAACACGATGCATTTCAAGTCTATCCCAATCTTTTCTTTTATGCAACTAATTAATAAATTTAATTATGAATTGCTCAGTCTAATATTGGATTTAATCGTTACAGGCACAAACGATGGGAGAATTAATTCACTGCTTAGAAACTAAATGCAGTAATGACGAATTACTCGGCGAGGTATGTCGACATTTATTGTGTATTTCAATAAAACTTATTATTTTAATTGATTGTAATGTTTTGATTTTTGTTATCGTGTTCAAGATACAACAATTCTCTTTACAACTGATGCAACATCCTTTGAGGGTCACCGCAGATGAATGCTTTTATGTGGACTACGTTTTCATCAGAGGGGTATGTCTATTCTTATATGTACAATATATATTTAAATTAAGAGGGGGTTCTAGAGTAGTCTGCGGGTAAGGTAGGAATTTCCAATCAAAACCGTAAATAAATTTTCAAAAACCGTAATTTTTATTTATTTCCGAAAATTCTCTGGCATTTCTAAATTGATGTCTTCGGTATTTTTTAGGAAATCGTCTAAAGTTACCAGAATTTCCTTTACAGAGCCCAAATTTAAAAAATTTTATTCAGTCATCTTTAATTTACTTTTTTTTATTAAAATTCCCTACCTTATCAACGGAGCACTTTAGAACTGCCATAAATGAATTCTAAACTTCTCAATCGATAAGGTAAAAATCACACTGCTGGACTGATATTTTTAAAAATGTCACCTGTGTAGAAACTGTTTTAATGACTATTAAAATCCCTTAAAATATACAATCATTACTAGAGAATTGACAGAAAGTAGTCAGAAATACGTAAAAATCATCCATTTCAGAAAATTTGTACAAATTCTGTTGTGGAAGTGGAAATATAAAATATCACTTGAGTAATTTTTATTTTGTTAGGGTAGACAGCTTCCTTATCAACTGATTATGTTAGAACCCCGTAAGTTAGGTATTAATAACATTTACGTTTGATTGTTTACAGTTTGTAGGGGCGGTGACTACGTATTTAGTTATTCTAATTCAAATGAGTTAACGAAGCCTTTAAATGGATGATGTTGAACCGATGATCCTATCATGGATGCAACACCAAATTTATTTGTTTACAAAATTAATATATATACAATGCCGTAAAATTTGTAAGAAACTATATTTTGTAAAATGTTAAAAACAAGAAATAAATGTTAAAAAAAAACATATTTCAATTACAACAATTTTATACCTACAATCATTAATACAGGATTTAAACCAAGAAAAATGAATATATTTTTAATTTTAATTACGAAAAAAATATTCTAATAATTTCTGTATTCATTTCTTAAATTTTAAATTGTTAAATTTAAATTTTCAGTAAAATAACTCCATACAAATATTACCTACGGTTATGACGATTTTCATAAATAACAAATGTGTTATTGTGTTTATTCCTATTGAAGCAATAAAAATGAACTATAAAATGCTTTCGTGAATATAGGTTAGTTGGAATTTTTGCAACATTTATTGTCAATAGTGGAGTCTTCTATTTGATAGAGAATTCGAGCGAAATCGAAAGATCTTGACGTATGGAATCTCTCGAACTTGTCTCTCAAATAAACAAAAATAATAATAAAAATCGTACAAAATTGATTGCATTTAAAACATTAAGGAATTTTAATTTTCCATAACCATACAGCACATACTTCCTAAAGAGGCCCTTCAAAGCTCAATTCAAAAATATCTCCAGAAAAGTCTCCAGAAGAGGAAGAAGTCTGAACTATGATAATCTATAAAACGAGCCCTTAAAAATGTCTTACTTAGGACTTCTTAAAATCGAAATCTCGAAGAGGTCCTATGTTTGATGTCTTAAGTCTTAGTTTGGACCATCACTCTTTTAGTAAAGGAATTCCCAGAATTGAAATCTGTATTTCTTCAGGAAACACTCGGTGGCTATTGAATCAAAATAATTAACAAATAAAAAATTCTTTTTAAAAACCACGTTTTTATAAATGGATTAAAAAGGATAAAATAATTTTTCCCATCGATTACAAGATTTGCACCGGACAAACAGACAGACAGACCGACAGACAGACAAGAATACGAGTTCATAAAAACGTGGTAAAATAAGATCGCGCAATATTTACTTCATATGCAAACCTGTAGATTATAAGCTACAATCACAAAATAGTTGCTTTTATAATATTTAGTGTTATCACATTTCTTTATTATTATTGTATGATCCTCTTCTATTTAACGCAATCACTAACCAATATATAACAATACAAACGGAAAAAAGGGACTCCGGTAAAAATTAAATAAATTAATAATTAAGGTACAAAAATAGAATCTATAATTTTCAGAAATTTGCTTTTCATTTATATTATTTATTTTATATGTCGAAGCCCTCAAATAAGAACTCTTTTCTGAGACCGTAAAGATCTCTTTAAGAGTTCTTTCTGACAAGTATTTAAGACATCTTACAATTTTTAAGACTTCTTAAAGAGCTCTCCAAGATTTCTTTTTGCTGTTTATGTTATCTTTATGACCATTTAGAATTGTGACGTCAATTTTCCGACTTCAGAAGAGAAACGATGGTCTAATCATTGCAAACTAAATGTTAAACATGTCAAAATTTTGTAAAATAACTGAAAAAGGCAATGCTTCAAGGAGACGTACGATATTTCTTCTTCGTTCATATGTATGTTTTCCAATGATTTCGAATTCTATGTCAATATGGCTCAAACTTTATAGCAAAACTAAAAAAAAGTGCTGCAAATTTTTGCAAATACACTACGTTATTTACAAGTATTTTTTAACTAGATAAAATGCCGCCAATATAAAAAAAAAAATTTTAAAGTTGTCTGAAACCGAAAAACAACAAAAGAAATCGAAAAAACACGAAAAAGGGACATGAAAAGATACCGATAAATTGTTTAAAAAGATTGTTTGATATATTGACTCCGATATTTATCTGCCATAAAATTCGCAGTCAGCAAATCCAAAAACTATCAACTAACAAGATGAATACATTTTTTTGTTTTGAAATTTCATTTTGGTTCCTGAAACCTGAGAGGCCGGAAAGACCATTACTCGATCCACCTAATAAATAGCGTCTCTATTTGCTAAAAATATATGGAATTATACTAGTACAGAATCTTATTTTTTTATGTTATTAATAACGAGAAAACTAATTTTGTAATCAAACAAACATTGTATTGATGTCTTTTCCAATAACAGAGACAAATAAAGCGTTTCAACCATTTAATATAGAATTGAACAAGGTTGTAGAATGGGCGGACAATAATGCATTAGTTTTAAATTCTAATAAATCAAAAATTCTCTTAGTTGGCAGTTCCAATCGTCTTAGTAAAGATGACCCTGAAGTTAGCGGCCGATTCCAGCGGCCGATTCGTGGGAGCGCCGGCCACCAGCGGTTCTCAATTTTAAAAGTTGAAAAACGTTTTGTGCTACGGTCGCTTCGTACGATTTTGATTCCTGACATTATTGACAGCCTATATAAAAAATTCCAATCTCCCCTAACCCCGCCGAGGCAGTAAAATGGGGAAAAGTTACCCCAAATCACTATAACACCCGATTTCGAAATTTTTAGACATGAAAATCGTTTTGTGCCACGGCCGCTGGGTATCATTTTGATTCCTGACATTGTTGGCAGCCTACATAAAAAATTCCAACCTCCCCTGACCCCGCCGAGGCAGTAAAATGGGGAAAAGTTACCCCAAATCACTATAACACCCGATTTCGAAATTTTTAGTCTTGAAAAACGTTTTGTGCCACGGCCGCTGGGTATGATTTTAATTCCTGACATTGTTGGCAACCTACATAAAAAATTCCAACCTCCCCTGACCCCGCCGAGGCAGTAAAATGGGGAAAAGTTACTCCACATCACAATAACTCCCGATTTCGAAATTTTTAGACTTGAAAATCGTTTTGTGCCACGGCCGCTGGGTATCATTTTGATTCCTGACATTGTTGGCAACCTAAATACAAAATTCCAACCTCCCCTGACCCCGCCGAGGCAGTAAAATGGCGAAAAGTTCCCCCAAATCACTATAACACCCGATTTCGAAATTTCAAGACTTAAAAAACATTTTGTGCCACGGCCGCTGGGTATCATTTTGATTCCTGACATTGTTGGCAGCCTACATAAAAAATTCCAACCTCCCCTGACCCCGCCGAGGCAGTAAAATGGCGAAAAGTTTCCTCAAATCACTATAACACCCGATTTCGAAATTTTTAGACTTGAAAATCGTATTGTGCCACGGCCGCTGGGTATCATTTTGATTCTTGACATTGTTGGCAACCTACATACAAAATTCCAACCTCCCCTGACCCCGCCGAGGCAGTAAAATGGGGAAAAGTTATCCCAAATCACTATAACTCCCGATTTCGAAATTTTTAGACTTGAAAATCGTTTTGTGCCACGGCCGCTGTGTATGATTTTGATTCTTGACATTGTTGGCAACCTACATACAAAATTCCAACCTCCCCTGACCCCGCCGAGGCAGTAAAATGGCGAAAAGTTTCCTCAAATCACTATAACACCCGATTTCGAAATTTTTAGACTTGAAAATCGTATTGTGCCACGGCCGCTGGGTATCATTTTGATTCTTGACATTGTTGGCAACCTACATACAAAATTCCAACCTCCCCTGACCCCGCCGAGGCAGTAAAATGGGGAAAAGTTACCCCAAATCTCTATAACAGCCGATTTCGAAATTTTTAGACTTGAAAAACGTTTTGTGCCACGGCCGCTGGGTATCATTTTGATTCCTGACATTGTTGGCAACCTAAATACAAAATTCCAACCTCCCCTGACCCCGCCGAGGCAGTAAAATGGCGAAAAGTTCCCCCAAATCACTATAACACCCGAATTCGAAATTTTAAGACTTGAAAAACGTTTTGTGCCACGGCCGCTGGGTATGATTTTGATTCCTGACATTGTTGGCAGCTTACATAAAAAATTCCAACCTCCCCTGACCCCGCCGAGGTAGTAAAATTGGGAAAAGTTGCCCCAAATCTCTATAACAGCCGATTTCGAAATTTTAAGTCTTGAAAAACGTTTTGTGCCACGGCCGCTGGGTATCATTTTGATTCCTGACATTGTTGGCAACCTACATACAAAATTCCAACCTCCCCTGACCCCGCCGAGGTAGTAAAATTGGGAAAAGTTGACCCAAATCTCTATAACAGCCGATTTCGAAATTTTAAGACTTGAAAAACGTTTTGTGCCACGGCCGCTGGGTATGATTTTAGTTCCTGACATTGTTAGCAGCCTACATAAAATTTTCCCCATTTTACCTATCTCGGCGGGGTCAGGGGATATTATATATGTAAATTTTGATGCAGGTTGCCAACAATGTCAGGAATCAAAATCGTATGAAGCGGCCGTGGCACAAAACGTTTTTCCGCTTTCAAAATTCCGAAATCGGCTGTTATAGAGCTTTGGGGCAACTTTTCCCAATTTTACTACCTCGGCGGGGTCAGGGGAGGTTGGAATTTTTTATGTAGGTTGCCAACAATGTCAGGAATCGAAATGATACCCAGCGGCCGTGGCACAAAACGATTTTCAAGTCTTAAAATTTCGAAATCGGGTGTTATAGTGATTTGGGGTAACTTTTCTCCATTTTACTGCCTCGGCGGGGTCAGGGGAGGTTGGAATTTTGTATGTAGGTTGCCAACAATGTCAGGAATCAAAATCATACCCAGCGGCCGTGGCACAAAACGATTTTCTAGTCTTAAAATTTCGAAATCGGGTGTTATAGTGATTTGGGGTAACTTTTCTCCATTTTACTGCCTCGGCGGGGTCAGGGGAGGTTGAAATTTTGTATGTAGGTTGCCAACAATATCAGGAATCAAAATGATACCCAGCGGCCGTGGCACAAAACGTTTTTCAAGACTTAAAATTTCGAAATCCGCTGTTATAGAGATTTGGGGTAACTTTTCCTCATTTTACTTCCTCGGCGGGGTCAGAGGAGGTTGGAATTTTGTATGTAGGTTGCCAACAATGTCAGGAATCAAAATCATACCCAGCGGCCGTGGCACAAAACGATTTTCAAGACTTAAAATTTCGAAATCGGGTGTTATAGAGATTTGGGGTAACTTTTCTACAGTTTACTGCCTCGGCGGGGTCAGGGGAGGTTGGAATTTTTTATGTAGGCTGCCAACAATGTCAGGAATCAAAATGATACCCAGCGGCCGTGGCACAAAACGATTTTCTAGTCTTAAAATTTCGAAATCGGGTGTTATAGTGATTTGGGGTAACTTTTCCCCATTTTACTGCCTCGGCGGGGTCAGGGGAGGTTGGAATTTTTTATGTAGGCTGCCAACAATGTCAGGAATCAAAATCATACCCAGCGGCCGTGGCACAAAACGTTTTTCAAGTCTTAAAATTTCGAAATCGGCTGTTATAGAGATTTGGGGTAACTTTTCCCAATTTTACTACCTCGGCGGGGTCAGGGGAGGTTGGAATTTTTTATGTAGGCTGCCAACAATGTCAGGAATCAAAATCATACCCAGCGGCCGTGGCACAAAACGTTTTTCAAGACTTAAAATTTCGAAATCCGCTGTTATAGAGATTTGGGGTAACTTTTCCTCATTTTACTTCCTCGGCGGGGTCAGGGGAGGTTGGAATTTTTTATGTAGGCTGCTAACAATGTCAGGAATCAAAATCATACCCAGCGGCCGTGGCACAAAACGTTTTTTAAGTCTTAAAATTTCGAAATCGGGTGTTATAGTGATTTGGGGTAACTTTTCTCCATCGTACTTCCTCGGCGGGGTCAGGGGAGGTTGGAATTTTTTATGTAGGCTGCCAACAATGTCAGGAATCAAAATGATACCCAGCGGCCGTGGCACAAAACGTTTTTCTAGTCTTAAAATTTCGAAATCGGGTGTTATAGTGATTTGGGGGAACTTTTCGCCATTTTACTGCCTCGGCGGGGTCAGGGGAGGTTGGAATTTTGTATGTAGGTTGCCAACAATGTCAGGAATCAAAATCATACCCAGCGGCCGTGGCACAAAACGATTTTCAAGTCTTAAAATTTCGAAATCAGGTGTTATAGTGATTTGGGGTAACTTTTCTCCAATTTACTGCCTCGGCGGGGTCAGGGGAGGTTGGAATTTTATATGTAGGTTGCCAACAATGTCAGGAATCGAAATGATACCCAGCGGCCGTGGCACAAAACGATTTTCTAGTCTTAAAATTTCGAAATCGGCTGTTATAGTGATTTGGGGTAACTTTTCCCCATTTTACTGCCTCGGCGGGGTCAGGGGAGGTTGGAATTTTTTATGTAGGCTGCCAACAATGTCAGGAATCAAAATCATACCCAGCGGCCGTGGCACAAAACGTTTTTCAAGACTTAAAATTTCGAAATCGGCTGTTATAGAGATTTGGGGGAACTTTTCGCCATTTTACTGCCTCGGCGGGGTCAGGGGAGGTTGGAATTTTTTATGTAGGCTGCCAACAATGTCAGGAATCAAAATCATACCCAGCGACCGTGGCACAAAACGTTTTTCAAGTCTTAAAATTTCGAAATCGGGTGTTATAGTGATTTGGGGGAACTTTTCGCCATTTTACTGCCTCGGCGGGGTCAGGGGAGGTTGGAATTTTGTATGTAGGTTGCCAACAATGTCAGGAATCAAAATGATACCCAGCGGCCGTGGCACAAAACGATTTTCATGTCTAAAAATTTCGAAATCGGGTGTTATAGTGATTTGGGGTAACTTTTCCCCATTTTACTGCCTCGGCGGGGTTAGGGGAGATTGGAATTTTTTATATAGGCTGTCAACAATGTCAGGAATCAAAATCGTACGAAGCGACCGCGGCACAAAACGTTTTTCAACTTTTAAAATTGAGAACCGCTGGTGGCCGGCGCTCCCACGAATCGGCCGCTGGAATCGGCCGCTAACTTCAGGGTCATTTAGTAAAGTTAACATGGTTGAAAGTGGAATAATAATTAAAGGAAATGTCCTTCCAATAGTTGAAGTGGCTAAAAATCTGGGGGTTTTGATTGATTCCAATTGGTCTTTTTCAACTCATGTTGCAAAAAAGTGTTCAGCTGCATTTTTGAGGCTTCGCCAATTGTTCCCTAGCCGACGCATTTTGCCTACCAAAATAAAATTAAAATTATGTGAGTCGCTAGTCATATCTCATATTATGTACTGCATTACGGTTTATGGTCCTTGTTTGAATGGCGATAACTGGCGAAGGCTTCAGGCAGTGCAAAATGCGTGTGTGAGATACTCGTTCGGGATAAGGAAATACGATCATATCACTCCTGCATTTAGGAAAGCCGGTTGGTTAAAAATTGAAAATAAAATGTATATTCAGATTCTTTCTCTGCTATGTCGGTTACTATCCAATGAGTCTCCAGAATATCTTTATCTAAGGATAAAGATGCTAGGTAGCTCGAGAGCCACTTGTCGTAAGGAAATTGGCTACACAATCCAGTATCCTGCACATGCAACTGCAAAATTTCGAGGCTCGTTCTCTTACGTAGCTGCGAAGGCCTTTAATGATTTACCCCTTGAAATTAGAATATTATTAAATGACAAACGTGCATTTAGTTCTAAGCTGAAAGAACATTTCCTATATCTGCAGAACACTTAAATTCTTTTCCCACTTTTAGCGTTTTCAGCGATTTGTCGTCTTTTATTTCTTCTCTGTCAATTATTTATTTTTCGTTTTATTTCTGTCATTGACTTGTACTTCTAGTCTCGAACAAAACAAAAATTAATTGAGTTATCTTTAACTTGGCGTTTATTTATTATTTATTTATTATTTATTTATTATTTATTATGTATTTTTATATATTCTATTATTAGTCTTAGCTGTGTACTATAGGTCAGACTGTAAAGCAGCTTGCGCTGTGGCTCGCCTTTTGTATGTTTTATGTACCTACAATAAAGACAATATTATTATTATTATTATTATTATTATTATTGTACCTTAAATATTTGTATAATTTGTTTAATCTATGCATTTACAACAAAAATATGAAGTTTTACTTGCAATTACAAAAATTTCAAAATAAAGAAAAGTTTTCCTGAGGTTAATACTTCTCAAACCGAAGCAAAGTAGAAAGTGCCATAATATAACATTTTCGTTAGTTTTATAACAATTTTTTATTCTGAATAATTTATTATCGCGGCGATAAGATGCACGAGGAAGCATTCGTAGACGCACGTGTGTAATATAAATCAGGTATTTTACTTGTACGTCATATCAATTAATAAATAATACATTATTGTCATCGTGCCCTTCCACATTGTGCCCAGTACAAAGAAATGGCTGTATAATTCATTAATAAAAAATATTCTCACTATCACTGATCCCGATAATCACTTACACAAAATCGATGATGCTTAACATGCGAATGTTAAGCAAAATACATCATTCTCATGTGCAGCTATTAAATAAGATTGTGTAATTCTAGTATCTTTGATATAGTGAAAAAAACAAGAAATGAAAGTGACTGTCAATAGTTTTCAAGAGAGTTTAAAACCTTTGTCAATTTTAACCTCGATATTAGGTGTCGGAATCGTCGAATATCCGATTGGTAGACCTCATCCTATAACCACAGCAATTTTTTCAGCTCACCGATTTTTGGGTTTTATATGGATGGTATTTTGGCAGAGATATCTTTGGCAAAAGTCCCCAGCTGACAGTTGGGAATACTACGATTATGCTTACAGGGGACAAGATAATTATAGTGATATTATTAATTTTATGTTCAATCTTACTTCGAACACGAATAAAACAATAATTGATAAAGATAATATTCTTCATCAAGCACTTGAGTATCATGGAATTGTCAATGCTGTGTATTCTTCTATCGCATGTTTCTTTACTGCTAAGGTATGCAAACTTTTATTTATCGGAACGATAATTGAATCGTACAACCCTGTAATGACCAAACGTTAACCATTTACGCGTGGATTTTAGCATCCTCTTATTTGTACAAAAACTTTGTTTTAAATAGACACATCCTTATCCGACTAGTTTTTAAGTCGCACTTTCGAATGACGCTGGTTTTTTAGTATTTTTGAAAGTAAATGTGTTAAACGTCATTTTTCGAAAGTTCGACTAGCACCATTCAAAAGAGCGACCACGTTTGGTCGTTAAAAGGTTAAAAGAGTATACTTATATTAGATGTAAAGAACTTTATTTCTTATACTCCTGCAATACTTCGAAAATGACAATTTTCACCTTACAAATTCAGGCTTAATATTAACTCTAAAAAATGTAAAATGTATAGCATAATTAGTGATAATTCACAAGTTATGAAAACAAAATAAGAAATTTTAAGTTGAATAGCGACGTTGAATGATGTTGAAGATGTCGAAAAGTATTGAATAATAACAGTCATATTGGATGGTTGATTGATAATATCGGGAAATATCCAATACGTTATAAGATATCGAATAAAGAACATAATGTAAGCTTATTGGATGGTGATGATGAATCAAATCGATGATGTGTAATGATATGGAATTGCGCTATAGATATTAGATCTTTAAGATGTTTGAAAATGAATTGAGAATGAAATGATTGTAGAAAAATTACAAATCATATTGAGACATGTCTTCTAATATTAAAAGACGTCGATGATGTATAGTTGACGTTGATATTGGAAATTGCCCATTTTGTGAAAAATATCGTCAATCGTGTGGATGGCTAGATCGAGATGTCATAATATATCGATTATATTTGTACATGCGCCGAAATATGTGGAATTGCAATAATGATGTTGATGATCAATTAAGTTGATAATATGTAAATATTTGGAATTATGCCTAAGATGTTGAGCAGTTAGATCGTGCTCACGGAATGTGGATATTAGGAACAGTGATATTGGATTGTTTATCGATGATATTGAATGATATCTATGATGTATAAAGTGATGAGTGACGCCGTCTATGTTGGATGGTTAGAGTGTGATGATATTGGGTAGTCCCGGAAGGTAGGTCCTGACGAACAGTATTGAGTCATATAATGTTGAAATATAGCAATAGTGACATTGGTTTGTTGGTGATGGTGATGAAGCATACTGATGATGTATAAAAATACCGAATTGTAGCATAGATGTTAGATGGTTAAATAGTGATGTCGGATGGTTTCTAATAACAGTAGTGATTTGGGTGGTTAGTCGATGTATTTCGAAGTTGTTTGTGCTTATATTTCGATATTGGAGGCTGTTGATGAAAGAAGCAGATGTTAAAAAATACGGAGTAACCATTGTGATGTTGTTTCGTTGTAAAGTTGATGAATAAAGTCAGTGATGTTGGATGGTTGAACGCTGATATTGCACAGTATGCATTATGTCCCAAAAAAAATCTAATGAGGCCAGTCATATTAGATAGTTAGGTCGTGAAGTGCGAAGTTATTTAAAGGAATCGACTCTAGATAGTGATGTTATATTGTTGGTTGAAGATGATAAAGATGCCGATGATGATTAGTGGTGCCAGAGATGTTGGATGGTTGACTGGTGACATC
Organism: Trichopria drosophilae; assembly: GCA_030407085.1. Classification (NCBI taxonomy): domain Eukaryota; kingdom Metazoa; phylum Arthropoda; class Insecta; order Hymenoptera; family Diapriidae; genus Trichopria; species Trichopria drosophilae. The sequence continues at coordinate 107,968,233 of CM059586.1, forward strand.
AGAAAATATTCATGGCGTCATCAAATATCGAATAAGAACAATGTTGGCCGGTTGGATAATTATGATGAATGAAGACGAAGATGTTCAGTTAGTTATATTGCGGTGACCAAATCTGCATAATAACAACAGGGATGTTGGAGGACAGTTTATCGATGCCATTGAACGATATCTATGATTTAGAAAAATGTCGAGGGTCATTTGGATGATGAAAGATATCGAATAACCACAGTGATGTGTTATATAATGGTCATTTCAATGATGTCGAAAGTGGATGTTGATAAAGACGTGAAATGGTTAGATCATGGTTTTAAAAGTTGTCGAATAACGACAGTGAGGTTGGATGGTGATATTAAGTGATAACGAAAGATAACGAATGATGTTAGATCGTTAAGAATTGTGTGATGTCGGTAATGATCTTAGATCCAGGATGTCTTAATATGTCGAAGAACGCCTGTCATTGTTACGTTGTGATGTCTCTAATTATGTGGCATGGTTGCAGATATGTTGGTTGGTTGAATAGCGGTATTGGGTGATGCCAATAGTTAAAGACGTTAGATGAAGACGTATGATGTATGTCGAGTGATGTCTTATGATGTTAAAAGATGTCAATAATAATACTGGATGGTGCTATCTGGACGGATGACGCTAGATAATGACCATGACGTGGAAAAATGTCGAATGAAACAATTTCACGTTGCCATCTAACCGTGTTAGATGATTAAATTATTGATATCCGAAGATGTCGTTGATAACCGACGACGTCCTGAGATATCGAAAAGTCATCATGGAATCGAGTTGTTGAACGGTAACTTTGAGGATTGTCAATGGTGTAGAAAATTGTGGAACTACAAATTGTCGTTAAAGTTGTTGATTCGTTCATTGACAATGTTGATTGATGTCAGTAATCTTGAATAGTAATCGACGGATAATGACAATGATGTGAAAAGCTTTATTTTTACATAATTTCAATCCTGACAATACCGATGAAATTGTTCAGTCACAATAAACAAATATTTTTATACGTTTAAGATTATAAATATGTAGAAGTGTTATTTGAGTAGTAATATTCATTTTATTTTCTTAGCATCTTCGAGCGTGCATCGCAAGAATATCAATGTTTGATGATACATTAAGAACCATGGGATTAGATACAAACTATTCCTCCGAACAAAGAGCAGTCATGATCTTAGTAATCATCTGGTGTCTAGGAATGTTGACATCTTGCGCATTGTCTTCAGTGGTGTACATATTTTATTACGATTTTAATGTTCTATCCATTTTGATAATCGTAATAGAAGAGTTATTGATCAGCATAAATTCTGCAACTATATTAAACTTCATTGTTCCCGTTAGGTACCTTATTTCCAATCATCGTAAAGAAAAAGGATTTTTTGCTTTAAAAATTTATATTGAATTTAATGTTGAAGACCATTCTTGAATGCTATAAGGGCGTATAATTAGTTACATTATTTTACTTACTAACGAAGTATTTAATTCTTATGTTCACATAGATGCATTGGGGAAAGATTTAAAAAACTCAATAGTATTTTACAACGTGACGAACTAGTTTTTAATGATAGTAATTGGCATCAGCCTCAATGGATGTTAAATCGTTGTATGGAGGATACTAAATTTGACAATTCTGAAAAAATATTTCTTACAGATAATTTTGAATCCTTGATAAAATATGTAAGGTAAGTGGATGAGATGTATCTGATAAGAGAACAAAATAATTTGTAAACTACTGAAAGATTTTGACATAAATTGATTTCAGCTGTTATTATTTTTTAATAAATGCCAATTAATCCCATTTTTTATTTCTATATTTATATTTAAATATATTTAAATAATATATTTATACAGGGTCATCGAAAAGTATCGGACCCCCCTAATATCTTCAGTTAGAATGCACTTAGGAGAAAATGTCCAATAGCAAAGTTGTATGGTTTCAAGCGGGGAGTAAGATGATGACCTTGACTTTGACCTTGACCATGCCCTTCAAGGTCAATCTTATTTTTTTAAATAGAACCCCCTACATTTTATTGCATATTCTTATAGTTTATCTCGAGAGCTTTCCAAAACACTATAATAAAATATTTTTTTATTAAGTACTTTTTGAGTTATAAAGGTTTGAAGTTAACAATTTGTTAAGGGGTGTGCGAGTCCGACCAGTTAAGGCAAGAGTGGTGTGTGAGTCCGGCCAGTTAAGGCAAATTTTGTGTCAAAAAATTGTTAACTTCAAACCTTTATAACTCAAAAAGTACTTAATAAAAAAATATTTTATTATAGTGTTTTGGAAAGCTCTCGAGATAAGCTATAAGAATATGCAATAAAATGTAGGGGGTTCTATTTAAAAAAATAAGATTGACCTTGAAATGACCTTGAAGGACATGGTCAAGGTCAAAGTCAAGGTCATCATCTTACTCCCCGCTTGAAACCATACAACTTTGCTATTGGACATTTTCTCCTAAGTGCATTCTAACTGAAGATATTAGGGGGGTCCGATACTTTTCAATGACCCTGTATATAAATATTTTGATTTTAATATCAATGCACGAAACCATTTTTTACCATAAAATTACCAAACTTTTTCCAAATCGAGGATGTCAAAACATTTTCATGATGTTTCCAACGAAATCAACCTATACATATTACAAAAATTACACAAGATATGCTTAATTTGGAAAACTTTGTAATTAATTTAAAGGAAAAAAAAATCGAAAAATACTCCTGAGATCATAACTTTCATACTTTTTTACAAATACAAAATTGTTTACAGACAATTGCATTTGGAACTATGTGACATTTCCAGGAATGTTAATAAAGTATATGGCGTTCAGTTAGTCCTACTAATGACTGAATCGCTTTTGGCAATCATCACTCGACTCTATCAGTTCTATATAACGATGTATTTAGAGCAGAATTTAATGGAATCTCTGCAAGAAGCAACTGTTAATATTTTATACTTCTTGAAATGTATTGTATTGTACAGTCTGCGAATATTTCACGTGGGTTATACCTGCACCGAATCTGTAATGGAGGTATTTATAATATAAGTTCCCTGTTTTATTGAATAACCGTTTTTTATTTTGTTTTATGAAAAATGACATTTAAATGCCATTTCGGACGCACGCTTTTAGTACAAACAAAGCTGAACAAAAAACACGTGTTTTTTAGTATTTTTTAAACAAAAATGTGTTACTCGTAATTTTTCAATAAATTTAGGCTGAACGAATAGGCGATTTTATTCATAAATACGACATTCCAGGAGATGATGAAAGAATATCTACCGAGGTAAGTCTTACTTTTCTTTTATAAAATATATATATATATATCATATTAGACGTGTTTTAAAATTAATAGTATACTACAATAATCTTTACTATTTCATAGATCCAGGAATTTAGCTTACAACTGATACAAAATCCGCTTACTTTTACTGCCTATAATATCTTCACCGTGGATCTAATCTTAATACGTGGGGTACGTAGCTATTTTTTAACAGTGTAATTACAATACGTAACCAGATGAATATTTTATTTCTAATAACATTTTTAGTTCTTTGCTGCGGTATCGATTTACCTGGTCATTCTAATACAAATGGGAGACTGAAATCGCTCATTACTCAGACACGTGGAAAAAATGTATATAAAATTATGTATAGAATTTTTATTAAAACCATTTATGAATACCTACTATTTTACGTTGTTTTTTAAATTGTTGCCATCGACAATTATAATTTTTAGTCATTATCTCCAAATGTAATTTCTATATTTCCAATGACTAGAACAATAAGTTTACTGAAAAGTTATACAATTAAAAATGGCAGTTTCTTACTGGTAATGGTACTTTCATATTCAGTAAATTTATTCTAGACATATTATACAGGTCAGCAAGGTTTCGTTGTTCGGAAGCTATGGATCATTGCCGAAGTAATTTTGTACGCAAAATCCGAATCCGGGGATAGTATCTGTTTGTCACATCAGGATTTTGAGATATTTGAGGTTATGTTCTCGAAAAATTCATTTTTTACTATTTTTGCAGCCATGCACAGACTGCGCCAAAACGATTTTTTTTACCAGTTGCACCATTTAGTACTTCTTGCATCTTTTTATATCAACTGTTTTTATGCCATTTTTATCTCACAAAGTCACGGCCATTTTAAATTATGACACCCAACAACCTTATGAGATTCGCGTTATCCTCAATTTTGAATTAGCCATCTTAGAAATTTACAATATCAATGTTCTACCTTTATCTTCGTACTAGGCGAAAGAACTGCTTAAGTAAGTGCCAAGAGCAATTGTCAATTAGAAACGATTTGGTTATAAACGGCATAATTTAAGATACTTTTTGAGAAAAAATTTTAAGTAGTCGACCAATACCTCATTTTGAGGGGTGATAGTAGTACTAAATTCTGCATGCGTACGATAAGGTACATTGCATTTCGAAACACTAAAATCGCATCGAATACCAAAAATCCGAAATCCAAAATGATGGCTTAACTATGACAACTACATATATTAAACAATACCGAGTAAGAAATATGAAATTAAAAATAGCACAGACAAGTGTGTACTGTTAAGGTACCAAATTTTATTGTCGCAAAAATTGTAATAAAAATTATCAGAAGTAAAATTGCCTTTTAATTTGAAAAGTGTAGATTAATCGATTTAACCCATTCGGTTCTGAATGGATATTTTTTCATTAAAGTTTTCAACGGTTGTGTATGTTGTCTAAACAATATCCTAGCAGTCATGTCTGACGTAAAATGAGCTGACTTTTCAGAATCTTTTGTTAAATTTTTAAAAAAATGCAAACGTAAAAAACTATATGCGATTATTTTAAAGGAATATGAACTTTTCAAATTATTTTTTTTCTTTATACCGATTTTTAACATTTAAATAATTTCCCAATTCTGGTTTGAAACAAAGAAATCATGTCCTCGAGACTCGAACTTTAAAATGTGTATATTTAATATTTCAAAAATAAATGTGAAAGTATCAAAATGACGACTAAAACACGAAAAAATCGGCGAAAGGTTCTGGCATTTTTTCTTTGAAAACGATATTCGCAAAAAATGTTATAAAATAAAAGTTCTTAGAATTGCTAAACAAATATCCTAACAAATTTTTGAAAAGTATTTTTTATTTTTCCACATTTTGGGTTTTTGAAAAGTACAAAAGTTTAAAAAAACATTCCGACAACAATTTTTGCGTACTCTTCGATCAATTCGAAGAACTTTTAAATGAAATTTTGGACTATTTTCCTGAGATTTTTTTTTTTTTAATTTTTTATTTGAAAATGAAACCTTTTCAGAAACAATGTTAGGGAACAAAATTTCTTAGAATTGCGCGAGGAAATATGCTACATTTTTTGTACACATTGTTCATTTTTCAAAATCCCAAAATTGTGAACAAAATGAACAATTCTTAAAAAAAAGAAGTTGAAACCTTCAGGATATTCTTTGAGCAATTCTAATAACTATTTTTGTTCGCCAAAACTTTTTCCGAAAGTCTACTATTTTCAAATAAAAATTCCTGAACCTACCACTGATTTCTTCCGCTATTATTATTTTAATATTCATATTTTGAACTTCCAGTTTCGGGAGCACGATTTATGTACTTCAAACAGGAATGCTGAAATTATTTCAACGTGAAGAAACATATTCAGTTAATTGTGCATCAGGGGTACCTGCTAGAGAATTTTTTAGAAACGTTATTTACACAAAATACAACCGTTGAAAACTGTATTGAAAAATGTCCATTCAGGAATTAATGAGTTAAATTCTACTAAGGAGAAAAGCAGAGAGTCGAGTTATTTGATATTAAATAAACTCCACTAATTACAGGTAGTTTTAGATCGTGTGTCAACACAACTATCAGATAAATCCGACATTTTATTCCTACTTCACACCGATTAATAAATAATCTGTTGTTATCATGGCCTTCGTTATTGATTTTGTTATGACGAAAGGATTGCACGGTTGTTAATCATGAAAATTTGCGTAAAGGAAATGAGAATAAAATCAAATGTTGTAGTGTAGTCTCTATAATAATACGTAGTGTTACTAATAAAAATCTGAAAATTTGAAAATGGCAGTTACCAAGCTTCAAGAAACATTAAAACCTCTATCGATTATCACCTCCATATTTGGAGTCGCCATCATCGAATCTCCAGTTGGCTATCATCATCCCATTATCACTGCGATATTTTCAGTGTTCCGAACTATTGGGTATTCCATATTAATGTATTGGAGACTTCATATTTTTGATTTCTATGACGAAGATTATCAATTGTATGGCTACGATGAATTCAACGACACCTATCATGTGGATTATGTTTACAATTCTACTTCAAACGTGACTAAAAGATTGGTTGATAAAGACGATATTATACGAATAGCAATTCAGTACCACGCAATTATTAATGTTGCATATTCTTCAATTGCATGTTTCTTTATTGGGAAGGTACGCCATCTATATTTGTTAATTTTAAATTATTTTCTTTTTAAAACTGTACGGTTTTTGTTATATTGTACATCTCTGTGTTATTGGGGCCTTGCATTCAGCGCTTTTCACAAATTTACAACCGCCATATTAGCCTATGGTCCAATCACCTTTCTCCAAAAACAAACTTTGACTATGTAGTTCGAACAGCTGTCACCAATAAATGTCAGTTCCCAACAGAAATATGTATTTTTCTGAATCTTGTGTGACATTTTTTTAGAATTTCTTATTAATACAGAATTTTATTTGTTATTTTTAAGTAGATTCATATACTACATGCATGAAAGATTATGTTTTATAGGTAGCGACTAAGTGTATATCACGATTATCAGCGGTTGACGTAAAATTGAAAAAATTAGGATTAGATACAAATTATTCTGCCGAACATCGAACAATTTTGGGTTTGGTATCGATCTGGATTTTTGCTATGTTGACGTCGATTTCAGTGACTTTCGGTGTGTTTTTTATATACTATTATGGGGCCCTTTCAGTTACAGTTACTGTAGCTGCGACACAAGAGATACCAATATGTATTAATTTTGCAACGGTATTAAGCTTTGTCATACCGGTTAGGTAAGAACATATGAACTCTTTTGTAAGAATTTCATAAATACCAAAAATAAATTCGGAATTAAATTACAGTAGAACTTCACTTTATTGTCCTCCACTTTGTTAGCGCCTTCACGTTGTTAGCGAGATTCCCTTCGCGTACTTAGCGCAGGTTAGGTTAGTTCTTCTTCTCTCTTTTGTAATTCCAGTGCCGTGCCTATTGTGATTGGCCATACGGCTGGAAGGTGCGCAAGAAACGATGCGTATTTGTCGAACAATAAAGTGAAAGGCAAACCCCCGAGTAGTACAATAAAGTGACGTTCTACTGAACTTGTATTATTCATGAAATCAGTTGTTTGCCAAGTATTTCTATAAATTAGAAGTGTTTATTAATGTACAAGCGTGAACAAAATTATAAATAATTGTTCATTAATATTTTGGATGAGTAAACAAGATCCTCTTATTTTTTACTGCATTTAATGGGCATATTTGGCATTTTCTTATTGTAAAAGATTAAAAAATGAAAATTCATGAACAAAAATATATTTTTTAATTTATTTGATGCTAATAAATAAATTTTAAATACAACCATTGATTTTGTTATTCATTGTTTTGAAGATGTTTCCACGTTTATTCGCATAAAATTTGAAAAACTGTATACGGTTGTCGTTTAGAAGAAACGATTTTTGCAGTGTGACTTTACCTTAACTTTCACCATCATCATTGCATTTTTGTTATTATTAGTTAGCAGAAATATATTAATTTTTAATTAGTGTATTCCATTCCAGTAATTGTATTTTAAATTTAGGTGTATTGGCGAGAGATTTAAAAAACTGAACAGTATTTTTGAGTCTGACATACATATTTTGACCGAAAAAAACTGGAGTCCTTATAATCCGCTGAATGAACATTCTAACCAGAAGAATTGTTTTTCTTATTCCGCCAACAAAATTACCACCGATAGCTATCCAAATTTGATTAAATATACAAGGTAAGTCCCAGGATTTCATTTGCTGTTTGAAAGGCAAAATATTTGGTCTATTACAGCTTATTAACACTATACCTTGAAAAAGTATTGAATTAAATATAGTTGAATTGAGCAACTGTAAATGTTTTATCAAATATTTGTTCACGTAACTTAAGTATTGATCAAACCGAATAAATGTTTTATTCAATTTAATTTTATTGAACATGAACCTATTGCCTTTAAAATGCACATTTTATTTATAGTAATACAAATTTGATTATAATAATAATGATTCGCTTTTTGCAGACGATTACATCTTGAACTATGCAAAATTTCCAGAGAATTTAACGACATTTATGGTATTCAAATAGTAATGCTTATGTCTGAATCATTGTTGGCGGTAGTTGGTGAACTCTACAGATTATTCTCGGCGATGTTTATAGAAAGATATCTTATAACTGAACTGGAACAAATTATGTTAACTTTATACATTCTCAAAAATGTTTTGTTTTCTATCGCGCGAATATCATGTATGAGTTACGTTTGCTACATCACATCCATGGAGGTAATTGTATTATACTAATGATTTGATCAACCTGTCGGGAAATTTAGTTATTGAATACAAAAGTAGGGTCTACTCTGAAAGGAAAAAAAGCTAAAATGACTTTTACTTCAAGAGTAAATGTAGGGCTTAAACCGTAAAAGAACGTTTGGTAGACCTTCGGAAAGACTGGGTCACCTGGACAAAATTTTATTGACATGTTTTCCGACGTATTTTGGGTCGCTGAACACGAATCTGAAGTCAAAATTAGTCGCTCGGCCATATCTTGGCCGCTATATTGAAAAAATATCAAAAAAACGTCCTTTTTTTTAGTTCTTTCCATTTATCTTGAAAACTCGAACTCGCACGAAAAAAACTTTGAAACAAAAAATGTACAGCTTGAATTTGTCTACAAAAAAGATCCTATACAATTTCTTCCTAAAATTAAAATTATCGCCGTAAATGAAGGTTGAATATGAGAATGTAGTCAGTGAATTTCAGAAGGATAGGGAACTAGCCGGATTCAAACTCCGCTAGATGGCGAATTGCGATTCCGCGGTCGATACGCGTTCTCGTCTCAATAATGGGTTACTGTTTTGTTGATTAGGCTGCTTGTTAGTCACAGCAATATACAGCAAAGATGGAATTTACGCATGTCGCATACCTAATTTATTATTGGATGCGCTGATGAGAGATGGTGTATTCAGTTTCTCATTGAAGAACAAACGAATTCAGCTTAATTATGACAATCAGATGTTTCGTTTTTTAATTTTTTACATCTTGCTGAGTATTTGCTCAAACGAGGCCACCCGTTAAAAATTCGAATCTCTGCGTTTTTCGATGTGTTCGCCGAATTTCAAAAAAACATGATTTCAGCTAGCAAACGTGCGCACACGCACACGTACACATTCACACGCACAGAAACGCGCGCACATACGCACACACACACAAACAGGTGACGTGACGGCTAACCAGGGGCCCGTTTTTTATACCACTGTTGGACATAATGATATCTGGTATAGGAACACCGGGCTCTATGTCAATCTGAAAAAGATAGCAGTTCTGATGTTCACGAGGAATTGCAAATGGGACAGTGTACACCCACTAATGTTAGCTGGGTACGCGTGTAGTGTCAAATACATCGGCGTGACCTTGGATAGTAAACTAAGCTGAAGGGAACATCTCAAGGCTGGGTGCGCCAAGTTCACAACTGCCAAGTGGCAGTTGAGGCAGAGCGTAGGCGCAGACCCGTAGCAATTGGAATGTAAAGCCAGCCACGATACAATGGATCTTTCAGGCTACCCTGAAACCAAGACTGATATATAGTATGCGTCATTAGTCTGGTGAATGAGGTCACCAATCATCACGCCGACCAAAGAATTAGAAATTTAAATTATTCAAATTTATCAACCGTTTTTATTTTTCATTAGAAAAAGTAACAGCTTATTATATACTGATTGGAATCACAAAAAACACTTGTAGATACCTCCATTGTTTATCTAACCATCCTCTTTATTACTCTACATTACCATCCTCTGCATTATAATAAAAGTGTGGCTTTTGATCCAATAGACAGAGCAGTCCAACTTTCAGAGATAAGATGTAGAAGAAACAAATTTTAATTTGGTCAGAGTTTATTTGACAATGGTTTTCCTACTGATATTATAAATGGATATATTAATTCTAGACTAGATAAGTGTTTGGTACACTGGGTTTCCACTTTGGAGGCTTGTAATAACTCGAGACGCGTGCTACTTCCATTAATGTTTATTGCCAACTGAAATTTACAAATTATAATTGCTGATGCGTCGCGGTCTACCGAATTACAAAACAACGGGGTGCGCTCTATCAGCCTTCCGTAAACTGCTATTGTAGCGTTATTCTATCACGATGTACCTTACCGACACAGATAAATCGAATAGTTTTAGACTAAATAAGTTTTATAATTCTGTTAAAAGTTACAACAAACATAAGGAAGTAAATTACATACAAACAACATGTATTCCTTATATGAGAGGTATCACCGAGAGGTTGCAAATGAGGCTAAAAAATTGTTAATATCTTTTCTCTTCGGGGGAAAAAATACAACGCGACATAATTCATAATTTTTTTTTTTTAATTTTAAATTGTTATTCTGAAGAGGGTCTAGATATAAAGGTCGAAACATAATATATGTTATTCATTTTAATAATTCTTTGTATAAGTTTAAACTTGTGATATAATGTTTGAATGTTCGGATCTAAAATGACCGTTTATACATAAAGTATAGAATATAAAGATTTAGAAAGGTTGAGAGGTCTCATTGTCAAGAGCATTACGGCTCCCACTGTGGCTCGGGATGCGATCCTAGATTAAGCTTTCCATATGACTTTAAAAACTAAGCTCAGAGGTTCCGATAAAAGAATCCGACCTCCGGGCCCTTTTTACAAGGATACGGTGCTGGAGAAGATTGCAGACCGCACTTCACCAAGCTTCCTATTCAAGAAACGACACTGAATCAGCCTTCCAACTGGTGAGAACTGGCGACAGAACTAAGCCTCCCTTCTCAATAGCAACAACTGGTTCACAGATTGATCAGTTGGGCTCAGGGGCGGGAGTGTAGACGCAGAGGCTCCACCCACCCATTAGGGACCGCAACCACTGCGTTACAAGCAAAGTTAATGACCATTATCCATTGTGATCATAGAGCACGAGAGAAGGACCATAGACCAAGGATGTCTATTTTCTCTTATAGTCGAAGCGCTATCCAGGCTTTGGATAGGTGCGCCACAAGGTGGGTCTGGTCTGGGACTGTTGTCAGTCCTTGAATAAACTAGCTGATAAAAAACGCGTCACATTGTGCTGGAGCCCAGGCCATTGTGGAATTAAATACAATGTAATTACAGACAAATTAGCTAAACTAGCAGCTAACAGCAAGTTTGTTGGCCCAGAGCCAGTGTGGGGGTATGCAAGGGACTCGCTTGCGAGACCTTCAGGTCAAGTATAGTATCCCTACACCGACGTATCTGGGAAACTACACCAGGTTGTAGACACGCCAAAGTCATTACTGGCAGACGGCTGTCCTGTAGATGAAGGTCAACGATCCTGGGGCCCACAGAATGGCGACTAAATGCCTGATAGCCATGACCACTCGATACGTAAAGACTGTACTTAGTCGGCTTCAATAGTACAAGTAGTACATTAAGGTTAGAAAACCTCGGACGTCAACTCTTAAACTGTCGTCTTTTCTAACTGAAATATACTACGTACTATGTACTTTCGACCGGGGGATCAAGAAAAATAATTTTCGATTTATTGACATTTTATCGATTAATTTGCGAACACTATCCATTGTCTTTTACTGCTGCAGACTACAAATCCAGAAAGTTATACACGAGTCTCCAGCTGACATTGTGAATTTATTGTCAAAATCATTTTGAAAGTTGTTTTTATAAAAACCAATAAAAATCGCTAATTAAGTTATACAAGTATAACATTTTCACCCATATGCATGCAGATAAATATCCTGTCAAAAACTTCAAAATTGAAAAAATATATAAATCGTCTCGATTACGAATATTTTCAAAAGCCAGAGTTGAATCGGTATTTAAAAAATAAATTCTCGACTTCCCATTCATAGACATCCAAAAATAAAACAAAAGAATTTTACAGATACATTTTTAAAAGTTTATAAAAAATATATAAATAAATGTTGGTGATCTATTACTGAAACAGAATCGTATTATAATTACTAAGCATATTTTATAACTTAATTTAGGCTCAACGAACAGGCGACATTATTCATAAATGTAATATTCCTGTTGATGATGGACAAATATCTACAGAGGTGTGTATACATTTTTTGGATTATACTTTTATGCATTTAATCGACAGAAAATATCAAATAATAATTAAAATTTCCACAACAATAGATTCAGGAGTTTACCTTACAACTGAAACTACGCCCCCTAGCCTTTACTGCCCATAAAATCTTCGATGTTGATTTTATTTTATTGCGTGGGGTGAGAATACCTAATTTATCTAACTTCGGTATAAAATAAATACATGTTAATATATTTTAATTATATTTGCAGATTTTCTCTGCAGCATCCGTATACCTGGTCATTTTAATACAAATGGAAATTTGAAATAAGTCATTATTTATTATAAATGTACATTCTATAGTATAATAATAAATGTCTAGAAATTTGTTATAAGTAATGTGTCATGCATAAATAATGATGATAAAATGCCGAAAAATACCTAACATTACATTTCCATTTTCATACTTTACATATGTATTCAGTCACATGATTCTATAGCATGAAAAAATAATTCAGTGTCTCCTAATTTACCCCGAAATATTATAAAAAAAGTAAAATCATAACCATTGTAAAATTCAGTTGCAAGAACCAGAATTCTGGTTGGTGGGACTTACTAATTCGGTTTTACTAACTCAATGAAACGTGGTTGAGGTGGCTAATCAAAATAATTTACGTCTGATAATGTCCAGTCATTATATTATTGGATGATAATGATGAATATATCGATCATGGTAATGTTACATAGTGATGTTGATGATATTGCCGGATGATGAAAATTTCAGATAATGCTGATGATTTCGCTGATGTCTGTTAACGAGGCATGGGGATAATGACGATGAGTGATAATTATGTGATCAGATGACTTTGGTAGATGACAATGATCATGTATGATAAATGTTATGGTAATATTAAAGATGTAAAAAGATGGTGTCGCAGAATGCTGTTGTAGAATAATGTTAATGTTGTCAATATAGTCGGATTGCTGATATTATCTTTATGTGATCTATAATCGAATCAGATGTTATGTTTATTTATTTACAAATTCAATTAGGCTAATCCATCCTACACGGAGAGGGAAAATGTTTAATGAAAATACAAAAAGATAGAAATAATTGTAACATATATTAATAGTAAATTTAGCAACGTGAAAAATCGTCGTTGACAGTGTGTTATTACACTTCGGAATATTATAGAACATATCGTACCATAACTATTTTTACTATGATAAGATTATTTTCGTGTAATCAATTCTATTACATATCTATTTTACGAATGAGGAACATTTAATGTGACTATTTAATTGTAAAACTGCCTTAGATTTGAGGTTATGTACGTACTACTAATTTAACGATCGGGAAATAGTAAACAGTCCCATTAACTACATTTGTATTAAAATACAAAAAACTTACTCCTCATCCAGATTAAAATATTTTTTCCTAATTTTCTCGCACATATGTGAATGTTCACTATTTTTAATATTTTTTGCAATTTACTTGAAATTAATCGAGTGTTCGTAAATACACTTCAGATTCAGATTCAGCTCATCGTAATACATTAAGATTGACAGGTCTCATTAAAAGTACAGACTACTATGTTTCGTGTTCTTGGGGTATTATACACATATATATTACAATTAAATCGATCTTGACAATGAAATTTGTATCCATGTAGATTTAACCTTATTATTTTATTTAGTAATTTTAATTTAATAAATGTTATTTCCGCTTCAGCCGTTTACTTTGTTCACACGTGAAGTGAGTGAACATTTACGTGAATAGTTGATGAATATTGCGATTTCCATCAGAAGATTAATATTTTATGCGAAAAAAAACTGATAAAACTATAAGTTGAACTGTAAACACAACCGTTACATAAAATACATATGTAACAATAAATTCCCGTCTTTCTAAACCTATACGATAGTGAATGATAAACGAGCATGTGTGATGATTATTCAATTATACCGGTACTGGATACATAAAACATAACTTTCTAGAATGAATAGATCTTCACGTAATCGATTAATTGGTCAAATAACGTAAAGTGAAAAATACGATATGAAAATTGTCAAATTTCAAGAAACTTTAAAACCTTTGTGGATTTTAACCTGGATAACAGGAACTGGCGTAATTGAATCTCCTGTTGACTATTCACATCCTATTATCACTGGAATATTCTTTATAGTGAGAGTTGCCTGCTACGCATTCCTGTTTCTTACGGATTTTCAGTCAAACGTATCAGAGGACTATGACTACTATGAGTATAGCAATGAAAGCTACGTTGACTATCAACTCAATTCCAGTACAGCGCCAAATAATAGTACTATTATCGATAAAAGAGGTATTATACGTTTAACAATCCAGCTCCACAGTGTAATCAACGCTGGATACTCAACTATTGCATGTTTGTTTGCTGCAAAGGTTTGATATATAAATTAGTGTGATTTGGTTTCAAAGTATTTCTTCCTAACCTACGGTTAATAAAGAAGTGGAAACTATAATTCCAAAAACGCTTTGGTCGCCACAACTAGTATTTTGGTAGCTTGAAATAAACAGTTCAATTATTATCTTTACAACCAAATTATCTGATTATGATTCCTAAACAAGTTAGTTTAAAAAAGTTCGTCAGATACAACCGATTTGGTTTGGTATACGACATACATGATGAGTATCGTTCTTAAAACAGAGTTCTTCAGCCAAATTCCTGTTGAAGGAACAAAGTACTTCGGTGTATTGCTCCAACCAAACTGTCTGGTTGTGATACCTAAATAAATTTCGTTGCGAAGGTTGCATTAAAATGACCTACGAACTCATAAATTCCCGCTGTTTTAAGATTTTATTTACTATTAACAACAAACTCCTGAATAGTTGATTGTTGTCCTAACCGAATGAGTTTGGTTAACGTAACACAATGGTTTTGTTCTGATAACTTCTACGGATTTAATTACTAGACTCGTTTAATACTTACAACCAAACCTACTCCTTTTCCGTAGTTGCGAGAACCAAACTATATTCAACCAAACCGTTTTGGTTAAATAATAAAATTGATTTCCTCGAGTCTGGTTTTGTGCTTATTTTGTAAACATGTAAGCGCTCAATACAATGAGAACACTACTCTGCTTTACCGGTAAATAGTGATGTATATTGTCCCAACCAAACTCTTCGGTTACTATAACTAAATGGGTTGGTTTTGATATCCAAATTCAGTTTATGATTTCAGTATAAGCATGTCAATATTGCTTAGTTGCACGAACTAAAGTAGACCCAAGAAAATTAATTTTACGATAAAATAAAATGGGCTCATAATATAATACATTACAGATCTAACTTTTATAATATTGTATTAATAACATATTATCTTTTTAAAGTACGTTCGTAAATGTATGTCACGAATATGGTTAGTTGATGAAACTTTTCGAAGAATCGGATGTCGTACAAACTATACGCCGGAGTACAAGTCAATCTTGTTTACCGTACTATCGTGGAGCTTCGGACTGTTAACATCAACCATTGTGAGTTTTGTAGTATTTCTAATATTTTTTGAGGAACTTCGACCTGCGCTGATTACCGTCTTAGTGGAAGAGGTGCCGTTTATTATAAATTCCGTAATAATTTTAAACTTTATTATTATGACCAGGTAAGCTATTTTTTCTACAAACAACAATCGCGTATCTCCTTCTAATAAACATTAAGTATAAATCTGTATTAATTTTGTACTTAGCTGCATAAAGCGGAGATTTAAAAAAGTGAACAATATTTTTCAAGATAACGACAGAGGTATTTTATACATTCAGCAATTTTTCAAAGAATCTTCTTTCAAATCAAGGTCTATATTTGGCGAAAACAAGGTGTTTAAACAATCAAATAGTGAATTATACAAAAATAACTCTTTTGAACAATTACTGAAATATGCAAGGTAAAATACATGGAGTATTCATTATTACAAATAAATGTTATTTCTTAATGTTTTGAAATCTTTTTGTGTAAAAGGAGTTGTTACAACTTCAATTCTGGTTACTGGAACTAAACAGTTAACAGTAAACGCAGAATAGGAATACGGTGTCCGTTTGTTCTCACCCACTTTAGACCAATGACAATTGAAGGTCAAATGTTGAAAATCAATTTAATGTGAATGGGATTGTCGGGACTGAAAAAATCATTACATGAAGAACGTCTGGCCTCCTAAAGAAACCTTCGAACCTGAATCGCGAAACATAATATAGATCCGCTTATTAATCCCTCAAAAATCTTATTCTATGTCTGCATATTAAATTGGATCGTATGAAATAGTGGGTGATATCTCTAAACAAAGATGGTGAATGCTTCAAATATCTTAAAGTTGAGTTTCCTCTTTTAAGTGATGTGAAACTGCGAGAAGTGATTTTTTAAGGTCCTCAAATCAAAAAGCTGGTTTAAAGTTTACTTTAATACATACATACTTATATTGTTTTAAATTTGCAATTTGATATTTAATACTAATTGTTTGGTGAAGAGAGCTGTACTCTATCGTCATTGGATTGAATTATTATTATCATTATTATTAACCTCTTTATTGGAAATAAACCCCCTGGTGTAAAATATGAGCAGATTAACTGGCCATTACCTAGAACATAAATAGTTTTGCTGCTCAATATTTGTTCCTAAATTCTAGAAAAAAAACTGGCCATTTATTTAGAAATGGGATTCTTTATAGTAAACTATGTATGTCAATTTGCATATAAAAATTCTATTGAATTTGCGAATGTTGTTATCTGGACAAATTTATTTGAGCAAAATCTGGTAAAGTCGGTTACTAAATATAGGTACTGGTTTACTTTTATATTAAATCGATTCAGTCCGTTTGACCTTCAACTGTCCTTGACTCAAATCTGATCAAACGAACGCCGAATTCGGATGCAGCAGCTCAAAATCATGCAGATAATATTGTCTGGTATTTTCGACCTGCTAATTTTGTTTGTGGGGCTGTGCAATCGATATAAATACTAAGAATTCGAACCGAACCGTATACCTTGTTGCTACTTTAGTATCCGAGTTTTAAACTGGGTTTAGATTTACAATCAGTTAGGTTATTATAATAACGTAGTTTGAACGTACAAGCTTATGGATTTGCTTATTAGCAATAAAGTATATTGTTTGATTCGAATTCTTAGTAAATAAATGATTTAGTGCATCTGGCTATGGTAGTTTGGTAGCAGCAACTAAGCGATTGATTATACGAACCGAGCTGGTTGTAAGACTAAAACCAGTTTTTTTCTTATAATTAATCATTTACGTACAGAAACCACCCGAAGACTGATCACCTTCGTCAGGTTTTTCACAAACAAACTGTTTATGAACGAACCAAAATATTCCCCACCACACAGTCGGAAAATAAGATTTATTTATTTTCATGTTGACAGACAATTACACTTGGAGCTGTGCGACGTTGCGAGAGAAATTAATAACATTTACAGCATACAAATTGTAATGTTCATGTCTGAATCGCTCTTAGCTGTAGTCGGAAATCTCTACGATTTTTACGTGACGACATTCAAATACCAGATGTCTTTTTATTCGCTGTTAGATCAACTGTTGTTCTTTTTGTACGTTTTCAAATGTGCTGCCTGCTTTATTCTTCGAATTGTATGTTTGGGTTACACTTGTCATGTTACTGTATTTGAGGTACATTACAATTAAAATTTTATTAGACAATGATTATTTCATTATATGTTGACTTTTGCATGTTTTTTTAATTTAAATACATCAAAGTGTACATTATAATATAAAGTAAATTTTTCATTTCTAACAATTACAGGCTAAACGCCTCGGTGAAATTGTCCATAAATTGGATATACCAGGTGACGATGACAAAGTTTCTTTAGAGGTGAGTGGTTATTTTCTTTTGCATAAATCTGATACAACAACTCACACAAACATCTTCTGCCCTAGATTCAGGAATTAACTCTGCAGTTAAAACAACATTCACTAACTTTCACTGCCAACATGTTTGTGGATGTAGACTTAGCTTTCGTTCGTGGGGTATGCGTTTTATTACTTAAAAGTAGTTTCATTATCAAAAAATTAGAAAATTTATGTTTGGTTATTAATAATATTTTCAGTTTGTTGGTGCGGCATCGATATACATTTTTATTTTGATACAAATGGAATAAAACGATATTTACATTGTGGTTCCGTACATAAATATGCCAACACGAAAACTATTTCAGCTCCTGGAGAGTATAACGGAACGAATTGACAACTTTAAAACGTACAATGATACATAGGTTGTGTACCAGTCTACGATGATTATACAAGTCGAGATGAAAGAATGAATCTACTATGTTTTGTTTAAGAAAGTATATTTTCGGGAAATGTACATGGTCACGAATTTTTAAAGGAATGCTAATAATTTATCATAAAATTATACATAAATGATCTTATTATTTGCACGCTCTCATCGAGCACGAGTGTATATACTCAAAGAATAATTTGTTTTGGTTTGCCAAAAATTACAAGAACAGAGACCTCTACACATTGTCCCGGTGAGTTTCTATATTTCTGACCAAAAAACGTTCTAAACTTATTTGTTATAGACCGAACTCCTTTATTGTCTGATGGTCCGGACCCGACGGGAAATGGAAACTCCCTTATTGTCCATCCCCACTCCCACCCACTTTCTATACACATCCGGCTTATCGCCGGAGGAGACATTGCGCGCGTACAATATAATCGGTGCCTTATTTACGCTTTAGAGGAAATGCTCCACGAAGAGGTGAACGAGAGGAGGAAGGAAACCGACAATAAATGGATTTGACAATTCGGGAGGGGGCAATTAAGGGCCCGGACTGCAATTCTGTTTATAAAAACAACATTTTTTCGGTTTTTGAACTACAAACTATTTAGTTAGTCGAATATCGTTCCTATTTTTACTCTGCATAATACGTTATACGACTTTTCAACAATGACTGCAATTCCCAGGATTGTTAATGGTTCGTTAAGGGTAGAATTTTCAAAACATCTTTCATGGGTCTGGAGGTGTTGGGTCTTGCTTTATATGCGTTACCGATGTCGATATTACGAGTAAATAGAAGTGCAAAACTTGAAAAGATGACGTAATAATAGTAATCAAATTGGTTTTAATGACAAATTATATTTAAAAACGACGTTTTCGCCTTAAACTTAGTGAGGTTAGTTTTAAGCAGGGAAGTTAGGTTGGTAAATTGCACCACCCACCTCTTCTAAACGCGCAGATACTGAGGGTACTATCCCGTATTCCAAATACATGTATGATGAAAAAAATGAATGGAAGATAATTAATTATTTTGCAAACTTTTGTGTAGAATTTCTTTTAGCCATATGTAACCACTGATTTTTTTTTGAAAGCCTCGTCTAAAATCATAAAAGTTAGTAAGGCTCGTTATTTTTGTCTAGGCGTAAAGAAGCAACATAATCCGGAGTTAAGCATGTCATTAATCGATTACTTTGTACACGAAGTCTCGTTTCAAAACTCAATAATAACAAAGACTCGTCCTTCATTTCATTATCGCTCATGTCACATATCACGCGCGTGACTGTTATCAGATCTCGTAAAAAATATCCTATAATATATGGAGACGTAAAATTGTCTATTTTTTGCACACACCCAGTTTGTGTACTGTGGTTTCTATAGAAGGGAAAAAGAGCAATGAACGACAAATATGTAAAATCAAGTCAACATCGCAAAATGACGGGAAATGTGAATAATTATAGAGATACTCTCAGATTTTTTTCGTTTCTTAGTGCAGTAGTTGGTGTGGGAGTCTTGGAGTATCCGTATAATCATCCTCGATATGTGTTAACTTTTCTTCTTTTAATAGTCAAAATTACTGTATATTGTGCTATTTTTTGGTACAGTACGACAACAGGACACGTGCCTATTAAAAATTTCGAGACGGAAGCCTTCATATTTCAAGCTATTATTTATATTAATATTTCAATTGCTACCGTTTGCACGATCTTACATTGGTGGTATATAAAGGTGACAAAAAATTTAAGTATATACTAGAAAAATTGCAATGATGAATTCTTTATAATTACTGTGTTCAAATTGTGTGCATAAGTTTAAATATCAATAACACAACATAGAAATGTTTTTTTAAATGAGACGAATTTATGAAAACTTGAGAAAATTCATTAAATGCAAGTTAGCTTCAAATTTGTCATTGTTCGAAATGCTTCAAACTATTTGTAAATAAATCAATTCAAAATATCTACTTACTGATTAGTTTGGACCAAAATAATATAAATGACTTCTTTTTTATTTGAAATATTGTTCAATCATAATATTAATCATAAGAATGCTTTCGATGCATCTTCTAACCGATTAGTGTTTTCCATTTTTACTAATTTCGATGTTTCAATTTACGTCCGCCATATTAGATTCGCTATTTTGTATCTTAACAGTGCTCATAACATTTAACAACATATTTTAAATAAAAACTCGAGAAATTGTCCAAAGTGGTGGACACAACTGTCCAAAAATTCATTTAGATATACCACGAATGTTGCAAAATAAAAGAAATTATTTATTGTTGTGATCACCACAGTAATTCTAAAGAAATTTTTCGCTGTGGTTTTCAGAAATGTTTATTTTAACTTATGCTCGTGAATATTTATTACATTATATATGTTACCATGATAGATACGAGAAAACTGTGTAACTAGAATTACATTGATCGACGAGACTTTCCGAAGCTTTGGGATCAAAATTGATTATTATTTAGAATCATGGGTAAACGTGAAAAATATAATACTCTATGGGGTCATGATAATAATCATTTTTGCCACTGATTTCGTAATGGCCGAACTACGCTACGGTGATATTTGGACGTCCCTTGTGCACGTAATGGTTCTCCAACTGCCACTGCAGATGAACTCTACAGTTATATTACAATTCAACATGTTTATTATGTACGATATTTTTGTTAATTTGATGAAATCTATTAGAATTCCTATCAGTATTATCTTGATAAGAATCGTTAAAATTAGAAACAGCTTTGAAGGAATAAGGGTTTCTCGAGAAATTCCCTTTTTCTTTAAAATGTATATTTTTAACATGCCATAGAATCCATAAATGTAAATTTGAAAAATATAAGTTTATATTTATCTAAATCATTTTGATAAAAAACGAATTTCTCCAGGAACGGCTAGAGTAGAAATTCACTCATGTTATTAATTTTAGTTCATCTATCAACATTTTAAGTATTACTTTAGATTATGACATGAAATTTAAATCCTATATTGGAGAAATTAAAACTGACTTTCTACATATGTATATTATTAAATTCATCAGTGAAATTCGATGAGGAGCTGAAATGTCGGCATTAATTCAACTCTTTAAACACGTCATAAGATCACATATGAATTATGCTAGCTTCGTTTATTACCCTAAAGATAAAAATCTCAAACTTAAATTAGAAAGAATCCAGTAATACTCTTAGGTTAGCCTTAAATTGTAATAACACTTGACAAATTTTCAAAATACCTTAATATACTTGTTTTTAATTTTTATTTTAATCATATATTTCATTATATACGGTATTATCAATTAATAATTCTCATCAACTAAATATAATATCAACTAAAATGATCGATGAATGTAGTTAAATACACAAAAAGTTTGTCCGAAAGCCGAAAAAAATTGATGGATTGAAAACTTTTGGCTGCTTCAAACAAAACCTTGAAAGTAAACTCATCCGATCCTTGTACAATATTTATAATAAATTTCATGTCCATATTGTAATGAAAAATATTTAATCTTACATAAGTACAGATAGGTACAATTAATCTAGTTAACAACATATTTGTAATTGTTGATAAAGGCTTGTAATAAACAATACTCTTCTCTAAGAAAATTAACATCGAAGTAGAATGAGATATAGTAATTATTGTATATATGGATATATATCAAGTTCATTTCAAATTATAATTCACTTTGTGTAATATATCGGTATTATAATTTAAAATTCGTTTTAATCTATCAAAGTATAGGCAAATATATTTTTTGTAAATTATATAGTTGAATTGTACAGTTGAATAATTAGTTAGATGGACTTGTTTATATTAAAATCAATGCAGAAATTGGAATTGATGAATTAAAAAATTCCTAAATTAATAAAAATGAATGATTTTGCTACTTTTCGTTTCAGTGCTATAGGATACAGGTTTACAAAACTAAATGCTCTTGTGGAAAATGCAAAATACAACGTTGTTCAAGCAGAAGATTTAATCAAATTTATCAGGACTGGAGAAGATGTGAACACTCAGCCACGAATTATTCCTGTGAAGCCTAATGTAATCATTAGGAATAAAAGCAACGTTGAACTTTTAATGCGGACTACAAGGTACTATTAAATTTTCACCAAAACTAAGTTTACTTCTATAAAATATTTACTGATTCTTGATATTTTGTTCAAGTTTCTTGATACAACTTTTAAAACTACCGAGTTTAGACAATTTTATACGATAGCTTAAAAAGAGCAAGATCCAAAATAGTATTTTGAATTTCCATTTTGAGAAATGTAGAATACATGGCAATCTATTATTTTTAAAACCTCCTGCAGTAATATACATGAATAATATACGCTATAAAAAGACAATATAGATTCGTCGAAATATTACAAAATTATTACCCAATTTAAATAATATATTACCTACCTAGGGCGGAAACGGAGGCATTGCTTGCAATGCGAATTATCGTCCGCGATGCGTACAATATTTTTTGTAACGCCCGTATAAGAAAAGTCCAACTCACCTGTAGGGCGTGGAAAGTGGCCCAAGGCTGTCAAGCACATTCAATGATCTTCACAGCATGAAACATTGTTTTTCGATGAAAGACTGGGAACAGATTGTAAGCGAGAGGAAAAAACATTTTCCTGCCCGCTGAATGACGTGACCGGGCGGCAATCGGGCACTTTCCGCGCTCTTTCCCTGGTGGAAAGATGGACTTTTCGTGCTTGTGTGACTAAAAATATCTTATTTACTTATCAATATTGTGGGAACTTGATACTCCAGACACCGCAATTATTTTAGACTGTTATTCGATGTGCAGTTATTTATAAATATTTTCAATATTTTTTGTAAAAGTTTCCCGCTTTGACGAACAAAGTTCGACTAAACAATGATTATCCTAATACCCTGGTAGAGATGAAATCATTTTTTGTGCAATTCGTCTTTAAGATTCTTATTCACCATGTGAAAGATGTAGGGGAAATGGACAGTGTAACAAAAAAATGGACAAATTTCATAAGTAACTAAATTAAAACGTCGTAAAAGTAGTGCATTGTGCCATTAGTGCGTACATTTGTACTTTTACGCACGCGCAGAAAATTATTTCTCGGCGATTTGGCTACCGTACAAAACTTTAGGCATGATTAGTATACCGAAATTTTTATACTAGAATACGAATGTTCCATTCTTCCTACTGTTTCCACAATTTCCAAATCACAAATCACAATCATTTGTATTTTTTATTACAGTAATTTTAGATTTCCTAATTATTTTAATTTCCTCATTTTTCAAATGAAACTTTTTACTATTTGTAAAGTTAATAATTTGTAATATTGATATATTAGGCAACTGCACCTGGAATTAAGTAGAGTCGCCCGTTCAATAAATATTATTTTCAACAAGCAACTAATATTGGAGATGACTGCAACATTTCTTCTGGTGACTGGATTTCTTTACTGCCTGTATCTAGTTATGGTTTCGCAAGAATTAGCGTTAGAACAAAAGACTAAAATGGCTACCACCCTAGGAGTTTGGTGTGGAATGTACATTACGAGGATAATGAATCTTAGCTGGGTTTGCAGAAATGCCAGTATTGAGGTAATAATGAGTCAAAGAAAAGTTAATCTGCACTCAATTCGAATTATTATGATGAGTTACTGATACTAATATAGACATTTCCGAGACACAGCCTAGATAACATAGACATTTCCGTTCGTAAAATTGGAAATAATTTTATTTAGGTGTAATTTTTGTGTCCCATACAATCAGTAACTGAAAAAGTGTAAACTTCACAGAAAGCGCTTATACGTGTTTCACCATCTTAAACAGGAGGTTAATTCATTTTTAGCGATTATCTCGCATGCTTTTAATTTGTCAATAAAATAAATAAATTTGCAACATGTTTTGTTAGATATTTTTTTACAGATCAATATTTCGTCCGATATGACACTCCAAACGTCTAAGATAAGGGTTTGAAGTGCAATTTGATGATTATTAACTTTTCTTGTAAAATAAGTATACAATTGTTACAAAAATCTGTTTCCAACATAACACAAGCGGCCGAAAGACATCTTGAAGAGCTCTTTAAGAACCCATATAGCAACCCATAAAGTGGTCATCCAGAGCTCCGTCCAAAGATAACCCTAAAAAGGCTTACCGAAGAAGGGTTAATTATGATAATCTATAAAACGAGCTCTTAAAGATATCTTACTTAGGACTCCTTAAATCGTAATCTTGAAGAGGTCTTGTGTTTGAGGTCTAAAATCTATCTCGTTTTGGATCATCTCCCTTTTAGTAAAGGGATTCCCATTGTTGAGGTCTGTGTTTCTTCCAGAGATACTAGGTGGTGATTGAATCCAAAAATGAGATCGCGCGATATGTACTTCCTATGGAGACCAATAGATTATAAGCTACCCTGGCCAAATAAGTGCCTTTACGATATTTAGCGAGCGTTGTCACAGTTTTGTATTATTATTGCATGATCCCATTCTAGTGAATGTAATTACCATCCAATATATAACTATACAAACGGTAAAAAGGAACTCAGGTAAAATGTATATAAATTAATAATGGTACAAAAATAGCATCAGCAATTTTCAGAAATTTTTTCTGTGTCACAAATTCAGAAATTCATTTATATTATTTATTTTATATGTCAAAGCTCTCAAATAAGACCTCTTTTCTGAGACCTCATATTTGAGAGGTCTTAAAGAGCTCTGAAAATCGACGCATAAGCCTTCTTAAATATCACTTTAAGAGCTTTTTCCGATAAGTTTTTAAGACATCTTACCATTTTTAAGACATCATAAAGAGCTCTTTACGACTGTTTCCACCTGAAAAGGAAATTCTATGGTTTTCCCATTCAATTTAAATTTTACTTAGTTTTGATAAAATCACGTCTATTAAACGTAATTGAAATTCTATGAATTCCTGTTGACAGGGTCAAAAAATGAACAGGATTATCCATGAACTCGGAATACCTTTAGATAACACTAGACTCTGCACAGAGGTATATATTAAACAATCGATTAATGTTTAAGGACAACATGTTTAAGACTTGAATTTCATGTTCATTCAAGGTGCAGCAATTTTCTCTCCAACTTTTACAAAGGCCATTATACTTTACAGCTTCTGGATTCGTAGACGTTGATTTTATATTAATTCGAGGAGTAAGTACCATTTTTCATGTAATTTATAATTACGATATCAGAAAATATATTGAACTGAACTAAGAAAATGCTAACTGGAAAGGTTCACCAGCACTAAAGAAAATGTACGATTTGAATGCAATCAACCGAATAATTTATTACCTATGGACAAATATTCATTATTAATGTAGAAATAAGATTTCTTTTACGTTACCAACATTTCTTGCTATTATAATGTCGTATTATGATAGAATAATAGTAGACTAGAACCATCTTACATTATGCAGGCAGTGCGATGGCATGTCAAAAATCACCCTCACGATGAAATTTGTTATTCTACTTGAAAAATAAAGAAAGACGAATTTTTGTTTAATTTTCATTCAACATTTTTTGAAATTTTTATAAACAATTTAAGATTTTGGCAAAATAAAAGCTTTTGCAAACGCCTTCGTCAAAATCTCATAACGCAATCAATTTTGAAGTTTTCCAGTCGCCCCCCAGCTTATTTCGTTTCATTTTTTGTACTTTTTAATGGTAGATTGTTATAATTGAGAAAATTCGATAACTAATAAAAATAATTTATTCTGTTTTAAACAAAAGAAATTTTTTCTCAAAAAGGCCACTGGTTTGTTCCTCCAAATTTTCAGGATTTATAGATAATTTTATGTACTTCTTACCATACAAATTTCGTTCTGCCTTTTTTTGTTTCTAAGGAGATATAATAGATATTTTAGTAACTTTTACGAGGTATTCATTGGAAATGTAATAAAAATTGGAATAAATATTTTGTTTACAACAAAACAACAAAAATGTTTGACTTCAAAAAAAGTGAATTTTTAAAAATCTATCCGTTATTATTTCGATAATGTTTCTCTACATTCATCAGTTTTTTCAATATTTTGAATAATTTAATGAATTGAAATAGCCTTTTTTCGAAAGCAAAATTTCACATTAAAACTGAATTTATCTATGTTTTGCCACAAATCAAAGGAGAAGGAGAAGGAAAAGGAGAAAGAGAAGGAGAAGGAGAAGGAGAAGAAGAAGGAGAAGGAGAAGGAGAAGGAGAAGGAGAAGGAGAAGGAGAAGGAGAAGGAGAAGGAGAAGGAGAAGGAGAAGGAGAAAGAGAGGGAGAAGGAGAAGGAGAAGGAGAACGAGAAGGAGAAGGAGACGGAGAACGAGAAGAAGAAGGAGGATAAGGAGAACGAGAACGAGAAGAAGAAGGAGGATAAGGAGAAGGAGATGGAGAAGGAGAAGGAGAAGGAGAAGGAGAAGGAGAAGGAGAAGGAGAAGGAGAAAGAGAGGGAGAAGGAGAAAGAGAAGGAGAAGGAGAAGTAGAAGGAGAAGGAGAAGGAGAAGGAGAAAGAGAGGGAGAAGGAGAAAGAGAAGGAGAAGGAGACGGAGAAGGAGAAGGGGAACGAGAACGAGAAGAAGGAGGAGGATAAGGAGAAGGAGAAGGAAAAGGAGAAGGAGAAGGAGAAGGAGAAGGAAAAGGAGAAGGAGAAGGAGAAGGAGAAGAAGAAGGAGAAGGAGACGGAGAAAGAGAAGGAGACGGAGAAGGAGAAGGGGAACGAGAACGAGAAGAAGAAGGAGGAGAAGGAGAAGGAGATGGAGAAGGAGAAGGAGATGGAGAAGGAGAAGGAGAAGGAGAAGGAGAAGGAGAAAGAGAGGGAGAAGGAGAAAGAGAAGGAGAAGGAGAAGGAGAAGGAGAAGGAGAAGGAGAAGGAGAAGGAGAAGGAGAAGGAGAAGGAGAAGGAGAAGGAGACGGAGAAGGAGAAGGGGAACGTGAACGAGAAGAAGAAGGAGGATAAGGAGAAGGAGAAGCAGAAGGAGAAGGAGATGGAGAAGGAGAAGGAGAAGGAGAAGGAGAAGGAGAAGGAGAAGGAGAAAGAGAGGGAGAAGGAGAAAGAGAAGGAGAAGGAGAAGGAGAAGGAGAAGGAGAAGGAGAACGAGAAGGAGACGGAGAAGGAGAAGGAGAAGGAGAACGAGAACGATAAGAAGAAGGAGAAGGAGACGGAGAAGGAGGAGAAGGAGAAGGAGAAGGAGAAGGAGAAGGAGATGGAGAAGCAGAAGGAGACGGAGAAGGAGAAGGAGACGGAGAAGGAGAATGAAAAGGAGAAGGAGAAGAAAAAGAGAAGGAGAAGGAGAAGGAGAAGGAGAAGGAGAAGGAGAAGGAGAAATAGAATTAGAAATCGAAATAGAAAGAGAACGAGAAAGAGATCGAGATTGGTTAATTGAATTAAACGTCCTAACCTGAAAAATATTTTTGAACGAAAAACAAGTAATCAAAAAATTTATTACAATTTGTGTTTCCATTGAATTCCTCGTCAAAAATAGAAAATACCCGATAAAGCTGATGTTATGCCTTAACCGATCTCTAAAATAGGAAATAATCTTCTGAGGCCAATAAAATAAATGTTTATATCATAATCAAATTTTAATTTTACCATATAGAATATAGAAACATTTTTTAATCTTTCAATTACGAACAGTGAAGCGTTGTTTTTCTGCTTAATGACAAAAAAGATACTTCTCCAGATTGAAGATACGATATCATACTCTTCTTTCAGAAAATATTTATTACAAATTCGTTATACATAATTGTAACAGTTAAAATTTATTTCAATTTTATTTTATAATGTAAATCATGAAAACATCTTTAATTTGCTGATATATAAAAACCTCCAATTCTTTCACAGAGAATTTATGTATAAATACTTACATTAGTTTTGGACATTAACAAAATCGTGAAAATACATTAATGGGTTCTAAAAATGTTACTTTTATGCAAGTATTTTTAATTTAACTGATTACATTTAATATTCATGTAAATTACAGTTTCTAATACATGTTTAATTCACATATGTATATTTATAGTTTGTAGGGGCAGTTACAACGTACTTGGTCATTCTAATCCAAATGAATTAACAAAACATTCACCTTAGCTGCATCAGCAAGAAACAGAGCAATACAATGTATAAAATTATACTTTTTGATTGATTAACTTAAGACTCATCAATATGTAAATAAAATAAATATTAACACTGAACAAATATAAATATTTAATCGACTATTCCGCTTATCAGGGAGAAAGTGTAACCTGAATATTGATTTTATAATTTATCAGACATTATCTTAATGAATATTACCTTTCGCTGATTGCCTTCAGGAATTCCACGCGAGTATCCAAGTTAATGCAATTTTCGCGACCAGACATCATATATTATAATTTGCAGTATTATATGGCCAAAAGAATTAGTTTATTAATTGTATTCTTAATTCCTCATGTATAGAATATTCTTTAGGATATATTCGTATTCTGCGATGAATATCTACATCAGATATGGTGTTATGAACTATGATATGCTCATCACCCGATTATTAAAAAGAAGATGTTTGTCGATGTTGACAGTAACACTGAAGTTTACCAACCATTTCACAAATATTTTGTTTTATTAAACTTAAAAACATTTCTTAAAAATGATGAATGAAACTAACTACCAAATCACGCATACAAAAATAGTTTTAATAGTGCGGAAAAGAGGTTAAGTTAATGTACAATTCGAAATTAAAAATAGATTATGCTACGAATAAAAGACGTTGAAAAAGCAACACTTCCGATGTGTATATGCAATTGGATCTTGGGCATAGGAATCGTCGAATATCCAATGGGAACAGAATGGCCAATTTTGAGTACTTTTTATTCATTTTCTTTAGTTTGCATATACTGTATCATAAGTAGTATAGCTTATTCAAATGCCCATCTAATGAGCATTACAAGAGCCGCTTATAATGGCGAAACTATTTTTAAAATTATATTAGTTGGCAACATCATTTTAACTGTCAATAGCATCGTGTTAGGAAGAAGACAAGGAAAGGTATATTATAAATTATTTACATAATTTCAGAATCATGCATTACTTTTATTAGATATATTTTTTGATTTCATGTTTCATATTAAGGCGAGGAATGTGATTCTACGTTTTTCTTAAGCTAGGGGATGTATTTAAACAAGTGCCTTAATTTATTTAGCTTGTTCTTTTAGACCATGTTTAGCTTGTTTTAATATATAAGAATTGAAATAAGGTGAAGTGTTGAAAAGAAGAGATTTTATTTTTTTTATTAACTCTTCTTTTCAAAATGTAAGTTTTGAAAAAAGACAGTGATAGATCTGACATTTATATTAGAACCAACATAAAATGATTTTTCCATGAAATGAAACAAAATGTAAATATCGGCTGACCATTATTGGATAATACTACTTCCAAAGTTACTGATTGTCACTTCATTCGAATAATGGGCTTCATTGTATAGTAGTTTGTTATTTTGTTTGTTTTTTTTATTAAATCTTGAGGAAACCCTCTTTGAGCAATCAATCTACAGATATACATCTAATTATAGAACGATTAATAAATTTAACATACAGTAGTGGAATTATCAACGTGCAAGCAGTAATAATGTTTGCAATGCTTAGTATAATATAGTTAATTGCATTTTTAATTTCAAGAGATACGTTTATTAAGTAACTTTATTCTATAATAATATCACAATGCCGATATTATCCCGGTTTATTTCACAACCGAAAATATACTTCTTAATACTAAAAATATAAATCAATCCATAATTATAAAATGTAGAAAGTAATTGTTTCTTATATAGTTAATGTAGACAACTAAGCTACGTCAATGTTAGAAGTTTCGGTTATATTGTTAATATAACCGATTCAAGTAGTGATGTATCATAATAGTCAGGCCTTGCAAGTTGTCAAAAGTCCTTGTTACATCGTCACATTTTACTCAGATTCTTAAGTGGTTCGATTCGTTTTACTGAAGAACAGCGCACAATTGGTAATTTTGGAAAAAATTGATGACAAATTTTTATTTTCAAATATATTTTAGAATTTTTTAGAGTTTTAAAGTAATTATCACACTTTTTATCACATATTTTATTACATATGTTAATGTAATAAAACTGTACAAAATGCAAAAAAAAATTGAGTTTATTTAAAATTTCTAGCGCAGATTTTTTTTCTCTTTGTTTTTAAAATAATCGTGTGGCATCATTGAAACAACATCCATACAAAAATTGAATGTGCAAGAACTTTGAGGTTGAACTTAGTCCAAACTCAACGTGCCTAATATTAAGCGTTAATATAATTATATTTATAAACACTATCAAAGATATTAGTGGCATTGACACTTTCATATTATACACTTGTCCTAAACATTAAGATTGTAATACTATTTAAGATACTAACGGGAAGTATCTGGTGACTAATGTCCTTATTTTAAACACGTAGATAATAATAGCTATCATCTATTTTTCTCCACACGTAGCGTTCTAGAATGAGAATAATAGTTAATTATTCTTCAGTCATTTATAAATGGGACAGGATTGAAACAACACAAAATTATTACAGTTACTATAATAAATTGCATGTGATAAACGAAGATTTTTATATAATGTAGATTCAATAGAATTGTCGTCTTTAAATTAGTATATTCAATTGTGTAACAATATAAAGGTAGTATTCTAAAATAGATAGACATAAAAGTAGTTATCAAAACTGTTAGAAACCACATCATCAAAATTAAATGAAATCAATTATGATAGTCACTCTCTCAAGTAAGATTATTACTGCCTAAATTTCTCGAACGAAACAATCTACACTGTTAGAAATTTCTGTAGTAATTTTCTGAAACATGTAACGGAAGCTTTTTACGGTTACCGTTTCAGAATTTTACGAAACATGAACAGAAATTTCGGAAACGGTAACCGTAAAAAGCTTCGGTTACATGTTTCAGAAAATTTTGTTACAGTTTCAGAATTTTCAATTACATTAACAGAATAGTATAAGGGGAGTAAAATTTGTTTGCTTTATCATATTTTTTTGTGTTTCTATGATTTATTGTCCTTCGTTTGGGGAATAGAAGGCTACCCTATTATTAGAAACAGAAAATTTAATAAAAACACTGTTTTGTAAATGTGCATCAAGGTAGAAAAAATACGATATATATATATATAGAATCGACATTATACAATTCAACAATATTCGGATACCACTCGTTATACCCAGTAGGGTATAACCATCAGTAGATGGTTGACCGAGGGATCCTTTATAACCGAATGAAAATTCCATTTCTGCGATGGGTGCGCGACCGCACCTAGCGACTACAAATCAAAGTAATGTCACCGTGTTTCACTGTTTCCTTTTGAATTTTCTGTTACAGTTTCGTAATTTTCTGTTACAGTTTCGTAATTTTCTGATAATATAACGTAATGGTACTTTCTGTTACCGAATTTAGTAAAATTCTGTTACTTCGGTAACATAAAAGTATCCGAAATTTCTGAACATTTCTAACAGTGTAGCTATTTTTTGTGAAAAAGCGCAGGATTTTAATATTTCACACGAGTTGGCCGCTTTTTTCTATATAGCGAATTTTCTACCCAATAATTTTACAGAATCTATTTCTCGCCTAAAATTTATTCAACTGCAATATTCACAAAACATCATAATATTTCACAACCGTTCAATACCAAAAAAATGTACCAAATATTATAGACATTACCTCTTTTTACTGGCAAAGGGTATACAGGATTGTATTCGGAGGACAATTATAATTAGCCATTTACTAGAAGAACTTGGTATTCCCCCCAATTATAAACACATATTATGGGGCCAAATTTTGAAAACTATATTTCTAACTATCGTCATTACAATTGTTATCGTTATCAATGTCATATCCAGCACCACCAACGAATCACTAAGTGTGAAATTGTCTATAACAATCGTCATGAATTTTCCTGCGTTGATAATGTTCGTAGGAGACACTACAATCCTTAATATAATCAGGTAAATAGAGTTATAGAAGTATCTTTACTATACTGCTAGAAATTACTCATAGATGTCGCCCCAGCCTATATATGAAGTCGCTCAGCAATTCAATGATGAGATCTAATGACTAGTGTGACTTTATTTTGGATTTGAGCGCCGCCTAGTTCCACGGAATTAATTTTCCACTTCATATATTAGTTAGATACTTACAAAATTAAAATATGATCAATCTCCAGTAGATTTTTTTGATTTGGTGAAACTTCAGTATAATAACTTCCAAAACGGTTGCGGCAGTTTTACAGGGGGACTTATACAAGAATTAAACGAACTACTCCAGAGTAAACTAACAACAAATTGGGAAAATCCTCAACATAAATTGCTTCTCAGTACAGCATGGAACCGCCACAGGGGAGGAATTGGAGATTATTCTAAAATGTATAATAAAAAAATCGATCTAAAGACGATGAAACTAATAAAGTAGGTTGAAATATACTTTGACATAAAAATATCATTTTTAAAAACATAAAATAATTAATAATTAATGCGCCTACAGAAAAACTCACTTTCATATGGTGAAAACTTGTATACAAGGAAACGAAGCTTATGGATCTCAGATTCTCCTATCGATTACATTCGCCTTCGTGGCCATAACCGGAACTATTTATAATCTTTATATTCTGATTTTTCATGCACTAAGTCGAAATAATGATTATTACAAGTCGATGATCGGATCTTGCAGTATATTATTTTACCAAGTATCGAAAATAACAGTTTTGTGTATTATCTGCAACGACGTTGGGGAAAAGGTAAAAAATAATTGTTTGAAAGTCATCTTTCAGATATTTCAATAATCTAACAACAAAAATCAATATTAGGCTTTGGAAACTGCAAATATACTTTGCGAACTTTACGACGAGCCAGCTGTAGAAAGTGCTATTCAAGCAGAGGTGGGTATCAAATGGTAATTTTTGCTTTGGCTTTGATTTAATTTGTCTTACTGAATTTTGTTTACAGATTCGTCGGTTTATTCTGCAAATTATACAAAACCCTTTGCGTTTTAATGCTAATCGTGTCATACCCGTCGATATGACAATGATACAAACCGTAAGCTATTAAATAATTTTGGTTATTTCGTGTTAAACATATTTAGACTAGACATGTTTGGGTTTATTACTACAGAATCAGTCATATCAGTAGTTTGAGCAAGTAGTGCGTGAAGTTACACTCTACAAACGACGAGTAATCCATTGCCGGCTACATCCAATGAAGCGTCACATGTTGCATATACTATTTTTCATGTGATTTATACATCAAGTGAAATATGTCGGCTGTAAAATACTAAATAAATTTTGACTTCACTCGCTAAATTTTACTTCACGCACTATCATGACGTATAGTATTTTATAAAACATGCTTTTCAGTTTCCTTTTCTCCAGTTTTTAATATTTTATACTGCGTTTTTCAATTTGTCCATTAATTACATAGTAGGGATAAATTTCACACTCACATAAATGTTCACTAACAAAGCCTATACCATAATTATGTCAATAAATCTGATTTTTATTTTACCATCCGAAATACAAACGAACCAAGTCAATACAGTAGAGTCCCGGTATATTTGCGTCTCGCTATATTTACGTCTCATCATATTTGCCCAGTTCCGTCTCGTTAAATCTGTCTGTCGCCGCTCTCTTTTTCGAGAGTGGGAGAACCGGCGCTCCCCTTCTTTGGACAAATATTCTTATATTAAGGTAATATACCTGGACTCTACTGTATTTTCATTGCGGTAAAAAAAAACATTCAATTTATTATCTATACGATATCCTACTATATGTAAAGTTACAGGATCAAATTTTCTTTCAGATGATGGGATCTATAACCACCTACTTAGTCTTCCTCATACAGATGATTAATGTTTCAAAATTATTTCGTCAAACTTAACCAGCTCAAATATTTTGATAACTGTATATTCGTTTCAAAAGCAGTGTGACATAAAATAAAATTATTTGTTTAGTGAGGGTTCAAAATCACTTAAAATTAGCGTTTCGTAATATACGAACAAAAAAAGCATAATTTATCCATGAACTTCATGAACTATTATGCTTAATTTTAAATCTTTTCAAAAGTTGTTGTATATTTTCCAAAATAAATAATCTAAATAATGTGAAACAAATTGATTAAACTTTTTTTTCTTGTCATGCCAATATTACATTAATAAATCGGAGTCTTGCTTGTATATAATTTTCCCATGTCCTTTCGTGTCGAAACTGTAATCAGGAGACTACAATGCAGTGATGATAGTAAATATTAAATATCTCTCTTATTCCTGATCAATATCAACGCCAAAGCAGAAACCAAACGTAAACAGGCAGTATTATAAAAGTACATAAAACTATGTTTCGTCTTTTTAACAATATTACAAACTTTAAATATAGATTAGAGTGACGATGACATGGCAGTGACCGTCAATTCGTTCAAACAAACTTTGAAACCTTTGCTAATTTTAACCTGGATTATGGGAGTGGGTGTCATCGAATTTCCCTTTGGTAATCCGCGTTACAAGACAACCGCCATATTATTGGTACTCAGATCTTTAGGTTTTTGGTTTCTGTTTTATAAGAGTTATGTATGGCAAGATATTCAAAATGCTTGCGAAGACGATGATGCATACCTCGACGATGACGATGACTTTAATAAAGATATTGAAGCACTTCTTAATTTGACTCGAATGACAAATGAAACAGAAATTGACGCTGATGATATTATACAAAAAACATTGGAATATCACGGAATCATTAACGCCATGTACTCGTCTATTGCGTTCTTTTTTACTGCAGAGGTATGTCATATTTTAGTCTTCACTGATCATTATCGCTGTTGAATTTATTAATAAACATTTTTACATTTTTATTGAGTTTTTATATATTTTAAAAATAAATTTATTAGTGGATATTTTTTAAAGCGTACTAGCAAGTGTATAACAAGGGTATCATTGGTTGATGAATCCATGAGGATAATTGGATTACCAGTTAACTATTCCAATGAGTACAAAAGATTATTGATTACGACTCTTACATGGATTTTTGGAATGTTGTCATCCATAGCGATAACTGTTTTCATTTACTCCAAATACTGCAATATTATATTTGCTGCTCTAAACATACTCCTCGAAGAAATACCATTTTGCGTTAGTTCAGCAGTGATGTTAAACTTCATCGTTTCTGTTGAGTATGACTTTTGACATTTCATAGCAAACTTAATTTTTTACTCTTTAAACATTTACAACATATTAGTGATCCATTTTTAGCATTTTTGTTAAAACTGAAGAATGAAAACGACAAACAAATTTCCTATTAGAATGCAATATTAATTTTGCAGGACACAAAATACAAAAAAATTATTACAATTTATATACACACATGTGATATTAATTTTATTGTTAATTTTTTATAATAGTTTAATTAGTAATAATTATTCAATAGTAGTTTAAATTAGAAAAGTAATACACAAAATGGAACAGTCTCTTTTGTATTCAGGTGTCTAAGCACGAGGTTTAAAAAACTAAATAAGATTTTCCAAACCTTCGACGTTTTCACGGACAATAAACAAACACCTCAACGCTCGAGGGAATATAACTTTGGCCAAAATGATATGTTGGAAATTTCAAATAATACAATTTATCACACTGATAATTTTGAGCTTTTACTAAAATATGCAAGGTGGGTATTTAGTTCATTTTAAGAGAATATAGGAAATAAAAAGTATAGTCGCCATGACACGCACTTCTGTAAAAGCAAATAAAGTGTTAATAAGTAATTCGGCCTTCTGAATCCTTCGCAAGTATTACCCGATTAGTTGTCAAAAGAGGAAATACAAATAAATCAGTAGTGATACAATGAGGCTTCTGCGCCATCCGCGGGTTGGGTGGATCGCGAGGGGTACCTCGCTAGATGACTCGCGAATTAAGATCAAGAATTAAGACCGAGAATTGATATCGCCATTCAATTTGCCTTATTATTTTAAGTAGCAAATTACTGAATTGAGAATATTTTAATTAGTATAATTAACATTTTAATAAAATATAAGGCAACAATGATATAATTTAATAAAGGTGTATGATTTTATATGCTAATAAACATAAAACGGATGAAATCTAACAGAAAAAATTTTAATGCTAAAATAATCTAGGAGAAGTAGTTAAATAAAAAATAAATATAAAAAATGCCTATCTTAAAGTGATGCCTTCTATTTTCTAATCTAACTGGTTGGACATTAAGTACCATACGAGTTTTGTTATTGGAACGAAACAGTTTGATGATGATAATCACCATAGTTAAAATAACGTAGATACACTTTTGGCAGTGACATCTTAGTGAGTAGTGATAATTAAACGAACACTCATAATGAGTTGACCGTTTTTTGCTCTAAGCTCTTCAATTTATGTCTATACAATTTAATAATGTTTACATAAATAATATTTGCAGACAAATACACTTGGAAATCAGCAGCATTGCGAGAGAAGTTAATCAGATTTATGGCATACAATTATTAATGTGGACATCTGAACTGCTTTTGGTAGTAGTTGGAAATCTCTACAAATTGTACATATCAGTATTCCTTCATGGGGATGTAAGCTACGGAAGTGCTGAGACCCATCGAATTATTCTTATTTATTTATTCAAGTGGGTTATATCCTGTCTGTTACGAATAATGCATTTGTGTTATTCCTGCAATGTTGCAGTAGTCGAGGTATTATATTTTAATTGTCAGATTCATTTGCATAATTTCTCGGTTTTTGAAAAAATTCTTAGCACATTTTACTATGATTTAGACATTATGGAATAAGTTAGTGACATTTAATTAGGAAATTAATTTGAGCTTATGCAAAGACGTAAGTAAAGTACTAGATTTTGCAACACATAATTAATTAAACACAATTCGGGTTCGTTGGAAAAGAGTGAACGAACTTTTGGCCAATATTTCTGGTTGATTTTCCTGTGCCAATGTAATGTCCATTTATCCGGAACCCAGCCATTTTTTGTGGCCAAGAATTGTTCGAGGTTTTGCCCAATAATTGGGTGGCTTCCAGTCTTTTGCATTATTATTTTATAAAGTCGGGTGCAAATTGCCAATTTGTAAACTGTGAATCCTGCCCTTTTGCTTAAAGTATTTAATACAAACATTTATAATATGAGAAATGTTTAGTTATGTCTGCTATTTTAGAAGAAATAGGGCCCCATTGGTAAATCAAAGATTTGTTGGTGCTATTTATTTTGAAAAGAGAAGAAGCTAGACTTAAAAATGAATAGTAAGATCATTAATACACAGTGAAATAGAGTAGTCAATAATTGACTAGACATGGATAATAATATAAAACCACATCATCAAATGAATTACAAAATTAAATATGTGTTTGGAGGTGCAAAAATCCTTATTTTACTTCAATCAAAAGGATATAATTGGAATTTAAAATAATAAACTCATTTTTAACTGAATGTTGTACTTTTTTTTCATTTGTTTTATCTTATTTTGATAAGATTACTTTGTTATCAATTTCAACGAATATCTTATCAATCGCCTACCGATACTTGAATTTAAGAATTAAATTAAATTAAAGGCTCACATTATACCAGATTTTGTACTTCAATTTTTCTTTTTACAGGCTGAACAAATAGGCGACCTTATTCATAAATGTGAAATTCCGGGTGCAGATGACAATGATATTTCTGCAGGTGTAAGTAATTTTCTGCCCTCGAAAATAATTCATGATAAATAACATCTCTACATATTACTTAATAATCAGCCTACTTATTTATAATTGAAGATTCAGGAATTTACTCTGCAGTTAAAACAAAATCCGCTTGCCTTCACTGCCTACGACTTTTTTAATGTCGACTTGGTTTTCTTTCAAGGGGTAAAGTACATTCAAATTTTAGAATGGGTCGAAATTAATACATTTGATTCAGTTAACTTTTTGAATTTTTAGTTTGTTGGAGCTGCATCCATATATCTGATTATTTTGATACAAATGAGATGATCTGAAGCACCGAATATGCCGGAGTCTTCACTGATAAGAGTACATTCTGATTCTCCAAAAATTATATGTATACAAATGTAATTTAAATAAATAAAAAGTTATATAAAATATTTTCTTAAAAGAAAGAGTGGAAATTAGATTTACATACATTTTCGAAATATATTTCGGTCCGTACAAGCATTATACTAACTTTATATCTACCTCATTTAGACGACTATTTTTAGAGTAGGAATTTCTTTTTTAAACAGTGACTGACAAAAAGTTGGTGATTAATACGCAGTCATCGTTCTTCGTTAGTTTTATTTCAAGTAATATTTAGTTTTACTATCTGAATAGTGACCACGACAAATTAGGTAGCCAAGCCTACTATGTAATCAGTAAAATCAGCTAAAAACTTAGCTCTACCTGATCCTACTATTTAGCTAGTAAAACCAAATATTACTTTTTTCCTGTATGAGTACTAATTATGACTTAATCTGAATAAGTTAATTTAGTTTGAGAGAAGCTAGGTTCGGAAATTATTCTTTGTATATAGTGGTAGTACAAAACTATTTGTATGTTTAATTGAACATACATTTTTACAGTGTTTTGTGGTATTTATTTTTATTAAAGTTCATTCAAATTAGGATTCATCGATAATGATATTGACGAGTTTGGAATTCTAGATTTACTTTTAGAAAATAATAAAAATAATCGTCATCGTGAACTCACCGTCACCATCTCTATTATCGTCATCGTCATCGTCGTACTCATCATCATCATTACCATAACCTTTTTCTTCACAATCATCGATCATCATCAAAATATCCGTACACACATTGTTTAAAGTAAACACCTCCTCAAAATTTTGATTCGCTTAATACAAAACAGGAAAAAGGAATGATATTTTTACGTTTTGTTACTTAAAAATATTTTTAAATACCGAACATTACGAAGATTTGATGATGATCTTGTCAGAACACGAGGATGTATATGAAAATCTATCATTGATCTCGTTTTACACAAAAAGTCTGAATTCCTTAAAATCTCAGAAAGTGGTGGTTACAAATTTGTCCAATTGCAAATAACATATAAAAAAATATAATAATCATTATTGGAATACAGCAATTTACTTATGATTTTCTAAAAATATCTGTTTTGGTACCATAGCCCTAAAATTCATAGCACTTTTTTGATTCATTTTAGGCTTAAGAATTAGCTCTTAGAATCTTTTCTAATATAAATAAATGAAACTTAAATATTAAAAACCAGCCGATCACTATTTAGAAATTAAAGCAAACAATGTATTGATTTGGCAAAAGTAATGTACACGCCATATGTGATAATGCCTTGGTGATCACGTATCATAGCAAATGCACTTGCATACGTAATTATTTCTCCATCGGTGGATGCGCATACGCCGCAATTAATCGCACATATCTGATTGGTCATGCAAAAATAACGAAACCTTTCCTACATGTTAGCCACTTATCAAGCGATCATTACGCAGTCGAAAGGACCTTCGTTTAGTACATTGAGTAACAAATTTATAACCAGTGCATCTTTTTAAAAAGTAACAAAAGTTAATTTTTCATTACCTTAATGCCTACTTCAATTAAATTTTAATCTACGGAGATTAACTGAAGTTCTACTAGTAGGATGTAATACTTTTGCAGCGTAATTAATTTACATAGATCGGACGGGTTGTTCTACGGAATTACGTAAATAATAAATGAATTCCCATGTGTGTGGGTTGTACATAAATGTATGGCACAGTTTTCTGTGACACGTGACATCAGTGTTCATAAAAGAATGAAGTTTTACATCAAAATATGTATAAGCAAATTCGTTTATGAAGTTCGTAATGGCGATGAATAGCGAAACCATCTGAAAATTTTGTTTCTTCAAAATGGTTGTTAAATTGTATGGTTCGAATATCGTACGTACTCTCCTGACTATCTCAGGATGGTGTTTTGGAATGGGAATTCTTGAATTTCCTGCGGGACGACAACATCACATTCTAAGTTTTTTACATTCTACGGTATGCTTATTGGGTTACTATTACGTGGTGTACGTTAGTTACTATTACGAGTACCGACACATCATAAAATTAACCGAAACCACCACCACTACTATGACGATACTGTTTTATGGGAATCTTCTTATTGCTACAAGTAGTATCATATTAGGATGGAAACGATCGAAGGTTCGTATGTAATTTTCTCGACTTTCGCACTTCAATCTGTATATATTACGATAAAATCATGATTTTCAAAATTTATATTCAGAAACGATGTACAACAATATCTTTCTACTTTCCGCGGTATAATTATTCAATCTATCTAACAAATTTAATTTAATCATGCACTATATTTAATAAAATGATTTCTTTCAAGGATATTGGTACTTGTTCGGTAAAAGCTGACGCTCTCTACAATTTATTAACAAAGGTTGGAATCACCGACAAAGATTGTAAACAATTTTGCAATACAGTGTGGCCCACGATAAACCACTTCTTGATTCTGTTAGTAATTGTGATAGTGAATTCGTTAAACGTGTTTAAACAAAACACTCCATGGAACGCTTTGATCTTCGCTATTATAGCACTTAATTACCCACTGTTACTTATGATAATTGCCGAAGCGACATTTCTGTTTACAATCAGGTAATTTTAAAATAAGGCACTTTTCAAAGCACGTTTCCGGTACTTCTTAATTCAACAACCCTGCAAAGTGCAGT
The DNA here is from genome assembly GCA_030407085.1 of Trichopria drosophilae. Lineage (NCBI taxonomy): Eukaryota > Metazoa > Arthropoda > Insecta > Hymenoptera > Diapriidae > Trichopria > Trichopria drosophilae. The sequence goes on from CM059586.1 coordinate 108,009,582, forward strand.
TTCGCGAACGAATGTGGATGATATAGATTACTTTGAACTTTAAAAGAATTTAATCGTGAAATTGCTCCAACACGTCAAGATGTTTTGAAATTGAAAAATATATATTTTAGACATTGTTATGACTTTTTTTGGAGAACCCTTTTTTGAATTGCATAATTGCATTCCACAATACTAGTATAGTATAGTATTTATTATGCATCTACAAAAGTACTTACATAGGCTTCCATTACACTATATTACGAAACATACACGGTTTTCTTTACCTCTCTCTGCTTCTCACTCTATTCCTTTATTTTCTTAGCTTTTATTCATCCAATTCCTCAACCATCCACATTTCGTACATCTATACCACTTTCTCCTTTCTCTCTCACACACTCACTCTCTCTTTCCTCAGATGCTCTACAGGCTATATTTTTCGTCCACATAACCTACACTTTCTCTCTTCCTCATTCATCCAATACCTATTCCATCTGACCTCATATTCACACCTCTACCTCGCTATCCTTACTTCCCCTCAATATAGACACCCCTATATACCTTATTCATCCTTTTACACCTGATACACGACTTTTACATTCTCATTTCTTCCCATCTCTATTACTCATCTACTTCTATATCTCTTTCCCTCAAACATCCCCATTTATCGCCTCCCTTTCTACTTTCTAATTCTTCTTCAAACCTTCTAGCCTTCTATCCCGTTTCCATCCTCAATTTACTTATTTTTAGTTCCTTCCTCACTACGTACTCTGGTGTTACCCTGCGCAAACCTATAGCAACCACTTCAAATATTTTTCCTGTACCGCCTCCATCTCCTTCCATTCCTTGTATCCCACGCTGGTACCACACAAAACTGCATTCCTTTCACTACACTGTGGAAAAGCTTTAGTAGTCTACACTTTACATCCTCCTTAAATTTTCTATCCCCGTAATTCCATACACGCCCAATTGTCACCCTTACTCTTCTTATCCTTTCTCTTACGTATTATTTTTCTCCTCCATACCTAGTTATTACGTACCCTAAACATTTATATTCTTTCACTTAGAAGTGAGATATAATAGAAGAACTTCTATTTTTTTCTCCCCTCCCCCCACGTGAATCTTGCCTTCTCCCTCTCTCCTTCATTCCAGAAAACTATCGGTTTTTACCCCCTCATCATATCCATGAGACCTACTTCTTCCTCAACACAATATCGTCCGCATACTATAATGACCAAACCTTCTCATTGTCTCTCTTTCTCCTCTTTAACTCCTTCTCAGAATCCCATCATACGACTACTCAGCTTTATAAACAATTTTTAGATTCAGTACATGTAAAACGATTGTTCTTCCATTTTCTCGCAGAAAATTTGCTACTAAAATGTTGATCATCTACATTCAAGAAGTGCCATTCCATTTCATCCCCTTAACAAAATTACGATTCTTAAATTATTGTACAATTTTCGAAAAAGACTTTTTGTCACGCTAAACTTACTTTTTTTAAGCCCTTTATTATTAAACCTATACCGAAGTTTTGATCGATCATTTTTAATTTTGAATTTTGGATATTATATTCATAATTCATCAACGACGTGAACAACCTTAGAATAAGAATAATAATAAAAAATGGTTTCACTAATGTAACAACTTTATGTTAAAGCTATTAATAAGATAATTGTACTTAACAGATCTAATGGAGAATTATTGAAAGCATTAAACACTTTATTAAGCAACGCTATAACAGCATCAAATGATTCACCTCAACATAAAAGGATCATCAGTCGAAACAATGCAGAAACAAAGTTATATTCTGAAAGTACTTCACCGAATGGGAAAAGTATGGATATAAAAACCATGCGGACTATAAAGTAAATATAAATTAATTAAAAATATTATTATAAAATATTTGTTATTGTAAAACGTTATAGAAGGTGGATTTGTAAACACTTCATCGTCTAGAATATTCTATTTAATGGGGCATTATACTAATGAATACCAATATTAATTGCACACTGAGAAAAGTGTCTTTTATACATAGGAAAAATATTTCGTTTACAGCTTAAAAGAGAAAGACACGTTCGTTACTAACGTTCAATATTAAAATATAATGACTATGATGTAGGCAGTGAAGAATCGCGAATGAAATAACGAACGAAAAATTGGTTGGTGTTTAGAATTCTGTCATCGAGCAAAAAGTGAAATGTTATGTATTGTTATTTATATAGAATCTTAAATAATTCATAATTGCAAGGCAAACATTGAGAAGGCCAAATTTAGCCTCTTTCGAAAATATGGTATCAAATATTTGTTATTTTTTAAAATCCAAATACATGAATATTTAGAGAGATATTCCATTTTAGATCTTTATTCAGGTAGTATGTTTATTTCAACAATACATGAATATTGGATAAATTATGCGTAAAAGCTAACAAGAAGGGACCTGCAAACCTCTTCCTTCTATAACGAGGACAATTAAGTTACTGCAATTATTTTATCGATGCTAAGTAATTAATTCAATATTATAAAATGCATCTAGAAACTAATACATAATTAATTACAATATTCATAATAGAAACTGTCACCTGGAGCTCGTGAAAATATGTTTGGATGCGGCAGCATCATACGGGATGCAAATACTTTTAACAGTTGTTCTTGCATTTGCCGTTATAACTGGAGTATTATATAATGCTTATCAACTACTATTCCAAGCTAAACTTCCTACAGATGTACTAATTAAAGGAATAATGATTTGTGCCTGTTGGTTTTTTTATTATGTTTTGACGATAATCAACTTCTGTTCAATTTGCAACAATGTCAGCAATGAGGTAAACAAGTTTCAATACCACAAGTAATTCTTATATTATTTTAATATCCACACATGGATTATTCTACTTCAACTCAGTCACTTTTGAAATCGATCACCATTGCTTTTGATCGCTTTTGAAATAAATATTGTTAAATTTTTTTCAGATTTTTATAACTGCTCGGTAACTAGTGAGAATTTTTCAAAATTAATATTTTTAAGTATTTTTAAATTTTACAATCCGTCACAACATACCTAGAATATAAGACGATCATATAAAGTAACGCGAGCGACGTGTAACCGATATCCTAGTTACGTCTGTTTTTATTTATTTACCTTTTACTCAAATTATTGTTCCTGACAAATTCCAAGAATTTCCATCACATAATTATAATCAAACGCGCGAGAAATCGACAAACTATAAATTATTAGATAGTAACATTCAGAATTATTATATTCATGCATTGAATAATTTAAAAAAATAATGCTGTACACTAAATCGCATTGATCGTTCTTTCTTGTTAAAGTCATTTTCTGCTTGTTCACTTATTTGATGAGTATACGAAACAAATAACTAACTATCTTGTAACTAAATTATATATAAGGAGAGCTAAGGTTATTACGTAATACTAATATAATAGAAGTACAAAATATAAATAATATATAATAATTGTAATTATAGGCCCTGAAAACCGGAGATATAATTTGTAATCTTTATGACGAAATTACCATATGCCCTGAAGTTCGAATAGAAGCAAGTATACTATATTTACATTTTAGTAATTCTTACAAGTACACATTCTAACTATTATTACTTTCAGATCCGAAATTTTACTCTACAAATGATTCAAAATCCTTTGACTTTCACAGCGCTCGGATTCTTTTCACTCAATAACAGTTTAATCCATGGGGTAAGAAAATCACATTCTTTTCATAAATGAATGCATGAACTCTAAACAGAAAACAGCTCATTTTTTACATAAATACAGGATAAGAAACAATTATATATAATTCCTATAAAAACCTAGAAAGGTTCTGAACATAATCGAAAATAATATCCAATTTCATTAGTCACATTTGTTTTTCAGATGGCTGGGTCAATTACGACATATCTCGTGATTTTGATACAATTGAGCGGAATTACTGAGAAACGAAATCAAGAGTCGCCCATAACCGAAAATATAACTGCATCACCCATAGACAATTTTTTGGATCGTCTCGATCAAATTATCAATTAATGAAAAAGAGCTTCCAAATTAAAAAAGACAACCTATTGTCATATGACTGAGCTGACAATTGCGGTTTCATTAACAAATTCAGTCAATAATATATAATTCTACTTTTTGAAATTCTCTAATATTTAGAGAGCAGAATTTAATAAAATTATAGCAAAAACAGAATGATTAAGAATGCAGGTCATTAAGATTCAGTATTATGAATCAGAAATTAAATGAAAAACGATTCCAACATTTATTTCTACTCGATTTCTTACACATCTGTATGCGTAATGTAAAATAAATTATTACAAATGAACAAGAAACTCTTTGTTCAGTACCACTGAAATCTTCAGAATAAAAAGCCATTTTTAATTGTCATAAAAATGTATTTTTTTTTTCATTTTTTGTATACAATCTCGCATAATTTCTTTATTAAAATAAATTACACTGTCCGACACTGATGTTGCCTTTGACAAGCGAAGTATCATTTCCGAAGTATTTTTTCATGCTGAAAACGATGGCGCTAACAGAATTTTGCTATCACGTCATATTTTTGGGAAAAATGGGGTTAAATGTGTCAAAAATAGCGTTTTTGGCCATATTTCGATTTATTTTGTAGCAGAATGGAATTTTTTTTGACAAGCGAAGTATCACTTCCGACGTATTTTTTCGTGCCGAAAACGATGGCATTTTGCTATCACGTCACATTTTGGAGAAAAATAAGGTTAAATGTGTCCATCGATATTACTACTCAAATAAGATATATCCCAAAGGTACACATGTCACGTGAATAAGCTGTCAGATATAAATTATATACTTATGACTGTTTATAACCGAACTTATATAAAGTCCGATCCTTTTAAACCGAAATATGACCAAAAACGCTGATTTTGACACATTTAAGCACATTTCTCTCCAAAGTGTGACGTGATAGCAAAATTCTGCTAGCGCCATCGTTTTCAGCGTGAAAAAATACGTCAGAAATGATACATCGCTTGTTAAAAATAAATTCCATTCGGCTACAAAATAAACCGAAATATGGCCAAAAACGCTATTTTTGACACATTTAACCCTATTTTTCTGCAAAGTGTGACGTTATAGCGAAATTCTGCTAGCGCTATCGTTTTCAGCACGAAAAAATACTTCGGAAATGATACTTCGCTTGTCAAATGCAGACAAAAAGTAAAAGTTTGTCGGTCAGTGTTATTTAAAGATATTTTAAATAAAATTTATATAAATGTATGCATAATACTACCTCATTTTTTTTTTGAATAAACTCTAAAATAAAATAACCATTTCTTATTCCTGAATATTCCGCTGTTCTGCATTTTTACCTCCATCGATCGCAAAAACTTCTTAATGTAGGGTAAAAACACCTGTGACCATTAAAACACCAGTATACTCAGTGTAACATCAGTATACAGTCGAGACGTCAGGGTCTGTGCGTCACTCTACCCTAACGATCGATCGACCAAAAGGGAAACTATACAGTCCTCAAATCGTATTAATACTCATCATATCACTTTTAACCATTTAAACAATCATAGTCATCATTCTAATTGTTTGGACATTTTAACATATACGAGGGAAAACTGAATTCTTTGCGAGAATAAAAACAATAAGACAAAGCCTCTAAATTGTTTTGGGGGCAACTTGATTCAGAGGTAGTGGATCTTATCGATTTTTGGCTGCTGTAAACAAATCTGTTGTTTAATTACACCTATCATGTCAAATTTTTAAGACATCTGATACCAAATATTTAAAAATAACTTTTTTGACAATGTAAGGGTAGAATATCTGAGAAATCTGACGTAATGGGTCAAATTGGACATCCGATTCTTTTTTGGCCCCCCAAAATCGATAAGATCAGTGACTGGATTTTATTTCCCCGGAATAAATTTCCCTAAATTAAACAGCTCTACACTCTAAATGCAAGAGGAGGATCTAGGTAGGTACTGTAGTGGTTGCATTGGGGTAGTTTTACCGGGGGAGGGGGGTAGGCCCCCCGGTACGCTCTACGGAGTTGCCCCTGTCCTAGAAATAGACACATAGTGCAGTTCTGCAACTATTGTAATTTGTCCCCAGACATATTTACCATAAGAAATTATTTCCCGGGGAATTTTTTCTGGTGAAATTTTCACGGTGGAATAAAATCCGGGACCCGATAAGATTCATTACCACCAAAAAATGTAATTTGTTTTCATGTATAAATGACATTTATGTACATTTTATATAAACATAAGTTGCTGTAATCTTTAATGTGTTTACTTTTGCGATTTTTTAATATAAGTTATAATTACTACATCAAGATTAAAAGATAGAAACCAGTAGATATATATGTATATTACAAACGTATTGCAGGCACGATACATCCATAATTGCTGTCCCTCACGAAAGAAAACTTTCGTTAAAATTATGTGTAAACGCTGCAGTTAACACGAAGAAAGCTTTAGCTTTCTATTATTATGTGCTTTATTATTTTTATAATTTCAATCATCCACCATAAAAATATTGTTTTATATCCAACCATCGGACTGGATTGTGTGAATTACGTGACATAAAAACGGAAATCCCTAGAATATAACATAATGGAGTAATTATGTGGATAAGTATGTGTACGGAAATAAACTAGGCAGGCAAAGTTTTAAATAAAACGTTTTTTTAAATAAAAGGTTTCGAGCGGCTCAATCTGGGAGCCTAAATGTCAGATTTTAGAGATACTCTAACTTCGTAGACCAAATACAGTTGTCCCTCCCACTATTAGCCTTACCAATATTGAACCATTCCAATATCACCCTCGAGATACCTCTAAATATTGGTATTTCTAATCAGTTCCCATCGTCGTCAATATCATGCATGTGTAATACTTTACTTTGTCTATATCCTTTTATAAACCCTCCAATTCGCCTAATGATGTGCAATGCATTGATGGTTGACATTGTGCATGCGTGATATTGCCGAAAGTGGGGAATTTTCTACGAATCCAGTCTACGCATGCGCGTTCTTTCATTATATGCGCAAAAGGGACAAAATTTCGTCCCTTAACTCGGCTAATATTGGGGGGGGGGCTAAAAGCGGACAGACCAAACAGATTAGAATGATGTGATGGAGTACCTATGAAACATTGGTGAGTTGAATCTAAATCCAAAGGAGAAGGGTCGATAAGGTTTGTTTTCCGCCCCATGAAAATCCAGAACGCATTGTGAAAATAGTTAAAATTTATTTTTTGTCGAAAAAAAAATTACATTTTTTATGGGTAAAAGTAAAATGAGGGTGTTTCGAACATATTAAACCCTAAATAATGAGTATTTTTTGTAAATAAATAGTAAAAGATGAGGAGCACAACAAAAAATTGAAATTCAAAGGAATTTAATTTATTTGAAAATGACAACTCGAGAGGTTTTCAGGGTCTTTACTTTTTTCTGAGGGCCTCTATAATTATTCATTAATGCTACATGATCTCAATTGCAGCAAACCCACTCTTTTACGTTTGAATATTTCTAAAATCTGACACATCGGTTCTCTTCTCTATTAAATTCAGGGTCGCCGCGTTAAAATCTTCAAAAAATGACTACCTGTAAAGATCAATCCTGTCTTTCGACCGGTGCAATTATTTATATAAACTTAATACTTTAACTTTATTGCATTAGTTTTCCTAAAATAGATGGTGTGAATAAAAATACATAATGAGTGGGATTCATTCCGATAACAAAATTCCAAGGTCATTCAACCTGATCAATTGGCTTTTGGACATCCGGTCATTTTCCAATTTACCGGACATTTCCTTCAAATTTCCCATTGGAAAGTTTCTGTTGTCCTGCACATGCCTGTTAACATATTATATTTTAACTTTTATCGGTACAAAATATTATAAAATACCCAACCTTACGAGGGTTTCACGATCTCCTGAGAAGCTGATTGCGGCGGTGTACGGGAACTTATCATTGACGACAATTTACACTATTTTATCGTGGTTTAGATATAAAGTAAGAATATACCTTTAGTCATACAAAATGTATATTTTAATTGCCTTAATATATCAGTAATTTAATGAAAAATACAAAATACATATGTTGCATTCAATCCATTTTAGAACTTATGATTTAATCCAAGCTTCAAAAAGTGTACCATCTGTTAAAGTAAATCTGAAGATGATAAAGTAGATTGATTAATATAAGACTTATTTAATTTGTCTTAATTAAGTTAATATAATAATTCGATATGTTTCTTAAAATACAATTTTCTTATGAACAGTTCGATATCTATTCAAAAGCATTGATGTTTATTTGGACATTAAATCGATATTTTGGTAATTAATAACACATATTGAAACAAAAAATACATATATACTATTTCTTCCATATCTTTCTTGAATTTGAACTTGCGAAAGAATATTAAACTGACCAAAGTGAAACCTATTTAAATTCAAAACACAAATTAACTTGAAGTGCATACGTACTAAAACTGTCTGAGTCAAATTTAATTTAAACCAGTAAAAATCCAACAGTTGAATCCGGGTTCAATTTTCAATCTAAAAGAATACATTTTTAATTTAAAGGAGTGATTTTGTAGTTTTTTGGAGTACATAATCTACTCCTAATAGGGAGTGATATTATTCCATGAGATTCATAGTGCACTCCAAAAAATATGTTCATTATTCTTTATTAGACTCAGCAAGTTAGTTTAATCATTTAAGAGTGTAACATACCTGTAACTACTCACCATCCTACAATTAAAACTCAAATCTGATGTTAGCACTTTAAAATTCAGTAATCATTGTTGTTTTTCTACACAATTTGATTTAGGAATTACAATAACAAGACTGATTTTTCTACATTTTTTAGGGAATTCATAATTACGTAAGGGATACAACCGTTGTGTACAAGATGTTGCAAAAAGTCGGAATCCCTATTTATCTCGACGACAATGTTGTACGATCCCTGGGCTTGAAAATGGCTGCCAGAGGTGTATTTATTCTCAGTGTCCTGATTATAAATACAGTCATATGTGTAAATGACAATAATCCATTGGAAATTCAAATAATACTTCCTATCGTCATGAATTACGGACTAGTTCAGACTTTTTTCATAGAAAGCACATTCTTAAATATAGTTCGGTAATTTCTTACAGCGTTTATTACCATAATTAATGAATAAATGTGCAAATGGTGACTGTCGAAATAATTGGAATTCTTTTGAATAATCAGAATTACAACTAGCAAAATAAAGCAAGTGAATAATCTTTTGGAAATGATGATCACGTCCGACCCAATGAAACTTCCGCAACATAAGAAAGTGTCAATTCCTTCAGCTGAAGGTCTTCGAACAAACAGATCGGCTAATCACATTGGAGGAATTCTCGAAACGGAAAGAAGAGCCATGAGGATTGTTAAGTAATTACTTTTTATTACATAGATTGATAAAAATCAAATTAAAACCTGTATCTATCGATTATCGTTTTAAAATTAGCAATACAAAAAAATCACACACATAAACGAAATACATATAAATCTGAAAGGCGATCGGCTGTTATAATACTTATAGAATCGTTGTAACAATGATAAAATAACATCCGACTAAGAGAACGTATATATGTATAATATTTACAGTTTTAACTGATTACATGTCTAAACAACACAAATAAAAATTAACATACAAACGCAATATTTAAGAAAATTAAAATTAAAAATTAAAATAAATAACATTCATATCATCCCATGCAATACATATGCTACGAATATAATTATAATATCTTATCTAAAGAAAATTACGTGAAAAGAAAATCCCGAAACAGACGAGCCTTCAGCTCCAAAATGGCGTGCTGTTGACCCGCGTAAACCGGCAGCGCCTCGAGTGCCACCAATGCCTAAACCACTGCGGATGAGAGGCGTCCGGGCTTGCAACCGCGCTGGAATTAATGCTGCTGCCTGTGCCGCACCTAGGAAGAACTAGGTTAAGTAGGTAAACTTTTTTTTCTCTCTTCTTGTTTTTTTCTTTCTTTGTTTCCAATTTTGATTTGCGCCATTTGAGAAAATACCTCAAGATACAGGGCGTATTTGGCCGAAAAAAGGGGCCGCCACTCAAAGAGAAAACGCGACTTCCAGGTAGTGCATACATCCGAGCAGTTGGCTCCATACGTATAACCGCGGTACAAGAGGAAAAATTAAGAGAGGAGAAAGTAGCCAGTGTCCATATGCCTGAAGGAATTCTCGAACAAGGACCATGTATTTCTCCAAAGAAAAACACAAGAAAGGAGTAAAGAAAAAGGAAACAAAAAGAGTCCAGTCACACGATGGAAGTGAATGTGGCCGAAGAGTTACCAGAGAGTCCGTTAAAGGAAGCTCGGAAGATTGATATAAGAGCCACATCAGTTGAACAGGTTCTTGGCAGGATCGGGATCATCGGCAACGGGTGTCTGTTATTATGTTGTGTGGCTGTAGGGCATCGGGCAGCGTTCTTCCCTAACCGTCCCTGCTATACTTTTCAACAAGTAGGGCACAGATCGGCTGAGTGCCCTCGTCGTGTATGTTTTTCGTTCCAGTAGCCAGGACATTCGGCATACGCCTACCTGAAGAAGTAATGGGGTCCCCCTTGCCCACTTGAAAAGTGCCCGGTTTGTAGAACTTCGGGTAATCCATTTGCGATTTGTGTGCCTTGTGCCCCTCTACATGAGAAATGGGCAAACGAGAAGGTCCGAAGGCTACTGAACCCCATGCCCTCCACGGCCTACCAACAGGATTAAAAAAAAAGGGGTAGCGATCTAAAAGAAAAAGGAGATAGCGAGAAAAGAGAACGAAGTAATGATATACTAAAAAGTATATTGCTTCTGCAATTCCGGGATCGGGTCTGTGACAATTCACTAGGATGCCCTTTGGATTGACAAATGCCTCAATGACTTTTCAGCGATTAATTGGCGCGTTGTTTGGTCCAGAATTCGAGCCCCAAATATTTGGGTATTTAGACGATCTAATTATTGTGACAGAGGAGTTTGAAGAACATTTGCGTCGGTTGGAGTTGGTGTTAGGAAAGTTAGTACAGGCCGGATTAGTAGTAAATAGCGACAAATGTGAGTTCGGGTGTTTGCGCGTAGCATATCTGTGTTTTGTGTTGGATAAAGAGGGACTGCGCCTAGACACCGAAAAGGTGAAACCAGTGTTGAAGTATCCGGTGCCACACACCGTGAAGCAACTTTGGAGATTTTTCGGTATGATAGCGTGGTACTCCCGCTTCCTAGACAAGGATGCGGAGGTTAAAGTCCCTTTATTAAAACTACTACGAAAGGGACAACCTTGGAAATAGGAGGAGGAGGTCCAGGAAGAACCCTTTATCAGACTGAAAGCCCAGTTGGCCACAGCCTCCGTGTTAGCCAGACCGGATTTCCGGAAGCTATTTAGCGTTCAGTAAGATGCTAGCGGATTTGTCTTAGGCGTGGTTTTGACTCAGGAGCACGACGATGGGGAACACCGAATCGTCTACATGAGTAAAGTACTGAGTGATCCGAAGAGAACCTATGCTACCATCGAACGAGAATGTCTCGCCGTGCTATCGACAATCAGCAAGTTGACGCCGTACTTGGAAGGTTATAAATTTTCCATGATAACGGATCATAGTGCCCTTAAATGGCTAATGACAGGTCCGGAACGTATGGGTTGGCTAGCAGGATGGGCAATTGAGTTCCAACAATGTGTGGTTTTCTTTCTTTTTATAATTTGTATTTTCTTTTATTTTCGATCATAAAATTTACCTCAGTCCTTTTCACAAAATTGACAAAGTCTATTTAGGATTCGGTATTGAAACTCGTTGGAATCGGACAATATTACTCTCTATTTTTCGCACTCACCCTCCGTACACATACATTGATAACGCTATATAAATGAAATAAAACAACACGTTTCCAGATTCCCCTTTTCACACAAAATCGACTTATTCTCCGTTCTTTTCCTTACACTTTTATCCCGCACTTTTCCCACACGATCAAACTCCTTTGACCCAATTTATCACTGGTGAAATCTGGAGAACACAACAACATACCCGTTGAGACGATCCTGGGTTCAAAAACACCGACTTCCTTACTCGGGATATCTCCTCGTGTCCAACTTGGATTTTTGTTTTACGGAGGTCCTGGTTGCCGCCTTCGGAACTGGGTGGATTGCAGATCCCCTCGTAGCACACCACTTCGCTTGAATTGGGTTTGATCCCGTTATTCCTGGATCCAGCAATTTGAGTAACTGGAGAGGTCTATTTTCGCCGAAACCCGAGCGAGGATTCGAGACGACGCTGATTGGCATCCAGGAATCACTAGAGGTTTTGCCGGTTGGTCTGCTCGAGATGTCCAGACTCAATTTCCGCACGGCTCGTGACTCGCAAGGCTATGAACCACGAGATCGATTTTTTTTTAAAACTATCCATCCCGTCTAAGAGAATAAAAGCTTACCCCTTTTGGGACTTGGCGATACTTCCAGCCTGTCCACCCGCTACACGTCTCCAAGTGGAAAAGTTGATCCGCCTTCGCCGGTTGTCGAAATGCGAAAAGAGAAAGGATCGGCACGTAATTCAGCGGGAGCACTTGTCGAAACCCCTACCACTTCCTCAATCGTACACAATTACACGATTCGCTAGCCGTACCCCCCGTTACCCTACCTAACCTTATTGGCGCGGAATTCAACTCGCTTCCACACAACACTTTTGCCATATTTACATTTAACCGTGTAATTTAAATATAAATGGAATTTCGAAATTGTGCATCGCAAAGGTCCATAGCATCGTGTACCAGACGCGCTCTCCCGAAACCATTGAGGACCCCGAATATCTTAAGTTGAGAGACAAGGTGATAGCAAGTCCAGCTAAATACCCATGGTGTCGACTAGAAGAAGGTATTCTTTATAGATGGCGACGAGATGAGTTGTTAGACCCTGTAGGATGGAAGGAGGAAAGATGGAAATTAGGTGTGCCAAGATAGTGGCGAAAAAGAGTGATGACGGATGACCATATATATAGAAAACCTATGACCGGATGGCCGAAGAATACTATTGGAAAGGGATGTTGTACGATGTTTATTATTATTTTGTACGAGAATGCGATGAGTGTCAACGTTATAAAGTTTCCCAGGTAGGGTCCCAAGGTTTAATGGGTAAACGCATCGTCGCGCGTCCTTGGGCAGTAGTGGCAGCGGATATAATGTAGTTCCCACCCAGCAAAAGCCAAAACAATTAATATCTTCTTGTTTTCCAAGATTTGTTTACAAGATCGATAGAATTAAAAAGCCTTTGAGGATGACGGATGGTAAAACGGTGGCTCGTGCTCTTGAGGAATTAATTGTGTTTCGCTGGGAAAGACCGGATTTCTTCCTATCAGATAATGGAAAGGAATTATATAATAAACAGGTAAAAGGATTTTTAAAGAAATATAGGATAAGGTATGGTATGTTACAACCCCTCCGTATCATCCTCAAGCCAATCCGGTGGATCGAAGTAACCGAATTCTAAAGTCGATGTTAACGACATACGTAAAGGCAGAACATTGAGATTGGGATAAGCATTTGCATGAATTCAGACATGCAATCAATACTGCTACCCAATCGTCGACAAAAGCATCACCCTTTCTTAAATTTCGGTCGACATCCTCAACCAGTAAAAAGTTTGCGACGGACGGTAGATAGGAAAGAGCCCAAGATACATGTAGATCCTGCACTTTGGGCAGACCGAATTCGGAGAACACGGTCTTTCGACGTCGACCAATCAGCACGCTTCTCGCTTAAATATTGTCTTACTTTTAATTCGTTTATCGGTTTTTATTAATAAAATAAGAGTTTCTAAATTTCGAGCGTTGTGTATTAATTTAATATTAACTAATTTTATTTCAGATACAAAGATTCTTTCTTTACATGGAAGGATTTCTAGAAACATCATTTCGCAAAAAAGATGTTTATAAACATTTTCCCTAGTATACCGAAAAACTTTTTACAGCTTTTAATTTCTAAATTATTGTAGCGAAATAATATATGCCGCTACATATCCATATTAACAATGGAGTCAAATTTACTCTTAAGGAGTAAAGTTTACTCCTATAGGAGTATAATAGAATACTCACTCTCTGGAATTACTCTGCTGCATCTAATTATTTTAATGTCTATGTTAATATATTCTATTATTTTAATATACTTGTGCAGTCTTTGTATAGAAATGTTGTATAGAGAATAAGAAAATATCATATCTGAATTGAATCATTACAATATTATAACATTAGTTTAGGTTTGTCCTAGAGGGGCTATAGTTAGAATAATAAAATTTTCTCTAAAGTTACTGCCAATGCAGGCATGCAATATTTGTTATGTTACAGTGTGCGTAAAATGCTATTTTACACATTTTTCTGACGCATTTTACACAAACTTGGAACATAAAATAATGTTCGACGCACGTGCGAAAATGTTTTTTGTACTAATGTGAAAGCGTGCCTCATTAAAAAACTTTTACGCTCTAGTATCGAAAACTACTATTTCAGACTGATGTTCTTCAATTCCAAATGCAATATTTTATATATTACAAACTACTCTTTCAAAATTGCGGAGAAATGAATGCAAAATAATTACATGTCCATATACTATGTCTACTTTATTACTAGTATTTTCTTTCTTGTAAATAATATAACTATTATTTTTATGAAGACAAAGTCATCGGAGATTAGTCAGCATATGTCATAATATTGGAAGAACGTATGGATTACAAATTCTGATCTCAATAACAGCAGCTTTCGTCTTTATAACTGTAACGCTTTATGAAATTTCCTCAAAAATGAAGGATGCGAATTTGTTTTTCGGAGATGCATTTATAGGAGCAATTACTGCAATAATTTGGATTAGCAGCCATGCACAGCGAATTTATCTTTTCTGTACTACTTGCCAAGAATCAATTGATGAGGTCTAGTATATTATTAATAATCCTCATGTTATTTACAATAATTACTTTCAACATGATACAATAGCCGACCAAGTAATAGACTGCACCGAATTTTTATACCGACGAAATCTATAAAAAATATATCATTAACATTTTACCTTAGTTAGTTATTTCGAGCATTTCATTATACGAAAAGGTTGTTTACAAAAATTTATGTAATTTTCAGCAGATATTTTTATTAATTTTCGTGTAATATGTCTGCACTAAAAATACCACTTTAGATGGTCAAATTTTTACACGAATTCTAACGATGGTGTAGAAAAAATAATTTGATATTAAGATATGTTGCGAATATTCAATGTTTGAAATATTTCTCTGAGGTATAAGAAACTCATCTTGACAAAGATTTTAAAAAATACCATTTTCATAATGCTCATAATGGGGATTTTTTCGTTTTTGTTTTTATTACAAGAAAGTTTGAAAATATTGAATATTTGTTAATTCTTCCATCTACATTCATCACAAAGTATTAGTGCTATATATTTCTATGTGAATGTTACTCTACAAGGAGTAAGTTTTTCAGAAAATTCCAATATAATTAATTTAAAACATTTCTATTTTTCTATGAAATCTATTTAAAAAAGCTTTAAATATCGTTCTGAATTTATGGATGTATTTTTCTCTTTAATTTACTGTATTTACTGTTAAATTTAGGCTCTGAAAACAGGAGATGTCCTTTGTGAACTCTACGACGAACCCTTACTTACTGAAAATGTTCGAGAAGAGGTAATCTGTACTTTGTACTCTATGTTTTTTAAAAATATTTATGTTTGAGTATAAAATTGAAACAATTATTGGTATATTGATAAGGATTTTATTAATTGCAACATACCTAGTCAATAAAGCATAGAAATTTAAAACTAAACGTAGATATAAACCATTTATTAAAAGAAAATAATCTCTTAATTAAAATTGTCTTAGTAAAATAGTTGATGTACGATATGTTTTATAATAATCTGGATTATCAATGTAATGTGCTATCAACGGAACCTTTCACGTTGTTAATTCTACTATTGTTACATGTTATAATTATTTTTACGTTTTTTTATTGCCCCATTAACCATTTTCTTCTCATTGTGTCTTCCTTTTACAATTTGTTTCTAATTACTGCACAAATATTTGAAAATATCAAAATACAAAGTAACAAATATAACGTTGAATAAAGGAAGAATGATTAAATAACAAAATCTAATTTTAATTTCTAATTTTAACGAAATAAAATGTCTTTTTTCAGATTCGAAACTTCATTTTACAACTAATTCAAAATCCATTGAGGTACTCAGCGTTTGGCTTGTTCAAAGTTGACTTATCTTTACTGCAAGGGGTATTATTTTAATATACTTAAATATTATATAAGTTACTTTAATGTACAGTAGAATCTCAGTATTTTTACTCACTCAGTTCCTCGCCTTCCCCTCCGGTCTCGTTATATTTACCAACAGAAGAGGA
Organism: Trichopria drosophilae; assembly: GCA_030407085.1. Taxonomy (NCBI): domain Eukaryota; kingdom Metazoa; phylum Arthropoda; class Insecta; order Hymenoptera; family Diapriidae; genus Trichopria; species Trichopria drosophilae. Next base: position 108,025,981 of record CM059586.1, read on the forward strand.
GCGCTGCTTCTCCCACTCTCTTTACTCCCGCTACGTTTGTGACGTTACAGCAGGCCCTTCCTGAGGCCCCAGCCCGCCGAGTGGGGGAAAAAGAGAGCGGCGCCAGGCACATATAGCGAGACGCAAATATACCGGGACTCTACTGTACTGTGAAAAATACGTGGACTAATCACGAAAGTTTTAATGTATTCAGTACCATCAGTATGTGATCCGGTAACATCTATTTCTCTCCGTATGGTATTATCAATTAATTTTTTTCAGTAACGATAAAAACCTTCTTAAATAGTTTTAAATATAAGTTAAAAAATCATCATTGGGATATATATTTAGTCGTTTTGTTTATGTAGTCGATTAACATATTTTTGTATCAAAAATTTCACAAACACGTGGAATATTACAAAAATATTTTATCTTTTCTATAAGTTTTCTAATAAAGACATGCACTTTATTATTACTTTTAATCAAGAATTCATAACACACCCACACATTCACATTTTATACAATCAACATTTAAAAACGTGTATTTTATTCGTCGTCACTAAATTTTAACACAAAAAACACGTGTAATTTATGAGATTTTCTGTACAAAAACTAACAAAATATTTTTGTTTTCCTTCTACGTTAGCATGTAACTAAAATATTAAAATGCAATGCATACAATTTAATAAAATATTGCTTTTTTTTCAGATTGTGGCATCCATCACTACTTATCTTGTTATTATGATGCAAATACGCGACATGCCCTCAGAAGTCGACATTTTCCACGAAGAATTTGACTCGATATAATCTCGATGATACAGCTGTATAATTTTGGTTTTGGTGTCAGTGCCTTTTTAATAACATATTAAGTAGAAAAAATGAAAAAAAAAGTATATAATTTGTATATGTTACAAGTCAAATAAAAAGTCATACAACAGCTGTAATGCAAAACAACTTATTATGCACTATTAATTTATTATTTAAATAGTACATTACGCAACAAATACGCAAAATAAGTGATTGTGCACATGTTGCGCAATGTACTACTTCCTAACGACGACGTGCCCAAAAAATTCGATTTTTCCTACGGAAATGAGTGCGCAATAGTGCAACTAGGTAGCAAAATAGGTATTTGCCGATGAGTGCGAATTTCACGCCCGAGCGAAACGATTTTACAAATATCTATTCTCCCTTGTTGCATATACTATTTTCTCATACGAGGGCGTGCTATTTTGCGCTCAGAATGCGAGAAACTTATTTTCCTCTCGGATGTATTTATTTTGCTCCCTAGGGAGAGAATGTGCTATTTTGCTACCGCAATGCAGGGAGCAAAATAGCATTTTGCGCACAGAGTGGGAGAAAATAATATTCCCGCCCGCCGCTTATTTGCGCCCTCATTTGCGTGAACAATTCGAATTCAGTTAACATTACAGAAATATAAAATAAGAAACTTTTAAAGCAGTTGATTTTTATGTAATAATATGAACAACAATCAGAGAATTCTAGTAAAATTACATGAATAAATTAGTTGAATCTTAGTATTATATTATGCGAATGATTAGTATCATTTACTCCAGGACAAAGGATTGAAGCAAATATATATTCAAACGAACCGTTTAATTGCACGATACGTATCTCACGCAAAAGAGAAAAGTTATGAAAATACAAAGGAAAAACGATGTAGTTGACGACAACAGAACCATATTTCTTGTGCTTATTAAAGTGAAAGTTTTATGTAACAATTACGAAACCGAAAAAATGAATCACAATATCGATTTACACGCTACATACAATATTCTATTTTTACGCACTAAATGCATTAATACTTAATGTGATGGAAGAAATGTATTGATTATTATGACAAATGTACCTTCCTCTTCGAAATCAAGGTATTTTTTACATAAATTCTATTATTAATACCAAAGATATAAACTTTTACCAGTGTTTATTATTTACACCTCAAACTGTAGATTAAAATAAATCGAAATATGACGGTAAACATTTGCTTATTATATAGGTGGTAGTCCAAAATGGTCGAACTTTACGACCGAAAAAGTCATCCGACCGTCCATTTCATTTATTGGATTTTTGGAATCCGAACGTATTCGAGTCTGCCGGACATGTCTTTCGAATTTCCAATTGGAAAGTTTATGTTTTCTTTCTCCTGCCTCTTAGGTCATTATATTTTGTCTTACATTTGCGCTGCATATTTGCTTGATGGCGGCAAGGTTGTGGATAATAATCGAACTATTCGATATGTGAATTTCTACGGGAACATCTTGATGACGTCAATCTGCTGTATTATTTCTTGGTTTCATTACGAAGTAAGATATATTTCTGGTTTTACTAAATAATATATTTCTACCTTTAAGCCTTTAGTTTGCATAAAAATGTGTCGTATAATGTAGAACGTAGAAGTACACTAAATTGATATGTTATTAGTTAAAATTAGTGTTATAGAATAGTATTATAGTATAATATTAATACTATACTTTAAGTATTAATAACGAAATTAATAATGTCAATGTTATCGGACTTAGTCTTTTAGGAAAACTCCAATGAATTAGTTGAAATTTTGAAAGATATATCATTGATATATAGGGTGATCCTTTTGTCTATGCGAACCGGCTAATAGTGGATTCCTGGAGTTGATTCTAAGTAACTTTTTCCTGTACCGAAATTGGCCCTGAGGCTCAGAATTTAAGTGAAGAGCCATTGAAATTTAGAAAAAAAATACTTTTTTTGCGATAACTCGGCTTCTTTTCAAGTTATTGCAACGAATGAGGGGTCATTTTCAAGCTTTTTTTTAAGCGCTACAATTCATTCCCGAGAACATTTGTCTTGCGGTGAATATTTCCTCGAAAAGTTAATTAAAAGTAAGTTATGGCCTCGAAAATGGTAAAAAAGGCCCAGATTTTGCGATTTTTCGCATCTAACTCATTTCGAACGAATATATGAGGGGCAGATTCTTCGTCTTTTCAAGCTCTACAAGTTTTTCTAGTTTGACTTTTCGTTAGCTAATTTGCTAATTGAGTTAGATGCGAAAAACCGAAAAATTGGCCTTTTGTACCATTTTCGAGGTCATAACTTCAGAAATATTCACCGCAGGACAAATGTTCTCAGGAATGAATTGCAGGGCTTTAAAAAAGCTTGAAAATGAGCCCTCATTCATTGAAATAACTTAAAAAGAAGCCGAGTTATTGCAAATAAAGTAATTCTTTTTTCTAAATTTCAATGGCTCTTCACTTAAATTTTGAGCCTCAGATCCAATTTTGGTACAGGAAAAAGTTACTTAGAATCAACTCAGGAATCCACTATTAGCCGGTTGGCATAGACAAAAGGATCCCCCTGTAGATATAAAAGCTGCTGAAAAATAATGGAACTCTATTATCATACTAATGACTGGAGGATTCGAAGCAATCTTCTCCAGAATTAATACCAAGAGAATTTTAATATATAGATTTCCAGAGGGCAATAATATTGGTGTTATCAAACAGTAATTCATGTTCTATTCTGGACCGTTCAAAATAAAAATTGTTGGAAAGCATGTATCAATGTACTGCGGTGCTATTTTAAATTTAAATTAAGAGGATCAAATTTGGAGAGAGATACGTTTAAAAAATAAAATTCTAGAGAGACTTGGAGGGCAATAATGTAATTAAAAACGAGAAAATTAACAGGGAATAATTAGAGGGAGATGCGTTTACAAAAATTATACAATAAAAATTCAATAGTTACCAATCAATCAAAAATTAGAATATAGCTGTAAATAGACACAAAAATAATACATTTCGAATTGTATATGAGTCCTCTTCAGTTATTTTGGCAAGGAAAACGGAATTCGGTCTAAACTCATAGATACATCGAGTAACATAGTGTACCTAACCTAACCTAACCTAATCTAATCTAACTTAACCACTCACTGATTTAACTACGCTTATTATACGTATTTCGACCGTCTGAATCTGAATTTCGCAGTTAGAATATTCTAAAGTACCGGTAACAATGTTTAAATTAATAATTTAAAGATAAAAAATAAAAGTTTCGGAAAAGTCGTTCTCAAGGTCAACGTTTAAATGTGCACGAATTTACAGAGACTTATATGTAACGCATTCCGGCAAATTCTAATTTCGAAGAATGCCCCAAATTGCTGGAAACAATGTTTAAATTAGTATTTTATTGAAAACACACATTTTTTTTAGAAGTTGTCCTCAAGGTCAACGTATAACATGTCCACCGTTTTAGCCACGCTTATTATACTTATTTCGACCATCTGAATTCGAATTTCGATGCTATAATTGAGTTAGGTGCAGGGAACAAGGTTTAATTGACATTCAAAAATTCTTTAGCCAATCATTAAACCAAACATTGGTCCCTAAATTTTCGGACGTTTTATCAAATAGGGACAAATTCACGACATCAAAATTAGCATAATAAACGTCGGTAAATCTGTGGAGATATTATTCGTAGACTTTGAGAACGACTTTTCTGAAAAGCTTGTAATTTTTGCACTAGCTTGCTCATTTAAAAGGTGTTCCCAGCTCTTTAGGGCATTCTAACCTGGAAATTCGGATTCAGGAGGTCGAAATACGTATAATAAACGGGAATGTATCCGCCGAAAAATGTTGGACAGGACCAAATGTTGGCCCCTAGACTATAAGGGAAAAGGTTCTTTTTAGGTTCATTCAAACGAACTTCGATTAAGGTTGGATGCATAGTATCTCTTAAATAACTAATTTTTTTTAGATGGTAATTTATCCAACATTGATATTTCTATTTCTAATCATTTTTTAAATTTTATCTGACAATCCATTAATGTACGGGCAACTGATGTTTTCATAATTCTTTTATCATTTTTGCTAGTGTTTTTCAGTTATTGTGTTTAATTATTAAAAACACTTTCTGCGGCTTTCTTCTATTCAATGTAACGGGAATCCATTTCGAAATGTTTTGTAACTATGTCTATTGATAAAAACGTACACGAAGAAAAAAAATCAAAATTCATAACGGTAATGCAAATGCGTGTATTACAACAGATAAAACACGGATAATATATGTGCGAGAAAGAGTCCTGAGTATAATTTTGATCTAATTTCTATAAAGTGGTAAAAAAATGTCACATGCTAAAATGACAAAGTAGCCTTATTTTTATCATATTTCGATTTATTCGCTTTCAGCCAAATTTGATCAAATTTAGAAGAATTTTTGTTGTTACTCGGGGCTTCATTTTTATATTTTGATACCACCAATGTCTCCCCTGAGAGAAAATAATATATTAAATATTCTTCAACCATTTTTTTAAATAAGATCTGACTTTCATTCCTTAAAAAGTCATAAGCAAAATTTTACCGTCGCAGCATATTTGCCCCGTTCCGTTTCGTTATATTTACCTGTTGCCGCTCTAAATTTCCCCCTCCTTGCGAGACCTCAGGAGGGGCCTCAGGAAGGGCCTGCTGTGACGTCACGAACATAACGCGACTGAGGGGAGTGGGAAAAGCGATGCTCTCCTTCTTTTGATAAATATAACAAGACAGGTGGGGAAAGCGAGGAACCGAGTAGGTAAATGTACCGGGACTCCACCGTACATATGTTACTCTGTACGGTTAAAAATATGTTGTAAGCTCAAACGAATGGCCCTAATGAAGTCTAACATTAAAAGGGATATAGAATGTAATTCTGTGCGAAAGTTAGTTCGTAAATTGAAATTCACCCTGCGAAGTGTAACATCACGCACAAAAGTTCCATAAAAATAGTAAGACGCCATAATTACTATTGTGATACAATACGAGTAATTATAATATGATTATTACAGGGAATTCAAAATTATACTATAGATTCGGCAATTGCTTATAAGATGTTAGAAAAAGTGGGCATCCCCATTTACCATAGCAATAAAGTAGTACGTGCACTCGTAATGAGACTATTATTTGGAGGTCTATTTATTATCGGCATAGTAAGTCTGAACACAATTACTGGTACACACAAAGACAATTCTCTACACATTAATGTAATTATATTCATCGTCATGAATTACGGACTTATTATGACTTTCTTCGTGGAAAGCGCCTTCATCGTCATGGTTCGGTAACTTTCTTATTGCCATTAAAACCCTGAATTTTAACTATATAAATAAATTAACTTCATAATATTCCACCAAAATACTGCGTACCTTAAATAAGGCTAATTCTCACAATAAAACAGATTTACAAGCAGTAAAATACAAGAAATAAATAAGCTCTTGGAGAGTATGATCACCTCTAGCGTACAATCTCCTCAACATAGGAAGGTCATGACTGAATGTCAGGAAGCTGATGAAACAGACAAGTCAACTAATCATATTTGTCGTACTTTAGAAACAGACAGAAGAACTATGAAAATCGTCAAGTAAGTTACGCAGTAATATTTGTTGGCTAGTTTCTATTTTTGTTTTTCTTAGGTACGATTTGCTGTACGGAAGGTGGTATATCTCTTCAAATGAATTGGTACAATTATACTAATTGTTAGTCAATTACTATTAATTGAATCCGTAAAGATCAACTACTAACCAGTAGCAGAAAACTACTAATTAATAGAGTTTTTGATAACTAATTGAATTAGTAAAATGAAATTTTTTTTCATCTATCTTTTCAATTAGTATGTACTACTAATTAAATTAGTCAAATTATGAAAGAAATTTGGGAATTTAATGTAACGATTACGTTTTTTATTTTTAACTATTTGTATACCACTAGTATTTTTCTACTACTCGTTAGTGACGGGTTTTTACTGATTCAATTAGCAGAAATGGATTAACAATTAGTACAATTCTACTAATTCATTTTAAGACATATGCCCCCTTTCGGAAAGTAAATGTAATACTTTAACTAATTCAAATACTCAAATGCTGTAAAAGGTCCTAGTGATTGAATTAGTTAAAATTTGAGTAATTGATATTTAGAGAGAATATGGTTTAGCAACAGGCATAATTAGTATTAGTTCATTTATTTATATCCTGTTTTAATTGTAGACAATGCCATCAGAGATTAGTCAGCATATGTTACGATATTGGAAGAACATATGGACTTCAAATTCTTTGGTCGGTGACCGTATCTTTCATCATTATAACACTAGACTTATACTCCACTTACCTTTTAATTACCAGTTCTGAAGCATATCCTGATAATTTTCAAGAAATATTTATTACAAATTTCTACTGGCTGTGGTATTTTGGATTACGGATTTACGCTTTTTGTTCAACGTGTCAGGAATCGAATGAAGAGGTATAGTATCAGTTTCGATTTATTAATGTGAATCGAGAATTTTTAAATCTGTCAATTTCACAATAATTTATACATTAAACGTTAGGCGATGAGGACCGGGGATATTATTTGTGAATTATACGACGAGTGTTCACTTAACGACCAGGTTCGTGCTGAGGTATGTGTTACATCTTTTTTTTTTATAATTAAACCTAATTGTGAAATATCTAGATATGTTGAGAGAAAATTATTTGTAATAGCTATTACTCCAACTCCTTTATGCGAAAAAGAAATTTATTTAAATTTGGTTAACCTTTTCAGTCACTGACGTCGATATATTGATGCCCATTACAGTATTCTCTCCTTCAACATATCTTTTAGTTCTACGAGAAAAAATTACTTTTTGCTGCATTTATAGATCTCTAAAGAAATAAACCTAAACCTTTTTTATACAGTTGATATATTATTTATTTTAAAATCAATGTTGAATCTGCGGGATCCGGTTTTTTCCCACGAGAGTGGGTTTTCCTACGCCATTGCGCACCTGAATGTGGATACTTCTCGAAATCAAGGTGACATGTTAGATAAATTATATAACGGTCCTCCAAAATGTTGACGATCTGGATAAAATTATTTGTAATTGTTTTAAATACTAAAAAAAGGCGCAAAGACCATGTGAAAAATTGACTATCGGTATTTTTTCAATATTTTTCGCAACGTTGATTTAGATGGTCCGCGTCGCAATCGGGTCGTTACCGTTTGATCGCAATAAATTGAATTATTTTCGTTCTGAGAATCACATTGTTGGTTTTATTTCGGACCCCACGACCAGTCGTTAACAATGATCTTGTCGACAATTTTTATTACATTATTCATATTCAACGCACCAAAAAAAAAAAACAGTAAACGATAGATTCAATTACAAATGATGGTGATAACTTTTCGGAAGTATATCCACAATAAAAGTGCTATTGAAATTTGAATTTTAGCATGTTTTGGTAAAAATTCCGTTATGAAAATTTCACTGGAATAAATAAAGTTTTATTCTGATGACGCCATTATCTTATATACCCATATAAAGTTTAAATTTCGGACCTTGCATTAACATGTATACTCTACTATTGTTTCAGATTCGGGACTTTAATCTGCAACTCGTTCAAAACCCGTTGCGCTACACAGCATTTGGATTTTTCCCAATTGACTTCTATTTAATTCAAGGGGTATATTAAATTGTTTAAATTTCTAGCATAGAATTGAAAAAAGAAAAGCTACCATTATCCTCCCGATTTTACTAGTTAATTTCGTAAATTAGTAGTTTGAATCTTGTTTCCATTGGCACAGTGATTGCAAAATAATATCAAATTTTCTATCACCGTTTTACGGTCTTTTTGCACCGACTTTTGTCCATTTTTGTTAATGAAATTAATTTCCCACAGACCTCTTTTTTTGTTGTTTTCTTGTGTGGCACCATCGCTCCCAAAGCTCATTGACTAAGTAAAAATAAAAGAAAATAAGACTTACTCCATCGGACTGAGTCAACAATTTCGCACTCGTAGTACCAATACGCATTGGTATAAACGTCGGACATAGCATACTTTTCCCATAATTTTATTTGAATCCATAACAAAAAAGGAACGATTAACATAAATGTAATACTCAACGCACTTAAGCTATTAGGGTTCTAATGAGTTTTTTGCCAGTGAATGTCTTTGGCTCTATTCATTCTGTGTCATTGTTGCCAAAACCTCTGCTTTTATATGTTTATGACATCTTTTTCTGAAATACACCACAGTTTTTATGTCGTAAAATTGTTCATTTTGTTGCAGGTTGTAGCGTCAAGTACTACATATCTTGTTATTATGATACAACTTCGTGACATGCCATTAGAGGTGGAAGATGCACTCGATATTTTGTAGTGAAAAGAATTAACAGTGTATTTCAACGATGAATAGTAACCACTCGAGATTTAGCTATTATTTACAATTAACTTATCATTCCTATCGTTTAAAAAATGGTAAATTAAAAATGTTGAGTTCATTGAAGTCACAAGGTGACGTGTATTAGGAAAAACAATTATTGAAATGGATGCCACATTAAAAATTAATGATTTATTGGTAAGGAAGAGTGGTCATTTTCCAAATTATTTGAATTTTGAACGTTTTCATCTACTAACTTTTATGATGTTCATTTTCCATTTCATAAGGTCAAGTACAAAAAAAAACTTTATTATTTTAAATATGTGTGTGTGTAATGGTGGTTTCTAGATGCGGATAATTGAATTAATAAATTAAAACAAAACAAGGTTTCGGTCCGGTATTTAAGTCCTTTTAAACAGTTTCTATTCTGTATTCAGAATTCTAAATTTTAAAAACAAAAGAATGATACATTAAAAATAAAAAATGGTAACATCGACATTTTTACAATGTGTCTTTATCCACTTTTATACCGCCTATATTAGTGTTGTATGGATTATACATACACTCCCCGGCAATCACTTTTGCCATCCCAAAGCCGAAATTTATTAAATTTCAAAGTTTAATATCTTTGCGAAAAATTATCGTAGCTTAAAAAATCGAACGGCATTTCAAAGGTTATTGCAATAGCTTTCATTTGAGCAGACAAAAAATCGAAAAGACGCAAAATTCAGATTTTTATCGATAAAAACCCAACAAGAAAAAATACGATATTTTTTATCTTTAGTTAATTGTTTGCCAATTTGAAACGAATCATAGTAGGATAATGAAACTAACGGGGGTTTAAAGGTATGGTTTTTACCTTTAAAATGATCGCTCGCCCATTTTTGTGCGACCTTTCTGACCGGAGTTATGACTATTTTTATAAAAAAACATGATTTTTTTTATTTTCTTATTATCTCAAAAACTAAGAGAAATAGAAAAACTGTTACCTACAAAAAATACTCGTTTTTAGGTAGAAAATACCAAAATAAAGTCAAAATTTTAAAAAGCAAAACAATTTTTTTGTAGTTAGAAATTTTTTTTTATTTCTCATTATATGCAATATAGTTGTTTATTCAAAGTTATGTATACGAACAAAACGTAGCGTTACATTTACAAATGTACACATCAATATTTTAATGATAAGGAAATATTTTTCTGCATTATTGGGCACTACGAAATGTTTTGTAAAATTATTATATATTTGATTTATGTATTACATAACAAATTCCTTCAATAAACAACAAAAATCTTTATTTCTTAATTGCAGAATTTTTCTTTTATAACGTACACAGAACACATACATATGACATAATATGCCATGTTACAATAAATTGCTCAAAATTATAATACATACATAGATGACTCAATGTAATAACACAATGTAATAACATCAACAAATTTTAACTTATAATACAGGTTATACTTTATTTTCGTCGAAGTGACCACCTTTGCTTCTTACAAATAGTACAATTATTGTAATAAATAATTCTCAAATAGTATAATTATTTATATGCTGTGTCACTATAATATGTACATTTTTAAAAGTAACGCTGTAATTTGTTCGTATGTATAACTTTGAATAAAGAACTATGTTAACTATAACTGTATTATAACATGAGAAATTAAACAAAATTTCTACCTAAAAAAAATGAAAAAACAAATTTTTTGATTTTTAAAATTTTGACTTTATTTTGGTATTTTCTACCTAAAAACGAGTAATAGATGGGCGAGCGATCATTTTAAAGGTAAAAACCATACCTTTAAACCCCCGTTAGTTTCATTATCCTACTATGATTCGTTTTAAATTGGCAAACAATTAACTAAAGATAAAAAATATTGTATTTTTCTTGTTGGTTTTTTATCGATAAAAATCTGAATTTTGCGTCTTTTCGATTTTTGTCTGCTCAAATGAAAGCTATTGCAATAACCTTTAAAATGCCGTTCGATTTTTTAAGTTACGATAATTTTTCGCAAAGATATTAAACTTTGAAGTTTAATAAATTTCGGCTTTGGCATGGCAAAAGTGTTTGCCGGGGAGTGTAATCCTTATATGTTGATCTTTCATGAATTTTTTTATTCTATTAGAAACTCCTTTAATTTATGAAGTAATAGTTTTGATATAATAAAAATCTTTATACAGTAGCGTATAAATAGTCTCTGGCTGCTTGAATTAAGGACTTTTCGTACCAGTCTTTTCACAATCTTGGTCTTTTGTCAAAGTGCTGTATTGCATTTTAGTTTTTACTGTGTATTTTCTGCGTTCCTTATATCTATTAGCAAGTCTCTTTTTGGTGTAAAATTTAATTCGATGTGATACAATTCATATCTGTCGAGTTTATTTTAATATTAAACTGACATTGATGAGTATCTTCTAATGACGTTAACGTCTTCTTCTTCACTATCTATGCATTTACTGTGCAACAAATGACCCGTCTGGCTGGCAGTCTGTCTCAAATGCAAACACGTGATACACAGGAATTGCATAAATCCAAGCCTTCGTTTACAGATAGGTGGATTTTATCTGCTGTGCTCTCTGGGGGAAGATCTGAAGGCACGTCAAATATCAAAAGACATGGCCTCACCGATGACGGCGCTCAGTCTGGTGACACGGGTTTCCAAGAACTGATCCTGAAAAAATAAAAAATTTCGAAAAGTTACGTGAAGGAAATGAAGGACTCGCAATTAAAATCGCCATCAGCAATCGAAACAGCTTCTGATCGCAAAAATTGTTTAACACTCCGGGAGTAGAACTCGATTTTGCGCCCTGCAGCAAATTACCGAGCCCATACTTTCACTGATTCTGAGAAATTACACTGGACTTTCTTCCCCTTGGCTTTTCTTACAGCTAACATCGCAGTTTTTCTTCATACCGGTCGAAATTAAATAGGCCGGGGAACAAAGTTCCGATTATCAAAGCCCCAAAAAGCTAAAATTTCGTTATTGCGTGATTCCAAGGTATTTTAATTTGCTTTTTTTTTGCCAAATTTTCAAAGACAAAGTGAGAAAAATCACGTTGGAGTCATTCGATATCGAAATTTTGGCCTTTCGGTGTGTTGATTATCGGAACTTTGTTCCCAGGCCATTAAATATTCCATACACCATGGTTCATTAAATGCTAAATGAATAAATTGGCTATGAGTATAAATCATAATAGCAGTTGTCATTTTGTCGCTCTATCAATGCTTTTAATTGAAAAAAGCTCAATACACGGCAAATACAAAAATCCATTTCACTTGCGAGAAACATATCAACGTATATTCGCTAGGTAAGTATCCCTCGCGCGGCATCTGTTAGGTTGTTTTTAAACTGAATTTTTTCTACCTAAATACTCTATCTGCGATTAAAGAAAAATGTATATAACCATTTTTGTCAAAATTGTATGCATTACAACTTTTATTGAAAGCATTTTTTGTCAGGTGCGTAGTTCAAAATAAATGCTAAAAACTAAGACAAGCCCATTTTTTTGGCAATTTTTCCAAGTTAGCAACTTTAATCCATTCGACCCGCAATTTTTGTTATCATATTCGTAATCAGGAGGCAAAATTACATCGAAATACACTAATTTAAATTTCTTTTATGACGAGGTGCCTTTTCCGAACGGTTGCCGTATTTAAAAAGAAATGTCCGATAATCGTAATAAGTTTTCTTTTTTGCGGTTTGTTTGTGGAAATAAATGGAAAATAATTGGTGACTTAAAGGTGCTGACAATATTTTGTTATTTGTCCGCCGTCTTGGGTCCGCTATTTTCAAATTTTGCAATGTGGATGCGAGTCGGAAACGTCAAAAACACATGGATATAATTGGGTAAGTTATTTACTTCATAAAATCATTTTCGCTGCTGAGATTTAAAAGTAATAAAAGGAAACTTAATAGTAGGCCACTTTTGAACAGTCATATTGGACTTCGGTCTTCGAATTTTCCAAACTCGACTTCAAGTTCAGATTCAGCATTAAAAATTCCTTAAATAATATATATGTGTGATGTAAATCTGTAAAGTTTATAAACACGTAGATATCTACATGATGAGCGTGCCGAATAACAGTCTGATTCTTAACTCACGCAAATGAGAACAAAATTAATAATATTGAGAGGAAGGGGACGATGATATGACGTCAATAAACCTGTTATATCATATTCTTGATATATCTATACGATGCTTTATTTATATTAATTAGTGAACTACAAATGCATTGATTAAGACATACGTCATTTCAATGTTTTAGCAAACGAAGTAAAATGCCATTTTCCATTAGATTTACAAATTGTGTAAAATGTTTTTTTTTTATTTTACAGAATATTTTATAAAAAGTACTAAAGCAGAGTGTTTAAATAAGTAGTGTTTATTCATTTTCTCTGGAATCTACAGTTTATATACCAAAATGGCAGTAGCATTATACGACCAAAGGAGCCAACCATTAGTCCATGTCATATATTGGGTTTTTGGAATTCGTTCCTACTCGGATCTTCCGGATATGTCGTTTGAATTTCCTATCGGGAGATTTCTATTTTCTTTATCCACTCTCTTCGCCCATTTTATTTTGGGTTATATTTGCGGACGATATTTGGGTAATTTAAATTCCCGTATAAATAAGAATTATAATCCTGAGTTACTGTTCGTGACTTTCTACGGAAACATATCAATAACTGCAGTTTGCACCATTTTGTCTTGGTTTCATTACAAAGTAAGATATAGATATCACGTAATATGTAAAATATTTTCAGCATTTCTTAAATTCTAATCTCTAGTCAATTTAATGTAAAGTATGCAATTAGAGTGTGTGATTTTGATATCAAAATACAGTTTCCAAACGGTTTCTTCTTTGTTTTGGCATCGTTCAATGCCTATTTAAAAAAATAAAATTATTATTCCGCAATATCTTAGTCACTACCTTGATAAAAACACAAAGAATCATTACTTTGTTGTGTTTTGTGCTCTTATTGTTTTTAACAAAAAAGTAACAGTAAAAATACATAATGGCATGCTTGGTAACTTGAATCGCTCCTCAATAAGAACGACAGCGTTTTAAAATATTTAATTATGTTATAAACGTTCGATATAAATCTGAGCAAAAAAACTGTTGTTAAAATGTTTTGTTTTTAATGTTTGTAAGTTCTGTATGATTCCCGTTTACATAACCGTCTAAAAAACGTATTGATATGCCATTTTAAACGTAAACTATTCACGTTTATTATATCTGTTTTAAATTCATGTATAAAAACGTTTATATTAGCACCTAGAAGTTCATACATAACATGTTTACGTAAACCGTTTGTAAAAAAAATAATAAAAAGTATTACAGCTTAATTTATTTTTAAATTGATTGTACCTTAATATCGTTAGTTCTCAACACATTTATAAATAACTTTGACATATTTTAATGCTCTCAAATAAATTAGTCAACCTGGAATATGAAAAAAAAACGCTCCGAGGAAGTATCGAACCCGGATCTTTCGCTTACTACGCTAACGCTTTAACCACTACTCTATGGGCTCGTTATTATTGAATAGGACTCCCCTTTGATGAAGAAATTATTATCATCCTTAGGATTTGAACCTTGTATATATGTTAGATATTAATCATTAAACTAAAATAATTTGAAAAGTAATGAAATATGCATTTAAAAACGAGATTTGTTTCTAATGTTATAATTAATAAAATATGATTCTGTGCTTTTGAATTAGAATGGAGGATAAATGTTTTTTAATTGTAACATATTATTTCAGGGGATTCAAAATTATATGCTAGATTCGACAATTGTTTACAGAATGTTGCAATCAGTTGGTATTCCCAATTATCACGATGACAGCGTAGTCCGAACACTTTTTTCCAGATTGACATTCGCAGTTATTTGTGTAATCGGTATGGTCGGTATAAACACATTTTTATGCCTGAATGAAGGCCATCCCTTCGTATTTCAAATCATTCTACCTATCTTTCTGAATCACGGAATCATTCTAATATTCTTCGTGGAAAGCTCCTTCTTTGTCATGATTAGGTAAGTGTAAACTTTGTAGAATTTTTTCAAAAAATAACCAGCATTATTTATGATTTTCTTGTCAAAATAGGTTTACAAGTGGCAAAATATTGCAGTTAAATAATCTGTTGGAAAGCATGATCACTTCTGATGTTCAAATGCCTCAGCATAAGAAAGTCGTGAGTGGGCAACCGAAAACCAAAAATAAAGACATATCGCACAATTATATTTGTCGAACACTCGAAACCGATAGAATGACCATGAGGATTGTCAAGTAAAGAATTTTTCTTCAAATATTTACTTTGTTTATATATTAGTGAGATATTTAAGTCGGTGCTCATTTGATTCCTTCGGTAAAGATCAAAGTTTGGATTTTCAGTAAATGACAGCTGAAGCATATTGGTGGCTAAAGTAAATTAATTCCTAACAGAAAATTTGCGAATAAAATAGAAATCAGATATTGTTTCAAGTTCAGATCTACTTCAAAGCTATTCCACTCATTTCCTACGAATAATATCAAATTCCAGCGAAATCGGTTGAAAACCCAGAGAGAATTCGCAAGAATAAACTTTTGTAGTAATACAATTATGGCATTGTTACCTGCAAAATTTATTCTTGGGAATTCTCGTCCGCTTCACAACCGATTTTGCTAAAATTTGTAATACATTAATAGAAAATAATTAAAATAGCTTTAAAATAGTAATTCGTTGCGAATTGTTACTGAAATATATGTTTTTGATTAAAAGAGCGAGTCGGTATTTAGAGACCCCTAACAATTAAGGATTAAAATTATCATGTCCATTATTAATTAAGTTAAAAATGAATAGTTTTTATTGAAATTTAGTAGGGATTTTCTCATTAAACTATTCTTGTTTTGGACAATAATCTTCATAAATTTGATTTCTTTTTAGAATTTCTTTCTTTCCTAGTCTTACGGGTATCTCTGGTTTTAGGTATCACTTTTAGGCAGAGTATTGTTTATGTTTTCGGAAAAATGTTTGTATAGCCTGCGTCACCATTTAAGATAAAATATTTTTTTGTCTCTTTAGATATTTTTATTTTCGTTTTTTATGATTAATGTTTGATGCTGTTTTTGGAATAGATTTTTCCTGATTTTAGAATTTTTCAGCTTGAATTAAAGCTCTTATTGTATATGAATCACATATTATACGTAAATCCATTACAATGGAAAGCTGTAATTTGTGTCCAGTATCACATCAAAAGAAATAGTAGCAAAACATCATTAAACTTGTCATATTTGTGCTCCTTTCATTTTGTAAAGGAGTTTGGCCTCTTCTATTAATTCTTTAGTTAAACTCGGTTCAGTAATGTTAGATTAGGATGAGTTAGGTTAAGTTAATTCAGAGAATGTCATATTATGTTACGACAGGTTATGTTACATTAAGTTCGGTTATGTTAGGTTAGGTAATACTTTTTTTTCGTTGAAGACAATTAAACTAGAAAGCGACCTTTCGTATAAAACGTTATCGAGGATGAAATTATTGTCAATTATTATCTGTTAATATACTCAAATTGGCTCAACAACTGACGCAACAACTCACTCTAAAATAATTGTGCATGTTCAAATACAAAATATAAAAATTACTCAGCGTTCAGCGCAATTACTATTATTTCATTTAATTATATGTTCCATTTTTATTTGTTAGACAAAGCCATCAGCGATTAGTGAGTATATGCCACAATGTTGGAAGAACATATGGGTTGCAGATTTTGACATCGGTGGCTACGGCCTTCGTCATTATAACAGTAGGATTATTCTCTGTCTATGCGTTGCTTACTACACCTATAGCTGATTCTGAAAATTTTAAACAAACATTATTTTCATTGGTCTACTGGCTATGTTACTTCGGTCTACGCATTTTTGTCTTCTGTTCGGCTTGCCAAGAATCTAGTGAAGAGGTAAGAATATTTAAATTTCAACCCAAAAATATGAAAGTAGAGTGTTTCATTTAATCCAATTCATTGTTGAAAATTTGCCGATGTAAACAGACGGATGTATGTGAGGTGTGATGGTTTTCTATGTTACTTTCCCACTTTGAAATGATGTAAAAGACACCCAAGGTGTGAATTTCCAAGCAGAAATTTATTAAAGCTTTGATTAAGGCATAACTACAGCGTAACGTGATAAGAGCCTTAATAAATGCACAGACAGAAAAAATATGTTAATCCATCCATTTTACAAAATTAAAAACCGAATTACCAAGAGTAGTGAAATTAACTATTGTAAATCACATTTCCCGATCGAAGGAGGTTGGTATGGTTGTGAATTAATAAACCGATTTCGAAAAAAATACTAAACGTTAATGTGAGTGTAAAATGAATTCCCTGAAAATTTTGAGTGCATATACCGACTCTTGTCTGCACCATTATACTCGTTACGAAAAGACTTATTTCTACCCCTTAGTGCATAATATACTAATATATGTTAAGTTGTACGTATGTTTATCTATAAATCCTGAAAATTTGGGGAAAGAAAAAAAGTGGGGTTTTGGAGAAACAATTTTTCTTTGTTTTTTAAATTCAATTAATATATTGTAATTATGATCTAACTCAATTTAACTCACCACTTTTCTCTCAATGTATTTTTCATGTTCGTGCTTATATGTACGCAGAAAATAATTTGCTTATTTAATTTAGGCGCTGAGAACCGGAGATATTATTTGCGAACTGTATGACGAATCATCTCTTAACGAACACGTTCGTGCCGAGGTATAAATTAGTTACTTTACTAAAAATAACCTTTTTTTGGTTCTTCTTATATTTTCAACTTTACCACATTCTTTCTATAAATTGAAAATTAAATTTGATCGAATTTAACTCAATTTAAGTTAAATAGAGAGTTTTTGATTGGACATTTATTAAGGGCGTGAGCTCCAGCCTTAAACTACTGGACTTAAACTGTAGTTCTACCGAAAGTTATATTATGGATCCTTCTACAAAAGTTGAAATTTTCTGTTGTTTTCCTAAATTTTTTTGTATAAACTCGGAATACAACATTTGAATTTAGAAATGTCGCAATCCGATTCGTAAGCAGCATCCATAAATCCCCCTTAATACAAAGTTTCATTAAAATTGCAATTATTATTTTTAATTTTGTTCCTCCGTATTGGATCCGCCATATTATATTTCGGAATTCTCAGTCGATATTCGAATTCAGCAACTCTGAAAACTATACAATAACAATTTATCATAAATTATGATACACTGTACTAAAAGTGACACAAATGTTTTAAAAATGTATTATTAAATATAAAAGTAAATAACAAGTATTTGTTACATTGACTGACGGTTGTGGTGGCGTGAAAAAAGCTATCAAATTATTTCAACTTTTGCAGAACGACCAATGTTACTTTTAGAAATTTCACATTTTGTATTGGTAATTCTCTTTGATATCTAATCAAGAACGTACTTATAGTATTGATACTTAATATCTCAAAGTTTCCGTATATATGTAGTGACTTTATCCAATATTTCAGATTCGTGATTTTAATCTGCAACTAATTCAAAACCCATTACGATACACTGCGTCTGGGTTTTTTAGTATTGATTATTCCTTAATTCAAGGGGTAAGTGGAGTGCACTACTACTTAAATATTGAATGTGTCATTAATAAATAACGATATATATGCTGCGAGAAATTCTGCTAGCATCTTACGAATACCGGAACATATCTCTGAAACGTTTCATTTTTGTGAGGCTCCTGTGCAAATTATCGTTTTAAAAATAAAGATAAAGGCATCAGAAATGGAGGGTCAAACACGATAAATTCCTTTAAAAAGTGAAAAAATTATTTCATTGAAAAATAAAAACATTCGAAGAAAAGGTTGCTGAACAAAAAGTTCCTAAAATCGGTTAAAGAATACCCTGAAATTTTTACAGTTTTCATATAAAATGTTATAATTTTTCAAAACAAATAAGGACAATTAAAAAATTAAAAACATTCTGTAATAATTGCAGTGTATTCTTAATCAACTTACTTACAATTGAGTATAAAAGTGTCTCAAATTAAGATACCGCTTTTGTAGTGATCAATTCATATTTTAGTTTTCATAAAAGATCTGGGTAAATTATGATAACAATTATATGATAATATTTGACATTATAAATTTGTTACATTTGTTGCAGGTGGTATCGTCTATTTCTACTTACCTTGTTATATTAATACAACTACGGAACTTGCCATTAGACGAAGAGAAAAATGATCAGGCATTCGAATATCTATGATTTCAAGAAAGAATAATAGTGTATTACATGTATAAATTAATATAAATAAATGACCTAAATATCGTCCTAATGTATAAAATGATATTTTTCATGTATGTAAGTAACTTAATAAAAAAAAAAGGAATAAAAGCAAGCTAGACAGAATGCATATTGTAAATTGACCGAAATGAGTCAACTCAATGAGTCATTTGAAAAAATACTGCACTATAATATTTCGAAAACGCTCGAGTTGGAAGTTTTGTATTACCCTATAATGGAAACTTAAGTCGTATATCTTGAAGCAAATTATGAAGCGATGAACTAATCCGCTCGATGTCGCCTCACACACCTTGTGCCTCCCCCCCCCCCTTCCTGCTAAACTATTTCCGTCCCTTCCCTATTGTATATATTCCTCTGACCCTTCTCATCCATTTCTTCTGTCATCAACCGTTAATATGGTTTGAGGGAAACTGGTAATCGGGGACTGGAGTTGAAGACACAAGGTTCTCACCTCCATGTGGTTTGGTCTCATTTTTTTTATTTGGGTTTCTAAACTCCGCCTCAGCCCCCACCTCCAAAAACTTTTTAACCGCAAACAAGAACCTTGGAATTCGAACATGGTTTCTTGCTTATACGCGATGAAACTTAGATAAATATTGTTTTAAATTTTTGTATTGTGGATAACAACAAAGTTACAAATGTGCTCGCGGGTTTTATTAAATTCAAAATGCCCCTTTTTGGAAAAACATTATGAACATATTTAATAATGTTAATGTATTTATTTTTAAAAAACATGCATTAATTTGAACTAAAACAAAACACGTTTTTTACATTCAATTTTCTTTATAAGAAATATAATACAACAACAATAGTTAAAGGTATCGTCCTAAAAGCGTAAAAATGAAACAAAAAATGAGAGATCCAACAATTGTACTGTACCTCAAAGGATTTTTATCCTCGTTATTTAAATCATATCGCAATATTAATCGTATCATTTATTAAATATAAAATATCATAATTGATTATTTTAAAGTAAAATTAAATGAAAGTAAAGTAAGAAAAATAACAAATGAAATGTTTATGATTTAATCTGGTTTTAAAAACGAAACAAAATCTTAAATACACTCAGGTAAGTTTGATTTATCATCTGAATTCTCAATTAATTTTTCCATAATCTCGAGATTTTCGATCAATTACACGGCAACTAGTGTCTGTAACTTGCCGTTAATACCCACTGCCCAGATGGAGGCGTTAGACCGTAAAACGTATCATTTACATTTAATCCAACAAGGCGCTTTCACTCACATCCCCAACTTCCGACCCTCGATAGATTTTTTTTACTTTTTCTCCCAATTAGAGTGAAATTGTATTATTATACTTTCTATGCCGAAAGATGATTTCTTTCTCCCCTTCTTTTAATGGCAATTTACAAAAAATAACAATATAAAAATCCAACATTTTTAATCTTACAATAGCTTATCCAAAATCGATATTTTATGTTGTCAATTTAATAAATTCTTAAGACTCGACTCCGTCTCGAGTGAGAATCTATTTTGAATTCTTGTTGCGAAATATATTATTTTGATACAACCAGGGGATTTGCATTTTTGGGAAAAATTGTTCATATGAACCTTTAGAAATTTGTGCTTACCTATTTAATGGTCTCATTGAATGTGACCTTAAACATGACCTCAACGGTTATTCCGAGGTCACCTTTCTAAGAGGGTTCGTATTAGAGTCGAAACGCCAAAAACATGTTTGTACACATCTCCTTTTTTTTATAAAATTTCCCCATTAGATCAGGATTATACCAAAAACTACTAATATTAAATTTAATGTTCGATTAAAAAAAAACATATCCTAATGTGTACTACTTGGGATCAGCTTTTGACATACCAAACTATACTTGTTATACTTCAGTATATGCCCTCAACTGAATTTCCCTAGTTGCAGTGACTATCATAACGTAGTCAAATGAACTACAACATTGCAATTTAACTACATATTTAATACAATGGCTAATAAAATGCACTACATGGACGCAGTTTTATTAACTACAACAGTAGTTGCCTTTACTGCTTTCCGGTAAACTAACAAAAGATGTTTGAATTTATCCGATTTTTTTTCTAGTAAAGAATTTCTTTTCGGCAACCATTTCCTCTCGAGCATACATGTATTCGATAAATAACAAATAATATTTATTTGAAGAACTGAGTGTTAAAAAAAGGCCCGCTCGTGGCGCAGTTGGGACCAGCGGCCTGAATTATAGCACCCTGGGGAATCGTTCCCTAATTCATTATTCGGTTGTCACCCTCGTCCCTGTTTTACCAGTCAACCTGGAATCCCTTGCTCCTCCTCTCAATATTTACACTTGTACACTTCTCTCCCTGCATTTTCCCTATTTGTTCACCCTTTCCGTATCGACACTTCTTCCTGCGATTTCGATGAAATCATTTTCGACTCTTATTATCTCACCACTTTATACTTTTATTGGAAGATCACCTGTACCGTTCTAATAAATTGATGCTAATTGGGAAATTGTAGAAGTCACAACATTTTCTAATTTCGTTTCAAAACCTTAGGACATGAATTTTAGATTTTTAATCCGCGAAAAGGAGGATGAATATGCTACAACGTCCACAAAAAATGTCTACAAAATACATGTATAATTTTATAATTTTATGTTGATTACGCGTATGCTGTTGGAAGCTATTAATTTATAGTTCAACCGCCCTTAATAGATATATTATGCCTTATTATAGCGCAGATTTGCAGAATATCATATGTATCATAAGAACGTCGATTCACAAGGGGAACGATGTTTGTCGACATAAGGTGGGTATTAGACGTAACATTTTTAGAAAAGCAAACTGTCTCCGATGTAGATCCGCTATTAATCCACAAACGTCGTTCGTCATTTTAAGCTCGTCTGTATACGTTTAATACGTTCTGCACATTGCTCGTTTGTTTTTTCCGTCTAATTTATTTCGTCATGGAAAATCGTTATCCACATTTTTAAATCGTACTTACAGTTTCATTTCAATAATATTTACACACGAACAATTGTCACTATAGTAACCCAGACAGCAGAATAAAAAAAAGCTCACATTAAACTCTAAATGTTATCTGAAAGATGTCAGATGACCCACTTTCTGAGTTTTTTTGAAAATGAGCTCATAAAGATGTCATAATGACTATTTATTATTCTGCTGTCTTGGAAACCCAAACATCAAAAACACATCTTGACGAGCTCTCTAAGAAGTATTAAAAATTGTAAGATGTCTTTAAAACTTATCAAAACGAGCTCTTAAAGTGATCATTAAAAAGACTTAGGCCTCAATTTTAATGGTTCTTCAAGACCTATTAGATATGAGGTCTCAGAAAAAGGTGTTATTTGAGAAGTTCGACATATAAAATAAATAATATAAATGAAAAGCAAATTTCTGAAAATGATAGATTCTATTTTTGTACCTTAATTATTAATTTATATCATTTTTACCTGAGTTCCTTTTGAACGTCCATACAGTAATATCCCAGATAGTAGTCCCAATCATTTTTTTAAAATTCGACCTCCATATTGGATGCGCCATTTAGTATTTTAAAAATCTGACTTTACTTTCGTACTCAAATTCCAGAGACCTGTAGATACCAAGATTGAGATGAATCCTTCTATGTTTACGGAATATTTTCTGTTATACGTAAAATCGGCGATGTTTTTGAGGTTGGGAACAATCCTGTCATGATGTAATAAAACGGAAAGACTCGTATTCAGCGTGTTCAGCAACTCTAAGAACATATAATGGTCTTATAATGATTCAGAAAAACCTCATAATCTGACGCATTTGACCTCTTGTAGACACATTCTGTGATCATCTTGATCTATTTTTTTTATTCTACTATCTAGGAGATGAGTATGACGTTCTCAACAAACTAACACAAATTGTTTTTTCGTCATAGTAGGCGTAAAGTACGTCTTTACGCCTCTTTTTGCGGGCGTAAAGTTGACTTTTACGCCTATTAGGCGTAAAGTGAACTCTAGGGCGTAAAGTTACCCCCGCCGGCGATTGGAACGATTTTCGGTCCGTTGATCGCCGACGGTTGTAACTTTTCTAGCCCTAGGTTTCACTTAACGTCCAATAGACGTGAAAGTCAGTTTTACTCCTGCAAATCGATGCGCAAAGAGGTATGTCTTTCCGACCAGGTATGAGAAAAATAATGTTCGCACGTGGGGCGTAAGACTTTACACTCTCCGGCATGAGTATTGCCTGCAGGTGTAAAGTCGTACTTTACGCCCACCGTACGAAAATAACTATTTTCTACTTCCAATCTGTTAAACAATGAAGTGCTCTTCTATTTCGTCCAAGGGCGAAAAATCATTCGCACCTTCCCACCAAAGCTCAGTTTAAAGATATCTTCAAAAAGACCTCCTGAAGAGGTCTGAATTATGACAACCTGTAAAACGAGCTCATAAAGATGTCTTACTTAGGACTTCTAAATCGTAATCTCGAAGAGGTCTAACGTTTGAGTTCTTTTTTGACACATCATAACTGCCCTAATAGTAATCAAAAAGAAACATTACAATATTCCAAAAGAATACTTCTTGAATGCTTCTGTGACAGAGCATATCTCACTGTCCACCTATCGCATACATCATGTAGAAGGCGGTGCTTTTATATAGAACAACTCATGCCTTCATCACTTGCGAGAGTGATTGGGCACGATAGTGTACTTGGTGGATGTGTTAAACGCAACAGTAGGTAACTTGTGCGGGTTCTGCGACAACTCAGTCGGTAAATGGTGGTTCTGATCCGTGCTGTATCGTCCGAGGCCAATGCAAATCAAGTTTCAAGTCATAACCTACAATTTTCAATTTAAACAAAAACTACGTACAGTTTCAAGTCCGAATGTAATTAGCATCCATTTTACTCGTTATTTATGAATGTAAAACAAATTCGTCCGATTGTAATTGAAATAACATATTTAAAATTTACATTTTTAGTGCAAGAAATGTTGGCATTTTAGGATCTGAAAACAACATAAAAATGAATGGAGAATTAAGGGGGTTCTAAAGTGCTCCGTCAATAAGGTAGGAATTTTCACTAAAAAACAGTAAATAAAAAAAATGACTGAATTGATTTTTCAAAGTTCGGGCTCTTCAACAACAATTCTAATCACTATAGACGGTTTCCTCGGGAAAATACCAAAGACATTAATTGAAAACTGACCGAGAATTTTCGGAAATAGGTGTTTTTTATTTTTTTTTTCCGAAAATTATCCGTCAGTTCTTAATGACGGTCTTTGGTATTTTCTAGGAAACCGTCTATAGTAATTAGAATTGCCTTTACAGAGTCCGAATGTTGAAAATTTTATTCAGCTATCTTTAATTTACGTTTTTTTTAGTGGAATTTTCTACCTTACCGGCAGACCACTTTAGGACCCCCAAAAATATACGGAACTAAGTCAAATATATTTATTTCCTAAAATTCGCAGGTCAATTATTAATTTTGTTGATATTTCTCTTGAAATAGGATGTAATGATTAAAAAATCTCTTCAAAATATGCACATACCTTTCAATTTTTGATATGTAGAATACTACCTTATCGACTGTCCACTTTACAGATTTGAAATGTACCGCCATCTGACGGGAAATCGCGTAACTTAGAGGTCTACGCTTCGACAACTCAACAAGACAAATTAAAGATAAAATGTACACATTTTTTAATGTTTACCGGTTAATAAATTAAAACAGTACATATCTAATGATATGATAGAACTTGTTAAATATTAATATTAGTGAAAACGCCAATAGTGAGTAACTTATTGCATTATATGAATGGTGTGTAAACACAAACATAAACTCGTTTTTTCCTAAAAACCATAAATAAAACCATTTTTAATATTGACTGTTTATTGAAACAAATTATCAACATTTTTATTCTTTATTTGATAGAAAAATACCAAAACTATTTGAACATATTAAACTATAATCATTATTCACAAATTTATTTACACCTTTTTTACTCGGAGATTATTCTTCGATTGCTTCGAAAGAATAAAGTCACCGAAGTTGAATAAACTTATTTTCAATTAAAATATAAAAATATTCTTAAATATCTAATTTATAAATTCTTGAAATATGTTACAAGTTTTATAATTATCGAATGAGAATTTATACTGCAGTTTTTTCGGTTTTTATATAATTTCCATAACTTAAATTTTTAGAATTCTTAAATAACTAAAGAATCTTGAGGGTTACATTTAATTAAACTACTAAAAGTTCTCACAAAAACATTTTAATAAGAGAAAATGGAAACATTTATATTGAAAAAAATGCAGAATGAATAAAACAAATGAAAAAGAATTTTTTTAATATAAATTATTCCAATCGAGATATTTAGTCGTACATTCATTTGTGCAACCCATTATTAAATTTGAATCAAGTTTCTTGATGTTTTGTATTTCTCTAGATTTTTGTTCGTTTCGCAATATAGAATTAAATGTTACTGAATACTTTGTATTTTAATACATAGAAATTAATTTGTATAAACTAACCTGAATAGAAGCATTAACAATAATTCAAATTTTAAACAGTAAATTTGTTAAAATGAACGAAATGAGAATAACAAATGTTACAATCGATAAAATAGTAATTAGATATTTTAAATATTTCTCGATATTGAAAGAACGAATGTAATTTAAAATGAAGATAAATGAGTAAATCCACAGATTTTTTGACATAGCGGATACTGGCGATTTCAGACTTATCCTCACCCTTTCGAGTATTAATTCATGAAAAGTTTTGGACAAAATACAGTTAAATGTAAAATTTCATCAATTTTCTATATATTGCTAGTTATAAACAATCACTATTTACGCATAATGAGCCAAAATTTTACTATTATCGAAGGGTACTCGTATAGAAATCTTTACATCTTAGGACTATATAAAAATTAAGACTGTTTCTATCTTTCTCAAAGTCACGTGGAAGCATTATTATGCAAGAAGTTCGTTTTATATTATTTGCTTTTTTCTTTCTTTAGATTTATTCTAATTGCATGCTAACAAATCATATTAATATACCAGTCTATTCCGAACAACTATCAAATCAAAATTGCATTAACTTTATAGTTATTGAATATAATTGTTAACTCTCATTAAAAACAATAATAGAATTATATTTAACTGGTATAAAAAAGCAACCTTTTCGGGCAGATTTTTTAATTATAACTCACATCATCCATTATCACAAAAGATTGCAATAATATATAATATAATAGCCATACTGAATTCACATGAATTGTTTCACCATCAAAACATTTTAGATGTGAAAAAATACTTAATGGACAATGAATATCCGGTTGACTTCATTGATAAATACATGAAAAAACGCTTGTCAATCTTATTTGGGATGATAATAACAATGAAGAATTACACCAAAAAAAAAGACCAAGTTTATGAATGTACAATAAACTACCTTACATTGATGGTTTTTATGAGAGAGTAATAAGTTCTATAAAATGTCACAATATTCGTGTTGTACCACAACTTAACAACAAACTTGATAACATTATAAAACTCGGTAAAGATGTTACACCAGTCATGGATCAAAACAATGTCGTTTATAAAATACAGTGTAAGAACTGCTCGGTATCATATGTAGGAGAAACGAAGGGGATGTTAAAAAAAAAGGATTGCAGAACATAAGAGCGATATAAATCTAACATCGAAATCAAAAAATGTAGCTTCCGAACATTGTATTTTATTATTTCATGACTTTGATTGGAATAATACCGGTTTTCGTTCACCCATACAAATTAATAAACATAAAGACCTAATTACAGACTACAAATTCAAACTTTTAAAACTAGAGATACAAGATATTATAGAAGAAATTACGATTCTAAAAGCTCAAAAATTACATATATGGAGAACAATAATCCAAAAATTGCCAGCCTCTATTTACGAAAAATACTTTTTTAGTGAAGATACTCAGTTCAATCTCAAATTAAGTTACCACAAATCAAAATTAACAAATAAATTCTACAATCTACAAAAATATTACAACAACAGAAATACAAACAACAAAATCAAAATTCAAAACAAATGGTTTGTAAATCTCACCGATATAGAAATTCCAAAAGAAATTGTCAACATAATCGGACTAGGTCAAAAACATTCTTTTCAAAATCAAAAATCCTTCCCAATATCAGAATTCATCGCTTCTATAGAAGAAGGAAGAAACCAAAGAACATTTCACTTACGAAAGAGTCAGAAAAGAAAGAAAGATTTATTTATTTTGATTGGAAACATGTGAAAATCTTAGATAAAGAAACTTTGTATTCTAAAAGATTAATATCAGAAATGGTACGCATCAAATTACAACCTAACTCTATAAATATAAAAGAAGACACCTTAAAATTAAATAATTCATACTATTTGATGTTGTCTAACTTTAAAAATTAACGTTCCACAGTCATTAGTTATTACGACTTTGAATATATACTTTTCATAGAAATTTTCTTACTACTATATTGATAATAATGACAACAAACTCGTCGATATGTCAATAACTTTAGTTAGTCTTTATATAACTATAAAACTGCGACAATGTAAAATATTAATTTTTACATTTTATATAGAGATTCTTTATATACTGTTGTAATTATTATTTTTTATATTATGTAATTTTTTTCTAAAAATTCGAATAAATTTTCAGTCTTGAAAATCACAGCGACGCTATTGAAACGTCGACTATGTGAACAGAACAAGACCAAGTGTTCATTTTTTAACATTCCTTGCCTCGGATAATCGATCTAGCCAATTTTTCTAATAATTTTTATCTTTTCTTTTTTTCTATTACCTTTTTCGTTGTTAATTTCATTACTAGTTGAGATTATAAATGTTTCGACAGGGCCTAACGTCTGAGAATCCGAGCGATTACGACGGAAGGTGTTTGAAATATTTAGAAATTTCCAAACTATAGCATTTTAACATCTAATGCAGTTGGTAGGATTAAGCCGTTAATTATTTTATTTTAATTCCTTTTCTACTGCTAATAAAAACTAAATTTGGTAGATTAGTGTGCCTTGTGGTGATGATTTCATAAGATGACACGTGGACGACCTAAAAAATACAAATAAACGAGTAGTACATTTAGAAAATTATTTTTTAATACTCTGTAACCAGTGTTCACATTAGTTTCGGATGTGTTTTAACTGAAAATTACATTGCTATTTAAGTATTTTTGTTTAGTCGCGAAAAAAAAGCGTTTGAAAGAAAATTTAAAACAAATATTTTATCAATTTTTTTTTAATCAGGTAAATTGATTGTGGTCGCAATAGGTAATTGAAGTTTTAACAAAATAACGCAAACTGGGCGTAATCGAGGAATATTAAGTTAAAAATTGTATTAAAATCTTTTTCTATAATACAGAATGAATTGCAGTATTGTAAAATATTTATTATCTTTACAAAATTATGATGTTTCGCAAAAATCCCTGAAATATTAAATAAATCCATTTTTCAAATCTTTTAACGAAACGAAAACAGATTTCTATTAAATTATTAAAACAAAAAATAAACGTTTATCAGCCAAGTTATTTATAAAACTTTATATATTTGTATATTAAAGATATTATATATTTGTTATTAAGCACAATTACTCATTTAAGAAATAAATTATCGGTCACTAATTATATTTGTATGTTATTTTCCTAAGGAGTTGAAATAAAAAATAAAGTCTGCTAAATAATTATGCACGTTACGATTTTAAGGCTTCGTACGGGTCATTCTACGAAAAAGTGTAAAATCGACGTATTTTTTTTCCACAAAACAAAGATTATAAAAATTTAAATTTAAAGTTTAGATGTATTCATTGGGTTGCTATTTACGTAAATACGAAGTAATAATGCAGCAGCCATTGATACGCATGAAATATGCAAGTAATTTATTTTTTTAATGGAAATTTTATATAAAAAATAGCGAAATTTTCACTCTTAGCGAATGAGTGACGCATAAAGGGTACAAATAAAAATAGTAACCTAATAATATTTATTTTATAAAACTCAAAACAGTTAAAATTATTATGGAAAATTATAAATCGATATGTTTAGTTATTTTAGCGATGTAAAAAAAAGTTTTAATTATCGCTTATTACTGATGACGCGCGATTAATACTGAAAGTAGTTAAGAAAATTGATGTTAAGTTGAATAACAATCTGTTCTGTCACTAATAAGAACGGAATTTCCGTAAATCACTACAATTGTCCAGGAGGCTTACATGACAGGGGAGTTTACATGTGAACGTATTAACCATCTTAACATAAGAACAAAATAAATTTCGGTCAAATGCACTTCAGGCGTAAAAGTTTAATCTTTTCTTTATATTTTAAGATATTACTACCTTTCTTAACATGCTAAATTAGCGTCGCAAATATGACAGGAGGCTTACAAAGAATAAACTGGCCTTAGTTCTAAAAATATTACTAAATTTGCACACAATCCATAGTCTAAAAGTAATCGAAATTGTAGAACGATTGTCTGTATCTACATTTAATTTTTTTGTACTGGAAATGGCATGTATTCTGTACTTACATTTATTTTTTAAAACATGGCAACACATTTTACAAAGCCATGACAATTTTCAGGAACGTTATAGTGAAATTTTCACAGCACTATTTGTTTGTTATAAGTAAAACAGATCATAACCACTTTTAAACAAATTTAATCATTCACATGAAAAAGAATGACAGTGATCGAAAACGTGTTATTTATACCTGGAGGTTTACATTTCGGACCTTTAGCAGTATTTCAAAATTTTATCATGCGA
Source organism: Trichopria drosophilae (assembly GCA_030407085.1). NCBI lineage: Eukaryota > Metazoa > Arthropoda > Insecta > Hymenoptera > Diapriidae > Trichopria > Trichopria drosophilae. The sequence goes on from CM059586.1 coordinate 108,056,183, forward strand.
TTTCAACAAATTTTGTGCAATATTTACATAAAAATATAAGGTACAAGAAAAAAAGTTTGGAGAATAAATTCCATTATTTAGATAAAATATTAACTGGGGACATAAAATTACACTTTTCTGGAGAATGACACATATACATCCCTACTTTGTGATAAATGTCACACCGTAGGTGTTTGACAATAAAAAAAATCTGTGGAATTACTCAAATATGAAATTATAAATATAAAAATTATACTAAAAAAATGAAATAATTGGTGAAATGTTGCAGACGCAGAAAAATGTTCAGTGTGCTAAGATTTTCCCAACTGACAACAAAGACTTCGGTCTTTTCGAAAACGAAGAAAATGATCATACGGACAATGGATACTCAAAGTTTTAGAGCATCTCCTAAAACTGAAGAAACATTGAAGAAATTAGACCACGTACCGCTAAATTATCAGTTAATTTACAGAGATCAATCTTCGATGACCTACATATCAGTTAACACTTTAGCAAATATAGCACTTTTACTCGTTCCCCTCACTGGTGCATATTTCTGGTCAAGCGGTTTCATAAAAAACCCTTACGCCAAAAAAGAAATGAAAGAACTATCCGATAAGCATTCACAAACACACATACGAATGGAATTCACCACATCTCAGATATGTTTATCATTTGCAATAATAATAGTATCATCCTTGTTTATAAGAAGCTTGTGCAAAAAGCACGTTTTAAGGGTTTATCACGACGCAGTTGAAAAAAAATACAGCGCTATAATGCTTGGTAACATACCGTTCCAGAATTTAAAGATTGACTTTCTTGCGTCGTCTTTAAAACCAAGATGTGAAACGACAAAAATATTTAGATTATGGAAGAATGACGAATATATTGCAAATGGTAAAAAAATGCTATTATTCGAGAATAAATTTCGTACAATGAGAGATTGGGAGAAACTTACCGGCACCAGCCACGTAATCAGTTTTTAAAAAGGTTAGTCCTAAAGATTGTACATAAGATTCGTTACATTTTATTAAATAAACTTATTTTAAAAACTTAAACCTATGTTTTATTAATATGTTTCATATTTACTTAAAATATTTACACTTATTTAAAGTTATTTTAAGAGTAGAGATAATATACAAGATTTACACGAAACAAAAACTATATTTTCTACTTTTTTAGTTGACAAATTTACAAATATGTTCGTATGGCATTCTTTTTAGTAGCTTGCGACTATCCGTAAGTTCCACATCCGCACAAAATTCTTCTATTCTCACACTTTCCAACCTTGCCGTCAATCCTTCGTACCTTCCGGAAAGGATCAAAACTTCTCGACCTATTGCTGGAATAACAGTTTCCAGATGTTCTTGATCTATTTTAATTATGTGACCTTGTACAGCTTGGGGTGACTTTAGTTTAACCTTTCCGACAAAGCGTGTCTTGTCGACGACTTCACAAATTTCTCCTTTTGCTTTGTGATATTTTTCTCCAAGAGTATCAGTTGTGATTTTCACTATTAATCCTCTTCGTAACCATCCTTGTTCTTTGTTTTTTCCTTCTTCTTTGTCATGTTGTTTAAACCGTTTTGATGATCCAGACTCATTTTTATATTTGTCTTCTCTATGCTCCCTTTCTTCTTTTCGACGTTTCGAACTTGACTCCTTTTCACTTCTTACACTTTTTACATCGTCTTCAGTATCGGAAATCGGTTCCTTTTTTATCGTCACGTTAGACACTTTCTTTGAGGAAAGTGCAAATTTTGATTGCAGTACTGGTATCGGTGTTACTTTTGGTTTCAATTTCATGTTAAGTACTAACGGAGCATCATCTTCTGGTCTTATTAATGGTGTTAATTCTTCGGTTTCTTCAACCTTACTCGAACCATTTTTTACTTGCTTTTCTATAAACGACATCAATCGTTCCTCGTCGTCTAAATCCATTTTATTTTTTTTCGCTTTCTTTTCCTGTGCTGCAATTGTCTCTGGATCTCTGTCAATATATGTTATGTACCATCCTGAAACATATGTTTAAATTTATATTTTGTTAAAATTTGGTAAGTATATGATAGAAAACAATGCAAACCTTTTTCAGTTTCATCAACGACACAAGCACCAGATCGGCCAAGATATTTAACAAACCCTGAAAGACTTAGCCAATTTGTTGCGTTCATGTGTATGTGATTCTTATCGGCAATGTACTCTTGATAAACACGATTGGCCGAGACTCTTTTTGTACCGAATTGTCTTTTTAATAAATGTAAATAGCCTTGTTTAAATTCTCTGGAAAATTGATCCATGTATTTGTACTGATTGTCGGCAAAGAGTAATAATTGGCGATGATGCGATTCGGACATTGTGTGACACTTGAATCCGTTCTCGTCTCGGCATTGTTTTTGACACATTTGACAGTACCAACGTAATTTTTGCAAGCCCTTGGCTTTCATCTTGTTGGCTATGTATTTCGGCGTTCCTACTTCGTGTTTCCCCATTTTTCTTAGTTATCTGAAGTTAAAATTGTAGTTATTAATGCAATTATGTGATTTAGTTTTATGATAACTGAATCCAAGTATTATTAACCCGTTTCGTCCTGAAATGCCGTAAATTTTGACTTCTTTTCATCAGGTGCTTTCTTAGGGAAAAAAATCACTCAAACGTTTTGATATAACCATACCTATTGTATTTTTTCTCGAACTTTCTAAATCCGGTTTCAGATTGACCATATCTGCCGCCATTTTTTTACGATGGCGGTTTAAACATAAAAAAATTGTGAATTTTGAAAAAATTTCTTCAAATAATCGTATTTTTTACCAGGAAACCGTGTTCGAATCAAGCTAAGTCTCTGTATCTGGTGGAGTAAATAGTTATACTAAAAGATAGGATGGTTATTAATTCTCCATTCAAAATGGCGGATTCAAAATGGCGGACCTCAGTGAACATTTTGTTGAAAAATTTCTGGACGCTCTAACTGAACAATTATGAGCTTGTTTTAAAAAATGCTAAGAATAAAAAATTCTTAGAATTCGCCGAGAAATATAGTGGATTTTTTTTCAGATTTTTTAAATGAATTTTTGAAAAATTCTTTTCAAAATTGTAATTTTTTTTTTCGAAATATTCTGAACAAAATTTAGTACATTCTCTGATAAATTTTAAGTTTTTTATTCTATGCATTTTTTCCCAAAAGTTGAGAGTTTTCGAAAAAGAAAAACTATAATATTTGAAATTCATTTCCTCGAAAACTATCAACTTTTGAAAAGAATTGCAAAGAACAAAAAACTCTTAGAATTAATCGGAGAATGCACTAAATTTTTTTTCGGAATTTTTCGAAAAAAAAAATGACAATTTTGAAAAGAATTTTGAAAAAAATTTTTCAAAACTTCACTTAAAAATTCTGAAAAAAATCCACTATATTTCTCAATGAATTCTAAGAACTTTTCATTCTCAAGATTTTTTTTAAAAAGCTCGTAGTTTTTGAGTTATGTCGTCCAGAAATTTTTCAACAAAATGTTCACTGACGTCCGCCATTTTGAAGCCGCCATTTTGAATGGTGAATTAATAACCATCCTATCTTTTAGTATAACTATTTACTCCACCAGATACAGAGACTTAGCTTGTTCCGAACACGGTTTCCTGGTCAAAAATACGATTATTTGAAGAAATTTTTTCAAAATTCACAATTTTTTTATGTTTAAACTGCCATCGTAAAAAAATGGCGGCAGATATGATCAATCTGAAACCGGATTTAGAAAGTTCGAGAAAAAATACAATAGGTATGGTTATATCAAAACGATTGAGTGATTTCATGGTGGCCGCTTTTTTCTCGGAAAAAAATTCCCTGACTTTTTCCAGATTTTTCCCTGACCAATATTTTAATGATATCTATTAAAAATAAACAATACGGATAAAAATGTTTTAAAAACAGCTACACATTTTCAATATCAAATTCTTTATTTTTTCAATCAACAACGAGTAGTATATTCTAAAACATATTATCTATAAAAATCCAGAAAAAAAACTCATGTTCCTGTGGATTTTTTCGTGTTTAATTCAAAACAATAGTAGAAAATTTGTTGGGGGTGCTCAAAATTTGTTATAAAATGTCAAGTTCTGCGGTAATATGTTACACAATAATTATAAATGTTGATAAATTTTAGAATTTAGGCGATTTTGGACAGTATATTCAAAGTATTGTTAAAATTCTTACGAATGTTGACAATAACAAAAAATTGCCATAAATTTTATATTTTTCAAATACTATTGGACAAATATCAACTACTTAAAATAGAAATGGTAAAATAATCATTTAAACAAATTAATATTCTCAAAATTTGGGAGTTTTGTGCTGTTTTCAACATTTTAAAAATTTGTCTACGATTTTTAGCATTTTTATGCAATTTCAAAGATTTTTGAAGATTTAAAAAATGTATGAAAGTTTTCTATCATTTTCAAAAGGTTTTATTTATACAAATATTTCTTTAAATAGAGAATTAGTATGGCAACTATTTTTGAAATATTCTGTAAAGTATCTTTATAGAAAGATAAATATCTTTAAATATAAAATTGTTTGCATTTATTTTTGTTAAACTATTAAATTTTATTCAAATCTGTTAGAATATATTCAATACCGAAATGTGTTATTGTTAAACGTATGTATTTTTGTTGCAATGTACCTGAACGTTTAAAACTGAGCAGTACCACAAATATATTTAATTTAAGATTATTTTTTTGTAAAAATTGTTGGTTTTTGGTGAAATCTGTCGAAAATGTTCAAAACTGAAATATGTTATTGATAAAAAACGTCAATATTTGTTTAAATTTGTGAGAAAGCATTTAAAATCATTTAAAAGAATTTTATACGAAACACGATAAATAAAGCATTTTTCTGAATATGAAATTGTGCGATTTTTTGTTAAATAATGTTTTTCACTTTTTAAAGATTTGTCTACAATTTACTTTTTCCCTGACCAATTTTGAAATTCCCTGACTTTTCCCTGATTCCCTGACCAATTTTGAAATTCCCTGACATTTCCCTGATTTCCCGGTTTTCCCTGACGGTGGCCACCATGGATTTTTTCCCTAAGAAAGCACCCGATGAAAAGAAGTTAAAATTTAGTACATTTCAGGACGAAACGGGTTAAGGGGAGGAGCAAGTCAGAATTTAGGCCCTTGATTTTTATATGTCACACATTTGTAAATATTGTCATTTGGTACTATTTTCTTCCTTAAGTTAATGGTATTTAGTAAAAAAAATAATTTTTAATTTTTCCATGATTTAGAATTTTTATTTTTTTAAATATGTGACATACTAACAAATCCATGCGAGAGATGGTTTAAAATGGAAAGAAATATACGTACAAATTTTTTTTATGGAAAATATTTTAAATTGCAAGAGTAGTTCAATTTTCAGTATTTTATTTTCGATCTTTTAGTGCAACATGCGACTTTCTGGCACCGACAAAATTTGATATCAAATTAATATGCTATATTTTTCAAATATAAATATTATTCGAATCTTCAGAACTTTATTGTAAGTTATTATTATTTAATTTTTTTGTATACGTACACGAATTTTATAATAAGTTAGTTCTTCATTTATTGTAATCATTCGTCACAACCAGAGCATTTTATCTTGAGTAGTAAATGATTCTATTGTAAAATATCAACAAATAACTACACAAAAAGACATTTGAAGTAAATGCCACTGCTCAGGGAAGTAACAGCTACCGCACGATTTTTGACTAATTTCAAATGGCAGTTAACATTCGAAATCGTTAAAAAGAACATTTTTATAAGTAGATACACTTTTATTACACCTTTTTCAATAGTTATTCATAAGTTTCCAACTACTTAGTTATTAATAATTAATTTTACTGATCTATAAACGTTGAAACGGAAAAACTTGGTACTTTTTTCATTCTAAAGCTTCCGTATCGAAAACAGTGCAAGATACACTAAAAATGTACTCAAACTTTTTTGTAGAGCACAAAATTTCCTGGAAAAAAGTCAGTGACGGCCCTAGACTAAAGTTAATAGCTTAGCCACGAGCAACGATGGAATATGCCTCATATTTTACAAAAGTTCGAAAATATTCATAATTAACTTGTAAGACAAAATTCCAGCGTTATTCATGGATAATCTATTAACTCTAGACTAGGGCTCTCGCTGAAATTTTTTTTAGAAAATTTTGTGCTCTATAAAAAAGGTTGAGTGCATTTTTAGTGTATCTTGCATTGTTTTCAATACGGAATCTTTAGAATGAAAAAAGTACCAAGTTTTTCCGTTTCAACAATGTTTATAGATCATTACAAATAATTATTAATATCTATATCGTCTAGAAATTATGAATAAATATTCTCAAAGGTGCACTCAAATTGGATCTGTTTATAAAAATGTTCTTTTTAACGAATTCGAATTGTAACTGTCATTTCAAATTCATCAGAATCTGTGCGATACCTACTACTTCCCAAAATGCTGTTGCATTGACTTAAAATTTCTTTGCGTGTACTGGTAGCTTACTTTTTGTTTTATTTATGTTTATATATGCTTTATAATCAATCTCACGGGCTTCGAATCAATTCTTATTTTTTTTTTTTTTTTGATAACATGTCCAAACCATCCACAACCAAAGTATTAGTACTATTAACAATATCGATATGTTGCGTAGAATGAGAAAACAAAACTGCCAGTCGCATTATGGCCTTAGCGCAAAGCAGAAGACAAGCGGCTGAGTCTGAGTCTGAGGGTGTAACGGAAGGTCCAGAAATGTTCTAATCATTGGTTTCGTATGAAGATGAAAATAATTTTTTCTACGTATCTACGTATAAAATACGTGAACGTATACAACAAAAAATTAAATAAAAATAACTTACAATAAAGTTCTGAAGATTCGAAATATTATTTATATTTGATAACCATACGAAAACTTATTGAAAAATATAGCATATTAAATTTTGGCGGTGCTAGAAAGTCGTATGTTGCACTAAAAAATCGAAAATAAAACTATTCCCACAATTTTAAATACTTTCCGTCAAAAAAATTTGTACGTATATTTCTTTCCATTTTAAACCATCTCTCGCATGGATTTGTTAGTATGTCACATATTTAAAAAAAAAAAATTCCAAATCATGGAAAAATTAAAAATTTTTCTTTTTACTAAATACCATTAATTTTAGGAAGAAAATAGTACCAAATAGCAATATTTACAAATGTGTAACGTATAAAAATCAAGGACCTAAATTCTGGCTTGCCCCTTCCCTTAACATAATTAGTTTTTAAAATGACGAAAAGTACGTTATTATAATAATTATGCTCTGTCATCTTCTCGATTGCAATAATTCATTTCAATGAATGTGCAGAATGCCTGGATAACATGTTAAACGAAGTTGATCATCATCTTGGACATGTGTATTATAACCAGGAACCTGTAACGTTATCACGCTTATACATTGACAGCATAGGTTAACGAAACGAAATATTTCGTTTCCTTTTCGGTATCCCATGTATTTTTGGTATAGTTTTAATTTCGTTACTTTCATTACGGGTACCTGATTATAACCATCCTGTTCAATTACATTTTAAGTGGATTGTTAACAAAGTGAATCACATTGAGCGAAACATTAAATATCAACTTTCTCTTGTTTATTGTCTCGACAATACTCATTCATTGAAATACTAAAAGTTTATGCAAAGAAACGAGAGCATTCTTTGTAGGCTGTGTCTACATTCACATATAAATTAATTTCATATAAGCTTGGATTTTGCAGTCAAATCGAGTAAATGCTTTCCCCCAAACCTAACCAAGCACATAAACCATGATATAGGAAACCGTACGTGGATATAGACACTCCGTTCTTTATATCCTTCTACAAGCGGCATAAATATGTACTTTGTCAACTTAAATATACATAAATAAACAATTTATTTAGAAAAAATATACTTTGAATATTTAATACATCAAAATTTTTTCTCGACCGGCGATAAAATTAAATTATTCAAATTAAAATGCGAAAATACACGGTCACTATACTTGAAAATATAAATATAAGAAAAACGTAAACATACAAGAAATGTAAATTAAGCAAAAAAGTTTTATAATTTCGGCCGGAGATCTTGGCCCTCTTCAGAAAAAATTAAAAAATTAAATATTAAAAATTTGGAGAAAAAATATAAATTTAATCAGATTTAGAACTAACGTTCATAGGTCTGTCCATATAACTTTATTAAACCTCACAATACATGTGGGAAAAATATTTCACTTATCTGTAAATGCAAGAATTAATTTATGGAAACCCGACCGTTATTAGTTTTAAGGAAAATTAATTTTTTCTTTTCATCAACGAATTGTAGACATCTGGCAATGTAGATTTTTCGAATCTGACATTAACCGAATGTGGACAATTCTTGATAAAAACGTTTTCAATTTCCCTTCTTTTGGTGTTATTAACTTCGACTGCTAGAATTTTTACATCGTCATAGTTAAAACCATGATTTGTTTCAATTCTATGCATAGTCAAGCCTGTATAACTTTCGAGTCTACCATCGATGTTTATAATAACACGTATAAACGAACATAAAAAGAACATAATTTTTTAATTTTTTCAGAAAAGGGCCAAGATCTCCGGCCGAAATTATAAAACTTTTTTGCTTAATTTACATAATTATTTCATTTTATATTTATTTGCTTATATTTACATTTCTTGTATGTTTACGTTTTTCTTATATTTATATTTTCAAGTATAGTGACCGTGTATTTTCGCATTTTAATTTGAATAATTTAAATACTTTGAATATGGAAAGATTAGTTGTTAAACTGAGTCAATAATGAACTGTTTTAGACGAACAAGGATGTATATATTTCAAAGTGTTTTTCTTTATTCTCATTTTCTAATTAATATCGAAAACATAATTAAGTATATTTCCTTAATTAGATAAATTGGTTATTGACTAAATACCGTAAACTGTATTGACAACAAAATAGCAGACTACGATTCGCGTCAGACGTTGTCAACTCTGCTGCACTCAATCTCAACTGACCTTGGTTAATTCACTGATCACAATTATTTAATGCTGTGTGATAACCACCACCTGATCACTTCCTGTGATTTTTAAACTATTCTAAATGTCCACAAAATAGAGAATTCAGAAAATGACAGAACTAAATATTTACAATCAGAAATGACACAAGCAGTCAACTAAATATGTATGCAGTATGCACATGTATGTATTATCGTCATATGATACATATGTAAATAGATTGCGCACTGGACAAATTAGTGAACAGCGTCATCAGCTCCCTCTACATGCAGTAACAAACGCTGGTGTAAAGTCACTAGGAAATTGTAGTACCGCGACCTGTCGCCAGATGTCAATAATCTTGCTTGCAGCGGTATAGGGAATTTAGCATAGAGATTCTACTGTATTACGTGCATTACCACGCTTTCAAGTTAGGCTAGTTTCTAGTTTATTTCTAGTTTCTAAGACTTATACTCTTTATATAGTTCATGGTTCGGGTATTCGATCGAAATGTATCGTGCAGAGCAATTGCGATAAAAATATAGTTTATAAAAGATTTTATGGCCAAAAAGATAAAGTGATTCGAACAACCAAATATTTGTTTTATTTATGTGGATTGTTTATACCCCACAGCGTCACGTGACCGATTCCATTCAAAATCGGGCACGGGTACTATGTTGACTTCTCAAAAATTATTTTTCATGAAATATGTTGTTCTTTAGGGCAAATAAGGTGACCCGTATTTTTTTGTTTCACAATTTCTTTTTTAGAGTTCTGAGCAATTTAAAATTCATACGTAAATCTGCAAATTCCAAAAAATAGGGAATAAAATTTTTTTAAAATGCTATATTTTCTACGGTTATTAATATTTTACTATTATTCCTCGTTCATATGGTAGTGTTATTGGTACTTTATCGATGTCCAATAATAAAATTGACAAAAATTGAAAAAAAAACAAAATGGCGGCCATTTTTCGAAAAAAATTAAAAGTTAATTTTCTCAACAACATCAGTTTTTCTTTTCTTCAATTATTTTTTAGATTACTGGTATTATTATTAGTCACAAAATCTACGTAGTCACATGGGCGCTAAACGAAACTACTTGCCTGTAGAATTTTTTTACTATTTTTTAATTTGAAGTACGAGTTTCGTCGAGGTGGGACGTATTTCATTTTATCTAAATCATTTAACAAAGGGAATACAGTGGCCCTCCCCTTATTTTAACTGCGTCCTTTATTTTAACTTTGTTTCGTCTCTTATGTTAACTTCTTCCCCTCATGAGTTCCCCTACCATTTGCCATTTGAAAGTGTTCAAAAGAGTGCGGACTGCGGTTTGCGCTTGCGCATACGGGTGAAGAAGGATGCCACTATATCTCCTCTCTCTGTTTTTATTCTCTCATACTGCTAGTGGTGAGGATGAGGGGAAGTGTTAAAATAAGGGAAGGAGCCGCCACCTTCCTTGACTCGAAAAGTTAAAATAAGGGGAGAGCCACTATACGTCGAAAAACCAACATTCAAAACTCGACAATTTGTAAAAAAAAAAAACTAAAAAAACGATGCGTCGAAAGTCGAGAAATTGGTCGTTTTTAAATTGTCGGTTTTTTTAAATGTCGGGTTTTTGAGTGTCAGGTTTTTTAAGTATTAGGTCATTGAATGTTGGGTTTTTGATATATTCCCTCTGTTAAATGATTTAGATAAAATAAAATACGTCCCACCTCGACGAAACTCGTACTTCAAATAAAAAAATAGTAATAAAATTCTACAGGCAAGTAGCTTTGTTTAGAGCCCATGTGACTACTTAGATTTTGTGACTAATAATAATACGAGTAATCTAAAAAAAATTAAAGAAAAAAAACTGATGTTTTTGAGAAAATTAACTTTTAATTTTTTTCTAAAAATGGACGCCATTTTGTTTGTTTTTTTTTCAATTTTTGTCAATTTTATTATTGGATATCGATAAAGTACCAATAACACTACCATATGAACGAGGAATAATAGTAAAATATTAATAACCGTAGAAAATATAGCATTGTAAAAAAATGTTATTCCCTATTTTTTGGAATTTTCAGATTTACGCGTGAATTTTAAATTGCTCAGTACTATAAAAAAAATTTTTTTCGTGAAACAAAAAAATACGGGTCACCTTATTTGCCATAAAGAACAACATATTTCATGGAAAATAATTTTTGAGAAGTCAACATAGTACCCCTGCCCGATTTTGAATGGAATCGGTTCCAATACAGTAGAACCCCTCTTATTTCAACTGGTCGTGGTTTTCAAGATGACGCCGACCCCCCTTATTCTACTTAACGCTTTAATAGTGGATTATAATATCTGATATCTTTTTAATTTTGTTAGACATCGTATATATTTTAGAGTTGAATGATGTAAAATATACATATAATTTATCTGAAAAATGTGTAGAGAATTTTAAATTTGGATAAAAATGTAACGAGATCACAACTCGTGCTTTTATGTGATAAATAAAGACTGCAACCTTTAGCACTTATTTATGGTCATTTATATCTGCATTCGAGTGTAGAAATAAACATTTTAAATTTACATTATGCACTTTATTACATACAGGGTCATCGAAAAGTATCGGACCCCCCTAATATCTTCAGTTAGAATGCACTTAGGAGAAAATGTCCAATAGCAAAGTTGTATGGTTTCAAGCGGGGAGTAAGATGATGACCTTGACTTTGACCTTGACCATGTCCTTCAAGGTCATTTCAAGGTCAATCTTATTTTTTTAAATAGAACCCCCTACATTTTATTGCATATTCTTATAGCTTATCTCGAGAGCTTTCCAAAACACTATAATAAAATATTTTTTTATTAAATACTTTTTGAGTTATAAAGGTTTGAAGTTAACAATTTTTTGACACAAAATGTAGAATATGTTGTAAAATATTATTTAGTTTTCAGTAATCATAACCTTAATACTTTTGTGCACGGAATAATGAGACCAATTAACTGGTCGGACTCGCACACCACTCTTGCCTTAACTGGTCGGACTCGCACACCACTTAACAAATTGTTAACTTCAAACCTTTATAACTCAAAAAGTACTTAATAAAAAAATATTTTATTATAGTGTTTTGGAAAGCTCTCGAGATAAGCTATAAGAATATGCAATAAAATGTAGGGGGTTCTATTTAAAAAAATAAGATTGACCTTGAAATGACCTTGAAAGACATGGTCAAGGTCAAAGTCAAGGTCATCATCTTACTCCCCGCTTGAAACCATACAACTTTGCTATTGGACATTTTCTCCTAAGTGCATTCTAACTGAAGATATTAGGGGGGTCCGATACTTTTCGATGACCCTGTATAATTATGTATCAATAATTTTTTGTTTCACAAAGAAATACACTGTGATTAAGACCGAAATGTTTGCAAATATGATTAATGAAATCTTCAAAGCACTTCAAATTCAGTACTAAGCTGCTGATTTTGGATTTGTTTGATATTTTGCAAATGAAAGACTTCAATTTTTGTGGAGGTCTTGAAATACACATCATTAAAAATTGACAACATCCTAACCTTCAAATGTGCACTTTTATTTTACGAAATTAGCAGCTTCTCGAATAATTTGTATGATGTAAATCATGAGTTTGATGCAAAATTTAAAATAATTTGAAATTTCATTACATATCAGTCTACCGACTATACATGTTTGCAAATTTAGGTTAAACGGTATTTACACCGAACAACTTTGATGGTGTAAACGCTGTAAACTGTATCTAGATGTTCCAGCGGTAGTGGGGGAAGGTCTGAGGGGAAACGATTCAAATAAGTCGGGTTGAAATAAGAGGGGTTCTACTGTATATTCAAGAATAAATAAGTTTGTGGTATTACTTAATGCGCCGATCTTGTATTTACTCATTTCAGTACTGACCGTCCTGATGGTGAGATATAGGAACTAGTATGCAATATGTACGATACTAATGTCGACTATTTATGGACTTATAATTTCAAGTAAGAAACATTCAAATGCAAATAAAATTCGGTGCACTTCGTCCCAAGTTATATTTCCCTATTATAAATCGCTAACTCCATTTCAAGATATAACACCCCAAAAGTGTTGATCACCCAGCAATCGAGAGTCGATAGAATTGGATTGAAAATTTCAATTCATTTTGATTTCATACTTTGATTCCATAAATATGTATTCAAATGGATTGAATTCCGAAGAAAGGAATCCATCTGTATTCAATTTCACGAATATAATTACGAATACAGTCGGAAGCGTAATTTGCCGGATTGAATTTCAGAAAAAGTAATCCATTGAAATGAATACATTTGGATAGTTTTGAATCCGTAATATTGAATACGGATGTATACAAAGCTTCGATTTTGAAAGAAAACTTGTCTTGCATTGAAATGAATACGCTTAGGTAGTTTTGAATCCGTAATGTTGAAAATAGATGTATTCAAAGTTTCGTTTTTGATAGAAAACTTTTTTTGCATTTAAATGAATACGCTTAGATAGTTCTGAATCCATAATGTTGAATACGGAGGCATTCAATGTTTCGTTTTTAAATAGAAAACTTTTTTGGATTGAAATGGATACACTTGGATAGTTTTGAATCCGTAATGTTGAATACGGATGCATTCAATGTTTCGTTTTTAAATAGGAAACTTTTTTTGGATTGAAATGGATACACTTGGATAGTTTTGAATCCGTAATGTTGAATACGGATGTATTGAAAGTTTCGTTTTTGAAATACAACTTTTTTTGGATTGAAATGAATACACTTGGATAGTTTTGAATCCTTAATGTTGAATACGGATGCCTTCAATATTTCGTTTTTAAAAAAGAAACTATTTTTGGATTGAAAGGAATACACTTAGATAGTTTTGAATCCGTAATGTTGAATACGGATGTATTTAAGATTTAATTTTTAAAAAGAAAACTTTTTTTTTGGATTAATATGAATTCAGAAAGTAACCTTTTTATTCGTATGAACGAATAGAATTGTATTTACATATTAAAATGGATTCACCGGTGACCAAAGTATGGATTCAGAATTTAATAATTGAATCCAATTCTCTATACAACTCTATCCAAATTCGATTGCTGGGCATCCACGAATACTAGTCATTACTCTACAGCCTGTACAGATATAAATATGTATCCGTCAATTGGTAAAAACAACAAATTCCTAGAAACTTTCCGGTATCAGTTTGGACGACGATAATTTCTGTATAAGTCGGTATGGAAAAATTTGAGTGCTGTATGTCTCTAACGTAAAAGTGTATGCTCTTTCAGAATTTTTCAATAAAATTTCGATAAAGTGAACCGCAAACAAGTTACACGCGTTTTCTTGCAGAAAACACGATTTTTTACATTTATTTTTTATTCAAACATCACTTTCACCTTGAAATGGCATCGGAGTACAACTGTTGTTTTGAATCGTGTTCACTTCTTTTTTCTATGGTGTTATGAGATAACGCATAATTTATGAATAATTATGTTGGATGCTCTTCTTTGCCTCTCCTATGTCGGTTATACATTCTTCGATGTTTGATGTGGATAGATTATTTTATACCGTACACAAAGAGAAAAAAATTATTAATGGAACCACGAAAAAATAGTAAAATCGATTTTAACCTCTTAAGTAGTAGAATTAACTATATGTAAGGTTAGAGTCGATATTTGAGGTTATGTATAAACCATTTAACCATCGGAAAATAGTAAATGGAACAATTTTATTGTACCATTTACCATGGAAATAGTTAATGCAACAACTTTTCTTATTTACGCGTTTTACTATTACAAAAAGGTTCCGTTAACTATTTCTTTTCTCTCTGTGTAGTTATTGCATCTTTAAATTCATAAATATCTTTCTTTAAATCTGCAATGTTGGATGAGATACTAATTTTCACAGTATCCAGCTAGCATTTTTGCTAACGTCTGATTTTTATGTCAAACCGACGTTGGTGTGCTGTCACCAAGACGGCGTAAGTCTGTCATAAATTACATGTTTTTTTCAGACGTCTTACAAACGTTAAGATGTCTATAATAATTTCAGGTTATGCTAGTTTTCGGCATTTGCGGAACCCTTAGAGGTGATGAACTTTGCAATCTTAAGGTGCAAGACATTGAAGATCTTGGTAAGTAAGAAGTTTCTTGTTTCAATCAACGAAACAAAAAATGATAACCCCCGACAGTTCATAGTTGGAGAACTATTTGTTACGGCCGGAGGGAAAGGCGTTTTGCAAGGGTTTTTGGTTGCAAATACCGTTTCCTCGACACAACCGCGAAAAGACTGGATCGACTGGAAGAGTCAATCCTGAGTTCGAAAATTTGTGGGGGCTGCTGCTAATGCAAAAGAAATGAATAAAGGTGAAGGTAAAATAAAGAAGTACAAATGTTTTCAGGAAAAATTTAATTTATTTCATTTAAGTTTCAAAACATGGTGTTAGACAGAATGAGAAAGGTATAAGGTAGGAATGATAGGGAGCGATGAAGCGACCTTCTGAACAATTTGGAGGAGCCGTCTAATATTTCTTTCCCAAGCATCTGGCACTGAAAACAAAAAAGGGAATAAGGTGTTAATGAAATACGGAATTTCTATTTAAAGTATTAGTCAAAAGGGGGGGGGGGAGGGGAAGTCTACTAATTAAAAGAAAACAAAAATAAAAATTATAGAAATCTCTGTGCCCCCGCTGGTTGGCCTGCCAAGTTAGTAGGCGGTTAGAATTGAAAAGTGAAGGGAAAAGTGTGAGGGTACCTATGGGTTGATTCCGGGGCGGAGCGCCTGCATCCGACCTCGGGATCTTCCGAGGATTGGTCGGTCTAATTCCCAGGTGAGGGAGGGCGGTTAACTGAGGCTTATGGCATCTGTCCACTACCCGTTCACCGAGTTTTAGAACGACCCCTAATGTTCAGAAAATAAATAATAAAAAAAAACGCGACAGTCCCTACGAGTGCCTATGCACCAGGTGGACCAAGCCAGTCCCTTTGCACCGGGGAAAATAACTGAGGCTGTTAACCTCTGTACTTCTCCCGGGTACCGGAAACCGCAGGGTCCCTATAGTTATTTTATGTTAGGGGTTAGTAACGTTGATACTCACTTTTCGAGATGGACGTCCTGGACGAGCCTCGACGGGAGTGGGTGGATCCGTGTACGATGTTCTCGACCTGGAGAAGTTGCCCTGGATCTAGCTCGTGCTGGGTGGCTCTGGAGAAGCTACCCTCGGTCTGGCTCGGACTGACTGACTGACTGACTGACTGACTGGCTGGCTGGCTGGCTGACTGACTGACTGACTGACTGACTGACTGACTGACTGGATGGCTGGCTGGCTGGCTGGCTGACTGACTGACTGGCTGGCTGGCTGGCTGGCTGGCTGGCTGGCTGGCTGGCTGGCTGGCTAACTGACTGACTGACTGACTGACTGACTGACTGGCTGGCTGGCTGGCTGGCTGGCTGGCTGACTGACTGACTGACTGACTGACTGGCTGGCTGGCTGGCTGGCTGGCTGGCTGGCTGGCTGGCTGACTGGCTGGCTGGCTGACTGACTGACTGACTGGCTGGCTGGCTGGCTGACTGGCTGGCTGGCTGACTGACTGACTGACTGGCTGGCTGGCTGGCTGGCTGGCTGGCTGGCTGGCTGGCTGGCTGGCTGGCTGGCTGGCTGGCTGGCTGGCTGGCTGGAACTGTTTGGTTGTTTGCGCACGCCCTTTTTATAATGGAGATGGCCCATGGTCGCGAATCATAAAATTTTGGGAGTAGGAAAAGTGAAAGGAATTCTTGGAAAGATGCTGGATTCTGGTTGTTCCGTCATATCTCTACATGTTTTTAACAATATTTGAATTTCAATATGAATTACGTATAATGTGGCAAATATAATGAGATCCATGCGAATCTTGGACTCCGTGCTATGCCATTTGCAACTTTCAATATATAGAATAACAAGCATTCTCGTCGACATTGGCAGAATATAAAAATGTTTGGAATTGTTAAACTGAAAATATCGTGAAACTATTCGGATACTAATGCTGTTGTAATTAAACGTTATCGCAATTAAATTGGCAATTTTGATCGTCGTGATTAACAGTAGTAATTAAATTTACAAAAATGTATGGTTGAAAGTATTGTCGTACTTAAATCGAATTAAACATATTGTCGGAATAGAATTTACAATTGTTGGCGCACTTAAATATACCCATATTTGAAATTACAAAAATATTCGAATGTCGCATTAAATTGGAATTAAACATATTGTCGCAAAGAAACGTATAAAAATGATCGATGATGGATATTGTCGCGTTTGAAAAATCTACTGAAAATGTTGTCGCAATTGAATGTTTATTAAATTATAGAATATTTATTTAAGATTTTGAAATGCTGTAACGAAGATTACGACATCGTGTTTTCGGAAATTTACGTGTAATATTCTTATTCGGTATACTGTATTATGTACTTGTTTTCTTAGATATAGCGAAGGTTTTTCTTTGGAGGACAAATCTAAGTGCGATGTTCGGCTGACGTAATATCACGTGAATTACTTATTTTACAGAATTTTCGGCATACCGGTTTTGATTCTTCTTTTTCGTGAATAATGGCAAAGTTTTTAGAAAACGATGAAATTGCTGTTGCCCAGTGATTGCCTTCGGTCCAGTATGATTCATGCAAAGCAGTTTATTTGTCGAATTGAATTATTAAGCAATGCTCAGTTACTATGAATGTGGTTATACTTCTCAGAACTGTTTTTTAGTAATTATTTATTTAGTTACGGGGACGTAACAATTATATAAGACTGAAGCAATACGCTTTGTTGAGACCAAAAGAACCATTTACTGATCACTGTTTCGTTCAGTATCAAAAAGGAAAATAACGTCACCAAGTCATTGGTAGAAATAAAATTGGCGAAACACCTCATGCTACAGCTTCATTTTTAAAGTTACCGGATTAAAAAATGTACACAGGGCATTGTTTTCGAAGAACTGGAGGAACTCTTATCTAACTCAGGCGCAAACATCACCATGCCCAAACAGTTAGGTGAATGGAAATCAACTGATATAGCCCAGGGTTACTTATTTATTTAATTAATTAATAGAAAATACTTATTATTATTTACAAATAATTCAATTCTAAATATATTTACATTTGTTGTTCAATTAATCATCCGCTTAATACTTGTTTTTCATTAAGATAACTTATTTAAGAATAATAAAACAAAAATTATTTTCTTATTTACAGGTTATGTAGAAAATTCCATGAGAAATACATGGAGAGAAATTTCTAACGATTATAGTACAGAACTCCGGTGACCGTGAAATCCGGTGGGTCTTGAGGAAATACACTATGCGTACACGGTTGAATACGTTGTCAATCTTTGCGTGCCTGAATCTTTTCGGCCGAAGATGACCCACGGTATAAACATTAGAAATTTCTCTCCGTGTATTTCTCATGGAATTTTACATAACCTGCAGGGAACAAATTTTTGAAAGCATAACCCATTCAGCTCTATCCCAGACTCCATCCAATCGACTAGTAAAAACCGTTCGACTAAAATAATCATTGAGAATAAAAGTGATAATTCTACAGATATAGATACAGTAATGAATTGTGATAATGTTTTCCAGGATTTTGAACTAACTGAACAAGAATTCAATATAATTGATTAATTAAGCCAATTAAAAGAACTGTATTCATTCCCACCTTAATTTACAACTGCAAAAAACATAAAACTATCTGCACCGTGCATGGTATAATATTATAGCATGCCGTCTACTAGTTAATCGAAAGTAGCTGAACATTTTACAGCAAAACCACCTAGCGAAAACAATAAAAATTTCAGAAGGGAAAACCAACACAAATGGACACACTGTACAATCTTCCTCGAGTCGAGTAGAAGATAACAATGATTTCAATTTAGATCTCGACAGAAATTTTCGCATTAAATACGTAAATTCTGTCTTTCATGGAAATATTATAAATAATTTTTATTCGGGAACAAATTGTAACCAATAAGTATCATACAAAAATAAATGATATGAAATAATAAAAAATGTAAAAATTTTTGTAAAAATGGTTATATTTATTGGAAAAAAGGGTTATTGTATTGCTTATCCATGTAATGTCGATGCCTACCAAAGCTACAGCTCCTTACTATCCCCACTTCCATAATTCTGTTCATATCCGTGCAATGAGTGCTTCTGTGTGAGTGCCGCGAAGCGAGTGTGGCTCAACGAAACAATGTGGTGGGGGAAGGAGAGGAAGAGAGTGGCATAACTTTGGACAAGCCAGATGTATAACTTTGGTTAGGCGTATAACTTTGGACGGTATGACTCACGGCGGGGTCTACTGTAATGTATTGCTCTTTTACATCTGTGATAGCGTACAAATTTAGCATCTTTAGATTTAGCTTCTCAGTTAACACTATCAATGAATATTTTTAAATTTATAAAAAAATTGGAGAATTCAAATTTTCAAAATTGTCTCCAATAATTCTATTGGAATCTTTATTGAATTCTTAACCCTTCTTGTATTTATAATGTTCTTCGAAAAGCTTAAAATCTTTTAGTTAAAACGTCCTAAATATAACGAGCGAAATCTCCAGTTTCGGACGCCATTTACGATGATCAAGGTGAGAAAATTAACTTTCCAAATACAGTTTTCTGAAGTTCGGACATTTCCTCCACCAACTAAATTGGTTTCAAGATCATTCCATAACCATCAGTCGATATGAATACAATTTAAACAAAAACATTGGTATCATTTCTGAAAATAATTTGTGTTTTTTTTCCTAATTTTGGATGTCACAATTGGTAACATCAATCAAAAATCTATCATCTTCATGTGTTCAAAAATTATTGAGGCCCACGTTTATCCCATCTAGAGAGCTCTAGCCCTAAATATATTTGATTGCGAATTTGTTTATTATTAATCTTATTCGGAAATTTGCATAGACACAGACTAATAATAGCTTACTTTTTTGAGAATATTACTCTTGGTTTGTAAGGATTCCAAATTACAGTTCCCAATTCGTAATAACGAATAAAAATGCATTCATAGCCTGCGGGAATCGGACACGAATTCGCATGGATTAAAAAATCGACATTTTATACATTAAAATCCTTTGTCCTTCCACCCTTTATACACGTTTTTCGTCTTTCCTTACTTTTTATAAATTCTCTCCATTAGACCAGTATACAGGGTCATCGAAAAGTATCGGACCCCCTTAATATCTTCAGTTAGAATGCACTTAGGAGAAAATGTCCAATAACAAAGTTGTATGGTTTCAAGCGGGGAGTAAGATGATGACCTTGACTTTGACCTTGACCATGTCCTTCAAGGTCATTTCAAGGTCAATCTTATTTTTTTAAATAGAACCCCCTACATTTTATTGCATATTCTTATAGCTTATCTCGAGAGCTTTCCAAAACACTATAATAAAATATTTTTTTATTAAGTACTTTTTGAGTTATAAAGGTTTGAAGTTAACAATTTGTTAAGTGGTGTGCGAGTCCGACCAGTTAAGGCAAGAGTGGTGTGCGAGTCCGACCAGTTAATTGGTCTCATTATTCCGTGCACAAAAGTATTAAGGTTATGATTACTGAAAACTAAATAACATTTTACAAGATATTCTACATTTTGTGTCAAAAAATTGTTAACTTCAAACCTTTATAACTCAAAAAGTACTTAATAAAAAAATATTTTATTATAGTGTTTTGGAAAGCTCTCGAGATAAGCTATAAGAATATGCAATAAAATGTAGGGGGTTCTATTTAAAAAAATAAGATTGACCTTGAAATGACCTTGAAGGACATGGTCAAGGTCAAAGTCAAGGTCATCATCTTACTCCCCGCTTGAAACCATACAACTTTGTTATTGGACATTTTCTCCTAAGTGCATTCTAACTGAAGATATTAGGGGGGTCCGATACTTTTCGATGACCCTGTATATACCTACTAAAAACAACTAATATCGAAGTTTACGGCCGATTAAAACAAACAAATATTTCCTAATGAATTATAAAATCAAAATGTGTTCCCCAAAGTAAGAATTCAAAACATTTAAAAACGAAGGAATTTCAATACTTTTTTATCTATTTCGGAATATGTCACTGATTGCGAATTTGATGTCGATTTTAAAAATTATTATCGCTGCCAAATTTTTCAAAATTCATCGGATTCCATTGAAATCGGAAAACCTGTGAATATTATTATTGAGAGCAATTGTAAGTGAAAACTTTACCTGTTACGTAGTGCATACATGGATGAAACCGGTAACTACTGCACATAATTGCATGTCATCTGTTACTACTGCACATAATTGCATGTTATCTGTTACTACTGCACATGATTGCATGTCATCTGTTACTACTGCGCATAGGTAGATGTTAGATGTTGCTGCTGCGCGTAATTCGTTGTTACCTGTAACATCTGCGCATACATAGATGTTAGCTGTTAATACTGCGCATAATTGGATGTTACCTTTATTAATTAATTAACAATTACTTTCATTAGTCAAAACAATAAAGGTTTTGATTACAATATGAACGAGAGTATTTTATTGGAAAACTATGATTACAATTAACAAAAGTATTTGTAATCGGAAAACTCTGATTACAATGTAACTAGAGCAATTTCAATCTGAAAGTCTGTTTATAATTATCGGGAGTAATTATAATTGAAAAACTTTGATTACAATTATCAAGAACAACTTCCCAATACAAATTTTGGTGAAAACGTGTCTAAAAGATATCGTTTAGTTTATAATCTAAAAGACATCTTTTTTGAAGATACCTTGCACAAGATATCTGAAAGATATCTATTCGAAAGTTGTCTATCCAAGAGGGATTTAAAAGACGTATTTCGCAAAGATATCTTGGCGAAAGATATCTCAAAGATCTCTTTACTTAATGCCATTATTACGCATCGGCGAAAATTTCTTGCCACGCTCCCCATTTTGCGATTAACATGGCCGCCATATTGTAGTGTTTCCTTACATCGCGTCCCGCTTGTTTCTCACATGTCAATTTTTGTTTTATTGACTAACTTATACATTGTTTGACAGCTGTGTCATAAGACATTTCCGAATAAACATTCCATGAACATTTTCACGCATGCATGTCTAAAAGATATCTTGAAGACATCTTCATCAGGGATATTTTGCAAGAAATATTTAAAAGATATGTATTCGGAAGATCTCCATTACAAAGATATTTTAGATAGCTTTTCAAAGACATGTTAGCGATCTTTATGAAACACCTATATTGTACATGCGCACAAATTTCACCTTCTCTGTTTCGCACGTGACATTTATGTATTTTATCTGTTTTTATAACATTGTACTGTGTTTACATTATTTTTTACGTAGTGATTAAGGCGTTTGCGTACTAAACGGGAGATCCAGGTTCAATTCACCGCTGGGACAAGTTTTTTCCTTATTTATTGGCTTGCGTTATTTGTTTATGTTCGGGCGTTTACAATGGTGTAAAAGTACCATAAGATATTCTTATCTAAACTAAAGTTAACATGCTATAAAAATGAACAGAACTATAGAAATGAGCCAAATTAATGATTACTGCCCATGCCTGTTTCTATAATCATGGTGCCTTATATTAACCCTTTAACGCCGAGAAGTCCTGAAATTCTACTTCAACTTCTTAAGTATGTAAATTGTACAAATAATTTTTTGGTTTTTTCCAAACTAATGTATCTAGATGTTTTAGAGGTCGCTCTTCTCGATTATCGGGTTTAGAACATTTAAAAATAAGTATTTTCACTAGATTTTTAATGTTTTTTGTAAAAATATCGTTTTTTTACGACATTTTCCCTGAATGAATCCAAATTTTTTTAAAATTCTGCCCCTAATAGCACCGAACCTTGAGTTAATGTTACAGGAAGGTTACAACGTTAAAGGTTAAAACGAAACATTGCCATAACATTAATAAAAGGTTTCCAGAAATTTACCTTAATGTGTAATGTTAATATAATATGCCACTAATTTTACAATAAAGATTAATCTATAACATTACTGAAATATCCACATAATATACTATTAAGTTTAATTTAATGTTGTTGCCAATAATTCGTCTTAGAAGGTATAAATACGGAAGCGACAACTCGCGGTAAAAAAAAGATACTACTCAAATGGGGAGAAAATCGAATATAACATATTGTAACAATTTTGTTCATTTTATGCGATTAGTACTTTTGTCCATACATGCTTCAGAGATCGGCCAGATCACTGTACATTAATTGATATACCTGCATTATTAATATTGTTGATCACTGATATATACAGTAGGACCTCTCTTATTGTAACCTCGCTTATTCTAAGTACCCTTCTTATTCTAAGTGTTCAGCCTCTCTTATTCTAATCGCTTCCCCTCAAGTCTTTCCCCTACCACCGTGCGAAAAGCAACTCTGAAGTATTACGACGCTAATATCGATACATACACAAGCACGTGAGTGGGGGTAAGGAGAAAATTAAAATGAGAAAGGTCGGCGCCATCTTGAAAAAGTTTTCTAGTTAGAATAAGAGGGGTCCCCCTTTTTATACCGTTGTCCGCCCCCCCCCCCAATATTTGCCCCGTCCCTTTTGTCTCTCCTTTCCTCACCCCCCCCCCCCCTAATATTTGTCTAGTGAGGGGAAGAAATTTGTCTCCCCCGCCGCCAGACAATGAAAATGCGCATGCGTCAACCAGAAGCGTTTGTCAGTTGATGCCTGCTGTGAGAAGTGGTGGGGAACAGCAATCGAGGGGAGAGGCAAATATTGAGAGGGACCTAAAGGCAAATATTGGGAAGGCAAATATTGGGGGGGCCACTATATATATACCCCTGCTTTACACGCTTTCCGCGCAGGCGCGGTAATTGTCATCAATTCTTTGTGCGCGCCGCTCTTCGTCACGTGATTTCCTTCCACCGTTTTCGCCATATTGAATCTCACGGTATCGCGGATGATACGATCAAGTAATAGCATTCGCAACATACAGAAGTTTGAAAAACGTTTTAGAAATTGATTTTTGATAGTTTTGGACTTTGACCATGGTATATACGAAATCAATTATCAATTTGTATGTTTCTGCAGCGTGGTTTGATTGATTGCCGTTTTTGTCCAGTGGGCACGTGTTTTTAAAATTTGTCTGTTTGATTACTGCTCGCGTATCATTTCGTTTTAAATTGAACGAAACAAAAATTTGGTAAGTTACATAATATATTTATCTGTGTAAATATTTGTCTTGTATATATTTACCCTATTGTCGTTAATTTTGTATTTTTGACTCGAAAAGATTAACATTTTACAACTATTTTATGAGTATTGCATGAGCGAAAAGATGTTTTATTGAAGGTCACATAATGTTTTGAAATTTAATAAAAAAAAAACCTATACGTTTTAAAGACTTTAGTTCTTGCAATCGGGTCTAAAATTTACATATTAAAGCGCGCCTCTGTTGATAACTTTAGTTGAAATTGGAAAGTTTCCTAACACAAAGTTTTTTTTTTATTAACGTACTGCAAACAATGAAAATTAATTTCTACGTTTTCATACGTAATTTGCAACAAATTCAATTTATATTCCCTACATATTTTTTTAAAGTGAATTTGTTAAATTACTATTTTTTTTAAATTACGATTCAAAATCAAAATGCTATTCATATTAGTATAATTGTGACTTTTAACTCAGATATAACTAGAATTTAACAAGAATTTTGTGATTTTGTACAGAAGTTATAAATTTTTATTATGTTATGTAATTGTCAACTCGTTAGAATTATAGGAGGCACCGAATGAAAAGAAGCCTTGGTACCAAGTGCATCCTAAAACATTTTGTTTTAAATCTGAAATTGACTATGAGTAAAAGACGGAAAAACAAAATATATTCAAAAAGTCATATTAGATACTTAGCTAGGTCAGAGTCAGATTCATATTCATTTACTAGAAATGCAGACATTTTGTTACGAACAGAACCCACTTCATTTTGCAGTGTAGTAGATTCAATTAGCACGAGTAATGAGTGCAATGTATTCGTGGACTCACCTTTATTAAATGACAATAAAACAGAAGGATTACATTTTCTACAACAGGAAGATATAATAATAAGTTCTGACGCAGCAGTCAGTACAAACGATGACTTACCTTTTGAAATAAATGAAATTTGCGAAAATGACGATGAAAAAACTTTTCTTAATGACATAGCTGTGTGGTCGATGAAACATAATATTACCCACTCTGCTCTGACATCACTATTAGATATTTTAAATAGGCACACAAACACTTTGTTTCCATCAGATTCAAGAACGTTATTGAAAACTCCAAGAAATAGCAATGTTGTTGCAATGGGTAATGGTCAGTACTGCCATTTTGATATAAAGAGTTTACTGAAAAGAATTAAAAAGGATATTGGAGAAAATAGCAATAATATGACGATAAAATTGCTGTTAAATATTGACGGAATGAATATATCTAGGTCCTCTACTGCTTCTTTTTGGCCAGTACTAATTTCTGAAAATGTTTGCCGTAAAGTTTATGTTGCTGGTTTATATTATGGTTATTCTAAGCCTGAACATGCCAATGAATTTTTAAGACCATTTGTAAATGAAATAAAAGAAATATTAAATTCAGGGTTAGATGAAAATGGAGTACAAATTAATTTTGATGTCGATGCGTTGATATGCGATACCCCAGCAAAATCTTTTGTACTATCTGTTAAAGGTCATACCGGTTTTTATAGCTGTACAAAATGTAGGATAAGAGGAGAATGGCATGGACGTGTTTGTTTTCCAGCAGTCAATGAAAACATAAGACTTCGTACTGATGTCGAGATGGCAAATAATGTATACTTAGGAGATTATCAGCAAGACGAGAGTATTTTAAAAGAAATTGATAATTTTGGATTGGTATCTTGTGTTCCCATTGATTATATGCACTTGGTTTGTTTAGGAGTTGTAAAACAACTACTTAAATTATGGTTAACACGGGTTTTTCCGAAAAGAGTTGCCAAAGAAATTAGCAAACAAATTTCTGATTTATTAAAAATATTAAAAACTCTGTTCCATCAGAATTTAATAGACGGCCTAGATCTCTTAAATATTATAAACAATGGAAGGCTACCGAATTTAGAACATTCCTTTTATATGTAGGACCTGTAGTTTTAAAAAATGTTCTTAATAATGATATGTATCAACATTTTTTAAGCCTCCACGTGGCCATATCTATATTAACTAACGAAGTTTGTGCAAAAATAATGATAACTTGCAATATGCGGATAATTTACTGAAACATTACGTTAAAACCTTCAAAACTTTATATGGCAAGGCCAATGTTTCTTTTAACGTACACAATCTTCTCCATCTTGTTGGGGACGTACGTAAGTACGGAGTTTTGGATAATTTTAGCGCCTTCCGCTTTGAAAATTATATGTCGACAATTAAAAAATTTGTAAGAAAAGGTGACAAACCATTGCAACAAGTTTCGAGACGTTTAGGAGAAATAGAATATATTAATACACTCATTAGTAATTCAAAAGAATCGAAAGAACACTTAAGAAATATGCACTTTAGTGGCCCTCTGCATCAAACCGTCGATACTAAAGAGCAATACAGAATATTAAGTCACCAATCATATACTCTTAACTGCAGTGATTCTAATAACAATTGTTGTATATTAAAAAATGGTGATTACATAGATGTGAAAAATATCATTAAAAGTAAAGATGAAACACTTTTTGTAGTTGGATCAAAATTAGCAGTTACAGATGACCTGTACATTGAACCTTTAAAATCATCCTTTTTAAAAATATGTCTTGTAAACAGAAATACCGAGCATCAATTGCTCAATGCATGGCCGGTTTGTGATATAGAAGGAAAAGTGTGGAAAATTCCGTGTAATGAACATATTGTTGTGTGTCCACTAATACATACATATTAATCGTGTATGACAACTTAAGTGTTGTACAGGAGAAATTCGAGTATTTTAATTTCTATTCTTTAATTATTTGTTCTTTTGATTTTCCGTAAAGTCAAATTCAGTTAACCAAAGTAATTTTACATTGTACGGTATGTATATTATAATTCTAAATTTACACTTTATTATTGTAAAGAAAGGTAATATTTTTATCATTATTTTTACTTATCGTAGCTATACTCGCAACGTCGTAACAACAATTGAAAAATGGCATCAAAAAAAGCCTACTCGGTTGTAGAATTTATTGATGGATTAGCAATTGTGGCAACATGTTGGTTGGATGACTCAGAGAAAAAATGTTATTATCCTACATATCGAGATCTATCCAAAGTAAATAAAGCTGCATTAAAACAGGTGATGCCAGATATAAACAATTCAATGTGGAAAGTTTATGACATTATAAAAGTCTTCTACAGAACAAGTAAGTTTAGACATCAATGATGTCATTTGCATTGCGTGTTATTAGTAATAACTAAATAAAGCAAAATTGTATTTTATGTTTTGTTAATTTTCAGATTTCTTCGAAAAGGCAGAAGAAAAATTACGTTTGGCTGAGAATCAATCTGACTTCACACTTGATGAAAGTGATGTAAATGTTAATTCGAATAAAAAACAAAAAGAAAAGATGAAACCAAACTGTTTGCGGGCTAAAAAGAATACCACTCCATTAACCGATACCAGTAGTGATTCTGATGAAAGTAATAAGAATTCGCAATTGCTTCCTTTTCCAAAAGCACCTTTCTCAGGCAAAATGTACGATAACACGAAAAGTACAGCAGAAGTTCACATCCCAGAATATCATTGGAGCTCTTTATCTTCACGAAGTGCATGCAACTCCTCAGAAATCGATAACTCGAGATCAGAAAAGCGTCGTAGTATTGTCTCGAATGAAAACGATACTTCAAAAAGTGCTTTATCCGAGAATTATAAAGAAAGAGCCGAAGAGAAGGCATGGATAACAGGTGAACATGGTAAGATTTATGAATTGCAATTGCTTTTATATGTTGAAGTGTTTTTAATTATTTTATTAATTGTTTATGTTAATTCATATCATCATGTAAAATTACAATAATAATTTACCTTCACAGAGTTTCGGAAATTGGTAGTTAAAAAATTGGAGTCGCTACATTTTAAGATTACGGCACTAGACAATAGATTGATAAATTTCGAAGCATCCATGGTTTCAAGACAAAATCTATTAGAAGAAAATCCGACTGAAGATATATGCTTAGAAGATTATGGATTGCCACTGGCAGATGCGAAAAAACTGACAGAATTTGAAGCTCTATTAAAGGATACGATATTTTCAAACAGAGTGGTAAGAATATTTATCATCATTATAAAACTTGTACCCAATAATTTTTATATGCAGTTGACAAACTTAACCTAACCAATACAACAATCCTGCATGAAATGAAATGTTTATATAACTCATACTTTGTATTCATAATCCATACTGTCCATACTGAAAACATATAAAGGACATTAATATATACAAGTTATTCGCTGTATACGATTTGAAAATTTTAGGTCAAATTTTGCAGTCGCTTTTTAAAAACAGAATATTGTTTATCTCTATGACACCTGATCGAACTAACTATAGTTTATATATAAACTATAATCACTGTAAAAAATCCATAATGAAATAACCTACGTATTATGGTAATTTTACAAGCTCATTGTAATTTTCCTACGCTTAATGTAGTAAATGTACTTGCGTATAACAGTAATTTTACAAGCTCGTTACTTAAATTTACTACATTAAGCGTAGGGAATTTACAACGAGCTTGTAAAATTACCATTATGCGTAGGTTATTTCATTTTGGATTTTTTACACTATACTATTGTAACTTTAAGGCTCGGATTCATAGTCGTGAGCTGCAAAATAACAACTTCGATATCGAGGATAATGTCTATTTCAAAACAAGCTTAAGTTGGAATTTACTAGTCTGAATCCGAACCTAAGAAATGAAAATTACTTAGACATAAGAGATGAATTACATAGACAATGATAAAAGTATTCATAGAACCTTAATTTCACTGGCCTTTCATCGAATAATCTATTAATACATGGAATCTTATCCCACAGGTTAACACACTGAAGAAAAATGGGGGAACTGATACAACAAAAATAATACCCAATATTTTAAAGCGACTAATCAGTGATCAGCTTGCCGAAGATTACAGTTTTCTCGGTCGAAGGAACAACAAACAAACGTTTAGTGCACTACGATTATTTACAGTTATGAAGAGTGAGTATTCGTGCGAATCAATATTTAATAGAAATATACACCGCATGGTACATATACTGGAAACATCGCGCCCGAAATTCATACGCCATTGAACTGCGAGATAGCATGATGGTCATTGGGGGTACATATACATACAGGGTTCCCGACAGTAACCGGAATACATATTTGGTAAGTTGGCACCGCACCCAATTGTAGTATGTATGTACATACATACATACATACATACATACATATGTAGCGACACTGAGAGCACTCTCATGGCATCACTGTAAAAAATCACGTTGTAAAATTACTACTCTGAGAGTAGGTAACCAGTAAGACCCACTCTGAGAGTAGTAAAATCCCTAGGAAAATTGTAAGATTAACATCAAGTTTGTAAATTTACAGTTTCCAGAGTAGTAAAATTACATTAATCTTGTAAATTTACAGCTTCCAAAGTAGTAAAAATTACAACTTTCAGAGTAGTAAAATTACTACTCTCAGAATAGGTAATTATAACTTATGGCGTTCGGGCAGTTGCACCGTTTTTGCGCCGTCCCCAGAAGAGCCCATGTAAATATCTGGATCTGCACCTTAGCGATGCAAATTTGTATGGTTATGTAGTAGTATGTACATAGTTTTATATGGGCTCTTATGGAATCGGTGCCAAAATGGTGTGGCCCCCCAAATATGCTAACAGTGCATATGTACATAGTAGAATGTCACTAGGATGCATGCGAGTACTCGATGTCTGTGTACAGCGCCCCTGAACACTAGATACATAATGGACATGGCACCCTGTA
Source organism: Trichopria drosophilae (assembly GCA_030407085.1). Taxonomy (NCBI): domain Eukaryota; kingdom Metazoa; phylum Arthropoda; class Insecta; order Hymenoptera; family Diapriidae; genus Trichopria; species Trichopria drosophilae. Next base: position 108,086,131 of record CM059586.1, read on the forward strand.
TCAAGGTGCCCGATATCGTTAAGGTGTTGGCCATCATGCTACCGACGCTACTCACGACGCGACGCAGGGAATCCCGACTTTCGTATTTGTTTCTCACATAAAATGACAAGGACAAAAGTGGAGGTTCCCTCGCAGTTCAATGGTATGATAAATTTGAAGCGCGCTGTATTACAATTATTAACTGCGGCGCTGTGTCGCTGTCTATTACTCTTCGTGTACGAAATATTACATTGCCATTTTTGTTCAAAATTAGTAATAAAATATATGACGGAGACAATATACAATTTTTACAAATTATATGAGTAAAAGTCGTAAAAATATAAAATTTCATAAAAGTTTTGTTACAAGAAGGTGAAATTATTAACATATGGGGCATTCCACGCCAAATCGACAACTTTTTTTTAAACAATTTTTCATTTTAATTTTATAATTTCTTTACTGTCAGTACATGTAAAAGAAGTATTCTTGACCATATACAATATTTTTATTTCGACTGTAGTGAAAGTTGTGAGTACATTTAGAAAATTTAATTTTCTATACTCGCAACGTTTAATTTATTTTAACGCAAAAATGCAATGAAAAATAATTAAAGGTAACACATGTTTTTCGTAGTTTTTTTATGGGCTCTCTTGTGAAAATATCCGCTTTCACGTATTATTACAGAATGAGGTTAAAAAATCGTAAAATCGCAAAAAATCGTGAAAAATTTACATTTTCCGAAGGATGGACCCATTTTAAAATTCTGAAAAAATTCATAAAAAATGTTCAATGTATTATCTTTCTAGCAATATAGTTGAAATTATGACTATTGATCGTTTTACAATTAAAACATAGACTTAAAAACAAATAAAAAATAAAAAACGGAAAACCGATCAATAACCAAAATTTCAACTACAGTGGGACCTACCAATAGTCACATAGTCGGCGCAAGCCGATCCCGTTAGAACCACGAATAGTACCCGCGGGAGGGTTGGAATATTTTCCCCCACCATGTTCTATGACTTCGTGCTGGTTGGTTGGCCGGTTTCCGGCGACTCGCAATGCGGAGGAGTGGGGGTAAGAAGGAGAACTTCAATGTGATTATTCGTAGTTTCGAACTGGGTACTATTCATGGTTGTTACTAGTCGTGGGGGTACTATTGGTAGGTCCCACTGTATATTGCTAAAAAGATAATATATTGAACATTTTTTTAGAATTTTAAAAAGGGTCCATCCTTTGAAAAATACGTTGTCGATTTGGCGTGGAACGCCCCCTATATCGAATTAGCCGAATATAAGCCCCTTTCTTTCGTTTTTTCCACTCTGAAATCCCAAGGGGGCTTATAATCGCAAGTTTAGAAAAATGAGGTTACAAACTTCGAGGTATTCGCTGGTTTTACGTTGGCAACAGTGAAATATATTAGTAGACCTATTTGCCGATGTTGGTAGAACTAATATTATCTATAGAAGTGTTAAATACATTACATGTAAATTATTTATTTTAGTCGATATCATGAAGTTACACCGAAATACTAGCGATAATAATGTATACATGCAATTTCGAATTCCCTACAATATAATAGTTTTATCAAATATAATATTGAATTTGGCCGCGTAAACTTTTTATTGTAATTCGTCTGGCATACTTTTTCTTCGAAAGCAATAACTGCTTCTTATTAAATTATATGTGGTAATTTAACGCTCGTTTAGTAATTTATTAATTTATTATTTATTTATTGTGAAAGTCGGGAAATATTAAAAAATTGTCATGTAATTCCCCTGTCAGCTTAGTATAATTCATCTTTATTATTATTTTCTCTACAAAATAAAACAAATGAATTCATTTCAGACTACTCAATTACAATTACACAATTATTTACTTATGTATACATTTATTTATCATTTTGTACGTATATATACATATAATTACCGCAAAATAAATCTGTCTTTGACAATAAACCTTATAGAAATGTCCCCTGGCTAATAATTTTGGTTAATCCGTTCAATTCCTGAAATTCTGCGTGCCCGCGCTATATATTTTTTCTATAACTTAGTACAATAGTACATTATGCTACTAGTACGAAAGTGTTTTATCCGAGGATGTGAGGTTTGCCGAAACTCGCCGAAGCCGAGTTCGGCAATTATATCCGAGGAGAATACACTTTCGTACGTGTAGCATACAATATTTTATGTAACGAAGGAGAAAAAAGCGCACGAAAGTGCGCTTTATTGTACGGAGTTACATAAACATATTTATAATATGTGAGTATATTGTGTATTAATAAAAGTGAGAAATTAGACTATTTTTTAAAATCTTAATTGGACGTCGAAATTTGAACTTTAGATGAAAATCACCCATATGGAAAAAGTTTCAATACAACAGTAAATTCATATGAACTATCGCAAATAAGAAAAATATCGTGTGCTTTTAATAACGCATTTCTCGAATTTCGTAAATTTGTTTATTTATTAATTGCGCAGTGCCATAAATAGAATAATTTAATTTGGACTTACATAAATGATATGTAAGAAAAAGATTACAATTTTTCCAATGTTTGTGCGTCTTAAAACATTGTTTGTAGAAACTAAAATTTGAAAATTTTGTTGCTTTGAACAGATAGCAAAATTATTGTGCCATTTAGTCATCAAGACATAAAGTAAGCAAAATTTATGTAACAGGAGGGGTTCGAGCTATTCGACCAGAAGCTACAGATGATCAAATAGCTGAAACAACTTCGAGCTGGTTGATTCATGCCAAGTGGCGACGTCAGAGAGTAGAGTATGTATCATTATTTATAAACACCGAATAAAAAATGAAACATCATTTTTTAGACTACCGTGCGTAAAGTGCCACTTTTTCTTATTTTTATCTATTTTCAACGATACTTTACGCATACTATATCAAAAAATAATATTTGATGCATGTGCGAAAATGTTTATATGAATGTGATCGTTTTGTATCGAAATATATTATTATATTCATTCAGAAAACAATTAAAAAATATAACAATATTTCCTATTCTAAATAATATTTTATTTTCAGGAGAAACGAAAATAAGCAACCCAACACATCCCTGGAATGAAAAATCACATAAAATAGATTTCATGGAAACATTTTTTGTATTTGTCATCGTTGCGAGTATTACTAAGTACCTACGATTATTATTTTTAGTTTAGCTTCAGTCTATTTTAAGTTGACAAGAAAATGTATTAATATACTTAATAAATCACTGTTTGAAATACAATTATCGAATATTTATTTAGTACTGTGTGGGTGTTTATAAAAAAACTGATTGTATGTAATAGATTATTCTACTACTATCATTATTTATTAAAGAATAGTAAATATTTTTTTCACTATTATACACATGAATTCACGATATTTAATAACTACTAGGCATTTTTAATGAATTTAATAATACTGTTTACCTAAACTGCTTTTAATTGCATGGTTTTCCATTAATTTTGGTTTAAGAAACTTATTAAACATCATAAATATAAATCACGATGTACTAAACGCAGAGACATGTTAGGAAGTGAATTCACTATGGTATTTTTTTTCATTAGGATTTCCAAAATTGGATATATATTGTGTAGAATAACCTACCAGTTCTTGAAAATCATGATTTTGAAAAATCACAGAATTTAGAAATTTCAAATTTTTAATTAAAAAACATGTTTAATTAAAAAAACCTTTTTTTAAATTACGTTAGATGATTAGATATCAGAACTCATCTGAGTGATTAGCTGATCAAACATCTGTCGAAATTGTTGGTTATTTTTCAGGTGGACAATAAATTACATAAGGGGATTCCAGTCAAGTCAGCCAATAAGATAGTAATGTACGCTAACAAATGTAAATTAAAAATTATTTAATCGATTTTTTCTAAATTCAGGCTCTATAACGGTAATTCTAATGACTTTATATGATTTCTTTAAAAAAGACTAAAGACATAAATTGAAAATTGACGGAGATTTTTCCTTTTTTCGGAAAATTCTTGGTCAATTAATTTCTTTGGTGTTTTTTAGGAGATTGTATAAAATCGTAAGAGTTTACATTATATAGAGCCTGAATTCTGAAAAATCTATTCAATCATTTGTAATGGCATGATCGGGAGTTACACCGTTTTGCACCGTTTCCATAAGATCCCATGTTCAAACGTGCACTTAAACGGTGCAACTCCCGATAATGCCATAATTTACATTTATTAGCGTAGATTACTACCTTATCGACCGACCCAACTGGAATCACCTTAATATTAACACCCTGTTGATATAAGGTTATATTAATGTTTGGTAGGTTTTGATAATGTTGTGTTAATGTCAACAAACCTTAAATTAACCTTATCCTACAATGTCCCTGGGAGGAATTTGGGCAATTGTTTTCATATTATGTAAGGTGCACGTAAGGTTATTACAAGCTTTTTTAACATCCAGCTAATGTTACAACCTTTACAAACTTTTTTCTCTAAAGTCTATAGTTTTGGAGGAAAAAAATTATTAAACTTTTCTAGATAATAATAGGTGCAAAGTGAGAACGAGGAAATATTGTATCAAGTATTTTTTATATTTTTGTGAGACTTGCATAAAGCAGCAAACAAATTAATAATCTTGCTAACATTTATAAGTTACGATGAGATTTGATAGAGAAAAATAACAAGTTGAAGTAGAATTTCTGGACTTCTCGGCGTTAAAGGGTTAAAGCACACCATTACATACCCCCCTTGTTTTTTCAATAGTGACAACGGTCAACATGGAGAAGAAACAACCGCACATTAATTTTCTCAGTGACTTTTACTATTTTTGTTCGTGCAATCTAGCAATATTATATATAATATATTATTATCGAAATAATAAATCTCTTTGTACTGCTGGCGATATGTAACATTTCAACAGTTTTTGCATAAACAATATCGATATATATCATTTCAACCAAATGTACGTGTTGTCATATCACATAAAAAATAAAATCACTTATTTCCGAAAATTCTCGGTCAGTTCTCAATTAATTTCTATGGTATTTTGTACACTGTAAAAAATGAAAATGAAATTTACAATGCAATGGTAATTTTCAATCATGAAAATTTGGTAATAACACTACGTTGAGCGTTGAAATTTTACCGAAGTGAGGTTAGAGGTTTACCGCCGCATTGTAAATTTACGACGTCGAGCATAGGGAAAATACTAGACTGTTGTACAGTAGAACCTCACACTAGTGGCACTGTCGGGAGTCTCGGGACCAGCGGTTTTTTGTTTTTCTCACACTAGTGAGATGCGGAGGGGTGGAATGTTTACCCCCTCTCTGGGGACGTATCGTATTTGCGAGCGCATGCGCATCGGCAGATGTGCAAACATATGCATATATACATATGTCTACACACTTTCATAACGTTCAAAACCAAAAATACTTGTATTTTTCTCGCTTTCTCAAAAGAGAACTCTTTTGCCAGTAATTTTACATTTGTGTCCGCATTTAGGTTCTTAAGCGTAGAATTATTTTCACATGATGTTCCAAGCCACTGATACTAAATTAATTACAATAAATAATACACAAATCGTAATGTTACAGCTTGAGTATGTAAATACATACGTAATACCCATATGTATACATACAGCTTTTCGAGTATGTTTGTGTACATACATACACATGCATAAGAAAGTGGCAGAGTGGGGGTACGAGGGGAAGTTGATGTTTCAGTAGTGATAGAGACAAATGTTCACTAGTACGAGAATTTCACTAGTGTGAGTTTCACTAGTGTGAGGTTCCACTGTACATACTTTTACTACGTCAAACGTAGGTAATTCGAGCCTACGTTGAACGTGGTAATTTTACAAACGAGTAATATATTACAAGATTTAGGGAAAGTTACTGCGTTTCACATAGTAAATTCACTGCGTTGAAAGTGGGTAATTTTCGAGCCCCCATTCTCAACTGTAATTTTACACGATTTTTTTTTACAGTGTAGATTACTACCTTATCGTTTAAATTGTTAGATATTTACTTCGTACACAAACGGTAGATGGCGTAACGACATTAACTTTATGTTCCGCGTCGATAAAGAGGGAGCAAAGTGAATTTTAACCGCTTCACTGGTAACCAAAAGAAATTGGCTTCAAAAACGTACAACTTGTAGCCGCCATATTGATTTTTGAAAATGTGACATCAGTTTCGTATTCAGCGACTTAAAAACCCATAGTATACCAAATTTCATGTAAATTCATTGAAAAGTTATTATATATGATACATCGTCGTGGCATTTTTTTGTATATATATATGATACATTACCAGTGAAGTGGTTAATATTGTTTTACTTATTTTAATATGCGCATAAAGTATGTATAGACCGAATAATTTACATAAATTGAAGTTTTAGCATTTAATTTTCACTTTTTGTCGATTAACGAACATTTCGCATCGCGCATGCCTCCCAGTTATTCTCGCGCGATAATCGAACGAACTGTCGACATAAACATAATCGATACGCGAACGAGAATTCGAACGTTTGCGAAATCGAATGAGAAAAATCAACAAAGCAAAGACAAAACAAAGTGTAGCAAGCAGCCGTCAGCTCATCAATCGACGACACCAGTAACAAATACATGTAGGAATTCGCACACGAACTCATAAAACAAACGAATCCCAGTTTTCACGGAACCTCGAATTTGTTTCAATCCTTCAATTATACACTGTTCGCCGTACATATTGGATTGTGTCTTTTTTTATGTAGAATATTTTGTGCTTTATTTTAAAGACGTGACAACTTCCCTATCGTGTCAAGTTACAAGAATTACCGCAAAGATTGTTAAACAAATCGCACGTATGTATTCATCGAACGGAGAGCACATGTGTACAATCGACAAAGAGCCGTGGTAAAATGATTGCAGAATAGAAAGCAGTGTTGACTAATGCATATACCCCGTGTCCAAATAATCGCGACTAGCGACATCGTCGAGAAGGAAAGGAGAAACATCGAGGGAAAGAGAGGGAGAGAGAGATAGAGAGTGCGCGCTCGTGTACGCGAGTGGAAGGGGACGCAAGGGGCATCTCGAGTTTTGAAAACAAGAAGGCCGTTCGTCTGCCGGTCGCGTAGTGTTCGCAGTGTCGAGTTCCGTGTGTCGTACCTTTTATTTAAGTGTCGTGTGGCCAAGTGTCTCGCAAACCATTAGAAATCGACCAGGTTTCCTCAATTCGAGTGTCGCGATAAAACAAGTTTGAGTGTGTTTTCGGTTTTCCGTAAACGGTGCTGGCAACAATCACGCTTTCGCTCTCTGCGGCCAACCTCGACACGACTTTCCTTTCGCCACTTTCGTTCACGTTTAGCTCGTGATACGTCAGGAAAAAGGACGTTATTTAGCGAAATCAAGAATAAGACGAAGATCCGTTCCAGGTACAGGGTCATCGGTACCGCCGAAAATAAGGAAGTCCACGGTCGTTGATCTTGTTGCGAGGTCAACTCGCGCGTCAACAAAGTCTCCTAAGAATCGTCAACACGAGTGTTCGTGATCCTGGATCACGAGGAAGCGCCTCCAGAGAGACTTGGAGGCTGCGGATTAACCGGCGTCGTACTCGCGTGAGGGCTAACAGGCCAGGCGGCGGCGGCGGCGGCGGAAACGGCGAGGGTCGAGGTGACCCGCGAGTGTCGGGAGGCTGCCGACGCGCCGCCGTCGAGGCGTAGCGAAGGAAAAGATCGCGAGTCACGAGCTAATACGAGGGAAAAAAAATGGACGCCCTACGTGAGCAAGTGATGATCAATCAGTTCATGTTGGCTGCTGGTTGCGCCAGGGAACAGGCCAAACAGTTGCTCCAAGCGGCACATTGGCAGTTCGAGGTGGGTCGATTTCCCCCTTTTCGTCCCCCCCTGTTACCTTGTCATCATAGTACACCTCCCCCTTTTTCCACAAATACCCTCCCACCAATTGACCTCCCCGCCATTTCTCCTTTTGTTTTTGTTGTCATTGCAGAATTACGTAATCCCTTTAACGCTCGTGACCCTCTCGAATGTAAATACTAGCACGCAGGTTACCTACACGTAAACATTCATCAAAAGAACTTGTTCTTTTTTCAAAAAATTCAGCATCCTTGCTTTGTACCTATCTGACATCACAACCATATATACAAAGGTTCTCGAGGTCGCAATGCCGTTAAACAAACGTTTCCATTTCCGCTCCAAGACTACTCTCTTTCACATTTTCATCTTCTCGTTCTCTAACCTTGCATTTGTTTTGCCGTCCAGTCGTTACTCCTTATGACACATTATGTAAGCCTTCGTAAAAGAGATAATTTTACTCTTGCTTACATATACATAGATTTGTTTTTCAATAAACGGGTTCGCGCACGCGCGCTTAGACGCATGTACGTGTGTAGCGCTTGCGGATATATATGTACATTTTTTTCTACACGCGCCAATGTACACATTGTCGCGCCACCACGCGCCCACTATATCTCGTCTTCTTTGAATCCTATGTGTAAACAAAGCAAAGGAAATGGCTGACGCTCGACGAACGAGACTCCTTCCCTCTCCATTTTGTCCATCTTCACATTTCTCTATTAACTCTCTTGCACCGTGTTGTCGACGTCTTCTTGTCTTTGTTTGTCTCGTGTCGTCACTCTCACTCTCACGTGGTAGCCGTCTTCCTTTCTCTTTATTTACAACGCGATTGATGGTCTTGAGTAAAATGCAACAATTCGCGTGTGGAGCAATTCATTTTTTAATCGACTTTAACATTAGAATACAAATAGTCCAAAAAGGGGTACATTCTAACAAGTAATAACTGTAATATGGCATGACTGTTTTGTTAATTTATGTAGGAAATTTATGTAAAACGCTTATAAAATGATTATACATGTTAAGCCGTTTGAAATTATATGTATTTTAGCGATAAGTATCCTCAGTACCGTTTGATCGTCAACATTTGTTTACTTAGATTGTGGATTCGTAGGTCTAAACTGTAGTGAATTTTGCTTCTTTGTGTCTTACAATCCCGGCAATGTAAGGGGTAAAATTGTATGGACCTTACAGGCTTAAAAAATGCTGGTGACCTAGATTATATTCTAATTTTTGAACGAGGTACATACCGGGTGCGCGCGAAAGGTCAGAATACGGAAGCTCGAACATAACAAGAGTATGGAAACGTAAATGAACAGTTTCTCATCTCACAAAACGCATTGCCAAACAGTGCGTTTGAGTTTAAGATTTAAGAATAGTTTTGTACCTATTTACTCTAAATCCGTTAACAAAACATGTATATGAACAGTGATGTATTATTAACCCTCCTGAGCACCAGTTTTTCTTTTCCCACATGGAAACAATGTACAGTAGTCATGATCCCCGTTAGTCATATCTTTTGCCCCCCCCCCCCCCTAAGTCATAATTTTCTATAAATATGTAACTAACAAATGTAGCAAAAGTTACAGAAAATTATATTGCAAAACCATTGAAATTGAATGTTATGAAATATGACTTAAGGGGAGATGCCGCCATCTTGCTTGCCCCGACTGTATGTCTTAAGGGGAGCACTACTGTAGTTTGGACGAATATATTCATGATGCTCAGGAGGGTTAATATACACTGTTACAAAAAGTTCGAAAATTTAATGAACATTTAAGTAATAAACTTGTATACCGTTCGTTAAATTTAAGATACCAGGTATTCAATTTCATTATGTGAAAAATTGAATTAACCACACGTAGAAAAACTGCTTATTATGTTGACAAATGGCTTCGCCTTCCACTCGGGTCCGGCGGTCAGCACGCATGCGTGACATCGTATTTAACACACGCTAAAAAACGCGCGCAAATTTTACGCACAATATGTCAAAAAATATCGTTCGATACGCGTGCGTAAGAATTCGATTTTACACACTGGTCCTCCCTAATCGCATGTTAAGAAACGATGCGTAAAATAGCATTTTACGCACTTGTATCGAAATATACTATTTTCTTATTGCACATTATATTCCGAAACGCAAATCAGCCGTTGCATCGATCCGTTATGTTCAGTAATTATAAAATAGTAGTTTTCGATACAAGGGCGTATGCATAAAGAACTTTACACACACACACACACACACGTGTGCCGAAGTATTGTTTACGTACGGCTTTTTCGTGCATAAAGTATAATCGAGTGCGTAAAGTTTACACACTTTGGACGCGATATTTTGCATTTCCGAGTCCTTTGCGTTGCAGTTTCCCGGTGTAAATTGACGATTTATGAAACAAATATTTAAAAATGTTGTGTTTTTTTTTTACAAAAACAGCTGTATCTTTTTTGGAAAGAGTTTTGGACCAATTCTTTTTGCAGACTCTAAAAGAGCAGCCTTTTTTACGTAAGAAACATTGGGTGCAGATTTTTTTTCTTGGCCATAACATTATTCGATATCGCGCTGAAGTTGGCGTTCAAAAAGTGTCCGTCCCGTCCTTAAAGGGTTAATCGAAAATAACGGTTGAAAAAAGCAAGGTCTTTTGTTTTTTTTTTTTTGAGATCAAATGTGTGTTTAAAATACCGCTTTTTACGCAAAAGCCGTAATATAAACCCTTTGAGTCAAGAATTTTTTTAGACATTGAATGTTTATGGACATTGGCAATTAGGGATATTTAAGGTGTCTGGTTAGGTATCTGTTACTGTTTTTAAAAATTCAAAATGGTGGATTCACTAGGAGTTAGTAAATATTGGTTATTTTGTCCACCATTTTTAATATTTAGAAACAGACAACGGATATGCATTCCTCAACCTCAACTTCAAAACCTCCTAAATACTAAGGTTTCTAAATTTAGTTTGAATGTTGTTTGATTCGACCTCGATATTGGATCCGCCATTTTGAATTTTTGAAATCCAACAACAGTTTCGTATCCAGTGACCTCAAAAAAATAGAATCTCCGTATTAAATGGATATTAATCAATAATCAGATTGCAATTTTTACATTTAGTTGTGTTTGTAAATATATTGGAAGGATAATGACGCAGAAACGGTGATAAAATCTTTCGTTTTGCAATGGAGAAACTAAAAATGATTTCGAAGCTTGTGGCCATCTATGGCCCAAAGGGTGAGCCAATTTCCAGTCTACCAGAAATAGAATAAAAAAACTCGGTAGTGATTAGCAATACGATAACACAATTATACTAATCGAAAAAAGTAAATCAATTTAATGTTATGGCAAATTTCCTTCCAGTGCCTTCATTCTGTAACTCGTTATTACGAATAACGTCGACGTTATGACAATTCCAACCAACCACGGTCCAGGATATTGTCGTTATCGACAGTAACGTTAACGTTATTGTTAATACCGACTTATAGAATACGGGCACAGCTATGCTGTGTTACAAATATAGTTTTAAAAATGAAAGTGTTTATGCTCTGGATTGATTTTTTAATGTTTTTTTTTTATTAAGATACAATGGTATCGAGACAATGTAAATATATCAGAAATAAATGCTTCCTATCCCTAGAAACGATAATGTTAGCTGACGTCACTACACCTACTCCATGACTGTTGTAACGAAATTATTGATTATAAAGAATCAAGAAAATAACAAACAAAAAGTAGGAAACTAGCGATTTATAATTCAATTTCACGAAATTTAGTAATAATAACAACGGAATACTAAACAAATGTTTGTACACTGACGTTTGCATTTTCAAGAATAGAAAAGTCACGTTATTTGTTTAGCATTTTCTCGATTCAGCTTCGCTGGTTTTATGAATCAACGGATGATCGAGAAAATAAATAGCAAATATAATCTTGGCATTTCTGTGAAATTCCTATCAGTTTCTGACTATACATTTAAAAGAAATATCATTGATAATTATCAACATGATTAGCACTCCTTTCTGCCATGATGTAATTAATTTAAAAAATAATAAGGATATCATAATAGCAATTTTTCTAAAAATGGAGAAGTTAAGATAAAGATGCCTGAGTGATTTCGTGATTTATAATTACTAAATCATCGAAAGAAAATAAATAACGTGCTTTACCATTTCATAGAATGACGAATCATGAAGGAGGAGCTGTGTGAAGAACACGTGAATTTACTCAGAAAATAATTTACTAGGGAAGCATTTATAAAATATGATAAAGCATGACAAACTAGATAAAATAAGAAATTAGCAAGAGTTTGGAATTCAAGATATTTGTCGCAGTAGAACAAGATAATCCCTTCTAACGCCAATACCGAATAGCAATCAAGTCTATATTAGGTACATTAATTTCGTGTTTTTGTAATCATATACGTCACAAAAACTTTAGACTGATATTAGAAAAGCTTCGGTAGATATCAGAGAATTTCCGAAGTTCAGAATTTTTGTTAGATCTTCCATGACGACAAGTATCTTAAGGACTTATTGGAATTTTTATTTCGGCGATAAATAGCCATCTTTCCGCTCGTAATGTAGATTACTGTTCAATTTAATGATGATTTAGCGAACACCCTGAGAAAAACTAAGTGTCGATAAGTTGTGCAATAACTGAACTATGTTTTTCAACATTCAGAAATAAAATTGCTTTGTTCAATTCTTCAGATTCTGTGAATAATAGGATCTAATCCAACATGCCATTTGGCAAAAAAGTGTGAATTATTTATATTAACTTTATTTTTATCCCCTCTGGTGGGAGTACTTCATCAGACCTGCACTTAAAGACGTGCGTGAAGACAATGCTCGTGATAACATTGTAGATACTTAGAAGATGCTTGGGATGAAAAGGCGTTCAAAGACTCGCAGATCCAAAAATAATAACACTTGGACGAGGTGGAAGATCATCCAAATTTAGTAACATGTGTTATTAGGATTTGGATCATTACAAATGGTGGAAGATATAAATAATCGTTTCCAGTCATTATTATCTTGCACGTGATTAACGAGTCGTTCCAATCTCACATGATACGCCTTTTTTTGTTGTTCCATTGTGTTTTAAAGTTCTTATAAACTAGATTACGTCGCTAAACAAGTTCGTGGGATTTCATTATTGAGCCATAGCGTCTCTGGTCGACGAACAATACGAGACACATGTGGCGCGTGTTTGTTCAACTCCCGTTACTAGAAACACCAGTATTGGATGAAAAATATCGACACGAGAAGAACACAATATTGTTAAAAATATCGTAGTAGTACATATATATGTACTAATACAAACAACCAACATTGTCTAACGAACATTTGTTTCGTACATTTAATTGAAATTTATATATTCTAATTACTACTATTATCTAGCAAATGTATTTATTTAAAAGTTAACATAATTAAAACACATAAAGTAGTAAAGTAGTTTACAGTAAGTAAAACAAATGATATATGAAAACTTTTCACAATATTATGCAATCGCGCGAGGTAAACGGGAACATAAATTAGTGGCAATTATTATGATCATTAAATACCCATTTAAATTATTGAAATACACGAATACGAAATATTATCTAAATTTTAGAAAATCGGTTTATAAATGAAATAATATAAATGGATCTTTTCGCCTCATCCGACCGATAGATAATTATTGAAGAATTGTTTAATCCAAAAGTACTATAATTGCGATCTAGTTACGTAATATTTTAGTTTTAAGCAATACCTATGAAATACCGTGCAACCCCTTGACTTGGCCAACACTGGAACTCCCTCCCCATTGAATAATCATACGCCCGGCCCATTTTAATGTCACGTGATCTGCAGCTGGTCCGTACGTGTGTAAATACGCATTGTAATCATGGAAATCGATCGTGGAGGGGTAACAAATTCGAACTACATGGTCAGTTAAAGGGGTCCAAGTGGGAGAGGGGCCAACTCGAGAGGTTGCACTTTTGGGCAAAAAGTGTATATAGACTTTTTTATTTATAAAATTATCAATTAATTGAAAAAAAAGATTAAAAATTATATAAATAATGAAGATTGAAAAATCGAGTACGTAATAAAAATGAAAAATTTCATGTTTGATGTCAACTGAAAAGTAATGCGTGAAAAAAAATATTTAATAAATATTTGTTTAACGAATCTTAGTTTAGTAATGTTCCATACAATATAATGATATATTTCCGCTTGTTTGAAACGGAGAATGTTTTGATTCTAAAAAGCATAATTTATTTACTGTTTTCGCTTTCAAGCCCTCAAGAATGAATTCATGTTAATTGGCTGTAATATTGGTCTGTAGGCTCTTTGAAATTGTGTCACCGGAAGCACAGTTTCCGGTCGGAAAACTTGTTTATCATAATTTTTCACGTTATCGAAATAAAAAATTTCCTATTGATAAGGAATACGGAACAATTTAGATACAAATAAGTTCATCCTAAACTTAAGAAATAAACTGCAGATTATTCTGTCCTTTGAAAATCGATACACATCTATTGTATGGATGCATAATACGTTTCGCATAATAACGAAGAAACAGAATAGAGGCTTTTCTTCTGTAGCAGAAAAAGTTCAGATTTTTCCTTCTCGGATTGATAAAACTCATCGCCTTTGTATGTACATTCTAGGCATGTACTTTTATCTATCGAAAATGCAATAATTGGTTTGGTCAATGTTCAACTTGGGTCATTGGCAAATACAACTGAGATCTTTAATGGAAGTCTGTTAATGTTTAACATCGAACGATATGACACAATGTAATAAATATCGTGAATAGTTAAAAATCTAATAATGATTTGATATGATCTTATTTATGCGACGGAAATATGCCGTTGATATTGAAAGGAAATCAAATATTCCAGCTATTTTTGTCTGTTACCGTTATCGCTGTTTAAGAAATCATTCCTTTCATGTTTCCCAATATCACTGGAAAATAAACATATCTTATTTTATGATTTAATTTAATTTTGGACTGATTGTTATTATTAGTAAGATTTTCGAATTCTCTTATTCTCTAAATTTCTTAGAGTAAACATTCATTTTTATGGAGTGAAAATTGGGTCACTCTAGTGAAAGTGAGATTCTCACTCTTTAAACGTGAATTTTAACTCCAGAAAGACACTCGTTAAAAGTATGAATTCACTCCACCAATAGAATGGATCAATGTACACTCTATTAAGGGTGAATTCTTACTCCAAGGAATTTAAATAGATTAGACAATATTTTTTTTATTTTCGGCAAGATAAATTGGTAATTTATAGAGAATTTATGGAACTTTATGTATAATTCGGAATCGTTAATTACAAAAAATGATTCGAGAATTACGACATTTTTCAAAAGTATCAAACTTTTTCAAATTTAAAATGAAATTTACCAAAAAACAACTAAAATTTCCGAACTCTGGAACTGAAATTTCTGAAATGAAAATTATAAGTTGATACGACTTAAAATCCAAGAATTTCGGTGTAACTTAAATTTTACTAATAGAATCTTTGATTTGAGAAAGGAGTTAATCAACAAACACTTGTTGACACTCTAGATTACCACTTTTTTCTCTCCACACTTACTCGCAATTTTTGTTCACTTGTTTTAATGTCAAATTTGTTATGCCATTTAGTGTATGGAATTCTCTACTATACTGAAGGCATACAAAATGTTTCTTGCCATATATTTATTATTATAAATTTAAAAAAAGTCTGTAAATTCCCGTTTTTCACAATAAATATAATGTGGACAAAAAACTGATTTCCTTGACACTTGTTACACACGGTTTTCGGGATCGATGACTACGAACTCGTCCTTATATTTTCAAAATTCAAAATGGCGGATCCAATATGGCTGACGAAAAAAATAAAAACTCATTGATTGGCTTGAATTTTGTTATTTGATAATATGCAATTGTTTCAGTTATTAGAAATGTCAAACTTCTAAAGTTTGATTGACTAAAAGAAAAGCTTTTAACAAAAACTATATTTATATCTAATTAGCATCTAAAGTGAGTAGTGTGAAAAAAGCAATTGAAATAGATGTAATTTTTGTTATTCTTTTGCTCCTAATTGTCTACAATACATTCGCATTATCTATGTAACCCTTGCAAGAATTCATTCTTTTTTTAAAAAACTTCAAATTTGGTGCTTAAAGGATCCTTGATGATAATGACTATGAATTTGACCTAAGATTTTGAAAATTCAAAATGGCTCTAAACCGATTTCAAATTCGTAAATAATGATCCAAAAACTTAATTGACTTCAATTGAATCGAAAGAATTTGCAAAATAAATAAATAACAGCAAATAATATTAATAAACATCAATATATTTCGTAGGCAAATGTTATATTTTATTTCCAATTTTATATCGTTTAAGATTAAGAAAATTTGTTTGTTTTATTAAAAAAAGCCCATTTTATGTATAATAAATTATCTCAGAAGGAATTTACTTTTGTACTGCATATACATCTTTATAAAGTGGAATCAGAGATTATATATTAAAAGTATCAATGATTATTTGAATGTTCTTCAGTAAGATTCACAAACAAAAATACATGAACAATAACTGACTCTATATTACCATGATTGTAATTTGAAAAAAATATAAATACAACAATTGTACTTTTAAATACACACAAAAAAGGTGACTAATGATAATGTGAGCTCTAAACATACAATTTTTTTTAATTAATTCATTAAAATTAAAAGTTTATAGATGACAAGTTCACAGTCCAAAAGGAAGAAAGTTCTAAAGTTTAAAATTAACGGTCGACAACCTTCTGTACATCTGTGAAAAATATTATTTGTATCACATGACGTAATTACTAGGCCATTTTATAATCAATATGCGATGCCGTCCACGTGGAATCCATCTGTCGGATTGATGTCATTTTATATCCGAAAAACATTCATTTTTAATCATTCCATTTTCTATGTAGACATTCGAAACGTCATAACGATGAATCGACAAAGCAGTTCAGAAGATAAGTTTTTTCCGTAATAAATACATAACAAATTAGACATAAACAAATCGACTGAAATAAATAAACAACAACACCAGCAAATGATTTTCTTTAGAATTATATTTGAATTTATTTAAATTACATTTAAACTATAATTTATGGAAATAAAATTTAGAAACTCGAGTTCTTACATGCATTACTTAATTTAAAAACGCAAACTAGAATAATATATTAATAGAATATAAAAAAAGGATAACAAAAAAATTATCTGCGTAAACGTGACTAAATTTGCAATATTTTCTGGTTAGTATTACTTAGGCATATTTTGTACTATCAGTGTTGCAAGTATTTTAAAAATGTATAGTAATGTTTACTAGAAATAATGGAAAAATATAATCTCTCTAAATAGCCATTGGAGATATTTAGGTTTATAAACACGTGGAAAATTGTTTGCAAAATTATTTCATTCATTATTTTAAAATGTTTATTTGTTATCATAACATAACCGCTTTGTTTCCTTTTATCTGATTATTTTTTACGATTAAGATTTAAAAATAGAATTAAATTAACATGCAGATGAAGTTTCTTTAAAATCTTTGGAGACTATTAAATAACAGCCTTTTAATAGATTACACAAGACGGTATTATAGTACACAAAAAATATTTTTTATAGAAAAATTTTAATTAATTTCCGGAAAAAATGACGAGAGAATTTAAACAGGATTAAAAATATTCTAAAAACAGTAATTCCCATTTTTATACAAATTCTCAAATATTATTTTCGAGTTCAAAATTGCGGATTAAAATACGTTTATTTATTTTCTCTGATTTTCAAAATAAATGATTAACTTAATGGAACCATGCTTGTGAACTAATTTCTGATTTTTCAGATATAAAATAATTATAGGGTAATTTTAATACGAATATGGGCGCAAATTGGGACAGTTACCTTATAATTAGGTTTCAAATAATATTTCTATATATAACACGCGATTGTGTTACACAGCTTACTCATAAAGCAATTTGAAGTAATTTCCTTGATTGTTTGCACAATATTATGACACAACAAAATTCAAACATACGGAAACGGAAGACGATAAATACAAACATAACAAGTCGTTCAAAATTTGTTTTTAACCACGATTGTTTATCTATTAAAATAAGATCGATTTTGAACGGTTGTTTCAATGGAAACATAAACACTTCATTTATCAATCGATTTATATTAACAGACATAATGACGTACGGCTCTGCTCGTGATGTTAGACATTTTTAACGCCGCTTATCGATATGACAGTCAATTAAAAACTGGTATCAATTTTTAATCAATCACAAATACTTGTATGTGATAATGTATTAACATCAAATATTATGAATTATTGTTGATGCGAGATGTGTCGAAGTTTCTTGAGTACAATTTAACGTAAGCGGCCACTGGCCGCCTAACGTTCAATGCCTATACAGCATCTAATTTGGATTCTAATTATGTATGAATTTGATAAAATAAATATTATTCGCCTGCATAATTGAACATAAACATTTTCGGAATATTCCAACGTTCATTTATTTTCGAAATAAATCATGAAAATGTTGAATTATTGTATTTTACTATCATTAATAAGAAGCTCACTAAAACAGTAAATGCAGAGTGTTCGTGTCTAAAGTGGCAGAGATAAAGTAGACTATACATATATATGATGTAATTTACGTCTCAATATTAGTGTATATGTTATTCAAAAGTAACGAATGTGTTTTTAGTTCCGCACGTTATCTTTTCAGCGAAGAAATCCGTACATTAAAAGAAATCAGTTTGTCACCTTTTGGTGACGTCATTTCGGTTACATTATATTTTTAATACTTAGACAACCTTTGAAATTCCTTCTAATTTTAAAAAGAATATCATCTGCTAAGAGGAACATGTTTATAAGACTGTTTTTAAATGAGTAACGAAAATAAAAGATTCGTTTTCTATCACTGTCAATGCAAGATCTAAGATAAGTTTTAAAACGGTCGTGTAATTTAAAAAAAAGAAATGATAATTGCGAAACTTAAACGAACCCCACTCGACATTCTAGCCCCCCTCTTTTTCATCAAAGCATACCCTTTTTCAAAATCACGGATGTTACACTTTCGACGATTTTCGATTATGTTTGTAATTTTATACGACCGTTTTAAACTTAAAAGATGGTTCGAAATCTTTTTATAATCTGCTGTAGTTCCTTAATTCTCTTTGTTTGCATCTTATTCTCGATTTCCGTCTTTTGTTTCGTGACTCTGCTTCATTCTGCTGCATGTAATTCTTAAGACAATAGATTAAAAAATACATAAGGTTGTTTTAAAACATTAGAGATTCACTATTTTGCATTATTTTCCAACAATGCTGAACCGTTGTCCTAAATGCACTGGAATGGTTTTACAATTAGTCGTAACGTATATTGCATGTATAGGCGGGAAAAATGTCGCTTGGCGATAAACGACATCTACCGGTTATTTCCGAAAAGATGCTCCACCGCATTTAACAACACAATTTGTTCCTTGCATACCATTAGAGTAATTTTTTCATTACTAAAATAATTATTTTGAAAGAGTAGGCTAACGTAAACGTATTATTCTGTTACAGACGGCGTTAAGTATATTTTTCCAAGAGGCAGCCATACCTTCGCGCACACAAGTTGGGCAGGTGAGTTCGAATTTACGGTAACCAATCGACTAAATAACGAGGTCTACTGAATAATGAAGTAATTGGCTATTAAATAAATTTCGTAAATGATATAACTATAAAATAGTACTTATCGAGAGATTTTATTGATGGTTCCTATAAAACGTATAGAATTCCATCTTGCAGGGTGGGGACGAAGGATCCATATTAAAAATATGCTTGTTCGTGACTGGTTGACGAAAGTCACGTGACTAGAGGTCGAGATAAAAGCACTCTAAAATGCCTAAATTGTATGTAACATTGACAAAAAACGACCAATTTGCTATTCTATGGTTATCTTATGTACATTTTCATTCTTTTCTAATTTAAAGGAATTGTTATTGTCATCTCGGCTGCGAGTCATGTGATTTACGTCGACCAATCCCGTCGACTATCCCATATTCCTATAATATGAACTGTCCAATGTTTTGGTCCGAAAAACATGTTTTTTCCATTTAAATGAATATAATTTGTTGGGCTAATATAGAACGCTCACTATTTTAATTTCTTCCCACGTGTTTCCTCTGATTATCGAGTACATCACATAACGTATTGAAATAGAATTACACTTGGATTATTTGTAGATCTCGCAAGAAATCATGCGAGTTTGCTAAAGGAAGCGTAGCTTAGTTAGTGGACCGGCAACCGAAAGGTCCAGGTTTCGCGCCCGACGCATCAACTCTCATTTTTCTTTTAAAAAATAAAAAAATTATTTTAAAATATTATATTAAATTATCATAATTCGCCATAGTGGTAAAAACGTCTATTAAGTATTCTAAATCTATAATCACCCAAAATTAAAGGAGTTAGTGTATTCAACTAACGTAATATGTTATGGTAGCCAAACACACAACAGGTTCAATGTAAATTTGATTATTAGACAACGCCCCTATTACGTGTCGAGGTGACAATAACAATTTTAATCATAGTTTTTTCTGTATAACGTTACGCAAGTTTAAGTGTATTAAAAATATGAGTAAGAAACTGACGTAGTTAAAAGATTACTTTCTGTACTATGGCACGAGGGTACTTAATTTATGTCATTGTCTTTATTCGACTAATCGATCTTAAAATTTTTACGAACCTTGATAACTAGTTAAGACAATACCAGTTTGGATATTCCAAAATCAAATTCTTTACCCTTCTGATAAACGAATCTGGACGCAAAACTATTTTCTTTGCGATTCATTTATCACGAACTAACTGCAAAGAATAGAATAGCATAGAATTCTATAGAAAGAAGAGTAAATATATAAAATACTTTCTTATTATGATCGCGTTGCTTGATGATAACGTAGCTTCAATTCCCACAGTTATCTTATCGCATTATTTCCAATTAGGTGGAAGATATAACGGATTAAATCAACGTTCAGGCTTCCATGAACTTGCGCGTGAAGCTAAGGAAACATAATAATTAGTTGATAAATTGTTTGTTACAAAACGGACTTACGTGTATCAATTCAGTTGGGCGATCTGTTTATTCAGTAATTTTTCCTTTCGCAACTATATAAAAAACGCCTTAACATTTGTTTATATTACTTTCATGTATTTTTTTATAATTAAAAAAATAGGAGATCTCTGAATCGAACGTTACCATATACACAATACTGGTCACAGTTGAAAAGTCCCTTGGATTACATATAGACCGTTCTACCTGGAGGCCTTCTTCAAAATCTCCAGACAAAAAGTGAATTGGTGATGGAATTGTTTACCTTGGTATCATGATTTTTATAAATTCCATAAATAATTACATCATATAATAATAAACATGATCATCAAAATAATTGTTTTAAACCGTTGTTTTAAAGTTTAAAAATTAATATTTTGGATCGAAAATTTTATGCCAGAATCAATTTGCGCAGGCGCGAACTAAGAAATCATAAGATATGTTAACAACCCCGCTCCCCATCAATGTTTTACGTAAGTTGTGAACGGCCCCTTTACATTAAAATTTAAGTATCCATGTAGGTCACGCGCTCTTAGGCATTCGTGGCGTGTAATTTCCGTGCAAATCGTTTGAACTATTTCATTGAGTAACCACGCTACCGCAATTCATTGAAAGGAATTGATATTATCGTCACCATAACGTCGTTCGGTGATGTCAGTATTTGCAGAGAAATATCGACAAGGAACTACTAACATTAACATCGTGATCACTCTACTTTTGGAAAATGACATAAAATGAAGTAAATTTAGCTTCAAATTTAACATAAATTTAATAAACACACTCTCTCTCTCTCGCTCTCTCTCTCTCTCTCTCTCTTTTGGAAATCAGAATACGAGAAAATAATAAAAACAAACAAGATTAAGTAGAATTATGTACTACTAGAATTCGTGTACTACTAGACGGAGCTCTAATCCATAAATAAAGTTGTCTGTGTTCTGTCTTGAAATTCACGATGATGAAATGAGGAAAATCGAGTAGGGTCTAAGTTAATGACCTTTAATAAAACTATTGGAAACTTCTAGTAGACATTTTTACTGACGTTTTCTGCCACGCCTTCCTACGCCGAACGCTAGGTGGCGCACTAATCCATAAATGAAGTTGTCTTCGCCCAGCCATACAATTTATGAGCACGCGATTGTATCCTAAGAGGAGAATTCCATAATAAATAAAGAATGTTAATTAACAACTGATGCCAGAAAATTCTTAATCAAAAAGATGTAACAAAAATAATTTCAAAACAAAAAATCTGATCACAATTTTAAACTGTTTGGAAAGACGAGTCCTCCAACATCCGATTTTTTTATCCGATATGAAACGACCATAAATGAAGATATTTTCTTTTTGTATTCTACTAAATAATTTCAGATTTTTTACGACTTGAAGGATTATCAAAACCTAACCAAAAAGTACCTCTTATAAAATTGTTGTAACGTTACAATCGAAACATTGAACGTTTATATCAATCCTCTGCAAGCTCCAAGGATATCAAAGAACCAATTAGTGTCTGTAATCCAATCGCATACGGGGGAGGTAGAGGAAAACGGGAATGAGTAGGAGGGTTCCTTTCCGCATCTATCTCATCACTGCGACATCGTAAAAGCGTCTGCACGGTCTATTCTCTCGTCGCCAGCATAAAATGAAACAAGTTTCCCTACAGTTTAGGCATTCTGAAAATCAAACACATATAAAAGACGACTGGAAACTGGTAGAGAAAATGGTGTAAACCTTTAAAAAGATGAAACATAAAAAAAAACAATATATAATAAGTGTAACAAATATGACAATAACAATTGAAAGTCATACAAGCAAAAGCTGTTTCGGAACATGAATGAACGTCCATCAAGTTCTCTACAAAAAAAGTTGTATTGAATTATTTCGTAATATTAATGATAATGACGTAAAAGAAGGTTAAACTTCAACAAACTTTGACTGGTTCCATAAAATTAGTAAAGGGATGTAGCCCCCCCCCCCTACAGCACGAATCCCGTGGTTTACACGTGTCTATTTCCTGCAGTTCAGTGGCACTTTAACGCAGGCAACGCAGAAGTGCCTATGACCACAAGTGGGGATGCTCCGCCCATCCCCCACCCTTCTGTGTATGTTGAACACACTAAACCATTTGTATTTCATATTAAACCCAATTATCGTTGATATTACAAAGAAAATTAATAGATCATTTTTTATAGAGAATTTGATGTTCTATCTTTTTCGTTGGAAACCATTTTCTGTCAAACTTATATTTTCTAAGATATGTTAACACAAAAACAGAAAACACGTTATTGTCGTTTTTTAGGCTTTTATTGTCAAAAATGCTCAAAAATATCTTAGCACATTATGTTTGGGATCTTTGTAACTATTCCGAACGTTGACCGAAAATATTATGGAACAATGATTGTCATTTAAAACAAAAGATCAGAACGCATCGTTTGGTTTGCAGTAGACTATCTCATGCGTCAATATCGTTTCGGTAGAATTTCTCGAGTGAAAGGGAGACAACCGAGTTTACGATCGAACACGCACGTAGACCGAAACCCTCGGGGGATAGAATAAGTTCGTCAGCATCGATAAGGACTATTCCACGTATATTCGAGTGTTGGCGAATTGTGCTGGCAGAAATTGAACGACCGTATATGTACATACTGGGTGCACATGTGAACAAAAGCGATACGACCGTCTGCCGCGGTCATTGGTCGAATGGGTAACGTGCCGATGAACGAAGCTAAACATGCCATATGCACTATCGGAGAGAATAACACGCGTGTAAAGATTGAGGGATTGGGAGGAGAGTAGCAAACCGCTTGATCTCTTATTCATTGCATAATTACCAACAAGCATGCTCGTTTCTAAAGTGCAACGTTACGTTAAGCATATTCGAAATATTTATAATAAAAGTGGATTATGTTTTTACATGTCGTTGCAAAATTCTGAGCACCCTGATGGAAAAGTTCACTTCAGATTAGCATAAAAACGATATTAACATATTACTTCAATTCGTACTCGCTTAAAACTTGTCGTTAGGACTAATGTGTATATCAAGTTCGATATACCCAATGTATGTTTCGTTTATCACTTGCGTGCAATAAATGTGTATTGGCGCCATCTATCGCCGAGAAAATATCAAACTAAAGTGGCGGTGGCTCAGTTGGTAGAGTATCGGCTTCGTAATCAGAAAACTCTAGTTCGATCTCGGCCCCTGCCACTGATCTCTATTATACACTGGATTCCACCAGTTTGGAAAAGCTGAATTATTTTCGCGGGTAACCAATCAGTGAAAATAAAATAAAAGGAGGAGGTGCTTGCTATAATGCACTTCCGAATAAACTTAATTGTGATTGGATGTTCGCGAAGGTACACCGCGTCACAGATTTGGAGTCCCGTATCCTATCCAGTGGATAATAGAGACCAGTGGCCCCTGCCATTTGTTATCAGGACACCTCTGTATTTGTTTATAAGTTCGGATTCCACCTTCATAAACTGTTGGTCCCGTGGCGATTTAGTCCCATATGGGTTCAGAAAAGTGGACGTAAAATAAAAAAAAATGTCAAACTCAATGTTTCATCAGCTTCCGTTGAACAATAAAAAATGATTTGTTTGTTCGATGCATTGTTATGATATTAAATGCAGCCGATGTTAATCGATTTTAGACTATTCTGTTCTTTGTTCAATTCTGCAACGATGCAATAGTAACTTTTTTGTTAGGAGCCGAAGGCGACGCCTTTCGTTGTCTTGGGAATTTGCTCACCTGGTCGTCATGACGTCATCGGAGAAGGATCGGAAGCGGAGGTTGAATGACCTTTTACAGCGTACGATATACCTACAGGGGCGCGCAGCCTATCCGTACTTGGGATTCTCCTCATTACGTTGTACCTTATTGAGATTCGCGATATATCTGCTTGGGATTCGATTCTATATACCTTCGTCGAGACGAACGGCGATGGCGGTTGCTATCTAATTATTACGTTAGAGTATCGTTCAATCTTTATCATGCAATGTGCGCATGCCTATATGTGTGGTTACATGTCACCCATCCCGTCTACTTAATTGAAACGCTACATGTAATCACTGTCTACGAGTAACGGGTACTCCAAAATTTAATATAAAGCAGTTCTTTCATGGAGAATGCTTAAACTGTCCTAATGGATTTGCGGATGTATCCCCAAAGTGAGGTTTGCTAGATATTAAAGTATTGATAAGCGGTAAAATGTTGTTCAAGAAAATTCTTAAATATTCGCCGAAATTGTGGATGTACTAAACTTTCCGTGGATGTATCAAAGTTGTCTGCAAAACATCACGAAGTGTTTCATATTGAATTTCGGAACTAGAAATAAATTATTTATCATTCGTAAGGGGGTGGCATCTAATTTTACAGGAATACGTTGAAAGAATATTTCAAATGATTCTATTTTATTTACAAAATATTTAACAACGATCCTTCAGGAACCTGTTTTTACAATAGATGTCGCCACTTTTAAGTTATATCTCCCTTTTAAATTATATAGCAGTTCCTCCTTTATGTTATACATCCCTCATATTCTACATAAGTTATATTTTGCCCTGTCCCATTTTCATTTCTTTTTCTTCCAGTGATCGTGTGTATGTCGAAAAAATATGTATAACTTACGGAGGGAGCGCGATCTTGCATGGCGTCGGTACAATTTCTGGAAGGATTACAGCGTAAGCTTTTGTTTATGTGAGAGCATCTGCTTATATGAGGATGGAATGTTTAATTTAATTCCAACTTATCTGCAAATTTTCATAATTCCGAGTATTCTTTCGTCCATATCTCATCTCTTCAGGCAATGAAATTTATTTTCTCGGTTGCATTATTTTCAAAAAGATATTTTGTTAATATAGATAAGGACCATATTTCTTCCGGAACTGTTTTAGAGTTCTATAGTGTTTTTTTTAAATATTTTTATTAATTTTTACAGTTTTATAGTTTATATAATATATTACATAAAAAGGAGAAAAAAGATTGTATTATTCGGGAATTTTTTTTTTAATTCAAGAAAGACAGGGATTTGCAGCAAAATATCGGTAATTTATAACAGGATTGTTCTATTCTATTTATTTTGTATTTATGGTTGTTGCAATGATTGAACATTCCGTGAAACACTTTCGACGAGACGATATTCGACGAATTCCGAATGTAATTGCCGATGTAAACAAATAGAAATGTTTTTCCTGCAGCGGGCATTCGTCTTTTATTATTATTTAATGATGGTTATACAAGATTAAATTATATCTTATACGTACGAGATTTTTAGTGTAATGTATTGAAATTTATAAGAATAACAAATTAAGAACTATAGAAAAGAGAAGGCGGGTCTTGAGATGAGAAAAAAGAGATTTTGGAACGTTTATCCTGACTGTATAAATAAAGATAAGTTATAAAATTACACAAAAATCACTCCAACATCAATCTCCTATTACGCAAAAACGCTGAGAAAGATAATATTTTATTTTTCGTATTTCGCATATCGATTCGTACTTAATTGGTTAATATCGGAGGCTACCAGAAGCATTTTTTATATTTGTTAATAATTAAAAACCTTTTTAGATCATATTTTCATTGTTTTCCCTCCATTTGTTTTGCGACCCTCATTACTAACACGTAAAATATAATTTGTTAATTTTATTCCAAAGATTTCTGCATTCTTCTAATACTTTACGAATAACTAATATGCGAATAAAGACATTAATATAAATAGGGATCATTATTGCCACCATTGAAATCAACACCATTTATATAGCCTCTTCAATGCAGGTGCTTCATCCACGTGAAAGTTCACTTCATTCTCATCCAACTATTGTGCTTCATCGTACGTTATTTATTCGTACTTACTATTCGAAATGTTATGGGAGTCTACATCGTGCTTTATTGTATAAGATATGGTACACCTAAGTTGTTGGATTCTTTCCCCTTCGAAAATTCTTACCCTTTGTCTTTGTTCATCTTTGCGAGAGAGATACGGACAAAGGTATCGAAGGGGAAAAAATGCAACAACTTGGGTGTACTTCATCCCTGGTTTCCTTCCAGGCGATAGTCGCTTATTATGTGAGATCCTTTTGTTTTTAACCATTTCAAAGCACTTCCTCTGATTGCGTCACACTGCTGTACGTATATGAACTGAATTATATTAATCAACGTAATTAATATAATAACCATTATTAGTATACTTTATCATATTATAATAATCATTATTATTTGAACTCAACAACATTTATATAGCCCATTAAATGTAGGTACTTCATTCATGTGAAAGTGCACTTCATTCTCATTCTACTATTGTACTTCATCGTATCAGTATGTTTTATTTTATAAGGTAATGTGCTTCATCCCTGATTTCCTTTCATGCGATAAATGTTTATCATGCGATACTTTTGTTTTTACCCTTTTCGAGGCACTTCATCTAATTTCATTTCGTTATTCTTCTCATACTTGGTACGGAGACATTTTCGTATGGAAAGTTGCTTACTCCATTTCAGCCCATGAAAACTTCATTTTTTGTATATCACGTGACAAGAACACTTCATCATGCCGTATTTCGGAAAATTCCACGTCATTCTGAAGGCAGTTCATCATATTCAAGAGATAATTGAATACTTCAATTTTTTATGGGTACTTCATCTTATTACACCTCATCACACTTCATTTCGTGGCCTATTTCATGAAATATCATTTCTTTGTGCAGATCATTTATCCATAACAAACCACATCGTATGCCGCGTTTTTCTACAAAACACTTCATCTCCGGCGGTGCACTTCGTATCATTTCTCTTAATTTCAAGGTTACTTCATTTAGAGTGCTCTAAAAAATTATCATTGTCTCTACATGTCTCCATGATGAAGTATCTGAAATAAAATGATTGAAAGGTATTCTGCGAAATATTTTTGTACCAAATGAAGCAACGAAAAAAAAAACAAAACGAAAAGAGTACTTTTTGCTTATGCATCTATATCGGGATATTCAAAATGGAATCTGATTTCCGATGAATGTATCCACGCGGATACCTTCACGACACGTGCAGGTGACACGCACCCGGAGGCCTCGGCAGAGGGTACAGGATCGGAAAACTCGGGGTAGTGGAAAGAGTGGAGGAGAAGTGGGAGCGGTAAGGAGTGGGAAACCGACGCAATGCTTAAAGGGTTAAGGTCATTCGATCCACGTTGCCAGATGTAAGCAAATAACAGGGAGGCTTATATACACAGCATGATAAAATGTATTCATAGTTTATCTTTCATCGATATTAACTATGGCTTATTTTGTTTCTCCGTAAGAGACTATTGTAGTACCGCAATTCTCTTTAATGTATCACAATTTCTTGGGCTGACCTCACTGGGTTCATATATATGACGAATTTCTACTGTGTAGAAAGTGAATCTATTAAATGCTAAATGGCACAAGGATTTTCTATCACCACCTTTACAGCAGAATGTGAATAGTTTCTCAAATTAATTATTTGGTAGTTGCTACAGTATTGTTAATAAAAATACAGCATTGTTAATAAAAGAGCGCGTGTTACATATACCTTTGGTTGACATGCTGATGAGGAATGCACGCGAGGACAATTTACGGATAAATGATAATGCTGAGTGACGATAAACAATGATTAACAGATTATAGGATTAATACTGTAAAATGTATTGTCCATTGTTATACTTAAATATTTCATTTCTATATTGGAGGTGGGGGGGGGGGCGTCGCTGCGCTGCCCTGGAAACCAGGTGATCATAAAGTAGAGATGCGCGTACGAGGCCGTAAAATGTTACTTTACAGCCTTAAGACAATCTGTAAAGGACCCACTTTGCGGACAAGGATAAAGAAAGCATACATTTTTATCAAATAATCAAATGATATATCCATGAATATGAATATTAAATTTTAATCCTCAACAAGGCGGATTTAATATGATGTTCATAACATCGCAAAATAACTAAATTCAAATAAAAAATATGGATTTTTATATGCTGGTTATGAACCTGAATGCCAACTTTCAATATTCCAGATAGCGGACATAGTTGCAAAAAGTTCCATATTTTGTGGAATGTTTTAAAATTTGTAATAAATATTTTAGAATTAGCATTAGAAATCGTATTACGAAAGTTCATTATTGTAAAACATGCTTTAGTTATAATAACTACTGCAGGAGAGGAGTACATGTTGTGCTAATCGATTATATACATTATGTATATATTACATTAAAATATGCCATGTAAAAAGTATTGATTAAACGACATAATTACATAATAAGTTTATAATTAAATTTTTTAAAGTAACTTTAACTTTGAACAGTTTCTAACTTTCCAAATGACTGCTTCATTTCTACGAATTAATGCATAGAATAGGGATTTTGAAATTAGTTATTCGCAAACGACATTAGTTATATAATTTAATTTAATAATTGTTTGATTTGCAGATCACCCCGTGCAACACACCGGCTACTCCACCAAATTTCCCAGATGCGCTGCTCGCGTTTTCCAAAATGTCGGCAGGCGAAAAAACACCTTTGGGTAAGTTTTCTAAATACTACAGAACTAGAACAAAGAAAAATTGTTTTCGTTTAATTCATATAAAACATTTATTACAACAAATTACATTGAGAAAGAGTTTATAGATTTTCTTGCATTTTCATTCCTGATTTTTAGTGTTCAAAATTTCACTTTTCATTATTCAACAAAACTGTTGCGAATGTGTTCAATAAAGGTTGAATATAAACGGTTTGTTGGAATGTCTTACACCATACTCACAAAAAAGCCTTTGATAAAATCGCGTTTAAAGCCTCGACGATACGACCTATAACCCGTGAGATTTCCGACATTCATACTGGAAATAGAAAATACAAGCTTCGAATTTCGAACAAATATGCCCAGAGAATGCTCTTCTAGGATGAAATATGTTCAATTAGTAACATATAAATAAATAAACCATGGCTGAATTTTTAAAATATATTATTGAAATTTCTATTTAGTTGTATGAACCTTATTTGAAATCACCCGTAAATTAACTGAAAACGTACGTCTATTAACGAGAATATTCAATTTTGATATTCAATTTTGATATCCAATTCAAGTATCTTCCTTCAGAAGGAAGGTTTACCTCTTGTGGAGGTAAGAAGACAAAGAGAACTTGAAAACTTGCTGATAGATGTTAATTTTTTTCGAAATAAAGATGGAAACAATATTCTAACAATAGCATCAAGTTTGTACTTTCTTTGAACATCACAATTGTTGCTCAAAAGTTTCTGTATTCTCAAAGTAGTTATTCTCTTTTTAAAAAATAGTAGTTTTAAAAAAATTGTACTTTTATAAAGTTCAGTATATCACCGCGTCCCTTGATGGCTTACAATGACCAAGTAAAAATTAACAATTATTAGTTGGCATTTATTGCTTAATTCCTACATGTTTTGGGGGACAAAAAAGTTCGGCCTTGTTCGGCTAATAAAATAAAAAGTTATAATTTTTTAGTTGTAGCAAAATACTTTCTCACAAAAGTCCAAAAACGAAGTTCGCAACAAATTCGTGAATCGAAGAACGTTCTAGCAACAATCGAACAACAAATATTGACACGAATTCTGTTCGGTCTGGTCCTAAGTGTTCGGTTATTCATAGGACATGCACTCTTTTCATTTTTAGCATATACCATTTACAGTTTTTGATCTACATATATTTCTAAAGCAAAATATTAAAGACGAAAAACTGAAATTAGATCTCAGAATTGTTATCCGCATTAATGATCAGATGAAACATTCCAAGCAGTTAGTGGACAACAAATTTCTAGGAAACATACCATCGGTGTATTTCATAGTATTCCTTTGTGATACACGTAGTCTTTTTCCATGAAAACCACCGAAAAATACAGTGTGTATCTTATAAAGAAGCAAAGATCTCAAGTAAACAAACAATGTAGCGTTGTATAAAAATATTATGAACTGAATCTACGGTATATTTGCTCGAAATTTGTTAGAAAAATAAAGCCACAATAATCTCCTACGGTAAAGCCCGGCGTCTTATACGATGGTGACCCATTGTATAAACACGCGATAGTTTTCTCGTGTAAATTCTATTTTCTTCTATTTTCGTCATGTTGTTGACAAAACATCATCTAGTGAACTTTGTTCAAGAAATTCTTTGACAACGTGTCAACTGTAGATATAAAAATCATGAAGGATTGCGGGTACTGATGAGAAAACCCCTGAAACTTATGCTTTATTCTCAAACATTAAAGGACTAACCGAACAAATTTCCGAAATCACGAGAAACCTCGTCTTCGTGTTGTCAACAAGCAAATCAATACCCATATTATTGGCGTTAGACCCTTCAAGCAATTATATATGTTTCATGCAATTTTGTCATTCATTTAAATGTAAATGTTAATTGGTTTAGAAATTAACCCGAAAAAACTCTAGAATTCAACTACCGTGGTTGTCAATTGATATTAGGACCGTCTCATAAAGAAAATTATTTTGGAGAATATTCCATATATTTTGATAATCTCATGAAGAGCTGTACAACAATGGTTTTTGAACCAGACCTTTTTTATAGGAAATTCTGGACCTTTCAAATTTGGAATATATCGAGACATGTCGTCACCACACGTTCAGACATTCATTGGCATCGCCTTGAAACCAATATACTGTTGTATTGAAAATCTCGAGGTTTATTTCTTCCTCAAACTATTTTTAACCCTTTCAGATTCTTTCACTCAGCACCGTGGCATGGAATATTCTTCTTATTGAGAAGGACGTCGGAATTATCATCGATATTAAAGTCACAGAATCTCTAAAGTTTCCTTCCCCTTTTGTCGAGACCTTTCTCAGTGAATTATGTATTCCCGTCAGTAATAGAAATTCTCGATTCCCTTCTCAACTTGTCCAATTTTCACCGGATACGATCAGCCCAACAAACAGAACTCATCTGATGTCACATCCTATACCACCCTTATTGCGCTTACCTTACCATTACGATTGTATGACGTATCGATTTATTCCAGACGAATCGCATTAGGATAGTTCCCCTATAATTTTAATTCTAAAAAATTGTTTTCCTAGGTGTCCTTTCAATGTCATAAAAACATCTTTAATGAAATCTAAAAATAGTCGTGGAGTAAAATGATTAATTTTTTCAATCTTATCAGTGCATTTAGCACTTAATGAATGTACGCATAATATCACAATGATTCCAATCAGTAGACATTACGCAATAAAGTAACGTGACACAAATCTACAAAATACTGATGTAAGCTGACATCCCCTTAATTTCTGAATATTATGTAGGCGATTAAATCACATCGAAAATAGAGATTGAAAATTCGAGGAATTGGCATGTTTAGTGCATTACGTAGCTTGTTTACGATGGATACATCAACGAATATTCAGTAATATCCATAACGACATATAAATCAATCCAGCGTTTGAATTTATATAACCATTACTCGTCCACGTCACGTTTTACTGGGAAGCATAACAACAGCCACGAAACACAATGCTTTCCCGGATTCTTCCCTTAGGGAGATTCCCATTTTAGGATCAATATGTTAGTAAGAGACGCACGATATTTCGTTCTCTGGTATCTTAACTACTATTTAATACTACATGCCATTTTTTTAATTAATTAGACATCATCTTCAAGATGTGTTCAATTTATTAATGACAGAATTTCCAGTAAATAATTAGATCATGATTATTCGGGCATGCAGTCAAACATCTATACAAAATTGATGTACCCAATTATCAGCTTTGACATACGAAAATAAAAAAATACCTGTCAATTTTTATCGATTACTTTATTGTCAAGGAAGTATCCGTTTGGTCGAACATTGAACGATGTGCAATATCAATATCCCTCAAGTCTATCGTTTGACA
The DNA here is from genome assembly GCA_030407085.1 of Trichopria drosophilae. Taxonomy (NCBI): domain Eukaryota; kingdom Metazoa; phylum Arthropoda; class Insecta; order Hymenoptera; family Diapriidae; genus Trichopria; species Trichopria drosophilae. Next base: position 108,118,903 of record CM059586.1, read on the forward strand.
ACTGTTCTCTGAATATACACAATAACTAGACCTTCCCGAATGGTATTTCCAATTCGCCTTAAGTCAATCAAGGTGTTAGTTACTCGGGCAACAGTTGGCATCCTCGTATAGTAATTAGACGTTCGTTCCCAACCTACATTCACTGTTGTTATTTGCTACTCTGCATTTACCACTGGTTTCGAAAGTTAGCAAATTGATATACACAAGAATTGTTAAAGCAATTTAGCCTTCGTTTGAGTCTTTGCCCACATTCACTGGAAGTATACTGACATTAAAAGAGATACGTTAAAGGTATCTTTTTTTTTTTAATACAAAATAATAAGATTAATCTTTCGGTAATGCTTCACTTGGTCAAAGTTGTCCATGTTGTAAAAAATGTCGACATGGTCAATGGACCATAAAAATGGTGAATAAGTTTCATTCTTAACCAACTGACCTTCTGGCAATAATTTGAAATAAAACAGAATTCTGATGGAAGATGTTATTCCAAAGCTTATGGGCTAGTTTATGTGTGAAACTAGTAATTATAGATCTAACTCACGTTTTTTAAAAAAGATTGTGATCATTGGAGGTGTTTCTTTCTCAAACAATAATTGTTCATAGTTCAGTATCTTTCTTAAACTTAAATGGCAATTATCTGCCACCATTTCCTAAATTTTACTGACGTTAACTTCAGATAGAGCCGTTGGTGTCCGACCAAACCGAAGCAAATCCTCCATCGTATCTTAACAGCTTTTGAATGTTCTATACTTATCATGATTCACCGTAGGCGTTTTTCAACATTTTCAACTTTTTGGCACACAACAATTCAATTTCCAATCTAAAATGTCAGCAAAATCCATTGTTTGATACCTTCATCCATTAGAACAATCTTAAAGGCACTTGAGATGTACTAAGAAAATGGTGTACTGAACAGACAATAGTTGACAGATAAGGGCAAACTCTCATAATGATAGAGAACAATGGACCCAACTTAGCGGCAATAAGAATTTTGACACTGTGGAATGTACTCCAAGTTCAATCATTGTGGTCAGAACTATAATATAGACAGGGATGACTAAGCTTATAGGAAGTAAACGAGGACAGAATCCTAAGTTTAAACAAACTAATCGTGAATATTATGTTAGTGGTCACTTCATTTGGCCACGTCCATACTCCCATCATAAAACTCCAATGGTCAGGAGTCAATGAACAAGCCTGATAATTGCTTAGCATTTAGCAGTTCTGGAGATCACTTTTCAGAACAATTACTTGCAAGAGAAAAATGATGAAGCATGGTCAATATAAAGTATAGGAATTTGAAACACGCGAACGTGAGGCATGCTTGGATGTGGAATTTCTCGTTTAGTCAGTATTCCCTTCAAGTAGAAGAACAATGGCACATCTTTCAAAGTATTTTTCCTCTTTTCTTTCAATGTGGTTGTGAGAGGTGGAAATAGGAGACTCGAAAGGGTGTGATGAGCTAAAAGATCCACACTACCCAATATATGCGTGACAAATGAGGTAATGGAGGACAGACACACCCTAAAAGTAAAGAAATAAATTACTGAGAGCAATACTAAAATTTAAATAACAATAAACTGTACATTATTAACGATTTATAAATGCAAAAAGTCCAGCGAAGTGTGGTATAAGATTTTTTCATAATTTTTCCTCGTTTCGAATACCATGAAAGACATGCCACTATTCAGCTATTAGGCATCCCATTCATCAATTACACAATTCGTAGCATATCGTTATCAAAATAACAAAAACGAACGATTTAACAGCTCACAAAAGGGTATAATAAAAATATCCAATTCCACACAGACATCTAACTTTGATGGTTAATTTTCTGCTTATGTTTTGGCCCCCTTTATTGTCAATGTTTCTGAATTCAATTCTATCATTTCAGGAATGTCACCAAGCCAAAATGGTCAAGCCTCTCAACATCAGCCACACCCGTTTCAACAACAGCAACAACAGCAACAACAGCCTCCCCCGACCCAGCAACCTCAACAGCAGGGTACGTTTTCCTCGACGGCAACGCAGCACCACGCAGGACGATGTAGCGTCACGGGTAGTGCGCAACAACCTCCAAAAAATCAAAAATACGGGATTGGGGAGCCGCAAAGATAAAAAATGTTGACCGCTGCTTTCTTCGAATATCGCGCCATACTTCGACCGCGTAAAAGCGGAATTACTGAGAACGTCTCGACAATATGGAATGTCGAAGACGTATGTGATGAAAAAAGAAAAAATGACAGCGGAGCACAAGAAGAAAAACAAAAATTAATTGCAAAACGGCTGCACGTTATTTTTCGTATTTCTGTGGTCTTTGTACCTATTGCTTGACTGAGATCGCGAGCTGAAACGGAAGGAGTAGGATGTATAGCTCATATACTGGAACTCAGAACAATGATAGAGGGAGCTACCAGATAAAAATGTCTATAATTCTGGCTTATCCTGGATAGAGTTCCCCTTGGTAGCCAACTCCGGCATCCTCTTTTCGGCTTGTCGAAACACTGCAAGCTTCTCAATCGACTTGAATCGAATCCTATATGTTATATCGCAAGAAACGAACTATCCGTGACGGCTGACTAGTTCCTCGTGCAACGAATGACAGGGGATCGGATTTCGCGGGAAATAACTCCAAGATGTCGGGTCCGAAGAAACTATTTTAAATGAGATATAGAGGAAGCAGATTTAACCATCGAACAGCAGTTTAAACGTCAATCCTATTTTTTTCAAGACGGAACAGCTGGAACGAATGGGCAAAGAAGAATCTGATTTGTGTTGTTATTTGCAATGCCGCTCAAAACGCTTCAACCGCTATCTTAACTGTCGAGAAGACCTTCGAATAACACAACCGTGGCTAAAAAAAAATTCGATAACTTCCGGTTTCCTGCATGCATCAGTATGCTTCTGTAGTGTCGACACTGCCTTCTCCGCTTCTTTTTCTATTCGTGACGGATGCTTTCACAAGTAAACGCTCGTTTAAGGTGGTTGTAAACTCTGTGTGTGATTTGTCCTTGATCAGGATGAGCGTGATCGTCTCGGACAATAATTGACTAATCACGTATACGTTTGTTGCTCTCCGATCAGTCGGTGCGCCCTAGTGCACAGATTTTTCTTAGCCGATAAAATCCCCGCGAGATTTGAAAGAAAATCGCGCCGTTTACGTTTTAAGTTAATTTAATACTGATTGCTAGTACACGTAGTACAGTGAAGAGGGGGCGTTATGAAAAGTGTCGCGAGCGGGCCACTTTATTCGTTTATGTAAATAGATCCGAAGACGATAATGACAATGACGATAGTGGTGGTGTACCGACCACACCTGTTTTCTCCTCGGGACACATGCTTCGTCGTTCTTGAGCAGTCTTTCCACGCGATTACGATCTTTAGTACATTATTATGTTAAAATTATTCCGATTATTGTTTATTTGATTATGGATTATAAATAATGTTCATGTACATAATTATTGAGAAAAGAATTATTGAAATAAATGAATTATAATGGTGCTTTCTTAAAATTTATGTTTTAATTTAATCATTCCCAAAAACTCACCCTCCTTTTTTCAGGTTCGACTATTGCAGGTCAATAAAATGTAATTTTTCGAAATCATCAGGGATGCGGATATACTGTTCTAATGTATTTTTGGAAACTAAATCCAAATTCATTCGTAGCATTTTTATATCATCCTCTATTTTCGAGATATCCGCCATTTTGTATTTTTGTTCAAATTTGTTTCTTTCAGAATTTTTTACAATCCAACAAAATAAGAAACGAATTTAGAAAAAATACAAAATGGCGGATATCTCGAAAATGGAGGGTGAAGGAAAAATTCTATGAAGTAATTTGGATTCAGCACACAAAAATATGTCAGAGAAGTATACCTGCATCTCTGATGATTTTTCAGTGTTGATCAATGTAATCGATAGAACTGAAGCAAGTTCAAATTAAGAATAAATACAGTAGAACTCCTCTTATTTCAACTGGTCATGGTTTTCAAGATGGCGCCGACCCCTCTTATTTGAAATTTCCCCTTACCCCCTTACTCTACTTAACGCTTTAATAGTGGATGATAATATCTGAATGCGTAGAGAATTTTAAATTTGGATAAAAATGTAACGAGATCACCACTCGTGGCTTTATAAGATAAATAAAGACTGCAACATTTCACATTTATTTATGGTCATTTATATCTGCATTCGAGTGTAGAAATAAACATTTTAAATTTACATATAATTATGTATCAATACTATTTTTTAAATATGGCGGCGAAAAGGCAAAAAAAATAGAGAAAATGTCGATTTTTGGATCAGTTTTTCATGTTTTTCAATAGGTTCACGCTGACCGATCATTCAAGACCTGGATCTGGTGGCATAATGAGTTTGACTGAAAGTTGGCATGATCAGATATGCCAGGTATAAGATGGCGGATCCAAAATGGCGGATTTTTCGCCGAATTTTGTGTTTTTATAGCATTTCCGACATTATTAGCTATTTTTAATTATTGTTGTACACTTATTATTGATTTATGCAATCATCGTAACAGTATCTTCTATCCAATACTCGAAATTCAAAATGGCGGTTCCAAGATGGCCGACTGAAATACAAAAAAAATTCTTGATCCAGATGAAACTGACTAGTCGGAGGTTTTCGGGGTCGCAGATTACGAATACGACATTTGATTTTCATAATTAAAAATGGCGGACCCAAAATGGCGGACGAAATTACAAAACGTTGCATGTCCGAAATGAAAATGGTTACTCAGGGGTTTTATATTATGTAGTTTGAAATTATAGAAGTCTTAATTGTAAATTATATTACTGCAAAAACTGTTTTGCAATAAAACATACAAATTAATAATTTATGGTAGAATAAAAAATTTAAGAAGAAAAGTTTATAAAACGGAAAAAAATAAAAATGCAAAAAAAATAATAAATTAATAATACAAAAAAAAATATAAGATTCTCTACAATCATTGACCTCCACGTGGTGAGAGTTGGAAACGAAAAACCATGGCTAACAAATGATAAAAACACAATAAAATTAATGTTATGAGACTTAAAGAATTGTCAACTATACCTACAATATAAAACCCCCGAGCAACCATTTTCATTTCGCATTCGGAAAGTAGGATAGTTGAAAACTATAGAATCTAAATATTCTGAATTATTTATCATTAGTTTCTATAAGAAAAGTGACGATTAAAATGTAGTGAAATTTACGGCATTTTGATCGGAAACGGGTTAAGCACCGTTAAAGCGGACGATTTCGTATCTTGAAGGGTAGAAATAGTAAAATTACTTCTTGGGCTCTTAACTCAGACCAGGGGACAAAATATCTGTCATAATTTGTCTCTATTTTCACATATTAATTGCTATCTTCTGCCACTTAAATTTGGACAGATATTTTGGCCACGAGTGTACTCTTTAACCCACGATTTCATTTGGGCTAATTTTTGTTTAAGGTAAGTCATAGGGAACATAATAGCAATAAATGTCGTGTTAGTTTATATATTTTTATAGGTATAGGCTATAAATATACTTTCACGCAAGCCCATGAATTTTGAAATGGTTTGTATATATGCATTTTTGGCATAAAACCGTCGATTTTTATTGTCATATTCGTAATCACGAAGTGAAAATACGTCGAAAACATGTCCCGAAGATTTTTTTTTGAGGTGACGTAGCTATTGTCCAGTTTTACCAACACTTTTAAGATTTATAGCATTCTGGCTATTAAGAATTTCAACGTTTGTCATTAATTAACAGATTTCAACGTTTATCACTAATTAATAGCTGTTCTTTTATGCTTGATTTGTAAATATTATCAAATCATTATTGTTTTACGACCTTAATGTTTCGGATCATAAAATATAAAAACCAATCATTTTATGGCACCCGACTCGGTGTAAGGTAATATCAATTGTAAATGGTTAAGGAATCTTGATTCTCATTTATTTGACTCGATTAACTCCTGCATGGGAAAATAATTTTTTTGCACACTGAATAAAATAGTACAATTTCTTATTGTTACACGAAATAAATAACAATGATTCAAAATATACAATTAAAAGAATTAGATTAACAATCTCAAACATGATTTGGTAAACTGAATAAAATCGAATTGTACAGAAATTATAGTAATATTTAATTACACGTGCTTGCTTATATTAAGTATCACATTTGTTTACGCTCGAATTACGTAAGATTGGCGGCGCTTTGTCGAACTGTTTGACAGTCACTATACAAAATGCGAGAAAGTTTTCGAAATTTCACTTTGGATAGAAGCTGAACTTCAGGGCGCCACAACTCCCAAGCCAAGACCAGTCCATCTGTCTGGAACAAGCAAGAAATACCGGTGCATAGCAGCGATAAAACGTGATCTGTATTCCACCGGAGAAACAATGGTAGGAAGTTTTCCCTGGCCACCCAATATTCCAGACTTTTTCACCATAGTCTCCAGTTTTTTATCCCAAGTGAAGGTACGCAAGTAGTCTATAAACAACCAAATTGTACAATTTTAGTAACAGTTAGGTTAAATGCACGTGTATATCATTTTACCTATTATGCCTAAAACTAGCTCATCGGAATTAGGTTCGAGTCCCACCAACAGCGAATAATCCATAACGCAGTTATCCGCCAGGAATTTGGTGTCCTCCTCGATGGCTTTATTCAATACACTTTTTGCGTGGGGCCTTATGTACAAAGGGGAATCACAACTCACTAAAACAAATGATTTAAACTCATTATATGCTATCTACATACAAATTAAATTGTTAAAACGCAATACGAACTGTTGAGTAAATTCTCATCCAGTAAAACTAATTCTCCTTCGTGGTCGTCCTCGGGATTGACCAGACGGTTCCTCACCGAACCTTTCAAGTCAAATTTGTCTGTTATCACGCGATTGTAAAATAAGTTCTCCATTACCAATACGCTGATCCGCAGCTCTGAATTGGTTGTATTATTCTTAAATGAGATTCGGTACACTCCTACTATCTTGCCCAAAAGAGTCGGTTGTTTACTTTTTTGGCATTTTTCCATATACTTGAAATAATTTGGTGCAAACTCCATGAAAATTTGCATATCCATGCGTGTCATCTCTTTTAGCACGAATCTATCGTCTATAATTTAAACACATTTGAAATTAGGTTAAAAAGATGTTAACTAGTTCAAACCTAACTGACTAATTTATTTATTTTCTATAACTGCTGCTTATTTTACGAAATCGGTTGCCGATGTTGAAACAAATAACTGGTTTAATTGTCATCAATCTTCAACTTAAGCTGTTTGTTTTTTAAAGGCCTTTTTGTTACAGGTGTTAGAACATAAGAATATTTTAATTAATAGCCACTGGTTACGGAGTTAAAGTAAGGAATGCTATTTTAGACTTCAAAAATGTCTTTTCAGAATGAACGTCATAAAATATTTGTCTTCAATGCAATGTTTCTCAAATTTTAAGACATTATTTAGGAAAAATAGACATATTTTTGTCTTAAAATCAGACATGGAGATGATAGAAGTTTTTGCATTTAAGTCGTTTAACTAATTTAAAAGTATCCGTGTTGATATACTGGTAAATTAACCCTCCACATGGCTATACAGATTCTAAACATCAACTTTTTTACCTTGTTGGTTAATGGTAATGAGTTATGCAAAAGTTTCTGAGAGGTTCAGAAAGCAAAGAAAAAAATTCTACGTTTTAGACAATCTCAGATAAGATGATCCAAAACCGACCGCCACAATGGAGATGATATAATTTAATTTCGGGAGTTGAAATTTGAGGCCATAAGGTATACAAATAAATAAACCTTTCGATTTTTTTTGCAAACGAATAAGAACTACTAATCGAGGTCTCTTGTGAAAATGTAATAGAACATATAAACTGAACCTGTGATCAAATTCCCAATATTATGACAGCGTTCCAGTCACACTACTATCAATTCAGACATCACCATCTGTGAGAAACACCGGGAACTGGGTAAGAAATGATTAGTAGATATAGGAAATTTTCTGCATAACATTTAGCCTCTCAATGTCACGTATAACGCATTTCTTTAAACATCCAGAAATATTTTAAAAGTGAGATACTTCTAATATTTATATAATTGATTAACCCATTAACGCCCAAGAGAACACAAATTTCACCAAGATTTTCGGAATATTTCTTGACATTAAAATTCAATTAAACAAATTTTAGACATATCATTTTCGACGTAAAATTGATCGATCTTTCCGAATCTGCCATTAAAAAATCAATCGAGTCCATTCCGAAAAAGTTATGCTTGGATTTTCATAAAAAAATCAGAATTTTTCACTGACAAATATTTTTTAATCGGCATTATCACATTGGAAACGGTTAAGAAGATCACTGATCGTTGAATATATCGTGTCCTCGATCCTTTAACTTTAAAATGTGCATGATATCATTTTGAAAATGAAGTTGGAAACTGTCAAAATGGCGGCTCAAACACGTAAAGAACGACGAAAAGCTCCTGAATTTTTTAATCGAAAATGATAGGCTTTCGGAAAAAATAACGCTGAACAAAAAGTTCTTAGAATTGATCAAAGAGTACGCTCAAATTTTTTCAGAATTTGTAAAACACTTTTCTTCATTTTCGATATCGCAAAATTTTGAAAAAATATGAAAAGTCGTAGAAAAAATCTGAAAAAATATGAAAAGTCGTAGAAAAATTCTGAAAAAATTTGAGCGTATTCTTTGATAAATTCTAAGAACTTTTTGTTCAGCGACATTTTTTGCGAAATTCTACCATTTTCAAATAACAAAATTCCTGTTTCCCTATTTTTTGAAAAGTTCAGAAATTTTTTATTTGGAAACGATAGATTTTCTCAAAAAATGTGACGGAACAAAAAGTTCTTAGAATTGATAAAAAAAAACCTCGTAATTTTTTCACATTTTTTCTACGACTTTTCATATTTTTTCAAAATTTTGCGATTTTGAAAATGAAGAAAAGTATTTTAAAAATTCTGAAAAAATTTAAGCGTATTCTTTGACCAATTCTAAGAACTTTTTGTTCAGCGATATTTTTTCCAAAAGCCTATCATTTTCGAATAAAAAATTGAGGAGCTTATCGCCGATCTTTTCGTGTTTGAGCCGCCATTTTGACAGTTTCCAACTTTATTTTCAAAATGCTATCATGCACATTTCAAAGTTAAAGGTTCGAGGACATAATATTTTCACCGATCAGCGATCTCCCTAACCATTTCCAATGTAAAAATGCCGATTAAAAAATATTTGTCAGTTAAAAAATCTGATTTTTTTGTGAAAAACCAAGCATAACTTTTTCGGAATGGACTTGATTGATTTTTTTAACAGCAGATTCGGAAAGATCGATCAATTTTACGTCGAAAATGATTTGTCTAAAATTTTTTTAATTGAATTTTAATGTCAAGAAATATTCCGAAAATCTTGGTGAAATTTGTGTCCTCTTGGGCGTTAATGGGTTAACGGCAAAATTGTGTTGTATGAATTGTAAAATTCCCACTTCCAGTGCAGAAGGCGCTATCTTTTTGGAATGAAAGTAAATCAATATTAAACGTAGCGTACAATAAGCATGAAATAAAGCCTACGATAAGCGCAAAAGCGCTCTGTGCGCTTCGTAATGTTCGCACAAAATATACCATAAACACCCTTCATGGTTTCATGGTCATGACTTTTAAGTCATTAATTACTTGAATTCTACGAAGATATGTGAGTTTTAAAAATTTCGTTTCCTCTTATACGCAACCACGCATATTTCATGTACACGTTATGCAAAAAAGATGTACGCATCGTATTAACAAAAATTGTGGGAGTCAAACAAATAATTTCCTCTAATATTCGGTTATGCTTCATTTACTGGAGTATAAATGAATAGTATTCAAAAATATTCATATCCTACCTCGTGTTTTCCTAAAAGCAGTGCCACTCTTGCCGCCCCTAGCCGCCCACTGAATGCTGCGACTTAAACTTCGAGTGTATCCGTCTTCTCCACAGGGTAAAACGTTCTCGCGAAGTGCGGCAAATTGCGCAGCGAAATAAATTCGACAATAAAAGTTGGTCGTAGAATCATTAAACTGAACTTCAATGTAGTGCTGTTGTTGCGGATGTTGTTGCTGCTGCTGCTGTCCAAGCTGATTAAATTGCTTAAAAGCGCGCTTGTCTTCGTCCATGTCAGATACATTGACATTAGCGGTTTGTCCTGATGAGTCTGTCGGTAAAACGTTCTTGTCTTCAAGAGGACTCGCTGGATTTGGACTATTTCCGCGGAGAAACGATAAAACGGACGGTCGTTTTAATTCCCCAGAAGACAAAATTTCAGAATTGTTAGGGATTTCTTTGGATTCCGGCATCTTTCTTTTGACCGATGGACTTTGATTTTGTTCCGTAACTTTTGCGCTTCGTAGTTGTTCTTGCAATGCGTGTTTATAGTCGTGCGAGTCCAAAGCGTACGCTATAATCGACGAAGGTTCGCACTCGTATATGACGATTGGAACGACAGATCTGTAAAATAAATTCTAAGTATAAAGAAAAAAAAATGTTTACATCGCTAAAAACGTGAAAATACCCTAGAGGCAGCAGATAATGTTCGGTTGGTCCCAGGGGGTTTTGAATGGGATTTGCAGCGGCGGCAGATGGAAGTAATTGCGATAAAATTGTTTTCTTCTTTTTTCTTTTGTCTGGTGCGTCGTCGAAATTTGGAGGTGTCGCTGCGTTGTCAGAATAAGAACTTCCTTGCGGATAGGTCTTTGGTGAACCTTGGATAACGATAATATCGTCAGGATTCGCGGGATCGGGGAATTCGTTGTCGGAACTTTCTAAAGTATCAACGGATTGGAGGTCACCTGGAGCGACGCCGATTGCAGCGATGGCATCTACAGCATTGTAATCGGCCGACATGGGACTAAGGTCTTCAATTTGGGATTCCGAAGCTGTGTCCTCAGTGATATATCCGTCATTCTCGATTAGTAATCCTCCTCCGACGTTGTTTGATATGGAAGAACGATCTGGGAATTTTCTTACTTTTTCGTCTTTTTTCTTTGCGGCAGCCATAGCTTCAGAAATTCTTCCATTCCAAGTGTAAACTGCTTCAGCGATCAACCTCTTAAGAATTACAACCCCATCCTCGATTCTATGCATCAAAGATTGAACATGTTTTTCCGAGTGTTTTCCCTCTAGTTTCTTGGACTCCAACGTTGGGGATGTTAATTTTAGCTGCACTTCCTCGATTTTCGTTTTGAAATACTGTTGTTCTTTGGCTATCTGCTGTTTCATGCTTGCCAATGCATCCGAATCAATTTGCAAACTCGAAAATTTATCTCTAATACTCGAGAAAACTTCATCGCCTTTAAGAGCCAGCATTTTCATTTCTTCGATGACGTTGGAATGTTGTTTCGGGTCGTAAATAATTTTTATTAATGGGGGAGGCATCGATATTTCCCACTGCGAAATCTTGCTGTAACGGAATATTGCCAACATATTCTTCTTAAGAAAGTGATGTTGGTGTTCCTGATGCAGGGAGTGTTGACATGTATCGACATCGCGCCTTGTGTACACTCCGCCATGAAACTGGAGTTCCAGATACTTGGCGAATGAAAGGGACCAAGTGTCATCAGATATAGGAACGACTGGAGACACGCTCTTACACTTGGTGCATTTGCTCCACATGAGGATCCTATCTTGTTTCTGCGAACCGACTTGGAAAATATCCTGAGTCATCTCATTCAAACTAATATGGACGCAGCCGCCATCGTGTACGAATCGCCTCACATGATGATCGATTTGGGCTCTGCAACTTTTCGCCGGACATTTATAGTCAGTTGTCAAACAATACCGTTCCAAAAACCGACCAAGAGCTATGTCGTTCCTTCCGTAAAGATCCATGTTTACCACCCAAGGATGCACGCAAAACGCCGAAGCGCTACCGCTGCCATTAAGATTCAGATTAGACCGAAAACTGCAAAACAAAACCGACAATCGTTGATGACTTGCTGGATCCAAACAATCAGGTTGTTTAGCATCCGGCCATTTGCGGTTTATCGCTGGTGTTTGCTCATTGACTGGTTCATTTTGGTTCTCTACTTGCGTCGGAGTTATTGACTTTAACGAACAACTGTTCAACGGATACAAACGACTCCCACAAGCCCTGTAATCAGCAACCATAGCTTGAACCTCACGACTATCAGCGCTCCACGTAAGTTTTGCGTTAACAAAACCATGACAAGGTTTCATTCTGATGTTCTGCGTTGGATGTTCCGAAGCTAGAGGATCCGTGGAAGTATTATTCGCTCTAGCCCCTTCTATTTTATCCGACAAATGCAACGAGTAAAATACGTCTGATGGGAAGAAACTCCTTAAGACGCAGTTCCTTCCTTGTTCCGTCTCCAAATACGGAATGGTGAACTTCAGATACGGCGACACGCTGAGTATTGTTCCTTCCAAAGCCTTCTTAAATTTATTTAACAATGGAAGATCAGCGACACTCAGTTGCTGACCATTGTTGGGGCTACTAGTGTTGAAAAATACCTCGACGTCCGCGTCGTTTTCGTCGTTGTTCATGTACTGATGTAAAGGATCGCTCCAATCACTCACGGACTCACCGTAAGTTCGCTTCTCTTCCGCTAATACTTTTTCCTTTATCTGATGTTCACCTCTATCAAATTCGGTACACAATTGTTCACTCGACTCATGGCTGGATTTTCGTTTTGTTTTGAACAACTTTAACGTATCGTAAACATTAGTGTTGTCGGTAAGTATTGCGCTGGTTTTCACCAATTTATCTGGTTTTTCGTTAGTTTCTTCCAAATTTGTGAATTCGCTACTTTCTGAGGATATCTTTCGACGAATTGTCGAGTCGTCATTGCACTTTTCATCTCTAGGAATCGACGAATCCGAGTAATACCTGTCCCTTTTCACCCGCACCATAACCTCATCATCATCGCCTTGATGCAAGACAAAAGATTCGTTTTTACTCGGAGAATCATTTCGTCCAGATTCGTCGAAAAATGAATTGTCTTTTGGGGAGGGGGGTCTCGCGAACTCGTCCATTAAAAAGGATTTTTCCAAACGACAGGAATACGCGGCAAAAATCATCATTTGAGTCACATTTTTGACTCGTTTAAGTTCATTTTCTGATCCACCGCGAAGGAGAACTGTAGCTCCCAAATGAGGATTTGCGCAGCCCTCGAAATACATTAGTGTTTTTACTCCAGCTGCACAACAAATAATAATTTATAAAACAGTTCTTCGAAACACTTTGACTTTCATCGTTTCAATTCGAATACTACAAACATCATCGGAACACAAGAATACTTACTTCTTTCGCAGGGGAAGTTTCGTAAGTAAAACTTCTTACACGTTCCAAGCCTGTACCTTGCAGAAATATGTGCATCGATAGTATCGATAATATTAGCCCCAGTACATCGAGCAATTCTTTCTAATACATTCAGCTTAACATTGAGTACTAGAGTGACACCGCATTCCCTGAGACGATCCTGAGCAAGCCGAGACACTGATCGATGTACCAAAACGATATCAGGCCCTAGCGCAGTGATTCTTGCGACAGTATGGCCTAAATATTCGTTTTCCTTTCGAAAAAGTTTAAGAATATGTTAAAGTTATTTCACTTACTTATGTTAACCAATTAAATCCCAGAAGGACGAATCTTTTTTTAACATTTCAGCTGTAAGTTGTGAAGGGTTATCAACGTTGAAAAAATGTTGGACTTATCATTTCTAACGTAAAATTGATCGTACTTTCCGATTCTGACCTTAACATTTTGAAAAAATACAATAAAAAAAAGATACAATCGATTATTTAACAAAAAGTCGGATTTTTTCACGGTAATTTTTTTTTCGATCAACAATATCGCGCCGAAATTGGGTGAGGAGGTCACTATAATATGACAATCTCTCGGCCTCGGACCCTAAACTTCAAAATGTACGAGCGCCAAAATAACATTTCAAAATGGCGTTGCCCAATATGGCGGCTTGAATCCGAAAATTTAATGACATTTTCGATTTTGCGATGTTTAACGAGCCAAATTGATAAATTCTTACTAAAAATGTGTTTATTAAAAGTTATTTGTGTCCCTCATCACTAATCTGATGTCCAATTTGCGAAATTCAAAATGGCGGATCCAATATGGCGGATGAAAATTTTCGAAACGTTTCGATTTTTATGAAAATCGGTATACCAGGGTTTGTAGGGTCGCTGATTACGAATCTGATGCCAAATTTACGAAATTCAAAATGGCGGATTCAATATGGCAGACAAAAATGTCCAAATGTCCCCATTTTTATAAAAGTCTGCATTCATTGATTTTTTGTGTTGTCGACGATGAAACCGATAAACTGCCATTAGAATTCTGTAATATAAGTTTCATCGTCGACAACACAAAAAATCAATTAATGCAGACTTTTATAAAAATGGGGACATTTGGACATTTTCGTCTGCCATATTGAACCCGTCATTTTGAATTTCGCAAATTGGACATCAGACTAGTGATGAGGGACACAAATAACTTTTAATAAACACATTTTCAGTAAGAATTTATCAATTTAGCTCGTTAAACATCGCAAAATCGAAAATGTCATTAAATTTTCGTCTTCAAGCCGCCATATTGGGTAACGCCATTTTGGAATTTTAATTTGGCGCTCGTACATTTTGAAGTTTAGGGTCCGAGGCCGAGAGATTTTCACATTATAGTGACCTCCACCCAATTTCGGCGCGAAATTGTTGATCGAAAAAAAAATTATCGTGAAAAAAATCCGACTTTTTGTTAAATAATCGATTGTATTTTTTTTGGATCGTATTTTTTCAAATTTTTAGGTCAGAATAGGAAAGTACGATCAATTTTACGTTAGAAATGATAGTCCAAACTTTTTTTCAACGTTGATAACCCTCCACAACTTACAGCTGAAATGTTAAAAAAATATTCGTCCTTCTGGGACTTAATGGGTTAACATCGAAGTACTTTTACCTGCATCATAACCGGTTCTAAACTAAGCAGCTTTCCTTCAACTCGTTGATATAGGAGAGCGCATCGAATTAAGAGAATCTTTGGATTTGCGATCATGGCATTCATACCTCGATGCGCCACATTCTTGCTGCATACAACACCAGATACTATTTCGCAGTCGTTTTTAGTACTTCCGGGGGATTTCTTAATTTGAACATATTGTCGCACATCTATGTCATCTGCATCGTGATAAAGATCTGGTCTTACACAGTCTACGATTTGATGAGCTATTTGAAGAATCGTTTCTGACCAGTTCTGCGACAATCCTTCTTTACTGAGAAGTTGATGGAGTAATCCATCCTCGTGTTGCTTATATGCAGTTCTGCAAAAGAATTGTTTTATTTTCAGGATTACTTTGAAAGATTCGGCAACTTACGTTAACTGATTGTACGTGCTCTTTTCGCCAAATGTATTCCGCAGGTTTGCAACTTTATGCCAACTGTCCTTTTCTTTTATTTCTTGAACTTGTAAAGTATCTTCGAGTAAATCCTCAGAAACTTTAGAATTAATTTCATTAACTTTATCTGAATTTAAATTTCCGTCATTACAATCCATTGAAGGTGAAACCAAAGCCAGCGCAGATGATGACGTCGGAGTTATTACAGTTTCTTCCGATGATGGTCTTTTCAAAGTAGCTGTCGAGGCTTCAACGTTTAAATCCAAGTAAAAACTCGAACTGGATGATGGCATGCGTCCTAATTGCGGAGGTTGCTTCGACTCGTTTTCGGAATCTATAGTTCAGAATAAGTAGTAAAATGATTATTTTAACCCTTTAAGTCCCAAATGTGCACAATTTGCACATGGATTTCAGCATCGTTGTATGTATAAAATAAAAATTAAAAAGAAAACATCTATATCCGACTAGTTTTGAGGTTGCTCTTTCGATTGGCGCTACTGAAATTTTCGAAAAATGACGTTTAACACAGTTTTTTTAAAAAAATACTGAAAAAAACGCGATTTTTTAGCTACAATTTTTTTTTAAATGCATTTTTAACTATGATACCGGTTTCAGATCACCTTCTAATCTATCAGAAACGTGTTCCCGATTATTTTACTTCAAAATTATACATTCACATATTTTGATTTATTTTGTTTTTCGTTTCAAAATGGTGTCTGAACGTTGAAAATTGTTGAAAGTGAAGAAAATGCTATTATTTCGGATCTGCTAGGTTTTCTTTGTAGATAGATAAATATTTATTATGCCTTCACAATAATGTGCTTACATAGGACTTCCTTTATACAAAACTTGATTCCCCATTACATTTACCGCGGTTACACAACACATGAATAAAACAATCATATCAATTACTTAATCATTTCACTCACTCTCTCTCTCTCTCTCTCTCTTCTTATTAGTTCTATCATCTCCATCCATCCAATTCCCCTGCCATCCTCATTTAATACATCCATACCTTTTTCTCCTTTTTCCCTCACATACTCGCAGTTGCTTCTTAAATGTTCGACATTCTCTCTCTCCCTCTCGCATAATCTGCACTTTCTCTCGTCCTCCTCCATCCAGTACCTATTCCCCCTCCCCTCATCCCGCATCTCCACCTCGCTATTCTCACCAATCTTTTCCCCTCATTTCTCTTACAGATTCGTACATACGTTGGTACCCAACTCACCCTTTCATAACTCACACATGACCTAGACGCTCTCACTTTCTCCCCTCTCTCTTGTTCATCCACTTTTATATCTCTTTCCCTCAAACGCTCCCATTTATTCTCTCCCCATTCATTCAAAGCTTCCTCACTCATACCTCCTCTCCATAAATAATTCCCCCTCTCAACACTCTCTCTCGTCCATTCACTCCTATTATTCTCTCTTTCATCCTTCCTTTTATCCAACATGCATTTCAACCCGAACTCCCCTCCTCCTCCTTTCTCCAGTTTTTCCTCAAACCTTCCCGCCCTCCATCCCATTTTTACCCTCAATTTATTTCTTTTCAATTCTTCTCTCACTATATACCCCGGTGTTACTCTTTCCAGCCCTAAAATCCACTTGAGGTATTTTTCTTGCAGCCCTTCCACCTCCTTCCATTCTTCGTATCCCCATATCTTCACTCCATAAAATAAAATCCCTTTCACTATACTGTCAGTTTTAACCTCCACCTTACATCCCCTTTAAATTTCCTCTCTCCGTAGCTCCATACCCATAGGGTTTCTTTGTAGTAAACTCGTACAAATAAGTTATTACGAGTTTTGTATGACCTATTTTAATTTACGGAAGCAGTAATATCCCATAAAATCCAATTTCAAGATGGCGACTGTCATGTGCTCAGTAGAAATACGTGTATTTCGAGACGCCCAAAATTGGTGTGAAACTTGCTAATTACCATCTCATAGGTTTCAGTCATCGCTAAACTCAAATCTTGAGTCAGTTTACCGAAATTCAAAATGGCGGATCCAATATGGCGGACCCGTTATGTAAAATTTCACATTTCTGGAATAGGAAAAATACTATCGTATTCCACTCAGATTTTCAAGTCAACATTATTCTTAAGATTTTTTTGATTATATAAATGGTTTTTGTGACAGTCACCATCTTGAAATTGGATTTTATGGGATATTACTGCTTTCGTAAATCAAAATAGGTCATACAAAACTCGTAATAACTTATTTGTACAATTTTACTACAAAGAAAAGCAGATCCGAAATAATAGCATTTTCTTCACTTTCAAAAATTTTCAACGTTCAGACGCCATTTTGAAACGAAAAACAAAATAAATCAAAATATGTGAATGTATAATTTTGAAGTAAAACAATCGGGAACACGTTTCTGACAGATTAGAAGGTGATCTGAAACCGGTATCATAGTTAAAAATGCATTTAAAAAAAAAAATGTAGCTAAAAAATCGCGTTTTTTCAGTATTTTTGTAAAAAAACTATCTTAAACGTCATTTTTCGAAAATTTCAGTAGCGCCAATCGAAAGAGCGACCTCAAAACTAGTCGGATATAGATGTTTCCATTTTTTTTAATTTTTTATTTAATATATAAAACGATGGTGAAATCCATGTGCAAATTGTGCACATTTGTGACTTAACCCTTTTCGTCCCAAAAGTCCGGAATTTGGACACAACTTTCAACAATGCAACTTTTAATCCAAACGTCGTTAAAAAACATTGAAATAAGTCCAAATCGATAAATATGGATCTCCTCTTTCAAATGCCGTGGTCAGAATCAGCCGGAAATTTCAGAAAAAAAAGTTATTATCATTTTTTTCGAAAAAAATACTGATTTTTTCGACGTTTTTTCCCAATAATTGCGTTTTTTGATATTGAAAAAGGCAGTGCTGATCATTCCAAAACGTACCAATCGCGTCTTTTTGCTCTGACCATTGTTCTCCCGTCTGATTTTTTCAACAAACAAAATGGCGGCTTCAAGATGGCGTCTCCAAGTTGTAATTTTACATTTTCTCCCACAAATATTGATTATTTGACAGCATAACGGTTCAAATCACGGAGAACTGGGATGAAATGTTATTATTATCATTTGTGGATACTTACTCCTATCATGATTCATTCATAACCTCAAATTAGTCTTTTACAATGGGTTTTTATCGATATTTTGTCTGATTTTCACTCAATTTCTGACGTTTCCGTATCACTACATACGTATGAAATTGAAAACGACCATATATGATTGTGACCTATGAAGAATTTGTTTATAACCGACAAATTGAGTGCAGGTCAACCCCCATCTTATACAAAACACAAAACAAAACACAAACATAAAAAACAAATATTTCTCATTGCCTTCACGTGTGTTTAGAATACAAGAAAATGAAAGTAATAAAATTAAAATAAAAAAAAATGCAGAAAAGTATTTTAAAAATAAAAAAATATCGAACTGTACTAAATTTGTAGGTTATAAACCGATAATTAATCGGTCATAAGGGTATATGGTCATTTTTAATTCCACACATAAGTAATGTTACGGAAACGTCGAAAATTGTGTGAAAATTATAGAAATACTCGGTATAAACCCATTGTGTCCAACTAATTTGAGGTTATGAAGTTATGAATAAATCATGATGAGACTAGGTATTCGAAAATGATAGTAATTACTTTTTCATTGCAATTCTCCATGATTTGAGGTCATGTTACACGATCAAATATTCGATATTTGTGCGAGTAAATTCAAACTTACAACTTCCAGACGCCATCTTGAAGCCGCCATATTGTTTTTTGAAAAAAAATCAGACGGGAGAACAATGGTCAGAGCAAAAAGATGCGATTAGTACGTTTTGGAATGATCAGCACTTCCCTTTTCAATATCAAAAAACGCAATTATTGGGAAAAAACGTCGAAAAAATCAGTATTTTTTTCGAAAAAATGATAATAACTTTTTTTTCTGGAATTTCCGGCTGATTCTGACCACGGCATTTGAAAGAGGAGATCCATGTTTATCGATTTTGACTTATTTCAATGTTTTTTAACGACGTTTGGATTAAAAGTTGCATTGTTGAAAGTTGTGTCCAAATTCCGGACTTTTGGGACGAAAAGGGTTAAGTCACAAATGTGCACAATTTGCACATGGATTTCACCATCGTTTTATATATTAAATAAAAAATTAAAAAAAATGGAAACATCTATATCCGACTAGTTTTGAGGTCGCTCTTTCGATTGGCGCTAATAAAATTTTCGAAAAATGACGTTTAACACAGTTTTTTTAAAAAAATACTGAAAAAAACGCGATTTTTTAGCTACAATTTTTTTTTAAAATGCATTTTTAACTATGATACCGATTTCAGATCACCTTCTAATCTGTCAGAAACGTGTTCCCGATTGTTTTACTTCAAAATTATACATTCACATATTTTGATTTATTTTGTTTTTCGTTTCAAAATGGCGTCTGAACGTTGAAAATTTTTGAAAGTGAAGAAAATGCTATTATTTCGGATCTGCTAGGTTTTCTTTGTAGTAAATCGTACAAATAAGTTCGAAATTCCGGACTTTTGGGACGAAAAGGGTTAAAGGGTTAAAGTTGATATGAAAGTATTACCAGTTGCCGAATCATGTTGCGGAATTGTTTTGACCCATGCTGGTTCTTGCGCCTCGTAAGTAGTTTGAGACTCCATCAAAAAATCTCTGCTGTGCATCTGTGTTAATTTCGCAGGTTTAAATATTACAGGAGCGTCGCTAAAATTACTGTCCAATAATACTGATTCTATGAAGCCTGCTTCGAGAAGTGCTTGACCTATTGAAGTTGCTTGAATTCTGCAAATGGAATTAGACTCCAAATTTGCTATACATTGAATTTCTAAAGTTGTATGGATTCATACCTGGTCGCTGCTTTGTTCTGAGCGATCATCCAATTCACCAGTTCATTTCCAAGAAAACAATTATAATAGCTTTTAAGTCGAATTCGATGGGTTTGCAATAAAATAGCTTGACTCGAATGAAATAATTCTTCGAATATCATTCGTAACGATGCTGAATTTTGTAACACCAGCATTCGTTCGTGTGATGTTAAATAAGTGTTCGATTGTCTACCAAGTAAATTAGATACTATTAATATTTCAAATTTCGGTTAGGATATCCACAATCTTTTGTATTTTACCTTCCCGCTGCATATTTTTCTTCCATGTAACCAACACTAGGTTTTCGTCGTACAAGAGTTTCACATTCGACCGTATTACTCATAGATTTTTCGATTGGAAACGAATCGTTGCCGTACTTTTCTTGTAGATCTTCCTGTAAAGCTCTTAGATCTGCAGAAAGATCACTTTTCATATCCGAAGATTGTAAGTAGGATAGAACCACTTTGCAGCAGTATGTACATACTCTTAAATCACCTGAAAAATTTATATTTTGTACTAAAATTAATGTGTTGTTATTTAATCATTTAATTACCTGTGCAGTTCATTATTTTTCCAGGTATTTCGTCGCAGCAGCATTTGGAACAAAAGATTTGACCACACACTCGACAATGGTGCCTCCTCCGAAAAGTTGTAAACCTTTCGCTGCATTCGTAACATTGTTTGCTTACACTATCTGGCATCCAGTAACTTCTCAATTGTGAATCTTTGTAAGATTGAAGATTCTGCAAAAACAGTAATTAATACGAAAGCAGAAATATTAAAAATTTGTCAGATTGTAGAAACGTACGTTGCTCTTTGAAGCAACTATGTTGCTGATACGTTTTAAGACATTAGGCAAGCTTCGTCCTTCGCTTGCATCTAATGGGAAGTTAATCATACTGCGAGTTTCATCTTCAGGAGTTTTTTCTATACTTTCTAAACGTTTCCAAGATTCGGATTCCCCTGACGAACTCTTTTCATCATTGTTGGGAGAAGTTACCGAACTTTCTGGAGTAACTGAGCCTTAAATATTCATATTTTTTCAGTTAAAAAAATAAATAATTAGACAATTACGTAATACATACTTTTACTGAAACCGAAAAACTTGGAAAAAAGGGAAGCAACGACAGGTTGACTTTCCTCTGGACTCAACGGAGCGAACTCTGTGAGTTTCGATGGGGAATTCATATTTTTATGCATCTCTGTTTTAATAGAGAGTCTTTTTATATGTCACCTATTGTAATATTCCTTTTGTAATGACATTGTAAGCAGTATTTGATAACACTCAAACAGCATTAATTTTGTACCATAAACTTTCTTGTATTTATTTCATAGTATTTATCAAGGCATAAAGCGAAGGAAGTTTGCTTACAATCTAATCATCGACAATAAAACCATTCTTGACTGATTGAAAAAATGACATATTTTGCAGCATATAAACATCACTCTATAATGGACTGTACTGAAACTTAATTTGATAGTAAAATAAATCACGATTTTAATAGTTCTTTAAATTTTAATACATCTAAATATTATTTCTTTAAAAATTACTATCAATTAACAATGACGTACTATATATTTTAGCTTACGAGTACAATCCGATTACATTATGACAGCTGTATGTACACATATATTTTGACAGTGTGTTAAACATGTGTTGGGTTGGGTCGGTATATATATGCATACAAACACATGCAAAAGTAATTGACATATATATACACTCCGAAACGTCCGAAACCATACCAGTCTCCCTAACCTAACCTAGAATGTAACGCATGTTTACATGATTATACGAAAAACTTTTTCGATTAAGTAATTTGATGCGTATTAAAAAATAGTTTAATTATTAACATTTTTCATATTTAATGCATAGATTTTTTAAATAAATCATTTTCTTAATCGTAAACATCAGAAAGTTGATAGATGTTATACGCTTTCCGTGATTGGTCGGTGGCGATAATGCACACTCTCAAGCTCGATAGCGATTGGCTGAGAGCTAATACATGTGTTCCCCTATGTTCGGCCAGCTGATGTCAAATTTGTACATACATAATGCAAATAGACGGAATGCATAGAAAATAACATGTACGATGAAAAATTCAGTTAATATCAAGTTTTAATCGTATCTTAGAAAAAAATTGGACCTAAAACTCGCGATACTGGAAGTGCTTTAAAAAGGGAACATAGTGGAGAAATCATGAACGCCATCTTGTCAAATAAACCAATAGCATTAGACTACAAACTGTAAAGCACATTAGCGGCAAAGACAAATTACACAAACGAAATACAGGACGCTAAGGGGCACTTTACATGGGGTATTCCTTAAGTTTTTAGGGCTCCACGTCTTTATTTCACATTACAATTAATCACACGACAAAATAGAACACGACAATTGATCGCACGACAAAATATCACATGGACAAATAACCATAAACAAAAATATCACTGAAGTAAAAAACTAGCCCAAAAACATTGAACATTGCACACGGAAATCCATGTCAGTCTTTTCCCGCCGCCATTTTGGTGTTAGGATATTTTGGCCCCTCTGGTTTGGCGCCGGAAGTTTTGGCATCAGACTATTTGACCCTGGTTATTGTGGCGAGAATTATTTTAGATAAAATTTCGTTTACTAAAATGGGGGAGACAGAGAAATGGCAACGTCATGAAACTAACCTAATCTAACTACTCAGAATTCTGGCCACCACTTATAATGCCTAAAAGCATATGCGTTCTCTAAAACTAACCTAACCTAACCAGTCAGAACTCCGCTTACACCTAATAAGGCATAAATGAATGGCTGCACGGGGAAATTTTTAAATGTTTGATATTTTGTTGATGTGATATTTTATCAATGTGATAATTTGACATGTGATCAAATGTCCGTGATATTTTCTTTTTTCCTTTCGATTGGTTAATATTGTAAGATGCAGTATAGATTCTCGATTGTATCGAATTTCATTAAGGCCAGGTTACCATGGAAAATTTTGAAAAAATCGAAAATTTGTAAATCGCTAGGAAATACTCTCAGAAGTAACATAGAATTAGTCCCGAAGTTCCGAACGACCGAAAAACAGGTATAAAAGAGGGGAGAGCGGAGCAGATTCATGGTGCGGTTATCAAAAGGCAGTAGCTACAGATAAATTACATGACTTCAAACATCCTTGGCTTTCGATGAAGAAGTGAAAGATCTTTTAGAACCAATTTATGAGGAATTAACCGACGAAAAAGTACTCGAGAGTTGCTTAGGCGTTAATACTCAAAACAATAACGAAAGTTATAATTCGTGTGTTTGGAACATAGCTCCTAAGCACAAGTTTGTTGGTAAATAAACACTTGAAATTGCTGCTTTTAGTGCTGCTTGCATTTTTAATGAAGGGCTTTTACCGATTTTGAAAATTATGGAAGTTATGGGTGTTACGATCGGCCCGCAAGCAAGACAGTACGCTGATAAAGTCAATGACAGGCGTGTCGATCGAGCCGAGCTTGAAGCGACGGAAACAGCTAAAGAGCAGCGGACTGCAAGAAGAAACGCAAAAATCCTTGAAAATGACGCATATGAAGACCAGGAAGGAGTAGTGTACGAAGCCGGATTGGATATGTAAGTAAAAATCACTTTATACAACGATTTTTCACGAATACAACAAAAAAAACTTTAATCGCGTTTTTCCGAAAACACGTTTTTTCAACTTAATGACACTCTAATTTAAAAATTATTGCACCTATCGACATGAACCAAACGGCATTTTACTCTTTAAAGGCCTCTCTATGGTCTGGACTAGGATCTAAAATATTAATTTTTATTTAAAAAAGTTATGAACAATTAAAACTGAAAAAAAGGGTAAAAAAATTGAAAAGATCGCCATTTTTTTGTTTGTCTATTTTTTTTATTCTAGTTCACACGATAGCCAATGTCATACAGAATAGGAATCCATTTTCATTTTTGCTTGCAGATAATTTTTGGATGAGAAATCATGTCATTGGTCCGGAGAACGAGCGACTTTAAGCCGCCATTTTGACAAAAAAATTACGAAAAAATATATTTTAATTGTTGATGACTTGCATTTTAAGATGCGATTTTTCGACTTCCAGAAACGTTTTTTAGTGTGAATAAAATTTATTTCAAAAAAACACTAAATCCATGGTAACCTGGCCTTAAACGTAAAAATTTAAGGAATACCCCATGTAAAGGGCCCATAAGTTATATGGTCGGTTCTTTCAAGATGGCGTATGTTTGTCCAAAGTTATAGTCCCTCACTATCCTTACTTCCGTAGCTTTGTTTATATCCGTGCAATGGGTGCTTCTGTAGGTGAGGGTCGCGACTGGTATAATATAGGACGAGGCAAATGTATAACTTAGGACGTTCATATAACTCTGGACAGTACAACTTACGGCGGGATCCACTATATCAGCAATACTTCCCTTAAATTGTACAATCGAGACAGGCAAGATGGCTGCTCTTTCTGGACACTTCACATGTTAATAACATGTTTCGAGGTGTCCCCTTATTGTTGGTTTCCACGAGATAGCGGTGGCTTGCACCCTGCCCTGTTTCGATGGACATTTTCAACCTGTACGTGTGCATATATTGTTTAAAAAGTTTTTCTTACACAGATGTCGTGGACAACTGTTGATACATATCTAAAGCCGAAAATGATTTTATACAAATTAGTAAAGTGTAAACAATTTTGAATTGATAAATGTCTGGTATTATGTACATTCGCAATAATAAAGTTCAAATAAATTCAAAATATTTTACAATTTATGTACCCATTTGTACGAACTGTCTTTGACCATATAAGATGGTTTACAGATAATGGGTGGATGCATCGCACCGGGCTGTACGTCGGGCTTACGACTCAAACAAAATTGGGAAAGTTCATTTTTAATGTACCAATCAATGAAACAAAAAGAAAACATTGGCAAGATGCTTTGAGAAGAAATTATACAGCTCTGATGAGTAGTCGCTTTGTTATTTACCGAATTATCATAACCTTAAAGTGTGTGTTAGTGGTGTGGTACTAAGAATAGTAAAATTACAATTTTCGTGCAAAAATTACCCAAAAATAGAAAGAAATTTACCATAAATTAATATACGAAGAAAACTTGCTTGCGGAAGCTGAAGATAGAAATCGGAGATCTTATAACCTAGTTTTTATTGGAGTAAAGGAGTCTAACTCGGATAATCCTTTCTGTGCGGATAAAGATACTATTATTAGGTTTTTAAATATTGACAAAAATTTATCTTTAAATATGGTGAAAGTGTATCGAAACGGTAGAACTAGTGGTGGCAAACCACGACCCATTGTGGTTACCATGAGTACTCCGTTCGAGCCTATTGAATATGTCAGATCTAAGCCAAAGTTATCAGAAGGTGTTAAAGTTTTGATGGATCGCACTAAAAAGCAAAAATGACATTACATGTTCTATGGGAAGAAGTTAATAAACACAATTCTAGTCACCCGGACGACTTGAAAATAGTGAGACAGATAAATAATGTTCCTACAATTGTACCAAAGCGCTGTAATGTAAATTATAGGTCAAATTTTTAGTACCGTCGTCGCGAAACAAACACTTAATTTTTTACCAAAATGTTCGTGGCTTAAGAATTAAATTTAATTCATTAAAGCACAATATTGGAACCTTATCTGAACTACCGGATGTAATAGCACTAACTGAAAAATGGCTAAATGATTCGTTTCAAAATGCTTTATTTGAACTCGAATCTCACAATATATTTCGCTGTGATAGGAAGTACAATCAATCCGTAACATCTCGAGGTGGAGGAGTCCTCATTGCTGTCAAGAAGCATATTAAAATTGTGTCACCATGTAAATTAATCCAAAATTATCCATTGTCGGAGCAAATATTAGTTCGCTATATAATTGGGAAGACTAAACTTATCATTACAAATGTAATTTAATAGAAGAATTGTTATTTGCTGATGACGTTAAGCTATATGCTGAAATAAAATCACAAGTTGAGGCCTTAAATTTCCAATGCGATATCGACAAAATATTGATTTGGCTTAACGAGAATTGCCTCTAGTTAAATGTAAATAAGTGCAACGTAATTAGGTATACGAAGGTTCAGAATACTCTATAGTCTTCGATTATAAATATCGCGTGTTATATTATAGTTGCTCATTGTAGCAAGTAACAAAGCAGCTAGAGCCTTAGGTTTCCTCCGAATCGTAACTAGATTTTTTAAAAACCCCTATGTTATCTTGAACTGATATCGTGCTATTATATTGCCTAACTTATGTTACGGTTCACCTAATTGGTCTCCCTACTTATCTAAAGATAAAAAGGTATTGGAATCTACCCAGCGTAAATTCATAAGATACCTTTCATATAAAACTGACAGACCCATGCATAATTTTCACCATGGGTCTGTAACTGCTCTATCTGATACTGATCGTCGAATATTTGTTGATAGAGTATTCCTGAGAAATGTCAGAAATATAAGACCATTACATGAAGTCCGTAGTGCTACAAACTTTAGTTTTTATTCTTTGGCAAACTGATTGCGCAGAGCTTGGAATGCTCTATCATCTCACACGCGGAGTCTGCATCAATTGATACATTTAAACGTTATTGTTCTAACACCATCCTTCACCATTATTAAATATGTTACTTTATGCACATTTATATTTTTCTTTGGATTTTGCGGCGTCGTGGATTTATACATAGATATACTTATTGTTTTTGTTATATATTGGATGTAGATATTGGAATGACTTACGATGCAAATATTGATAGTGTACATGACTGATTCGAATCAACTACAAAAAGATGTTTGCTTTTTGGAATAAACGAGACTTTTAAATTTCGACGATCTAAACGGGGAAGATTTACTTCTACCAAAGCCTTGGATGAAACATTTATATAATTAAAAAAGATTTGAAGGTGTATCATTTATAGAATTAATTTTGATTTTTCTTTTCTGACATTTTCTTAAGTGAAAGTAATCATAATTTCAAAGTTTTTCTTTTTAGTCAGATTGGACAGGTAGTATAATAATAATAGTCGTAATTGACGTTTCGACCATAGAATTTGGTCCTCTTCAGAAATGAGATTTATTTCTATAAGCAATATATATACAAAATTAAATTAATTTAAGAAATTTTCAGCTAAGTTTATTGTGAGAAGAAAGAAAAAAAAAATTTTTTATGGAAAGTGTATGAATTTGTATTTGTATTAGTTTTTATTTTATATGATCTTACCTTATAAAAGTAGAGTTTTCTTCTTTTATAAGCAACATCCTTGAGTCTTAGTTTTTGAAAATTATTTAATCACTGTAATTAAAATAAAAAATGTTTTTTGAATATAATTCAGTAAGAAAATATAAAATTTTGTAAAAGTTATTGAATTCAAATAAATAACTACTTTTCAGATGTAAAGCTATTCGGTAACTGAAAATTTCTTATTGTACAATAACACACGAGTTTGCTATCTATGACATTGTTTTTGTTTCTGTTCTAAATTTGTCGATTTTATGAAAAATGTAATAACGGTAAATAATTTTCTGGTAAGTTTGATTTTTCAAAATGAATGTTAACCGCATTATTATTTTTTTTAATGTAATAATTTTCCAGATGTTTTCGCTTAAAAGTATTTTTTTCGGTAGCTAATATTTTAACATTTTTGAAATCGAAATTATGATCATTATTTATTCTGTGTATAGTTAAACCAGTATATTTATTTTCATCCTGTAAAATATTATGTTTATGTTCCCTAATTCTGTTTTTTAATAAACGTTTAGTTTCACCAATATAGACGGCGTTACAATTTTCGCAGTTTATTTGGTATACTACATCTTTTGAATGCATAATGTCTGTTTTATCTTTAAATGGTTTGATTCCACCTATGTTTAAATTAATTGGTTTATAAACAATTCTAATATTGTTTTCTCTAAAATTACTTTTGATTTGTTCTGATAATCTATTTACATATGGTATACTTATAGTTTTTTTATACTTGATATTATTTTTAGTAGGGATTAATGTGTTATATATTTTATGTACTCTTTTTCTAAAGCATTCTTCTATAATATAATCTGGATAATTGTTGTCTTTTAATAATGTTTTAACAATATTTAAATTCTTTTTTCTGAATTTTATGTGTGATAATTTTATTGCTCTATCAATTAGACCGAAAGCTACTCCAATCTTGTAATTTAATGGATGGTTTGAATAAAAATTGAGATATCTACCGGAGAAAGTATTTTTGTGATACCAATCTGTAATTAGATTATCGTTATTGTTGATAATTAATAAATCTAAAAAGCTAATACTTTTATTTTTTTCAATTTCCATTGTGAAGCTAATTCTGTTTGAAATTCCTTTAATTTTATTTAAGCTATTGAAAATTGGTAAAATATCATTTAAATGTTCATTTGGGACAGCTGTAATAATATCATCTACATATCTATGGTAAAAGGGGAGTTTAAATCTTATTTTATTAATACAAATGTTTTCTATATAATCCATTAATATGTCTGCTACTAAAGGTGATCCTTTAAGAATTATCATATCAACAGTCAATTCTCCAACATATAAACTTGCTTCTTTTTATACATCAATATTATCATTTTTAATCCCATCATTCTCTAAAAGAATTAAAGATAGTTGGGATATATACAAAAAAATTAACAACTTCAAATTACCTAAAAATCATACTTTAATATCTTTAGATGTAGTATCTCTTTTCACTAATGTTTCAACTAAAATTGTTAAATTGATTTTAAATAAAAAATGGGATAGTATCAAACAACATACCAAAATACCACAAAATGAGTTTTTTGAAGGCTTAGACATAATTTTCAACTCTTTATATTTCAAATTTCAAAATAAAACCTATAAACAAAAATTTGGAGTACCAATGGGCTCACCGTTATCACCTTTAGTAGCAGACATATTAATGGATTATATAGAAAACATTTGTATTAATAAAATAAGATTTAAACTCCCCTTTTACCATAGATATGTAGATGATATTATTACAGCTGTCCCAAATGAACATTTAAATGATATTTTACCAATTTTCAATAGCTTAAATAAAATTAAAGGAATTTCAAACAGAATTAGCTTCACAATGGAAATTGAAAAAAATAAAAGTATTAGCTTTTTAGATTTATTAATTATCAACAATAACGATAATCTAATTACAGATTGGTATCACAAAAATACTTTCTCCGGTAGATATCTCAATTTTTATTCAAACCATCCATTAAATTACAAGATTGGAGTAGCTTTCGGTCTAATTGATAGAGCAATAAAATTATCACACATAAAATTCAGAAAAAAGAATTTAAATATTGTTAAAACTTTATTAAAAGACAACAATTATCCAGATTATATTATAGAAGAATGCTTTAGAAAAAGAGTACATAAAATATATAACACATTAATCCCTACTAAAAATAATATCAAGTATAAAAAAACTATAAGTATACCATATGTAAATAGATTATCAGAACAAATCAAAAGTAATTTTAGAGAAAACAATATTAGAATTGTTTATAAACCAATTAATTTAAACATAGGTGGAATCAAACCATTTAAAGATAAAACAGACATTATGCATTCAAAAGATGTAGTATACCAAATAAACTGCGAAAATTGTAACGCCGTCTATATTGGTGAAACTAAACGTTTATTAAAAAACAGAATTAGGAAACATAAACATAATATTTTACAGGATGAAAATAAATATACTGGTTTAACTATACACAGAATAAATAATGATCATAATTTCGATTTCAAAAATGTTAAAATATTAGCTACCGAAAAAAATACTTTTAAGCGAAAACATCTGGAAAATTATTACATTAAAAAAAATAATAATGCGGTTAACATTCATTTTGAAAAATCAAACTTACCAGAAAATTATTTACCGTTATTACATTTTTCATAAAATCGACAAATTTAGAACAGAAACAAAAACAATGTCATAGATAGCAAACTCGTGTGTTATTGTACAATAAGAAATTTTCAGTTACCGAATAGCTTTACATCTGAAAAGTAGTTATTTATTTGAATTCAATAACTTTTACAAAATTTTATATTTTCTTACTGAATTATATTCAAAAAACATTTTTTATTTTAATTACAGTGTATCATTTATAATTATAAATTGTATAAAATGTGGTTCAACATTTAGATCAATTGTTGAGAAAGAAATTTGCATTCGTAAAGACACGAGTATGACCATTTATTTTTCTATATTATTTTCTATATTTTTTTTCTATTTAAGTCTATTCATAAGTTGTACACTTTTTCCCCTAGGATCTAGTCGGTCATGCGCAGTGTACGGTGAACATGTGTGTGTATGTGGGTGTGTGTGTGTTTATGTGATTTTTGAAATTAGCAATGTTCGATAGCATTTTACAACTGAATACGATCGAAAATTAACGATTCCAATTGCGACAAAGGAAACCAAACTAAAAAATAGACGATGGAAGCAGCTGGACCTTCAAGTTTATGAAACACGAGTAAATCCGTAAGTTAACAACTTCTTATATAAATTACACATGATAATATTGCTCCAAAATATTAAAAATCCAAATTCAGTTATTTTATTTTATAATCTTTATTTTTTTATATTTCAGAATAAACAACCAAGGCTTTCATATGCCCAAAAAATAAAAATTTGAAATTTATTGGGCAATAACACGAAGCAAACGGATATGTAACTAATGTTTGGTATTAGCCAATCCGCTATAAGTCGCATTAGTATTAATCGAAGAAAAATTAAAAAAATAAAGAGGCGCTGGAAAGTGAAACTATATCCTTAAATCGTAAAAGATTTTCTAGTAATGATCTCTGACAGAGCGTAGACTCATGGAATGGTGTAATGAAAATCAAGCTGCTGAATAGAATTTTCTGTTTCATCAACACAAAAGGAAAATGTAAAGAAACGAATTGATAAAATCACCAAATATATAAAACTGTATTATAAATCCTTGAATTTAGTTGGAAATTATTATGCAAACCTATCAAACGTAATTTGAAAAACTACAACCTTATATTTAAAGAAAACAACTTAGTTTTTGGTGGAATGTGTGTTTAAGTGTGTGTAGTTTTTTGAATAAAGAACATGCAGTGTAATTTCGACACCTAATATGCCGGATAATGGCGATCGTCCTTTTCCGCGCTAATTTTCGATTGTTTTTTTTATCACAACCAAAAATGCATCATGTTATGTACCCAGAGAAAAAATAATTGTTATGTTAACAAAGGTTAGTCTCCGTTACAGTTTAGTTTGTGAAATTACATTTCTGTTTGCTACCAATACAAATATGTTTTCTTGTATTGACAATCCTTAGATTTGCTCAAGGAGCAATTTGACCCTGCTGCACAAACAAAGCGATTCCCTTGGAACAGTTTGATTTGTTGAAAACACCCATACCGAAGTCCGCGTTTGCAATTGATAGGTTATGTGAAACTGATTTTCAACTTTATTTACGCGCATAAATTTATGTAGCAGGGTTAACCTTAAGGAGGTTCATCAGGTACCTACCGAGTCAAATGTGGAACGGACGCCGATATGACTTCGGTGGTATGCTTTCTAAGACGTTGCCGTCCGTCAACATAACCAAAAATGACCCTTTTAGCTATTTGTTTATTTTATTTCTCGTCTCTAAAGGTAAGAAGAGACGTATTTCTTTCTGCAAATAAAATCTCACAAATTTTTTATCAGCAGTATAAATTTTACGAAAAACTCAATGTTAATTCAATACGAATTTCATGAATATATACATGTTCTCATAAAACTCAATGTTAAAGAATCGTGAACATTTTTATTAATTTCTCTGCTCTGAAGGTACCTAGGGGCTTGAAACTTTGCAGGCATTAATTTCTTTCATTGTTTAACCTACTATAATTTTTTCGTTAAATTCTCAATGTTAATTCTTTGACCTGGTGAACTTCCTTAAATGACGGTTTGAATTATCCTACTCTGGTTATTAATACATAACTATATATTCCTGAGAAGTCTGGTTATTTTAACTAGAAAGTAGTATTAAATTGGCCTTAATTATTTTTATTGTTGAAATAACCAGAAATTTCTTGTTACGGTTTTTCAAAAACAAGTTATTTTTATATTACGGGATAAATTATACAAAACATAATCCGTCTGCTCTGCAAAGTCAAGACAATCCTACAGAAAAAGATAAACAAATCGTAATTGATTCGAAATTCTCGCCCTTATATAACTATACAAAGTTTAATTTCATGCCCGGATATCGTCGGCCATCTAGTGTTCACGTGTATAACTGTCTGCCTAGTCGATTTAACCAGAGAAGTTTAACCGGAATGCATTTAACTATGAAGAAGTGGCACAACTCTTCCTGGTAAATATTTTCCAGTTACATTAACCAAAATAACTAATTAACAATTTAACATAATCAGAAAATTTTTAACTAAACTAAAAAATCTTACTCTGTTTTTATTTTAAATAACACAAGGAACACAAGATGTAGATCTAAGAAAACTAAGAAATGGTAGGATAGAATTTTCCCAGATATCCCCTGGTGTATATCAAAATCTCATTTTATTGTTGACATCCGTTTTTCGGCAAGTTTATGCGAATAATCACTCATAACTACACTAACTTCTATTCAAGGTGCAACTTTTTAAATTGATTTTGAAAGCTCAAAAGCAAAACATTGTGACTACATTTTGCTCATTTTGTCAAAATGAAAACCGACAAGAATCCGTTTGAAATTAATTGGAATTTTTTTTAAATTTTAATAATAATTTCGCGGTATTATTCAATCTTGGAGATTTTTTCAGCCCAGCATATTCAAGGTAAATAATAATTCCCCGTCGAATTAGCTTTTATTGAACGAATCGTACCTATCTTCGTTAGTTTTAAAGCGTACAATTTTTACTCGTTCGTTACTTGTAACTACAGCTCGTACTTGAGTTCAAAATATCAACATTTCAATAATGTATTTATAAATAAATAATTGCACGTACCTTCGTAAAAAAAAAAGAATGGCGAATTGCATAATCGAAGGAGGTCGAGGAACATTTTCGACTGAAAGAGTATTTTCTAGCCATGATTTGGATATAGTAATATTATTAGATTTTGTATATGTTTTCAGTACAATATAAACACAAAATCAGAACGGTCTGCATTTTACCCTTTTCAAAATAAATTAAAACTAGTGTTTGCGTGGTGCCTCGCTCGCTCCGCTCGCTCAGAAACTTTGACCCTGCGACGAGTTTATTTTTCTTTATAATACTCGTTCGTTTACTAACAATTTTTAATCACAATATAAAACGAGTTTGTATTGTAGTTTTTTGAATGAAAATTTGCGCTTACGAGAATATTCCCAATATTGGGAGTAGTAAGCGCAAATTTTCCCAGAAACTGGAAGAAGCAGTGGCGCTTATGAGATCATTTCGTAATGTAACTTTGGTAGGAAAGAAGGAGTGGTGGAGGGGTTCCATAAATGTGTAAAAAATGAAAATGTGTATTTTCTAAACTTCGAACCTGACCATATCTCAGCCGAAATATTAATAAATAACATTTTTACCACTCCGGGTGTGAAGCCCTACGGCAAAACCTTCGGGCTCGAATTATCGCCCCCCCCCCCCCCCGCTTTTTTGGCCCGAAATGTCGACATTTGATTAAAAACTATAGGGTAATTTTTTTACCGAGGTGACTAAATTCAATACTTCGTCAGACTGTACATAGTCATACGTATTTTAAAACAGTTTTTAAAGCATTATCGTTGACTTTAGAAAGAAAATGCATATAACCTTTTTTGTAGAGAATTTAATGCTCTATCTTTTTTGTTTGAAACATTTTTCAATCAAATTTGTATTTTTCCAAAATAAATGCAAAAAACTACGAAGAAACGTAATTGGGGCTAATGTTATTTAGTAATGGACGGACGGATCTGCGCCAAAATCTAATCAGATCCAAGTTATGCCAAGACACGTATTTAAAAAAAAAATTCTGTCGATACGCTTATCCGTACGTGAGATATCGCGAGACAAAAAATACGGGACATACGTACAAATTTGTTTATTGTTCTTTTGTGTTCCTTAGTGTCTGAAACGTCGACATTTGATGAAAAACTATAGGTTAATTTGTTGCTAGCAACTGAAGAATTCAATACTTCGTCCAGACCTGTGGTCTGGATCGAAGTAATGATTGCAGTCATGAGTGATTATTGGCATAAATTTACAAAAAAACGTTTTTTTAAACATAAAATGAAACTTTGTGGGCGTTTGTATAAAGCTTACCATACCACATTATTGTTGGTCAACAAACTTTTGTTTTTATCTATAAGCACCTGTTAGAAACAAAATCAGAATATTGAATTTGGTCTAAGAGGGACACACAGCAGCAACAGCTGGGTTTGCTGACTGGCCCCAAAATATATATGAACCACCTTTCGTACCAGCTTTGCCACAAAAAACTTTTTTGGGACACAAATTTCCAATATACTGAAGATGCTTCATTAATATGAAAGGCGAAAACAATTCCGGTCTTGTTTGCAGGCCTTTAGCGCTTTTCTTTAACTACTACTGAGATTTCTCGCGAAAGATCGGTAAGGTGTAAATAATTGAATTGCATTACAAATAGTATAAAGTTTTCTATTTACGGGCATGGCTTTGAAAAATTTATTGAATTTTTTTATGGCTTGAGGGTGAAGCTTCCTTGAAGTTTAGCATATGAATTCATTAATTTTGCCTGGTTATTTTTTATGTATTTCATTTATAAGTGTGGGAAACGATGCGTTATTGGTATAATTTTAGCGTTTCTGGAACAGGCATTCGACAATTAAATGTGTATAACCAACTCTATGTACGAACGCCAACAGTGGTGGGTCGATCATCGATTTCTGGAAGTCTACACTACAGACATTCAATGTTTACGTCTATTGCAATATACATGTGTCGATTATACGGGCGTCGCAGGAACTTTATGTACGATCTTGACATTGACATTAACATTAGCTTTATTATGTTTTTCTTTTTATTGATATCGACCGACAAATGGTATGTGAAATACTCAGAGCATATACATTTTTTTAATACAATACCCCAATAATAGATTGACAAAATTAATATTTTATAAAAGAATATTTATATTCTATATGTATTTTGTTTAATTAAAAAACTTTCAAAGCAAGGGATGTAACTCGAAATAAAACAATTTTTTACTTTCGGTATTTCCCTATGAAGTCCTAAGATAGTGCTTTCTTAGACTGAAATATCCAGATAAAGCCTTCTTTAATTGAACTTCTAAAATGTTGCATATTTGAATTAAAGTGATGAACTGCTCATTTCCACTATTACAAATATTGTTGCCAGAATATAGCCAAATGTCTATTGAATTACCCATTTATAATTATCTAATAGACATTTATATGCTACAGTAATCCATTTGAATATTTTGATTCAGAGTCATATAAGTTATAATTTTGCTAGACATTTTTTTGTTAGTAATGTCATAAAGAGGAAAGAAATTACACCATCCTTCCAACTACGGATGTGATTGTTCATGTCAGGGAAAAGACTAAACTGCGGGAATAAAAACAACTAATATTCTACTTTATTTACATATATTTCGTAACTGGTGATACATTTTTAACAGTAGTTTTTTAACCATTAATTCTAGTTTTAGAAAATTCCCGATTCAGTTATTGAAGAACTCAACTAAGTTGAATTCTTCATGAATTATGTGTAAAAAAAAACAACGCATCATAAAATCGTTTATATAATACAGAAATAAGTATACATTTGAAACGTATTTGTTAAAAAATGGCTACCAATTTTTCCACTAAAAACTGAAATCTATTTAAATACTACCCAAATATTTTAGGGCGAAACATGGCACAAGATTAGCCCAATTTTAATATTCACGATCGTGTCTCCTTGTCTTTTGACCCTAATCCAACGAGTAGTGCGAGTGACCCCGATGTGACGTCTATGCCGTACACGCAAATGACGGAGATACCATAGGTATATAATGTAAAATAATAAAAGCACAGCTGGTGTGATACGTCAGTCATTCACAGTTTTACAAAGTAAGGAAGCAACTACTGAATGACGTGATTTATGAAGCGTTGAAAATTGATGACTCTCAGTTTTTTGTTTAATAATGTCATCTTAAACTTCGAAGTTAATAAATAATAGTCAAATATTAAGCCGTGTTCATAACTTTATTAAAAATAAAAAATAATAACTCCCCTACTGAAAATTCACATGGGATCCCGTATGGGAATTTCAACCCAAATCCATTATAGGATATATATGGGAAATGGGAAATTACCTGGAAAATCGCAATTTATACTAAATGGCGATTTTGCACTTCTCCGCGAATACCATTCACCATTGAAATTTCCCATATAGCAAACGTCCTGCAGGCGTCCCATGGGAAGCAGAAATGGTCAAAAAATACTAAAATTTCCTGTATGGGAAATTATCTGGAAAATACCTGGGAAATGGAAAATCGCATTAAATCCGATGATTTCTCAATTCCCAGGTAATTTCCCATTTCCGATTGGAAATTTCGATTTATAGGTTTTTAACACAATTCTCTTTTAGATATATCAGATCTTTTACTCGAAGATATAATTTTTTTTATTCAAAATAAAAGTTTAGAATGTTTATTTCCATCTGCATAGATGGATAAATGATTGTGTCGCTGTTATATGTCGACGAATCAGACGAAGCACATATTATGTTGTTTCGGACGGAAATAGTGTAGCGTGATGAGACTTTTTCTGGTAAATATATTTTTTACTTGTTGGAGTCACATTTAGACTATGATGGCAACGTTTTTTAAAAGGTAGGCCTGGAGTTGGAGGGTTCAGCACATAGGCTTCTTCTAAATTCTACAACAGCATTTACAAAGTCTCTTCGTCTAGTCTAACGTATGTATTGGGTTATGTTAAACCCACATAGAATATATGAGACTTTAAATAGATGGGGCCTCCGCCCAATCATCTCCGTTTATTATACTAACCCAACCTGACTAACCCGCATTTAAGGATATATATACCCTATACATATACCTATCAAACATTTCATTTTCATTGAATTCCTAAACGTGGACCACAGCTCGTTATGGAATGACGCATGGTGTAATGATACAAGGTGAAGCATTCCCACAGATGCGCAATAGACAAAAAAAAAGTGGGAGCGCCGTGAACCAATGGGAAATTACCATTTGTAGAAGACAGGTAGGCCGATAGAAGTATGGAGTTCCTACTTGTAATATTGGCCCATTTCATGGGCTCATTAGAGCTCCCCTCTTCTTCTGATGCTCAACACTTCACCTTCTATTCTTTACACCATGGAATGACCCCAAAACGAGGGTTAACATCCAAATTACGCGTAAGTGGATTGGAAAGAAGACCTGCAGATTGTTCCGTCCATGTTGCTTTCAATCAAGAAGATCGGCAAGAGCGTCCTTGTTACCCAATATACTATTTCGTACCAAGGGTGTAAAATGAACTTTTACACCTTGAAAGCGATCTTACGGTATCCATGGTACGGCCGTACAAAACTACTGGAAAATCTCTACAAATTTGGAAGTGGTTAAAACAACTGGTAACGTCGCCATTATAAAACTGGAAACTTCCCACCGCGTAACGCTTAAAGTAAGTCGAGCCATTGTTGAGGAAAAATAACCTTTTTGTCATCTTATTATGTCCTCGAAATATTAGGCTCATCGTTATTGAATGCTATTAGACTAAATACCAAGAAGCGTTTTGAATCACGTTCATCCAAGCGACCTAGTGACCGGTCGAACTTGGAAAATTGGTCGATTTTGCTCGCACGCTAAAATACGTGCTTACAATGTCACTGATCAAAATAGATGGAATAAATTGGATATCTACGAAGGAAGCATTGTATACAAAAATAAAGATGTATTTCGCTAATTGCGAATAGTATAATAAATATTTACTACAAGGTCGTCTTCAAGGATAAAACAAACAGAAAAAATGTTGCTGTGGCTTTTTATATTTATTTCGAGAAATACAAATCTAATGACAAAATATTTAAAACCAAAAAATTGTAATTCATAAAATTGTCTATAAAGAAGGTTGTTAACATTATTTTCATAATATAAGCGGTAACAGATTTAAATACCTCTTAAATTAAACATGAGATATGGAATAGGTCGTACGTCAGGCGTACATAAGCCCTTTCCATTCTCTACTAACCTAATCTCCAAAACAGCAGATATGAGTGAAACCATTGACTTTAATTACCATTATTAACATAAATGTCCTAAAGCCCATATTGCCGACAAATGGATACGCCAAGATGGTTATCCTCAAGAGCACTCTTCTTTTACGAAGTTAACTTTGTCATTATGAAAAAAAAAGTAAACAATCCTTTTTTGTAGGGAATTTTCTAATTTGCATTTTTAGGTGGATTTATATTTTCAAACGTAATTGAAAAATCCACAAAAGAGGTTTTTTTACATGTTGACCTTGAAGATGAAGTATACATATAAAAAATAACCAAATTCAGATGAAGGTGTAACATGTAAAAAAGAAACGGATACCAATTACTCCATAAGACCTGCTGAAATGAAAGTGAGGTGCGCAGGTGCCGCGTGTCCGATAGTTGTCTTGAAGAAGGGCTGAGGTTGCGCGAATAGGTCACCATTATAGTGATTTTGAATATATCAAGAAGTTAAGGTATTCTACACGCAAGTTAGAAGAATGGAGGTGCAAAAGGTGACTCGGCGGTAAGGACGAGGTGGGTATACTCCGACCGCACCCGTCGAAGCCTAAGTCTGGAGTATAGCGAGGGTGAACCGAGGGTGTGCGCCTAACGCCTCGCGGTCTTCGCGGTCAGTCTTGATTTTAGGTCGGAACCGCGTGCCAGCTCTGAAGAGGGTCTGGGAGGGTCTGGTGACGATGAACCGTTGGAGCCGGGGTCGAGGCTCGCGTCATCGGCCTAGTCGGAGGGTGCGGGTCACCGGGGTCAGTCATTCCATGCGGAACCAACGCCACTGCCACCGTCTTAAGATTCTACCTGCTGTTGGAAGTTTGAATCTTTTTGTACTTTACAAAAACGTTAGGGTGTTTTGGCGGGTGACTTTTTTGGAAATTTGAGTGAATCGTGAAATTCGGTGTTTTTTTTGCGGCTGCATCGGTGATCTTGATCGACGGGCGACGATGCGATGGACGACAGGACGGGGGATCGTTCCGACACAAGGTACGAAAATTATACACCATTGATCAAGAAATTGATGTTCACGTTCCACGTACGTAATGATAACTTTCACCTTGGGACCAACGCGTGTAGCGCCTGGCGTTCGATTCGATTACATAAATAACGTCACCGGCTGTTATTATTTATATTTACTTTCTTAGTTCCCAACCGCAAAGATCGGCTTAATGCACGTCAGAGGATGATTAATATAAAAGTTTTGTACTCTTCATTTATGATAATGACGTACATAGGTGATACCATTGTGACCATTTAGTAAGATGCAAAATAACGATGAGGATTGTCCACGGATCTTTATGTTTATATATGTTAATTATAACTTTCAACGAGTTGGAAGAAAAATAGTAATAAGAACAAAAATAATGCTTTAATCTCAGGAGTAGGATTTTCGCCATCATGAACCTCGGGTCGGCTTCACCGCTCCTCGCGCTCTGCCATGAAGGCGTAAAACTCCATTTTACGCCCTTGATACAAAAATAACTATTAGTTAACCCTTACATGCGAAGCGATACTCTGAGGGTATAACCTTGTTTTATTCAATTTTATCCAGTTTTAACCTGGAGAATTTTTTTATTATACCATATATTTGGTATCAATGTGATCACAATATACTGTAGAATATGTAGATTTCATTAAATTTATGATTTTATAACATATTCACGAATGAAGTAGTGAAAAGGGTCATTTTTTTATAAAAAAAATCATTTTTTATACATGTGTCCGTAAAGGGTGATTTTACGGACTAATCTCCGCACTTTACGGACTAAAAACAGTCAGTAAATTGCGTACTTTGCGAACAGTGTATCAATAAATAGTGTTCCCTCTTCGGCCGTAAAATTGAACTTTACGTCCTAGGACTGAAAAGTACTATTTTAAAAATACGAAATTATAAAACAAAACATGATAATATATATTTTGTAGGCACGCTGATACTTGTACAATTTCATTAAATTTACTTGAAAGTCGGGAGTTTTCGAGGTGGTGGATGACGAATCTGATGTTAGTTTTTTAAAATTGAAAATAGCAGATCCAATGTGGCTAACAAATTGTTTGAAATTCGACGGATGAACCTGGAACTTGCGGATTTTCGTAATCCTAACTGCGAATCTGAATGTAAAATTATGAAATATAAAACCGAGGAGATCTTTTCAATAGCTGATTATGACGATAAGATATAAAATATACAATACATTATTGTTAATCGGAAATGCAGAACCAAGGAATAAAGTAATGAAATATCCACTTACTATTTAACTTTATTTATGTTATTTTACTGATTTCTAAATGGTCTATCACGAATTATAAATAGGCCATATTGAAGCTGCCTTATTGAATTTCAAAATTCTAAGTTTAGATTTGTAATCAACAATCCCGAAACCCCCGAGTAACAAATTTTAGATCAATCTCATAAAAAGAAAAATGTTTGCAAAAGAGGGTTAATAATTAGTATTTAATTTGACGTAAATATTTACCCAGTATTCGGAATGATTGACGATCAAGAAATGTAATACTATTCTAAACTGATAGAGAATATACTAGATTGCCAATACTTTCACTAAAAATAATGCCACTAACAAAATTTCCAGACAATTTTTAGTAAATTGGTCTACTTTTTAACTACTCAAACTGTTTCAGTAGGTCCTCGACGAAATGTTAAAGTCGCTGTTACTCCATCAAGGAGTTAAATCAACTAAAAATGTAGTTAGAGCAATACAATTTCGGAAGTTCATTTGACTAAATTTTAAAACATGACTCGAGGTTAATTATTCAGTAAACGAAACAATATGAAGATGCATTTTTAGTTGACCCTGTAACGCTCAAATGTACAAATTTTTTTCCCGAAGCTTGACACTATATTTTAGCATTTAAACACCACGAGAAAAATTTGTCACTTGTCATTTCTATATATTCCGCATATTGTTGACATTAGTAATTAAAATTAAATTAAACTACGAAATTAAAAACACTTTCTATGTTATTTAAATTTAGAGCAAAACATTTTAACTTAGTTAATACTATCTTACTGCAAACCAACTTTCCATTACATATTATCGAGGAAACTATTACAAAACACGTCCACTACTTTTACAATAAGAGCCAAAAACATAGAATATTGATGAAATAAATCATGTAACTACAATTTCACTTCCATATGTTAAAGGACTGGCAGAAAAAGCTCAGAAATTATAAGAAAACTATCCGTTCGTACCATACATAAACCAATCAACGCCGATATATTGACACAATCGAACTTTTCAAAGACAAATTATGCAAACTTAAACGGAACGATTTTTTCTATTAGGTTTAGTGTGCTTTTTGTAACTTTGTATACCTACATTGGAGAAACAAGTCGATTACAATGAGAGTAAAGATGAAGTATATCCTACTAAACTTGTTAAGTAAAATCCTGTAAGAAAACTCGATTTAATTACAATAAATTATTCTAAATGCAAACTAGGCAACTGAATCATTTATATTCAGTTTGGTGTGTTGAATAAGAAAAGAATCGAAATCTATCTAAAGACTAATCCCTAATGAGCTAAATTTTATTATAAATAATCTTTTAACCTACTATTATAATGGGAATTATACGACACAAACGTCCTTACCACTATAAGGTTTAACCATTTTTTATATCTGCTTTTAACAAATGTTCTATGTTATGTTGAAATGAGTAATATCTCTCATTTCCGAACGTAAAATGATGTTTTATGTAGCAAGGACGCAAAATAGAGTATTATGCGTCGAATGATCATTACGGACTGATGACGAAGGCAGGTCCCATGGTCAAGTTACAAACATTTCAGGTTAAAATTCTATGGCAGTTGGGCAAACATTATTTTTCAACTCAGAGAGGTGTCAAATAGCAATTTTTAAAATTTGTAAATTGGCAAAATGTGTGCCCTAATATATGGAACACAAATTGGTAATTTTACCCCCCAAAAATAAAATGTAAAATGGCTTTTTTGCACCGGCTGAAACGAAAAATGTTTGTTTCTGGTTATGAAAATAAAGTTACGTTTGAAATAACCTTGCATTTATGTAAAGGCATAACACATGGGGTTGGCACCTATGTGGTGACCATTCGAGTCTGTCTTCAGTTAACAATTGAATTGAATTTCTCTTTTCGCCTTTTGTCTTCAAGATCTGGTACACAAATAAGAAAAAACAATCCTTGACGTGGAATCGAACCTAGTTCTCTCGCTAAGTACGCTAACGTTATACATACGGGCCAAATTAAGGCTTCAAAAACATAAAAACGTACAAGATGCATAAATATAGTCATGCTAGACATTGATATTTTTAAAGAACATGCCTACAATTCTAATTGCAATGCATGCGCCCAAATGATTAGCGCTTAATAAAGATTGTGAAGATGGCTTTTAGATGTATCTCCACAAGATATCTTTATATTCTAAGATATGTTCAAAACGGATATCCTTTAGATGTATACGTAAAGGACATCTTCGGAAAAGATACCTTTTAGACGTGCACTTGACATGGTAAAATTATTATTGGTAATGAATGATCTATTCTTTACACTCTGTAACCTTCATTGGAAAAGACACTAGTGCCTTTATAATGATTCTCTAATTTTTTACTACAAAGTTAGACAATCATTATAAACATTATGTTTCCTGTAAAATCCTTCCCGGATAGAAGAAAATTTATGGTCGTAGAAATAGAAGACAATTAACGTTTATTATTAGTCCATGTTCAGCAGTACTATTC
The DNA here is from genome assembly GCA_030407085.1 of Trichopria drosophilae. NCBI lineage: Eukaryota > Metazoa > Arthropoda > Insecta > Hymenoptera > Diapriidae > Trichopria > Trichopria drosophilae. The sequence goes on from CM059586.1 coordinate 108,162,161, forward strand.
GAAGATCCGTTCAGATTTTACTTTAAATCAATTGGAGTTAATCGCAAGTTTTCTGGATATAGAGAAGATTTACAGAAGTAGTTTAAGCTTCCCTTAAATTCCGGACTCTAATACAACATTTTATCGTCAGATTCCTAAGCAGTCAGCATTAACAATAGGAAATAAGTAAAACAAGCCTAAATTATTTTTTTCTAACCAAACGTAAACTATTGTTTCCTTTTAGTTCTTTGTAGTTCTTGGATTTCTCATAAAAATATAAACATAGATGAACACAAATTAATAATGAAGACTGGAAGAATAAAATTATTGAAGTCGAATACGTTTCATTATGAAAAGGAAGCGATATAGAAGTCTTAGTCATTTTAACCTATAATATGTTCAAAATCCAACTATATTTGGTCCATTTGTTTTGTGCCCAAATTTCCGCTAAAGCTATGGCTGGGGTCTTCAGGCAATTTTTGTAGGTTTGGTAATGTCATTGAGTGTAAGAATATCTGAGATAACTGACATCTAATTTCGGCGTTCAAGCACACAAAAAAATAATGACACTATCTATCAAGTCAATAATTATATAGATATGAATTGAAAATTTCTTGTTTGGAACTTGTGGCATGCAGTGTCTAAAATTCTTCAGGATAATTTTTAAAATTGTTGATGTAGTAAATGTCGACTTCTTTAGATTAATTTCATTGTAATTCTTCGAGCAAGTTATCAAGAGAAGGGAAACAATAATAAACGGTAGTTGGACTTTTATCTATAGGCTACTAAAAAACCTATGCGGAAATTCACCACTTGAGTTATAGAAGAGCTAGCCAGATGGAGGAATGACAAATATGAAATACTAAACATAACTTTCAGTGGTAGTGCTATTTTGGTGTTTTCGTTTTAAAATATTCATTGTGTATTTTAGTTAATTTAAATACGGAATTAGACGTAGTAGTTTCTCCAGTAGATCCTCAATATCGTCAGTTTTGACAATTCAGGTTTTCTCTAGTTTTTGCAACACTGCTGGTAATGTTGTAATACGGTGAATGAGATTTCCGAACCTTCTGGAATCGATCATAGTCGAAATTTAGATGATCCTGTTCAGGTCTTAGTCAGACTGCTTAAATACATATCGAGACTGGCCAAGAATGCAACGTTTGTTTAGGTTCTCTGATGTCAGAATCTGGACCGCTTTCTTTTATCCGCCACTAAAATATAGACGTAGATCTCTCTACACGAGTAAGTATTTTTGAAGTTTTCATTGTATTCCTAAAAGAACAACTTAATTTATAAAGATATTTTTTTTCTTAGGTTTACTTTATAACAAAAAAAAAATGGTAATATTATACAAAACATGAATTTTATTAGAGTACCACATATACATATATGTCAGATATAATAAATGAGCCATTTAGTGTCGAATCGTTGCTCCTATAGCGTCCGTTAAACTATACCTGCGTCTTATTAGCCACACTTATAAATTCACACTTGCCTAAATTTCGACTCTTCGTAAAACAGTGAAATTATAAAAAAAATGGGTCAAAATTACACTATCTTTTTATAATTGAATTTCACTAAATCCACTCGTTTTGCAGTGATTTTCTGTGACTTTACAAGAGTAAATTGAGTCGTTTCGTTATATAACTATTAAGCGTCGATTTTTTATTGTTACATTTCTTCATTCGTTTTTAAGAAATATTAATTATGCTTATGAAAATTCGACCGTGTCCGTTGAAGAAATTCAGTTTTTGGCAATTCCAAAAAAGCAAGAAAATAAACAATTCTCTTATGTCTATGACTTAAAAGATAAGCTGCTTTTAAATTGAAACTCATACAAAGTGCATGCCAATAAACTATCAAACAAGTCTTGTTATTAATGGGTAAACTTAGTCTAATGACTTATGTATACACTTTTGATATGTAACGAAAGTGTCGTAAACCATATGAAGAGTGTTCGATCACTGAAGGCCAAATCCATTACAATGAGAAATTCCGAACTTGTACATTGAGCATTTTATCTCAGCCATTTGACCTATGAGGACGACCTAGAAAACTTTTTATCGACAATTCTGATCGAAACTTGTTCCGTGTTTAAAGACTATTAGACAATTTTTATGTCTGATTGAAGTTGCAAATGCTTTCTAGGTTCGTAAGTATCTAGTACAATCATTATTTTATTCAGTAGAAAAGTATATATTTAATACGAATTAATATTTGAAGCGATGGCTTTATTGACTTTAAGAAATGAAATTTGGGGGTCATTTTATTTTTAATTTTCATTTTGGTTGCTGCGGGTCAAAAAACCGACAAATCAATATGCTGACAGGACAAAAAACTGACAATCGAAAAACCGACAGTAAAAAAAACCAGCACTTAAAAAATGGACTGTCTGCTAGTCGATGTATCTATTTATTTCCGTGTCGCCTTTTTGATTGTCGGCTTTTCGATTCTCGGCATTTCGACTGTCGGCTTTATGACTGTCGGTTTTTCGACCCGCACCCTTCTATTGTTGTTCAAACCATTTTTTGGAATTGTGAAGAGTCTTTTAATGGACCAATAGATCATTAAGGTACTAGAAGACAGTGTAATGTTGAAGAGAGAGAGAGAGAGAGAGAGAGAGAGAGAGAGATTTGAGACTTTGTATTGATTTTAAATACTTTGAATATATTTGGGACGTTTCACGTTCACCGGATTATTAGTGTACCTAAAATTTGTATTCAGGACGTTCGACTGTTATAAATGCTCATCTGGTGGAGCACTTTGAAAAAAGTTCCAGCCTTTTTGAAAATACTATATTGCTCATACAATATGGCCCCTGAAATCCACGTTTTCATAGAATATTCAACCAAAATGATAGTAAAATGGTCTAATTTGAGAATGATACGTATAAAAAGCATATAAAACTCATTTTCGGGCTTTTTATCGCTGATGCTATAAAATCCATATTACGGCAACTCATGATTTTAGATATGTGGAACGTGCAAGTAATGAAACTTTCATCATTGAAACAACTACTCTATTTTAATCACCAATAATGAATTTTTGCTGTACGTATACATTTTAATCAGCAACAGTGAAATTCAGATAAAATGGTTTTATACGAAGAATGTTGTCATACATGCTTCGATAAAGATCTGTCATGTCTAATTTTTCCTCTGTTTTATTCAATTCTTTATCCAAAGATTTTAACACATTTCTTCTTGGTAGTTAACTTTATTAATGAAAGAATCAACGTATTGTATTGACCACTAGTGAATTTCAGATACAATGGATGTATTCTAGTCAACAATATAGTGTATTGTGAAAAATTAGACATGACAGATCTTTATCGAAGCATAAATGTATTACAACATTCTTCGTATAAAACAATTTTATCAGAATTTCACTGCCGCTGATTAAAATGTATATGTACACCAAAAATTCATTATTGGTGATTGAAATATAAAAGTTGCTTCATTGATGAAAGTTTCATTACTGATAGTTAAAAACATGAAACTTGCTCTGAAATAGATCATCGATAAGCAAAAATTAGACATGACAGATCTTTATCGAAGCATAAATGTATTGAAACATTCTTCGTATTAACCAATTTTATGTAAATTTCATTGTCGCTGTTTAAAATGTATACGTTAAGCCTAAAATTCTTTATTAGTGATTCAAATATAGTACTTGCTTCATTACTGAAAGTCACATTAGTTAAAAAAAATGAAACTTTGTCTGAAATAGATCATCAATAAGGAAAATTAGACATGACAAATCTTGATCGAAGCATAAATGTATTACAACCTTCTTCCTATAAAACAACTTTATGTAAATTTCATTGTTGCTGATTAAATTATATACGGTAAGCCTAAACTTCATTATTAATGATTAAAACATAGTAGTTGCTTCATTAATGGATTTAAAATATGAAGAATATTTCTAATTTCATGAAGAGCTGTAAACTTATGATCTCTTATCGATGACATATATAACACCAAAAAGTATTTTTTTTATTTGTCTGGGGTTTTAGAGCTTTTATTATTTATTTATATCAAATATTACAAATTTGAATAAACGACCACATAATGTGATTAAATGGTTGCTAATGAACAATCACATAATTATTAATAAGAATTTATTTCTTAATACATCTGTGTTCATATACATTGTATATGATTAAAATTGAATTTTAGTTGCAAATTTTGTCTTCCGTACTTCAATAATGTGTTTTTAAATGTATACAAATTTATATTCATTATTATTTATTGTTTTAAATTGTGTATAACGACGAACAATGTATAAAAATTACGTTGTTTTTTACAAAGAATGTATGCTGAAAAGAAACCGTTCCCTACTGAAAATGTTCGTAATATCATATGGTAAATACGGAAAACTTTTCATGTGATTTCTCATGTAATTATAAGAAATAATAATAATATGAGAAAATGAATTACAATAATCTGGATTCCTCCAAGATATTAAGGAAATTATAAAAATCTCATATGATTTATCATATGATTTTACGGAAATTTTCACCGGGGTTGAAACAAAACGAAACTGCCCAACAATCGAAAAAGAATTCATAATTTGTCCGGGATTGAAATGGATTGAAATGGATTGAAATTGAATAAAATGGATTCATTTTGATTCACTCCTATGCCTGCGAATGCCTTTCAATCCAAATGTATCTGTCGATTCCTCCCGAATTCCCAACTTTAAAAGGATTACATTGGATTCACGCCTATGCCCGCGAATGCCTTTAAATGCAAGTAAATCCCATTTTCAATTCCTCTTTTTCGAAAGAAAAATATAAAAAAGCTTCTTTTTTTACTATCACGATTGGATATGCCACCTTTTATGGATTCGCGCCGGCCGGATTGAATTCGCCTCCGTGGATTCAGAGGCATTCAGCAATACTTATTTTCGGCGATATTATTTCTGGATTCAAGTGGATTCGTAGGGATTAATACAAATTCTACTTTCTAGATTCGAAGGGATTCAATATTTTACAAAATTATTTTTGGATTCGCAGGGATTCTGTTGGGACAAATTACGAATTCAAGTGAATCCATTTGAATCTTTCTTAATTAATTTCCAATCCCTTTTTGATTGCTGGGTGGGTACTCGGGGGTTTTCGAGGTCGCTGATTGCGAATCTGGCATCAGATTATCAAAATTAAAAATTAAAAACAATCAGATAACTATTATTTAAAAATGAATATTGGACATTATTTTTATTTTAATGCATATCATTATATCTTACTTTAGAATACGTACACTAGTTTTCGAGAAACATAAAATAACTGTTGATAAAATTTCGATAAGACGATATTATATTACATTAACATTTTTTCGAGTTCTGGAAAAACACCATGCCGGAAAGGACCTTTATATTGAGTTTTCCTGCCATTCGTTTATGCCAAGCGTCCCTTTTCCCATAGCTGTTGCATCATTTTGTAGCCGTCCACTAAAATGCTATCCCCCCTTAACCCTTTGAGTCACACATTTTTCCTTTTATCGAATTTAGCTCAAATTTGTTACTCGGGGGTTTTTGAGCTCGCTGATTACGAATTCGAGGTTAGTTTTTCGAAATTCAAGATGGCGGATCCAATATGGCGGACAAAAATTTTAAATATAATTAGATTGGGACAAAAATTGCTACTCGGGGGTTTTCAAGGTAGCTGATTACGAATCCGAGGTTCGTTTTCGAAATTCATGATGGTGGATCCAATGTGGCGGACAAAAATTTAAAATATAATTCGATTGGGACAAAATTTGCTACTCGGGGGTTTTCAAGATCGCTGATTATGAATCCGATGTCAGATTTACGAAATTCAAAATGGCGGATTCAATATGGCCTTCACCGAGATATAAAAATCGAGAATTTTGATTAAAATGCGTATTAGAGGGTTTCTGGGATCGCTGATAACGAATTCGATGTTGCATTCTATACAATTGTGAATCTGCTATGATAATGATAGAAATGTCATTTGGGGGTCATACATTACGAATTTGATGTCAGATTGCCAAAATTAGAAATTGAAAATGGCGAGTAACAGTTGCACTCAAGATGTGTGGATCAATTATGCGAAATATTATTTGAATATTTCTCTTTCTCGGCATTACCCAGAGCTAATAACGTGGACGTGAACAGTACTAGCTCCATTTTTTTGTTGTTGTTTTTATATTTTTTAACATCTTACCTACAATCAACATAAAATTCATATTCAGCGTGGCTGAAAATTCCCTAACACGCTTTTTCATAAAAAATTCTCGCTTTTTTACATCTTGCTCACAGCCATTTTGAATTTCATAAAGCTGATATTGAATTCGTAATTATCGAGTTCGGAAATCCTCAAATACGCATTTTCACCACAATTCGCGCTTTTTTACATCTCGATCACCGCCATCTTGAATCAGCCATCTTGGATCCGTCATTTTAAATGTCATAAAGCTGACATCGGATTCGCAATCAGCGACCCCGAAAACCCCCTAATACACATTTTCATCAAAATTGGCGATTTTTTACACGTTTCTGACCGCCATATTGAATCCGCCATTTTGAATTTTGTAAATCTGACACAGGATTCGTAATCAGCGACCCCAAAAACCTATATACCCCGAACTTCAAGTCATTATCTTTCAAAATAGCGTCAAAAATGAATTCTTTCCAAAAAAACATGATTTTTTTGTGTTTGTTTATTTATATAAAGTAAACAATAAACAATTATGTATTTTTAGTCATGTGGATATGTTCTTTAAGTACTAAGGTAACAGAAAATAGCAAAAAGAACGATCGGAATACGTTAACTTGAACGTAAATAATTAAAATTCAAAGAAATCGAGGTAGGAACGTGGGTTACTACCGTGACTCAAAGGGTTAACTTTCTACGGTGGTGGGTGCATGATTCAGAAAATAGTTTACCCACATGGTCAGAATTTTGGATATCATATGGTTGTAGGGAACTACGTGGGGGTTGAAAATTCGGAAGACCTTTCCAACGCGTAGGGAAAGTGCACTTCGCTTCGGTTTTCCGACATTCGTTTCCTGTTTTCCGGTGCAGTAAGACGTCTGTCAAGAGGTCCTCATTTGCCACGTCAGCAGCTCCATCATTTAAGAAGTTCGCATCATGGGTAAGATCTAATTTTCTTCATTTCATTTTATTTAGCTAATTGATTACCATCCGTGCCAATTTTATTATTTGCGATCTATATATTTTGGTGAAAAAAGTGAATTCGTTATTTTTTTACTGATGCTGTGATTTTCCTCTTTAAAGAATGTTTTAATCTTTGAAAATATAAATTGTGCGTCCCTGCTCATGTATGTTAGAAATTTGTATTTCGTAAAAATATTGGAGAATTTATGTTGAAAATATCAGGTACAATATTACAGCAGAAAGCATATAAAATTGAGAACACAACAGTTAAATTTTTGTTTAATTACAAAATGTATACCTATCTGTTGGTTAATTATTTTTCTCACACTCTGTGCGCAAAATGCTATTTTGCTCCCTAAATTGCGGGAGCAAAATAGCACATTCTCTCCCTAGGGAGCAAAATAAATATACCCGGGAGAAAAATAGGTTTCTCGCATTCTGTGGGCAAAATACTATTTTGCTCCCTATATCGCGGGAGCAAAATAGCACGCCCTCGTATGAGAAAATAGTATGTGCAACAAGGGAGAATAGGTATTTGTAGACTCGTGCGAAATGCCGTCCTCGCTTCGCTCGGGCGTCAAACTCACACTCATCGGCAAACACCTATTTTGCTCCCTAGTTGCACAATCTACTATTACCAACAATAGAAAATTTAAACTTTCCACATTTTTTGTGCAAAATTCACCTGGCATTCCTTAACCCAAGTTACATACAGAATGCTCCCTGCGGCTTAAAAAATGGGCAAATGCAGCCCCAGTGAAAGCTTGAAAAATGGAAAGATGGAAAATGCAATAATGTGCAATTTTTAAATTATTTATACCATTTTTATAATTAATTATAAATTAAATTTTCAGTTTTTATGCAATTCTAATAAACGTTATATATTTTCTATATATTATTTATATATTATATTTTTAATTCAATTTTATCCATTGTATTTTTATATTATTTGTATTATTTTTATTAATATTAATAATAAATTATATTTTAATTTGTAAAGAATATTTTATATTTTTTGTATTAATTTATAATAGATTTTAAAAGACGTAAATCATTGGATAGATGTTACTAAACATATTTTTTATTTCAAATCTTATTTTCATTTCATTTTTTAAATTAAACCGTCTTTTTTTCTTAATCACTTTTGAAACATTTTATTAATCTAATATTGATAATTTTAGTTGAAGCTGTTATAAAATTAAAATGTTACTTTAATTTTTAATGAAATTCGAAAAGAATGGGAGGGCACTTATTCAACTGATATCAGTTTTTTAAATAAATGTTTTGTATAAATTTTTAAATATAAATATATAATTTTAAAAAAGTAACGAAAATAAACAATAATGATATTCGTCAAATTCACCTCTATTATTTCTCTAGGGTAGCGACAATATTTTCTTTTTGTAATTTACGTTATTTTATTAAATCCACGATTTTCATCTTTTTTCTAAAACGCTTTTTGTCAGATTACTAATTTTAAAGATAAGTTTAAAAAACGGCAAATATACGGCGTTGTATTTGTTTTCACCTTGAATTTGAGCTTGGCGTCAAATTTTACTTCAAAATTTGTGTTCAGCGCATCAAATTACGTCGAAAAACGTAGATTCAAAATGCCTGAAGGAATGGCATTTTCGGAAATAATATTCAAAATTTCATAAAATGAAAAACAAATTCTTCTTCCACAAATTTCAATATTTCAATGTTTTTTTGTACTTTGTTTCTTAAATCCTTACTAAGGAAGTAAGACAGATTTTAGAAAATTGTTATTTTATAACCGTTAAATCACGAATTTTCAGATATAAATTATGACCGTTTTTTAGTGAATAACAATTATAAATTTCAGATAAAATAATTAATTCATAAAAAAGTATATTAAATTCAGAAATGTCCAACAACATTGTTTAAATTTTAAACTTTTGTATTTATTTTGTCTACATGTGTTATATATTAGTATTTGTTATGTACGAGAATAATTTCAGAATATAGAAACTAGTAAATTATGAAAATAATAAATTTGCAATTATAGGGACGTTTCTAGGTAAAAAATGTTTTTAAATAAAGTTTAACAGATAATATTTTAATAAACATTTAATTAGTACATTAAAAGGCAAAATAAAACTTCCCATTATACGATAATATTTTCAATGAAATAAATTTAGTGTGCCATAACCTGTGCCCAAAATCAACAGATTAATATCACCGATATTTACATTTATTAAGTCAATATAGGGTTAATATATACAAATGTTATTATGTACTCCCTGAATTTGAAATGAAAATTCACTCATTATAATTTATAAGTCATCCACGTAAAAAGAAGTGCATATATATAATAAGTGAAAATTAAGTTATTTATGTGTATATATGCACTTATTTTTAAACAGTGACTTAATTTATAATAAGTTAATTTTCTCTTTTATTTACTTAATTTAAATTTACAGAGTTCAAAATGTTTCTCTCGTTATAAATAATATATAAGAAGTATCAGTTTGTAATGAGACTTAAATAAATAGTATATCTAGATATTATTCAACATTATTTTTTTAAGAACCTAATAGTCTCATATTAGGTGCATTTAATTTATTTATCAGTCTTCTTTATTATCAAGTACCATTATTTCAAAATGAATAAGTACATGCCATTTTAGAAATGATTCTACGATTCGGTTGTATTTTTTTTCATACAAAATTCTTCATCGTTCCGTTTAAAGTAATACTGAAACAACTGAAAAAACACTAATTTTTGCGGTATCTGTTTCTCAATTTTTGTGTCCTTCAAACAAACCCGACTGCATTCCAGTCAGAGCTCGGTTACAAATTCTACCTGGAATAGCTTGTTCACTATGAAATTCTAGGCTAGTATTGTTTTACTAAAATAGTCTAACATGCTAAAATACAGTATGGTCCTCATGCATTACAGAATATTCTGTAGGCTAGAAGTTTTTTCCGAAACATCAATTTTTCTTTTATAACCTGTTTAAGCAATAAAAGCAATAAAAGAAAATCACCAAATTACTAATAAAAGTCGCAAAATTACCAATAATAAATTTATTATTATAATATAAATGGATTTCAGTTATCATGTCATTTAATTGGTATATCGTTTTTCAGATCACATCCAAGAAAACACATCTCGCAAACAGGAAGGAACTGAAAATAACACAATTAGTCTTGACAATCAAGAAATTTTCTTAAATAATATAAAACCTGAAGAAATGGTTGACAAGAATGGAGAGTTTGATGAAATGATCATCGAAAACACAGAAGTTGTTGCTAATCATGTGGAAAATGAAAAAATAATCTCTGACCAGATTGCAAAAGAAGCAGAAATCTTCAACAATGTAAGAAACAAAGAAGTAGTCGACAATAATGAGGAAAATGAAGAAGTTGTCATTATCAATACACAAAACACGAGGTTGAATAAACGAATTAGGTTAAATAATGATTTAGTACAAGCGATTCTTCAGCAAAATTTAAAGAGAGCATTAAATGCAATTATTAGAGGTGCCAACGTGAATAATAAAATACCCGGAAGGAAACTAACACCACTTATGGTACTAATGGATGACAAGTATTCAGGCATGATCAGAAAAATGGCTATGTCCTTTCTGAAAGGCAAGTTTGATATCCCACCTCGTGCTAAATATGTTCGTAACATATTTAACTTTGCTGCTGCTATAGGGGATTTCACCATATTAAAATGCGCTGCTGATACACGGAGAGAACGTTACAAGTATAATAATAGAGGTTATCCCAGATGGCAATTGTGAGGGCTTTGATAATATCACAAGAGCATCACACTATCACGATGTGATATCATATCCCGAGGCAAATGCGTCCTCAATTATCACGTAATCATCTCATGACCCGTCATCATATATCAAAATCATATATCCTTGAATGTACATATTTATGAGGAACAAATGTATTTTTGTTATAAAATAAACAAACTTGGAGTTAACTTGGATTAAATTATTATATTTCATTAATTACATTTTCATGAACACATAACAATTCTAAAACTGGCCAATTGTATTGGTAGTTCCTCAAAATTAAGATTTTTTTAACATTTACACTGCACTGTATAGTTACGATGCAACACTTTTCAATGTGCAATTTTCCATAAATATAAAGTAAATTATTACAAATTTATCTCTGTCAGCATTTTCCGTATTTGTTGTTTCATTTATACTAATCTTTGCGCGCGATCTATTAAAGCCTAGACGAACTTGCGTTTGCGCAAACTTTCTACTAATTCAAGTTATGAAATTGGATTACAAATTGAAATAATGGACTCGTATCACTAATAAAATAGTAGGTAGCATCTACTAATTATTTCATTAGTAAACTCGACAAAATATTACTAATTCACTAGTAGAGTGTTCACTTACTAATTGAAAAGGTAAAAATTCTACTAACTCATTTAAAGAGAGAACGTTTGTTGCTTTACAAAAGGCAGTAAGTAATATGGTTTATAATATGTAATATTATACAGAGCAGAAGGTCGAAATTACTCTTCGGCTTGAATTCATAGTGACGTATTAGGAACCGAAAAACATCCTAATTGAGTGTAGAGTCAGCTAGCATTGACTAATCGCAGCCCTGATCCGTGATCCGTGATCGTTGATCCAGGTATCCGATTGTTAATTGGACATTACAGAGAGGAATTGGATTAAACTAATTACCTACTGAAGCCTAAGAAAGGCAGCATTTGAAGTTTGATAAAAGCTAATTAAGAACCAAAAGAAAGATTAAGAATAACAAACTTTAATTTCATGATACAAAAATAATTTGATTTATCAAAAAACTTAAATTTTTTAAATTTAAATAAAAACTTAAGTATTTAAAAAAAAACTTTAATTAATATGACCTCCATATTAATTAAAAAGCTGTAGTAATAAAATGCATAATCATAATGAAGCCAACAAATGGAGATTTTCATTCCTGGGAAGCGATTAAAAATAGTATATTACTCAAGGCAGCGAAGGAGGGATTTTTGAATCTCGAAAGCAAGTTTAGGCCTTAGTTAATAACATTGCTCGAGTTGTTTTAAGCCCCCCCCCCCCCAGTGGCAGATACGATATTTTATGTAATGAAGGAAAGATGGTGGTTTTCCTCCTTGCAAGGCCTTTATTACATAGAATATCGTATGTACCACGGGGGCGGGGACCTCGTCTTCGAGTCGGGGCCCTAAAATTGCTCTCGTAATTCAAAAATCCCCCGTCCGCCTCCTTGGTGCATAATATACTATTTTTAGCCATGTGTCACGGAAATAATTTTCTACTAATTGTAGCGGAACAGTACTTTCATTATTTTATAGTTTATATAATTTTTGAACTGAAAATTTACAATGTCTTTTAATTTTCACGTGAGAGACGCAAATTAACTAATTTTATTATTCTGTTTTATGATTTAAACAGAAATACCCAGCATTAGACTTTTGATTTTTGGGCTCTTCATAAAAGCACGTTCTTAATATTATGCTACAGTATGATACTATACACTTATCACAGATTAATAACATATCGCCAAAGGTCCTTCCAAATGCGTGACATCTTTTTCGTTAACAACCTTACTTGCACATCTATTATAATATTTATTTCTTTTATATATATTACAGGATCACGTCTTTAAAAATAAAAAAAACTTTACAAATAAAATCAAATAATTAAAACTAAGTTATTTTATACGTAAATATACAGATATTATAAGCTGTGTACAGCGATAGTGTCGTTGACGAAAACATTACAAAAACGTTCACGTATTTAGAGGGACCCTTGACAATCTGTTATTAGTCTGTGATACTTATAGCATGTAAAATTAATCTTATTCATATATTATGTTTCCAACTCGTTTACAAGGACATAAAAGTGCGTTACATTTCATGAATTTCTGCGGACAACGTGTATGTTTTTGCAAAGGAGAATGACCATGATAAATCATTCGTAATGATGATGATTCATAATGATGGTCTTTATATAATACAACACAAAATTTAAAAAAAAATGAAAAACTGTTAAGGCCCGCCAAGCAACCCAAAGCTGTCAAAAAAGCGGTGGAAACTTAGCGCCGTAACTATTAATTTTAAAAAAAATTTGGTTAGAATTCCTTTGGAGAAATATCTTCGTCCTTGCAAGATCTATCGGGTGAAGTAATATAGTCATATTTTATTGCTTATATATATGAAAAATCAAACCTGAAAGTTTTATATCTGGTGTTGACTTGACAAGGATAATTCACCTAAAAATTTTAGGTTTGATTTTTCTTATTTATAAGCAACCAATGCTGACTAAATTACTTCATTCGGTAATCCTTGTTATAAAAGGAACTTTTTAGAAAAATTTCTGTAAAGAAATTGTGAAAAAACAGTCTAAAGAACGAATGATTACTGCGCAAAGTTTCCCCACTTTTCTGATAGCCCTGGAACGCTTGAGGGTCCTTAAGGGGAAGCCGTAGTCCTTCATCGATAAGGTAGTAATCTACGCTAAAAAACGTAAATTACAACTGATTGGAACGATATTTCAAAATTTAGGTGTAATTCAGGCATTTTTAAGCACTGTATATAATCTCACAAGAAATTTCAATAGAGTTTGATGAAAACTGATCGAGAGTTTTCAAAAATAAGGAAAAATCACGTATCAACAAAAAGTCACATTTCAACGAATTTCATTGAAATTTGTTGGGAGATTATATATAGTGTGTAGATATGCCGAAATTATATCGATTCAATCACTTTTAATTTACATTTTATAGCGTAGGTTACTAACTTATCGGCGGACTACATCATCTCCTTAAACAAAATAGTCATTTTTGTCCTAGTAGACGTAAAATTCGATTTTATGCCAGGATTTCAGGACGTAAAATCGCATTTTCAGATTATATGGGTAAGATGGGAGTTCACCGCCTATTCGACTTTAAAATCCGAGACATAAACTTGAATTTTACAACGACTAGGATGAAAAATGGTATTTGTCCTACAGGTGTAAGAATTATATTCGTTTTATGACCTTAATAGAGAAACAATATACAGCAGATGGAGTCATTTTACCGTAATAAAATACGGTGTTACAAAAATTGTTCCATTAACTTTTTCGGTAGTTGTTTCGTTTCATCTTTCCGGATCGCTAAATATGCAGTAGATTACATAACCTCAAATCTACCGCAAACATGACTTCAATAGTCACTTTAAATATATACAGGGTCATCGAAAAGTATCGGACCCCCCTAATATCTTCAGTTAGAATGCACTTAGGAGAAAATGTCCAATAGCAAAGTTGTATGGTTTCAAGCGGGGAGTAAGATGATGACCTTCACTTTGACCTTGACCATGTCCTTCAAGGTCTTTTGAAGGTCAATCTTATTTTTTTAAATAGAACCCCCTACATTTTATTGCATATTCTTATAGCTTATCTCGAGAGCTTTCCAAAACACTATAATAAAATATTTTTTTATTAAGTACTTTTTGAGTTATAAAGGTTTGAAGTTAACAATTTTTTTACACAAAATGTAGAATATCTTGTAAAATATTATTTAGTTTTCAGTAATCATAACCTTAATACTTTTGTGCGCGGAATAATGAGACCAATTAATTGGTTTAAAGAAAATACATTAATCGGATCCCCCTAATATTTTCAGTAAGAATGCATTTTGGAAAAACTTCAAACCTTTATAACTCAAAAAGTACTTAATAAAAAAATATTTTATTATAGTGTTTTGGAAAGCTCTCGAGATAAGCTATACGAATATGCAATAAAATGTAGGGGGTTCTATTTAAAAAAATAAGATTGACCTTGAAATGACCTTGAAGGACATGGTCAAGGTCAAAGTCAAGGTCATCACCTTACTCCCCGCTTGAAACCATACAACTTTGCTATTGGACATTTTCTCCTAAGTGCATTCTAACTGAAGATATTAGGGGGGTCCGATACTTTTCGATGACCCTGTATATATATATATACAGGGTGGCCGATTTATCTGAAGACATCGAAATATCTCGAGAACTATGCACAGAATCAAAAAAGTTGTCCCATGAAAGTTGTTCGACACGAAGGGGGGCATCCAGTGATAATTAAATTTACCCCCTCCCCCATCCCCTGGGGGTGGAGTGGGGGCAAAAACAATAAAACTTAAATAGGAACCCCCAGTTTTTATTGCAGATTTGGATTCTCCGGAAAAAAGTACACTAATTTGACCTAGGAGCTATTGTATTTTGGTTCACAGGTGGCGCTGTAATCGATAAAAATCAAAATTTATCTGAAGACATTGAAATACCTCGAGAACTATGCACAGAATCAAAAAAGTTGTCGGATGAAAGTTGTTCGACACGAAGGGGGCATCCAGGGGGCAAATAGGGACAATTTGATCCCTTTATGAAAATTTAATATTAAAAATTCTAATATTAGAATTTTTAATATTAGAATTTAGTAATATCAATTGCGAAAATTGTTATTCTGAATATGAAATTTTAATAATGTCCATTCGAAAAATTAAGATTATGAATAATTGATATTCTTCATATTAAAAATCAAAACTGATTACATAAAAATTGTGCATACAATATGGAAGCATTTTTTTTCCGAAATGAGAATAAATAAGCTGAGCATTGACGGTCAAACCAGCTTCTATTAAACAAAACGAAACTCTTACTTCATTTGGGGATTTCGTCGCCATCTACCGGACCCCGAGAGAACTCACGTGGTTTCATACATGTACATCGCTTGCATTTCGGCCATCACCGGCGCCGGTTCTGTTACATAACGCTAGAGGGCGACATAACTCGAAAATAAAGTAGCATATCATTTTATACATAAGTTGAGTCACACGTAACCAGTTCACCTACATTTTTCTCTACTTTCCTGAAGGGAAGTCGCGACTTTCTAATCCCCATATTAAAATTTAGTATTCACGGTCTCTCAGTGTAAGACTGTTTTTGAAGTCCATTGTATTGGTAGTAATTCGGTCGGAGGTCACTTTGCTTTTAGAATAACAACTTTCCGTTTACGTGACTATTTTTTGTCTACCCTTCATTGCTTAAATCGAATTGCAAGTTAAAAATGAATCCTGCTACAGTTCCCGAAAAAATCGAAATGATTCTTATTTATGGTGAATGTAAGAGGAATATTGACGATGCTGTTGCGTTGTATGCTGAGCGTTTTCCAGATAATGCTCGCTCGCGTTCTTTTTTTTACAAAGTTGTGAATGCCTTTCACTCTGATGGCAGCGTACAAATGAAAAAAAGGAGCCGAAGATTAACAGTTACAGGAGAAGCTAACGAAGTAGCTGTACTAGCAGCTATTCACCAAAATCCACATGTAAGCACACGACAATTACATCGCGATTCCGGCATTTCCAGAGACAGTATTCAAAGAATATTGCATCGTCATAAGTTTCACCCATATCACATTTCACTGCACCAGGAACTAGATGGCGATGATTTTCATAACCGCGTGGTGTTTTGTGAATGGGCATTTCAAAAAATGCAAACGAACCACAATTTCTTTGCTAATGTATTATTTTCAGATGAATCTACATTCACGAACCATGGTGGCGTCAATAGGCATAATATGCATTATTGGAGCGTAGAAAATCCCCAATGGTTATGACAAGTTAATCATCAACGTCCTTGGTCGGTGAACGTTTGGTGTGGAATCATAGGAAATAAACTCATTGGTCCTTATTTCATTGAAGGTAATTTGAATGGAACAAAATATCGAGATTTCCTAGAACAAGAAGTACCATTACTACTTGAGGATGTTGCTATGGACGTCCGACGGACAGTGTGGTTTCAGCATGATGGTTGCCCAGCACATTTTTCAAGAGTAGCAAGGGAAATACTAGACCGTGATTACATCTCTGGATTTCTTCCTATGGGGTTACCTAAAAGGTAAGGTTTATGAACAAGTACCAACGACTCGTGAAAACATGGTGGAACGCATAAGAACTGCTTGCGCAGAAATTTCTGCAGATATGATTCTATCATGTATAAAGTCATTTGAAGAAAGAATAAATAAATGCATTGAAGTGGAAGGTCAACATTTCGAACACTTACTCAAGTAAGTGAACAGTGAGACAGTGAGAGGCAAGGGGACTCACGTAAAACAAGCACCCCAAAGGGAACAGAAAAATACTACGTCCACGTCGTTGTTCCTGGGTAACGCTAAATGTATTTTTCCCGGTTTTGTTAGAATGACCGTATTCCATATCCGCTACGCGGGCGAAAATTGTCAATATTGGAGAATCCAAATCTGCAATAAAAACTGGGGGTTCCTATTTAAGTTTTATTGTTTTTGCCCCCACTCCACCCCAGGGGATGGGGGAGGGGGTACATTTCATTATTACTGGATGCCCCCCTTCGTGTCGAACAACTTTCATCCGACAACTTTTTTGATTCTGTGCATAGTTCTCGAGGTATTTCAATGTCTTCGGATAAATTTGGATTTTTATCGATTACAGCGCCACCTGTGAACCAAAATGCAATAGCTCCTAGGTCAAATTGGTGTACAGTCGAGCCTCCGTATTATGGACTTCCCTCTTATGGACTATCTGTTTTATGGACTTTTTTCTCCCCCAATTATGGACTTTTCCCTCTGTCGCTGTTTATCGCCTTCCCCCACTTTTGTGCTTACACACTTATACATACATACAATACATATGTACATGTGCCGCCTTTCACTCGTACTTGTAGCGAAAGGCGACGAAGTAGGGGAAGCGCTCTCTCGCCTTCATTGACCATATTCGGGATCGGAGCATTCCCGACGAGTCCATGATACGGAGGCTCGACTGTACTTTTTTCCGGAGAATCCAAATCTGCAATAAAAAATGGGGGTTCCTATTTAAGTTTTATTGTTTTTGCCTCCACTCCACCCCCAGGGGATGGGGGAGGGGGTAAATTTAATTATCACTGGATGCCCCCCTTCGTGTCGAACAACTTTCATCCGACAACTTTTTTGATTCTGTGCATAGTTCTCGAGATATTTCGATGTCTTCAGATAAATCGGCCACCCTGTATATTTGACTTTCTTAACCACTTGAAATTAAAACTAGTCAAAAATCAGATTCTTGGTATTACGGTTCTTTTACTAAAAAAAATAACATTATAAGGCTTAATTAAATTATTGGGTTGTGGTGTTAACCACTAATTATGAAAAAGTGTGTGTAAATAACCTGCTTGTGTATTATCATCGAAAACTGAACTTTTAATTTCGTCGGACTGCATATATGATAAATTAATAACTCGACCTCTATCAGATTCTGCAACTATATGCCTATTACTAATTTTAGCATTCCTCCTCTGCCAGAAATATTTAAAATCACAATGTTTAAACTGAAACGATATACACGTCTAAGACAGGTTCTCTACGGTCTTACTAATGAGTCTCCATAGAGGAACCAGGACGAAACGTGTATTTTACTACTCTACGAAAAAGTGAATAATCGCATATCATTTGCAGCAAATTTTGACTGCAGATAAAGGAAACATATGTATACCTAGATTATAACCCATGCACGCCCAAAGGGCACATTTTTTTGCTTTAATTTCAATCGAGTATTTCGTATCAAAATATAAATTGAAAAAAATTGAAAGGACATATATGACTACTTTTAAGATCGCTTTTCAAGATTCTAAGCTCAAAATTTAGTTTTATTCATCAAGAATTCTAATATGGCTCCATGCGTGATCAAAATTGCCGAAAAAGTATGTACAAATGTGGTCAAAATTTTCCAAACCCTCTAACTAAATATCTATTTAAAAAAAAATTGCTAAGAATTAAAAGTTGGTAAATCTTTGAATTAGACACTTGTTCGAAATTGAAAAATGTAGGTTAGGTCTTACAGATGTATTCTGCCTCCTGATCACAAATATGACAATAAAAATTGGTGCTCGGCAAAACCTTGGCCGTCGTATTGAAAAAAAAACTGTAAAAACGCGTTTTTTTGCATCTATCTTAAAAAATACAAGTTTGACAAAAAAATGTGCCCAACAAAAAAGGGTAGATAATTGAATTCTCTACATAAAGGTTCCATCATTTTTTTTTCGTAATCGCAATTGAAGCCCATAAAATAGCAATAAACATGACTGATTATACGTTCATGGCCTCTAGCTCAGTTTCTCGCGAATAAGGTGAATTTCAGTTTATCTTATATCGGAGCATCCCACCCCGATAGCGACATATAATTCACGTAGTTTCGATTATTACGAATATCTGTTGGTTAGAGGTTACACGGATAAAAATTTCATTGGAAATGTTACTATTCTACATGGTTATTAGGGGACAGACTTGCATCAGGCGAAAATTCCTTATTCTTTTTGTTAAAATTTACTAAAATTTTTGTAATTTTTACCATAAGATTCTGAATTTTTGGCAAAACTAACAATAAAAATTCGGGAAAGGTTTGATTAAAACAACAACAATTTTAGTAAATTTTAGCAAAAAGAATAGGAAATTTTCATTTGCTGCAAGTATGTCCCTTAATAACTATACGTAGAGTAGTAAAATTTCCAAAGAAATTTTTCTCCGTGTAGGTTAGTATAAAAAAAGGGGTCTGGGAGGCGGAGCCCGCCAGTATATATATACAGGGTGTACGAAAAGTCCCGGGACGGTTGAATAACTTTCGAAAGAATAAAAATTTCAAAAATCGCCGAAACACGTGATTCGATTTTTCAAACAAGCTATCTTTTGAGGGGGGGTTTCGGCCCCCCAACCTCAAGGGGGGCGGGGGGCACGAGGGAGGCCAAAAATCATAAATGGCAACATGGTTTGAGTGGGGGCTCATTTGAAAGGTATTTTCGAGATGAAATCAGATCACTGGTCATAGAGGGCGCTGCGATCATTTTTCGCAGATATTTTTGACTTTTTCAGATCTTAGACGTACTAACGTTTGAAAAAATGAAAATTTCGAAGTCGCCGAATCGTGTAATTCAATATTCTTAAAAAACTTAAAAAACTTAAAAAACTTAAAATCGTGTAAAACAATATTCTTAAACGGGTGTCAACCCGTTTCTGAACGTTACATTGAAAAGCTCTTTTACTTGTATCTCTCCGAAAAATGATCGCAGCGCCCTCTATGACCAGTGATCTGAATTCGTCTCGAAAATACCTTTCAAATGAGCCCCCACTCAAACCATGTTGCCATTTAAGATTTTTGGCCCCTTTCGTGCCCCCCGCCCCCCTTGAGGTTGGGGGGCCGAAACCCCCTCTCAAAAGATTGCTTGTTTGAAAAATCGAATCACGTATTTCGGCGATTTTTGAAATTTTTATTCTTTCGAAAGTTATTCAACCGTCCCGGGACTTTTCGTACACCCTGTATATATATATATATATATATATATATATACATATATATATATATATATATATATATATATATATACAGGGTGATTCAAAAGCCCCGGAACACCAAAATATCTCAGCAAGAGGACATTTTCGCGGAACATGTTTTACACAAAAGTTTCAGAATATTTCCCTGACAATGTAATGGTACCATAGAATTTGACCTTGAACATGACCTTGAAGGATATTCCAAGGTCAAGTTAATTTTTTTAAATGGAAACTGCTATTTTTTTTCACGGTTTCGGAAAGAGCACACAATTTTACGCCCGACTATGCTATGGCCTTTTTTTCGGCAAGGTCATTTCAAGGCCAAACTTAAAACTTCTGAAACTGCGAATTAACTCAGCAAGAGGTCATTTTCGGGGAAAATGTTTCATACAAAAGTTTCAGGATTTTTCTCGGACTATTTAATGGTAGCATACAACTTGACCTTGAACATGACCTTAAAGGTTATTCCAAGGTCAAGTTTATTTTTTTAAATGAAAACTACTATTTTTTCACGGATTCGGAAAGAGCACAAAATTTGACGTGCGAATAGGATATGGTCGATTTTTCCGGCAAGGTTACAGGGGTTTTCATTTAAAAAATTTAAACTTGACCTTGAAATAACCTTCAAGGTCATGTTCAAGGTTAAATTCAACGGTACCATTAAATAGCCAGAGAAAAATCCTTCAACTTTTGCCTGAAACATTTTCCCCGAAAATGCACTTCCGGGACTTTTCAGTTTGACCTTGAAATGACCTTGAAGGGAAAATCGACCATGTCATATTCGTACGTAAAATTTTGTGCTCTTTCTGAATCCGTGAGAAAAAATAGTGGTTTCCATTTAAAAAAATTTACTTGACCTTGAAATAACCTTCAAGGTCTTGTTCAAGGTCAAATTCAATGTCGCCATTAGATAGCCAGGGAAAAATCCGTCAACTTTTGTCTGAAACATTTTCCCCGAAAATTTCCTCTCGCTGAGATATTTTGGTGTTCCGGGACTTTTGGATCACCCTGTATATATATCCATGCAGTGATAATTACAGGGACACAACTTTACAAGGGTTCCATTGACAGTAACATCTGTTGGTTGGAGGTTAGGTCTTGTTTATACTAGCCAATAAATGTTATCTAACCAATAAATGTTAGTGATAATCAAATTGGCCTCGAATGTATGGCCCTTTAATCACCAATGCGTAGATGTAGAAGTGCTGAGGCCCCCCATTTTATACTGTTCTCACCTCCAACCAACAGGTGTTAGTGATATTACCAACTTTCATCGCTATTTTACAGGCTTCCCTTTCCGATTATGACAAAAATATATATATAACCTTTTTTGTAGATAATTAACATCTCTACCTTTTTTTTTTACTGTGCACATTTTTTCCAGGCTCGTATTTTTCAAGATAAATATAAAAAACTGCAGAAATCGCGTTTTTCTGCGTTTGTTTAATAAAATGGCGGACAATGTATTGCCGAGTACCAATTCTTATTGTTATATTCATAATCAGGAGGCAAAAATACATAAAAAACATATACATTTTTTAATTTCGAACTCGTCTAATCCGAAGATTTACTGTAAAGTTTGTGAAATTCATTGATAAATGTGCTTTATTTTTTTCAGATTCTTTTGATGATATTTTCAGAAATTTATTATTTACGTTTTTTTTTTTCAAAATTTTCATTCTATGACTTTTATAAAAAAGGTAAATAATTTTGTGCTCAAGGCTTTTAGTCGTCCAATCAGTAATTTTACCGCGCTTTATTATTCTTTATACTTGGATGTTTTTGAGATTTGTTATTATTTACGAATATAACATTCAAATTCAAAATTCAAAACAGTGGATAAAAATTTCAAGAATATCTTTCCACGCGATGAATTTGCATGGCTCAACGTCTTGAATTCAAAATTGTATACCACAATTTTAAAAAGGCTTATAACCCAATGAACCGATCGAGCGTATTCTTCCAACTCGTGTAGACGCCTTTGGTGAAATGTCGAACTAAAAGTAATTATATTTAAATTACAATGCAAAGTACGATAAGTTTGAATGAGTATATTTCTTAATCCTGAGCCAAAAAAGAAAAGAATGGGAAATAATGATCGTTATCTCTATAATAAATCTCGGACAAATCACGAAAAATATTACATGCCTAGATTAAGTTTAATTAGATGAGGTTAGGTTGAATTACGTTAGGTTAGGTTCTTTCTTGAAAATGGTCGTTATTTAACTTATATCTTATCTTTTATTTAAGATGTTGACGATAAAATTTTGACTACTTGTTGTTTATGCGTGTAACGATTTGACTTACTACGTGCTATTTTAATGTGTGTGATTTAGTAACCCTACTAAATACATACAAATTATCTATTTCTTATGACACAAAATGTCTAACAAATGGCTAGCATTAATTAAATTGTTCAGTACAGTACACAAATTTAAAAAAATTACTAATTTTGTTTATTTATAGATGTACAAATTTCTCGCAATATTTTCTAAAATCAACAGCAAATGGTCCTAAGACTCTAGTCGATGAATACACTAGTATTCCACCTTCCACCCAACGCAGGTCGAGGCCCTTATATACATATAAGCACCACAGTGTTACCAGGATATAGGATCTGCGCGCGACGTTGACCTAAAAATTGGTACGCGTGCTTACTTGCGAATACCTCGTTAAAGATTGTCTTTGATATTGCTGATAAAAAATACGAATCGAAGATGCAGTTGTCAATAAATCGCGACATTTGCAGTATTAATACTAGCTAAAATCAGTAAAGAAGCTTGAAATTAAAACCAATATTCATGGTGCAGAAAAATCATTAAAATACTACAGGAGTGTGTTTACTTTTTTCTTCAATGAACATTGAGGCGATGAATGAAATTGATTAAAGATATAATAACACTTTCATACATCAGCCCCCATTAACAAGAACTCCAATTTTTTAATTTATTTTCAAGCCTTATTATTACAATGAATAAATCCCTTTTTTTAATGAAACTTCCAATTGTTTTCAAGTAGCATTGAAAAAATTAAATGTGTTTTAATGTAAAAGGAAAAAGAAACAATGTTACAATGTGAAACCTGCCTTTTTATATGGAAATTCTGAAAAAACTTCATACTTCTTCCAACAATCGATATGCAAAAATCCTGTAGTTAGTATTCATACTTGGGTTAGATCA
This sequence comes from Trichopria drosophilae, assembly GCA_030407085.1. Lineage (NCBI taxonomy): Eukaryota > Metazoa > Arthropoda > Insecta > Hymenoptera > Diapriidae > Trichopria > Trichopria drosophilae. The sequence goes on from CM059586.1 coordinate 108,185,781, forward strand.
TTAAAGTCGTTGTTACTTCAGCTGCGTTATATGTACATTTAAAAAAATTCAAGATTTTTAAAATTCAATGGCCAAAAAATGTTTTGTAACCTGATGAAATTTCTTGTATTGTCTGTTTTTGAGGTTACCGATTTCGGATCGTATATTTTAAATGAACAATGAAATTTCAATAAATGCAGTATTAAAAATTACAAGAAATTTAATGTAAGGTAAATGCGCACTAATACATTAAATTTAATGAGCGTTTAACTAAAATGTATCTTAATGTGCAAGAGATAAGTAATTTTGTATTATATTCCATGCATAAGTAAATTAAATTTACTGTTCCTGTTCATTCAATGAAAATACAGTTTAAGAATGTACATTTCAAGTGCTTGTACATGACTTTGAATGTGTTTATGCTAATACTCAATTACACATGCAATTCCAACTAACATAACGAATATATTAGCCAGTTATATTTACAGGAGAGCCTCCTTATTTTAGAAACTCGACAATAACTAGACACAAATCATAAACTCAGACTTTATTACAAAACTTTCTACATAAAACTGCTCATAGATTTGTGTAAAAATACTGCCTCATAACTAATCAACAAAATTATTAAAATTATGTATGAAATAAATATGCGTTGGATAAGGGCGCGTATCAAATGCAGCGAACTGTTTACAATCCTTAACGTATGTTGTTTACGTTTCACGGTTGTTATTTATAGGAATTGCCCACGGTTCTTGGAAAAATTGTAAAATAATAAATTGGAAAGATTACCAAATGTAATTTTTTTTGTTTATAATTATACTGTTTTGCGTTGCTATAGTCACCATAGAATCTGACTAAATTATATTAAGCATTTCAGGAAAACTATGAAGAATCCTGGTTGCCTGGGCTGAGCATGTAAACTGCTACGAAGTAACTGATGAAAATGTTAACAAAAATAATAATAATAGCATTGATGATGATGATGCAAATGATGATGATGATCATGATAATGATGATGAGGATGACGATGATGATAATGGTTATACTCATATTAAAACTTCTGAACAAAGTACAATCACTTTCCTAATAATAGTCACACTCAAAAAACATCTAGGTATTCCAAAACTGCAAAAAAATGGATAAAATCTGAACAGAAACTGCATAAAAAGTGCCTAGACAATTTTTAGGTTATCATTAAAAAAACATCTATATAATAAATAGACAAAAAAGTCTTTTTTGGGTTGATCGAATTAAATATTCTGTAGAGAGTACATCTTTTTAGACACAGAGCAGAAATTCTTCACAGTTTGTCTAAAAAAGTTTCGAAAAACAATCCATGATTTTGTTACATTTTTATGGGAACATTTTATTACTCATAAACAGGCCAGTGCACAAGTTAATTTGAAAAAAAACTGGCCAATATTTAGAACGAATTTCTATCAGGGCTACTGAGCATTCAATTAATTTTTACACTGAATTTTCCATTCGGTACTATAGATCCATATATGGATCCATTTTTTGGGGTAATAACATAAAATTCTATGGTGAATGACATTAAATTTAAGGTACATCCATGATATTGTTTGTGTACATTAAATTAAATGTCTGATATTAAAAGTCGTTTAATCTCGGAATCGAAAAATGTGATTTTAGTACACGTTCTTTAAATTTAATCTGTTTCCTTTTAACATTCAGTATCCTCGATTGGGAACATATAATGCCGTATTTAAGGTCTGATGTTTTAAAAAGTACCCAGAACGAATTCTTAAAGTGATATTTTAGAAAACGATGAGCCGATTATCAGAAAAATCCACAAGACTTCTCTTACCATCTAGGTTCCAGGAAATAGCTCTATTTAAGAGTTTCCATTCTCACTATAAAATGAATCATTTAATTACATATTTTTTGTTGAAAAATTTAAATATTTAAATATTTATATGTATACGTTTTGTTTTCGTAATTCAAATGGTCAAGAATATCTTTAGTTGATAAAGTATTCATTAAATATAATTAATACTCTCTAGTGTATATAAATTCTATTCGGTTTTAGGATATTGAGCAAAGTTAACGTCAGCTAATAAAATTTAAATGACGTATATATGTTTTACATATTTATGGATTTAATAAAGAAAGACTGTTATTAATTAATTAGAATTATTATTATAGTTGTAATTCAAAACAAATACATTTAGAGACAAAATATATAAGTGTTGGTTTTTAGTATCTTGATAATCTTCCAATAAATTTAAGATAGTCCAAAATCTAAATTTTCATCAACTAATTACAAAAAATACTTAAAATTGGAAATATTAAACATACAAAAGTTAAGTTTTTTTTTAAATCCGGAAGAATCCAATTAAGAAATTCAAATTTATTTTAAAAAATTGGTTTAATTTTAGATTGAAATACCGGTCAATTTTAATTTAAAGTTCTTTAATTGTATATTACCGAGAATGGATTTAGGAGTAAATCCCTCACAAAAATTGATGTATTTTATTTTTTAATCGTATTGAGATACATTAAAGATATCTCAAAATTTGTTCATCTTGCACGAAATATAGAATCAAATGTCTAATGAGATGAGGAAATAGAATATTTTAAAATAATAAACCGTACTGAAAATTCGGCAGATCAAATATAAAAAACGGAGTTTAAACATTGTTTTTTAACGTAGAATACTAAACTGTACAAAACTAAAATTATTGTATTATTGTAGATTTTTTATACAGAACATTATTAGCCACATGACTGCAATAGTTGAACGAATTCACAATATTCCGAAATCTGCTTGCTCAGTAAGAATTTCAAAGAAAAATGGTAGCGTTTAAAAATTGATGAAACAATAAAAATATTAACAATTGACAAAAAACCTTTAATTATGTATATCTGACCCCGTGTCAATAAATAATTGTTTATTTTTTTCGTGTACATTATGATAACAAAATATCTTTTTTTTAACGATATGAAAACAGTAGTAAGGGGCAATACTTTAAAACAAATTAAAAAATATTTTTCAAAGAACAAATAAAATAAAGGTACTTTTAAGTATTTAATTTACTCACTTATAATGTTATAAAGAATATCATTTCTGCAATTAAATTACTGACAAAAACATGGCTGATTAACTTCATATTACGTACACTGAACGTTTTCAATCAATTGTTTGTTTAATTTAATGCACATCAATTTTTACTATTTCCAAACCTTTTAAAACAATTAAAAAATAGATATTTTATCAAATACCATTTTATTAGATTAAAGAAACCAGAAAACGAGAATATTCCATAAGGGCATACCTACTATGTATTAATGTGGCAAAACAAAAGTAAATAATTAACGCAAATTAAAATAAGTTTACAAATAGTTAAAAAATATAATAATCTCTTACTGGAGTCGTTTAAACTATTTTAGTAAAAATAAAAAAAAGATTGGAGATGCCGGGGATCGAACCCGGGGCCTTTCACATGCAAAGCGAACGCTCTACCACTGAGCTACATCCCCATCCTGATTTTTCTTGTCGAAAGGCACTACATGACGATCCATGATCGATAATCGATAAATGCTTACCTTACCCATTGATATCGTCAATATATATTGACTATATTTGATTGCGCGTACATCAATAAAACTGATATATGTAAATTTAAAAAAAAAGTTTATATATTTAATTTTTAATCAAGTTAAAATCTTTTAGCATTAAAAAAAGTTAATACGAAACATTTTTAATATTCTAGTTTATTGTTAGTTATTTTCAATATTTTATCTCATTATAAATTATAAGATGTTTTTTTAATGAGTATTTTTGGCAAATTTTTCATAATTATTTTTATAATTATATAATGCTGGTATTTTTTATAAACGTCAGTAAAAGATTAATTTGTAATGATGTCTGATTAAAATTATGTAGTAAATTTTAGCATTTTACCGAGGAGAGACCCACTTTGAGTATTTACTATTAATTTAGTAGTATTTTCTATTTTCTAAGCAAAATATGTACGCAGAATAGAATCAAGTAAAGTAACAGGAAACTTACTAAAATATTGTTAGATATTAGTAAAAATGCGGGTATATCCAGGAAATTAGAATAGTATAAAATGTTTTATACAATTTGTCTCATTGTACATCGTAAAAAATCCTATAATTATTTTAAATTTTTACAAAAGGATTGTAGCTTGTTTAAAAAGAATAATGTATTATCCTACCTTTTTTCTGATATAAAAATACATAAAACCTTAATACAAAAAGAAATTATTAAATATTTCTTAGTTACAGATGCATTTATACTAATTTACAATTCTATGTGCAACTTTGAGGACCAACGTGGAATTATATTAATATAATTCTTTACGATATCAACCTTACTGTGCATTCCAAAGGTATTAATATAACTTTATACATGAATATCAATACAATTAAAAACATAATTTTAAAAATTCCAAAAATAATGTGAATTAAATCCATTACTTTCATACATTTTTCGGAGCCCATTTATAAAAAAACTTGCGATATCTAATTAAAGATAGATGAAAATATCAATTGATAAGTTAATAGTGTGATTAAATTTTTAAATTCAAAACAAATTTTTTCGAAAATTGGTATACTATTTAATAAATAATTTAATTATACCATTAAGAACAATCTTGCGTGTCCTGAAATTCTTATTAAATTTTACTACTTTTTTATTTGCAATTACTATAATTACAGTTACTATTAGTTACAACAACTATCCTAAAATAGTTAAAATAGCGAGGAATGCAGTTATTCCAATTAATTGTGGAAACTAAATTGACTAAATTAAGAAATAGTGTTCAAATTGAACCACATATTTGGATAAATTTAACTATATAGTTATAAACGTGAATGAAACTAGTACAAATTAGTAAAATGAACACTTCGATTAGTGTAATTTTACTAATATATTAGTGATGTTTTCATATCTGTTTCTATTTGTTACCGTAACTCACTTTTCATTTTATATTAGTATTTTTTAACTAATTCAGATTTAAAGAATAACGTAACTTTTAGTTTTTTTGTTTAATTTACCCGATTGCTTTTTTAGTGAAGTTTCAACTAAGTAGTTATCCCTATATTTTGTAAATTCTATTACAATTAAAAAAGGTTCAGTATTCCAAACAAAGCATACTAAACTAAAAAAAATACTGAACCTTCTTTTTAGAATTAGTATTAGAGTACATTTCCTATAATAAATACGAGCTGCGACCTAATGTTACTAGATAAACCGCAAATAAGGTAGGAATTTTATCCTAAAATTGCCTTTCTAAAAACGCAATGATATCTTGATGGCCGATCTTGAATAAACTGTCTTCTTTCCAGAGTATTGGTCATGTTTTGAATGTAATTGAGACATTTAATAATTCAAATATTTATCATTAAAAATAAACTAAATTCATGCCTTTGGCTATTTTGGTCGGACGTTTACTTTACTCTACTTTATTTCTATTAAATGCGTACAGTTTCGCTCCATTCTTATGAAATTTAAAAAAATGTTATGATAGAATAAAGTACGACTTGGATATTTGGAATAGTAAAAATTTTTGTATTCCATGTTACCTTTTGAACGCAGCATTTTCTTTAATGTATAAACTAATGTATAACCATGATTTATATTTGTGTGTCAGTACACTGCAAAATCAAAAAGTAATGTCCAAAAGGACAGGTAAACTTTAAGATGAAAATACCATCACTTTCCTGCATATCACCAATGTTATTGTATATTAATTCGTATATTTTAACATTTAATGAGCGTTCGTTAACTTGTCAACAATGCGCAAAAAATTCGTAGAAAATCGAATGACTGCGCGTGTGTTTGTTTATCTTTGTTTCGGTGAAACAATAAGCGCGTAAATATGTCACCTAAAGATCCCAACATTAATATTTAAAATTCTTATATTAGTAATTCTTATAACTATTAACATAACAAATTTAACCGAATCTCAGATTACGGTAACTTCAGAATAAAGTGTCTTACCTTAAGATCAAAATCTAAATTCTATTAACTTCTATTACTATGAAGATATTATTACATTAACTATAAAGAAACATTTCAGTGTGTCTGAATTTAGGTGTCCTAACAGTGACTTAAAATTTAAGATATTTTCTGTCTAATGAAATGAAAGACCATTTCATTTTTAACTTCGGGTTGTTCCTGTGGTATTTTTTCACGTGTTACACAGTGAGATCAATTCAAGTTGTCAAAAAATTGCATAGCAAACATACGTTTTGTTCAATTTTTACTGATTTCAGGATAATGGCAATAAAACAAACCATCAAGAAATGTCCTATCTAACATTACCTAACCTGATTTTAGAAGCGAAATTGTAACTGCTTATAATAACAATGAAAATGATAACTTATTTACAATGAACTTTATGTAATATATCTCAGCATGATAGTACCGAACGTTGCTAATTGGCACTTGTTAGGAAAAATTAAACTAGGAGTGTCAGAACCATTTTGAAATGATTGGAAGTAGATAATTTTGGTCGTTTATGATAGCAGTGGATTAAAAGTCTACTGCCACACCTGCGACTTTAAAAAATTGCTTCCTGATTGATCCCGACAAATTCTTGAGGTTGGACCTTATTTAGGTGTAATATTCTTAATGTTCTCTTGCTGCCTTTTAATCCATAACGGTTGGAAATTCATGTGCACTTACCCTCTTTTTCCAATTTCCTGACATGCAGTAATAAGTGGCTCTACATTAGAAGACCCATCGGCACCTTCTTTCGACCGCAAATTTCAAATTTGCAACCCATAAAACGCTTACGTCCAAATAACGTAAAAACGATGCAATAAAACATTGAATACAACTGTTTTTTACGAATGTAGTAATGAATGACACAAAAATAGTATTGTTGTGGATAGATTCGAAGTTTGATATTCTGCGATACCAATCGTTTTTTCATTTGGGGAACAATAATTTTGCTTCTCTTGATGTGGTTGAAATAGAGCTGCAAAGTTAGAACACAATAACGAATCCTATGATCAAATAGTGTGCTATTGATTCGATTCGAAAATATCGCAAAACAAGTGTGTTTGTAAACAAAACAATTTAACGGAATTTTCGAATATAGTAGTGACGAGTTTTGTTTCCCCAACCCTATCCACTTGAAGCACTACCAGAGTAGAAGTTGGAATTAAAGGCTCCAATCAATGGCGATGAGTAGAAATGTCAACAATACAACAGATATCATGACAAAGAGAATATGGACAATAATTAGAAATCTTTTTTAGCCATTTTAATATTACTTAAAACAATCTAATTCTTGAAATCTGAACAATAGTACTTTTCGGACCTAGGCCGTAAAGTTGAATTTTATGGTTCCAAACTAAAGTACCTACTTCGCGAAAACGTGTATAAAGAAATAATGTTACAATGAATGTAAGATAAATGTAGATATCAAATTTTGTTGTACTGCGACCAATTAAGGTACTTCGACCACTGACCTGTTACTATGTTCAACTGACTCCACCATTAGGATAATAATGGGAATCAAACGAATGGTTCTTCATTTCCGCCCTAATACTCCAATACTAATGAGTACGAAGTCAATGTGATCAACAAATTCTATCAAGTTCCCAAACCTAAAAGGTGAACGAGAGAATAGTTACTCTAAGTGAGGCCTTCCGTACGTTTCTAAAGTTCCAAAAATAATAGATCAATTGATCAATTTAAAGAAAACCCATCTAGAAAAGTCCAGAAAAAGCCAAAACATTAAAAAAAAAGACGATGGTTCCTAAAAGACCCGATCAATTATATGAAATGTAAATGACTACAAAATGTTGAATGCAATTGACAAAATAAAGCTATTTGAAATAAGACAGAACTTATTTTAAATTATCTTAGATGTTGTCAGTTGGGAAAATTGCGGGAAAGTCAACAGAAGGCATTGAGCAACATTAATTTTGCAACATTTCTTTGTAAAGTTTTTGGAGCTTTCTTTTACGAATTAGTATTCTTTTCTCCTCCCCTTCCGCTTTGTTTTCTTAATCTTCCATCATTAGTTTCATATGATAATAAAGTTACGGTCGAAATTATTAGACTTATATAGAAATATTGACGGAAAAGCGATAAATATTTCTTTTCAGCCGTCACAAGACTCATTGTACTCAAGTATAAATAAAATCTGCAACACTTGCTAACAAAATAAACATAGAATGATAAACGTGTAAAATTGATGTAAAATGAGTAAGCATGACGCGCGTGATTCTCGATTTTTTTCCTGAGGGTGGCAGCACGAAACGATAAGAATTAGAAAGGAAGGTGGAGCGAAGAAAAGTGTTCTTGTCGAAGGGACATTAGGGTGCACGAGGTGGAGGCAAGGCCTATTAGGGAGTGTGGTTAGTTACTTGGCGTGTGGTGAGCAGCGGTTCACAGAAATGCGTTGAACGCAAGATCGAATCGCGAAAACCCTGGAAAATTATTGGCCTGGTGGGAAAGCTTTACCATTCTCAGCATTGGACATTTATATAGAAGGTGGCGTTTTGCACGTGCAAATTTACGATGGGTGGCTGAACGAAATGTGGGTCATTGAATCACTCATGGTTCATCAACCACTGAATCTGATATTCCCGTCATTTATGTAACGTTTTTAGATTTTTTATCCGCATCACTCTGCTTTGATCCACAATTAGAGTTCACATTCAAAAACCCAGATCTTGGATTCTTTTGTTAAGTCTTTACTGAGAGTGTAATGGTTTCGTTTAATATATATCGACTCGGTTTGTGGGGCTATAGATTCCATGACTCCCGACGATTCCATTACATTCGGCAACGACTTCGACCAACTTCGGTTCTTATCCTACGAGGTTTCTGGCGTGGAAAGTACAGCAGTCACGACCCATTCTTTCGTCATGCGACTACGTAGCACCTTCGTGCCTCGTAGTCTTCCCAATATTTCATTGTCTTGACCGGCATAACTATGTACAATTGAGATCCCGGAATGGGAACACGGGACACCTAATCTTAGGAACAAAGCATTCAATCATGGTCTATTTGACGTCTCTTGTCTACACTTATATTATTACTTTAAATCAACCCTGCAGTAAAGAAATGCATATCTTTTTTTTAAAGACCCACAACTTCTGAAATGCAACTCAATGGAGAATTGAAATGGCTACAAACAAAATTGATATTTTTATTAGATATGTTTAAATTTTTTAGGGTAATTCGCAGTGCTCCTTGACACTTGGTATAGATGCAATTTAGAAGGGGTCATGTCAGTCTGCGGAATTTCAGTCAGGAGGACAGCTAATCTCGTGAGCTGTCTTATATTGTCTAATATGTTTCGACTGTATTTTGAACCATATCCACCAGGGAGTTGCCCTGCGAAAATGTTAAAAAGCTATTGAAATGGGAAATACTTATCTCTCGTCTGAATATTTCAGAACAATATTAAAAAAGAGTTCTTCCGAAATGATACATCCATTCGAAATGACATTTACTTATCACATTCTTATATAATAAGCATTATGTCTTACACAAATCCATACCGGCATCTTGAAAATATTTTACAGGGCCTACTGTTTATGGTGAAAACTGAACCATTCCATCTCTCGGGCTTCTTATTTTCATCCTAATAGTAGAACCTGGCCTTATTTAAAGTCAATATATTATGCGCATGTACGCGATGGATACAAATAAACTGTACATAATTAAGGTTAGATATTTATCTAGAATTTGTACGGGTCCAATTTTATCGCCAATTTCTTATGTTTATTTGATTTATTAGGTCACTCACCATTGTCTGATAAGTAAATTAAAGATTACATCGGAAACATATAAATCAATTGTCGGTTTCATTCACAAGTTAAAAAACGACAGTAAAGAAATGTATGAATTTGGGTATCTGCTATGGCAATCCCGGATCGAGTCATAGTTGTGATCAGTCAAAAATTCTGATTTTTGATAATACACTATTTCTTGCACCCCACGAATAAGGATGGACTTTGTAAATAAAAATCTGATGATGATAATATCAAACATTACGTTTCAGTGGTATCTTACTTGAATAAGGTTTTAAATATGCCACAACAGTATATCCGTCTTCCGCCACATAGAAAATGATAGTTTGGAGTTTACTGTATATTCAAAACTTTTTTTGTTTGGTCCAGACTGGATCGAAGTCACGGCACCGAGTTGCTAAGACTTGTGATATACAACAGAAGATTCGCGGATAGTTCGCGTGACGACAAGTCGTTAAATTGTGAATATAGATCGATGCACCCACCAATCCTATGTAATTCTTACGAATAAGGATTGTGCATAAGCTCAGTATTTTTTGTATTTTTATCTTTTCTCCGTTGCATTATCGTGCATGTCCTCATCGCCTGTCATAATCTCTTCTAGTTTTATTATTCCTTCCGGTTTTTTTCCGAATCGAACGCTCTACGACTAAGTTTGCAGAATAGTAGAGATTTCAGTTTACCGAGAACATCCGTGTGTGGTGCGGTGAACGTCATTATTTTCTCATTGTAAAAAAGAGTTTATTTAAGTTGTCATTCGATTTTAACATTTTACACTTTAAACTGTTCATCCATGATTGCTAATTGGGAATAATTGTAAGCAAACAACGAATATAGTCATTATACAGTTTTTAAGATAATTAATTTGACAACAAATTGTATTATAAAATTAACTCATCATGGCGAGATGTTCTGAAATTTTTCAAATTAGGCTTTCCTTTTGCAGGCTCCGGGAAAGGTCCACCAACGATTTGGATAAGTCATCTTCGGACTCGGAACTAACGCGAGGATCAAAGGCCCTTGGACGTGGACGTCGGCGAGTCCGAATTAAAAAACGACCAACTTTCCTCGACGGATTATCGGTCGACGAACTCTCACGTTACCGTCGACGACGAGTACCAGGACAACCAAAGGATACTTTAGGAATTTATGAACCTGAAGATAATGATAACTACCTTTTCACTGAATATCGACTGTCTTTTCGAGCAAGCAGCGATGATGTCCGTAAAGACCATGCGGTTCGAATTACATTTTTCTTTTTTTTCTTTTTACATTAGAAATTAAATACGAGTGGTTAAGCAAAAAACGCATATTCCTGTAGGTACTCTTCCATCCGGCAAAGGCAACATTCTTTAAAAATCTTCCAAAACTAACCATTTCTACCGAAGACCTGCACCAAGAAAATGGAATTCACGTCTCAGAAGAATGCAAGGAACCTGGCAATTTGTCTGGTGAACACGGCACATCAAAGAATGAAGAGGCAAATAATGTAATCCCCGACATTTCTACTGAAAAGGAAAAAGAAATAGGTGATTCTGAATGTAAGACTGAAGAAATTTCCAAACCACCAGCTGCTGTGGACGTTCAAGAACCTCATTCGCCAAACAAGTATTCTTGATTACATTAAATGCTGTTTACTTTTATTCTAATATATAAGAGTGAAGTTAAATATAAGTCTCCTTCCATTATAATCCCTTCACGGAAATAGTATTATGAATGAAAACGGTTTAACAAAATTTTAAGAAAAATACTCTATGTTAAGTTAGGTGACGTTAGGTTAGGTTAGGTTTGATTAGACGATGCAAGATTAGGGTGGGTTAAGTTTCCAGGAAAAATTTTGTTTCATTAAGTGTATGTTATTGGGAAGTAATTTTGGTGTGAGAGGATTTAATGGGTGGTGATTACTCATTTGGGTATTTTTGAAGAAGGGATGTTAAATTTGGGTTTATGTCGTGAGGGTTTTATTGCTGGGGTTTGGGCGTTATATCCCGAATCCCCTGCTCTAGTATTAGCGCCCAATCCTTCTGCAGTGAAAAAGTATGATCGAGTTACGGGTTATAATGGTGGACAAAATGGTCTTTAGCTCGAAATCATTCAGAATGACGATTTGTCCGACATAAATAATAGTTGATTAATTGCACCGAAACATAAGATTTGCTCTAAGTGTATTTGAATCCCCTATTTTGGTCTACGCACAATAATTAATGAATTACCAAACAAATTAATGTGATGATTACCATCCGACTTGCATTTATTGACATCTTCCTTTACAATTAGAACACCTGGATGCTTGACATAACTTCTAAATTTTTTAGGGAGAGCATGTCACATCCCATTGGAGGGTGTTATGGTAATACGGAGTATTCGGTTTACGTTCCTCACGAAGGTCGGCATAGGCCAGATTTAGCTCGTCGACCAACTGCATTGCGAATGGAGGGCAACATGGACACGAGGACTGAAAAGTGTGATCAGTTCGTCGAGTGGCCTAACGTCACGCGGCCCGATCCCGTGCGCCTGGCATCGCATTTACGACTCGAAGGAGCTCTCGAAACATCGACGGAAAGCCACGACAAGTATGTGCCGTTTGTTGGAGTTAGACGGCCGGAATTACTGCGGCAAACCGGACACCTCAAGCTTGAGGGTGATTCGTCCTTTCGACCAGAGTACTCGGATGTCTTCAAAGAACACTTCCATTCACGTAAGTTTGTCTCATATTTTTTGGTTTCTTAATAAATACTGGTAGGGCATAAGCGTGAAAAGTGTATAAGGGAGCAGTAAGCTGTGATTAGGTATTAGAATATGCGCGACCGGAAATATAAAGAAACACATTAAAAGAATACGAGTCATTTACATTATTTCATCAAAATCTGCCTTTCAGAGTGCCTGTGCTGTGTAAATGGTTATTTCTTAATATATGGCGGATGCATTAAAAGAATTTAATAAACCAACTATTAGATGAATAAAAACATTGTATTTGTGTAGAAAGGCCGGTTCCAAAAATACCAGAAATACACTTAAAACCTGGTGGCGATTTTTATTCGAGGACCGAATCAACCGACTTTTTCACCACTCCTCGAACGAATGAAAAAGCATTAACTGCGGAATTGCAGAAAAGTATTGATGATGAAGAAGAAAGAAAAAGAAAAGAAGACGAAGAAAAGAAACGCCTAGAAAAAGAAGAAGAAATGAGAATGTTGGTCGCAAAGTTGGAAGATTTGAAAACACCACCTTTAGAGATTCCAGAATACAAGGCGTCTTATAAGGTAATGAATCTGTACAGATTTGTGTAAAACCGTTATGACAATACTAAATAGTTTGTGTATTAAAGGATTTTCCTAGAGAAAGGCCAAAGCTCGTAAAACCAGAAGACGAAATCGGTAGAGCCGATGGTTCAAAAGTGTCGACCTCTCCTAGTCATTCAAGGTTTCTACGCAAGATCGATCAGGATCCGGAGTATAAATCGATATTTGTGGAACCGCCACGGGAACATGTAGTTTACCGAAGACCACCGCTGCCATTGAAGAATTCTTATATTTCGTCTAGTAGAAGTAGCTCCCGACGTGCTGAACCGATATATCAGCGCAGCGATGAACTGACAAGTGAGGTTAAGTCACAATATGTTCCATATGGACGACACCCTCGGGCGGAATTGCTGCGCAAACCTACCAGTTTGCACTTAGAGGGTTCCACCTATCACGAACCGGAGTATAAAACAGCATACTGCTCCAGAAGAAGTTACGGAATTAACTCTGAGGAATCTAGGACTCAGCGACGACCAGATCGATCCGACAGCTCCAGCAGGAAACATGATAATCATTGGGTCAGTAGGGACAACAGAGAAACGTTTGGACGAATTAATGCTAGGGACGATCAGGATGCCTTTCAAGTGCTCAGCACAAGAGTGCATGAAGAAAGTGTTGTTGGACTACCACCCCCTGGAAGTAGAAGGTAAGATGACATGAATATTTATTTAATAAAAGGTGTGATATCAAATAAACGTTACAAAATCTCAAAACTAAAATAGTTGGAGTTGCATTCTCCATAATCTTAATGGTGACAGGGGTGTTATAGTTGACAACAAATACTTTACCTTAAAAGCAACTAATGTTTTATGCAGAGGTTCGAGGTCTTCCCATCGCCGACCCTCCGCAACGTCACGATTAGATGCAACGGATCGATCAGAGCCAGTTTGTAACCGTTCTCCGAGTCCTACTTATCGCCTTCATGTCTGCAATGTAGACGACGCTTCTAAAGGATTTGGGGAGCGCAGCCGAAGGAGACGATCCTCGTCAATACAATCTTTACAGTCTTCCACCGAGAAGGCGCTACCGATGCGCAACTCGTCACCACCTGCCCCGCCTTCGCCATCATTGTCATTTTCGCCTCCATTGTCACCGAATGCTCCACCACCGATATTATCGATTCGGGATCGAACTGACGGGACCTACTCCCCCAGCTTTGCCAAACCTCCAATAAGCCCGACGAGCAACTTTCCAAAACCGAGGGCTGAGGGACAGTCCTTCGTCGTACTTGACAACGCAAAAACCGAATGCCCTTTGGTAGAAATAGACAACGCCAGCGAAACAAGGAGGCGCCGGCAAACCGATCATAATTACAACTTTCAAGAGACTCGAAATAACACAAGACTAATAAGTAGACCTAGAAATAGAACACCACCCAATTGGATGCCACCTTGGTACGACAGTTCTGGTACCATTTAGTTTAAATAGTTTTATATTTCGAGTAGTGATCCGAGATCGACGAACTGCCGTGATCTTAATAATATTATATGAACGTTACAAATTTGATATAATGTAATAAACTGAAAAGTTATTGGTTGTAAAGCATATATGGAAATGAAATGAGGAATATAGTAACGAGTTATATATATGTACTATAACGATCTAGAAAAAATTCGAGGGTATAGCTGAATGCGATGCCTCGCATTTTGATAGTACGAATGGTGAACAATTTGGAATATACCAGAGTTACCAGAGTATGGTTTTTGTACGCTCGAATTTTGTCAGGTTGAATTTATTTTACGTATGTTTTCAAAAAATGTACAAATAAATCAATTTCGTTTTCCAGAAATGTAGATGTTGAAGGAACTCGTAAAAGATTAATAAAAAAATTTATAAAATTATAACAAATTGACTTGTAGTAACTGAATAGTTAGTATAGTAAAATTTGTTATACAATTTGTCGATGTGAGAAAATGAATCAATTTATTTTTGGTGAATCGTTCTTAATACTCCATTTATGGATTAAATTCTGACGGTTTTTAAATACTTTATCCAGTCTCATTTTAGTCATGTGAATACTTTTGCATAATTAATATCTGCACTGACCATTGGATACTTTCAGATGTACTTTATAGGTTGAATACTCTCAAATTGTTACGTAAGTATTAACTGCATATGAACTTAACATCGATGGACTCAATTTCAACGAACATTGTGTCCGCTCCTTTCGATATTTTACAAATGAATTTTTAATTAAATTTGAGGACTTCCACAATATTTTCACAAGTACATGGTACAACATAAACAGAATAAAAGAATGCGGTTGAGGTTTATGAATAAAAACACTAATTGGTAAAAAACAATTGTTTATTTATTTTCTTGACTAAATATAGGGTTAAATAGCTGTATTTCTGCATTGTTTCACCTAAGTTGGAAACCGAGTAAACAGAGAAGGATTGAATAAATTACAAGATGGCGACCTTGTTTTCTTATTCCAATTTTCTACTCGTGACGAATTATATGTACATATATTGGGAAGCGGTATTTAAGTGTACAAACATTCTCTCTTAATGTCCAAAATCACTCTTACTGTACGCTCATTGTACTCTTATTGTACACTTCGGACATTTAAGTGTACATACTTTTCGTGTACTCTTATAGTAACGTACACGAAGCGTACGTACTCTTCATGTACCTTTAATTTCACTCTTACTGTGCTCTTCGTGTACTCTTCCATTTTTACCAGGGTGGAATCAATTAATAAAATTATCTAAACTCGAATTGTTTAATGTAAGGTTTTTTTCTGAATTTGATTACAGATTACTGCATCTAATACAGATCTTTTCAGTTTGCCGATGAGAGTCAAATCTTTTATGTCAGTATCACACTGAGATGATAACCAGTCATACAATTTATTTGCACCGGCGTAAGCCATTTCAGCAGTAACAGGAGATGAGATTACGTCGTCAGTTCTTTCATCAATATCACAGTCATTATTTTCGTCATTAATATGATCATCTTCAGTCTCCGTACTATTTCCATGAAATGTGCGAACAAGATCTTGAATAGATTGCAGAGGCCAGCCTTGATCATCTTTGTCACATTCTAACCACTCAACGGTCTCTGCTTCATTGAATGAATCGTCAAGTATAAAGTTCATTAAGTTGTTCAAATCTTTCACATTTTCTGGGATTTTTTCAAAACTGTCTCCGAATAAAGGTTTCCATGTATTTTTTAAAGTGTCACATGACAAAGATTCCCATGCTTCTGATACAGCTTGAATGCAATGTAACAAATTCCACTCACTCAAAAACACTTTATGGTCCTTATTTTCTTCAGAAAATGCATAAATGAATTTTTTCAGATATAATTCTCTGTATTTGCGTTTAAATGCTGCAATAACTCCTTGATCCATGGGCTGGACCAAGGAAGTAACATTCGGGGGAAAGAACTTGACAATGCAGCAATCGTCAACAGCATTTAATTTTTCTTCTGATAAATGGCAAGGACAGTTATCTAAGAGCAGCACAAATTTCTCATTTTGATCTTTCATGGTACTTTTGATCTCTGGTATAAAAATGTCAGAGTACCATTTCAGGAATAGATTTGAATCCATCCAACTATTCTTTTGTGCCATATAATGTGCAGGTAGCACTTCAAGACCATTGAAGCATCGTGGTTTTTGTGTTTTCCCTATAACTAAAAGAGGAATGCGATGAGTGCCCGCAGCATTGGAGCATGCCATTACAGTTACTCTCTCTTTGCATTCTTTAAATGCAGATGCACTATTTTTTTCCCAACTGGCGTGAGTTTTATTAGGAAGGGATTTCCAAACTAATCCCATCTCGTCAGCATTATAAATATGCTCCAAATTAATGCCTTCAGATGTAATGTAGTCTTGCAATTCCAGACTAAATACTGTCGCTGCTTCAAGGTCCGCAGATAGCTTTTCACCTTGAAGTGAAATTTGTCGAATACCGAATCTAGTTTTAAATCTTTGAAGCCAACCATTACTGGCTTTAAATTCAGTATCCCCCATAACTTTGCTGACTTCTAATGCCTTCTCCTGCAAAAGTTTTCCACTAACGGGAATACCACCGAGTCGTTCTTGGTTATACCACGAGTATAAAATTTGTTGAAGTGCTGAATCATTGAAGGAAGAAGACCGTTTTAGTTTCCTTTTAGGATTTTTTGCTTCTAAATCTTGGTCGATTTGTTTATATTTATTTTTGTTTTTTATTATTTCACGTATGGTTGTTTTTGATACAGCATACATGTCAGCAACAGACTTTATTGTAGTCTGGCCTTCCTCCAGTTTCCGAATTACTTCTAATCTTTTTTCTAAAGATAGAAACGTATGCTTTTTTTGCACTAAAAATGAAAACATTACTTCGTTAAGATCACATATAAGGTTTTATATGATACGATAAGATTAAATTTAATATACATACACAAAGGTTGCACGTTTTTCCCACTTTGTGAAGTTCCACGAGTCATTGATGAGTTCATTGTTGCACTCGTATATAAGTATATAATAACCAAGTCTATTAAACGTTTAAATTAGATATGGTACACTGATAATTTATGAAATATTGTACACTCCAATTATAAGTTCGTTATCGTGTGTTTACCCGATTTAGAACATAGAGTTAAGGAACGCCGGAATAGTACTAAACGTGACGCTATAAGTAACAGATGGGAAGAGAAAGTCCGTCGGTGGGAAGGCTCGGATTTACGAGGTTGAAGGGGAATATTGAAACCGGGCATGCTCGGATTGGAGAGGTTCGACTGTACTTTCCAATGATGTGTATTTATTGAAATCAATTTATTTCACACCATTCTGTTCGCATATAATTTCAAAAAATAAGATAAAGACTTACAGTGGCACCCTTGGTATGTAACAACGTAATAAAAGTTGGGTGTGCACATAAGGGTAATGTAGTAATTAAAAAGAATTGGTCCTACACTGAAAAAAAATGTTCACCAGCTTTCGTGGTGCACATATCTATCCCTACTGGCTTCGTCATTTTTGGTGACGGTACCTATATATTGCAGGCACAGTACATAGGTAACTACCCAATAAACGAAAAAGTATACGGAATCGATATTTTGCATCCCAGTAAACGAAAAGGGATTAACGGCTTTTATCTTTTATTCTTCTATTGAACATTCGGAATTGGCAATTTTCCAATTCCTTTATAGGAATTCACGCGTGAGACATATGAATTCCGTGAATTTCGTTAAATTCTGATACGCAACTTTTTATCCCGGGCATTTCCATTGAATTCCCTAACCTAACCTAAAATAATATGGATTCGTTGGAACTGTCAGGAATTAAAATTGTAATTTTTTATTCCGCGCATTTCCATCAATTCTTAACCTAACCTATAATGTTTACATCAATATTCTCAGGGATTCCTTGGAATTCGTGGGAATTGCAAATTTAACTTTTCTGTTCCAGTGAATTTCATCCAATACCTTCAATAAAGGGATTCAATGGAATTCAAAATTCCAATCCCTTTCCGTATGCTGGGATTCTGTTTCTTTCTGTGGCGTATTGATTATTCGAGATTCTTATTCGAATTTATACTATTTTATACAACCTGTAATACCAGAATTGAATTCATTCGATCTTATACGATACCGTATTTAACGCATTACAAAAATTGATTTGTTGCGGCTTAGAATAGCTTTAAATTCTGTTAATTTAATCGAAGAATTGATTATATCGTTTTCCGTATTTCATAATTTTCGAAGAAATGTTCTGTTTTCTAGTTTTGAGTTTAAATTATTCGATAATCCAAAGTAACCGTTTCTTTGAGGTTATGTGCGTTTATGTATCGTGTATAATATCGTGTACTCTCGCATTAGTAACTGAAAGAGTGGGAGAGAAACAGAGTTATTTCGTATTAAACCGTACACAGATTTTTCGTATACTTTTTCGTTTGTTGGGTACCAAATAATGTGAAGTAATGAATATAATGTATGCCTATGCCGGTAACCAAAGTGTACATATATTTCGGCACCAAACTTTTAGTGTCTTCTAAGAATTAATAATTTCAGGTATCATCACAGAAGATGGTGCTGCTTGCACGATTATTCTGGGGTAAATTTTTACGTCACTTTTAGACGATGTAAAATTGTCTTCGTGCACTGTAAAAAAAGATTGTGTGAAATTACTACTCTGAGAGTAGGTAATCTGTATAACCTAGTCTGAGAGTAGTAAAATCCCTAGAAAGTTGTAAATATTACAGCAAAGATGTAAATTTACAGCGATTGTCAACAGACTTGAAATTGCAGGTTAGAATTTACAATTAATGTAGTAAAATTACTGTGTTTATAGTAAAATCACACCATTATAGTGAAATTACAGTGCTGTAATAAAATTACAATATCGGTGAATTTTTCACATTTTTTAGGTTGAATACACATTTGGTGCGTGCAGTATATATGTATTAAATACTGAATTGTATTATATAATATAATATATGCATTGCAATGTTTTTTTTGTGAATGTAAAAAATATTGCAATTTGTTTAAGAATTAATTAAATAGTTTTTAGGAATGTTTTAATATTTATTATTTATCATACAATAGCATTTGTAATATAAAATTCAACGTGACAAACAACGATTCGTATATAGTTTTGCATTTAACGACAATAAACAATACATGTAAATAGTCACTTTACAATAAATTTGGTTCATAAAACTTCACTCGCTTTAACAGTTTGTAGTTTACGAAGTAACGTGTACACTTTTTCGGTGACAGCTTGATTTTTACCCCTGCTCGACAAATCTCACAATATTACATTTATACAATATTACAATTATAATGAAAATAAATCCATCAAACTTAACCTCAATATACTTGTAAAGAAACTTCATTTCATTTGGTCAAATATGTAGCATATTATATATACATATACCTCTGCACACGTTTGATGAGATAAAAAATATCTTCACATAACAAATAACCGAAATCTTTACGAGAAATTCAAACAAGTATATAAACATCAATGATGACTGCCCGGGTCACGCGCGGAATGGAAAATATTACTAGAGAAATTGTATTTTTAACATTGTCAGATGTAATTTCACATTCAAACAGTAATTTCAAAAAGTGTAAAATTACTGCTCTCAGAAGTGGTAATTTATATAACCTACTCTCAGAGTGACAATTTCACAATATTTGTAGTGCTGTTACAGTTTTGGTGTAAAAATACTAGTGATTTTGTACTTTTACACCATTCAGAGTGGTAACTCGGGTGTGTAATTTCACACTTGTGTTGTGATTTTACGAAACCATTTTTACAGTGTACACGCTGAGGAAATGCTGTTCTTGATTAATACTTATATAACTTTTATAGTTAACGTCTTTGTGCACGTCACATCCCGAATATCCCACAATTCGCACATCAAATTTCAGAGGAAAAACTCAATTAATCTTTGGAAAAATAAACCACAAATGACAAGTCCACAACTCGATTCCACAAGTATGGAAGCTTGCGCATGCGCTGTAGCTTTTATCCCACGTTGCCGAAAGACTGATTCTGATAGGCTGATATATAACAGCTGGAGAACGGAGAACACATTGTTGTACACATATCTATTGTTACATATACATACAAGTGTTACAATTTGTAGGTGTTAGGGAAACGTCTTTACAGCATCTTTTTGGTTAGGTTTTACACTGGTCGCACATGTTCATTACATTCACCGACGTCACTAAAGTGTAATCAGTGAAACTCCACTCATATACTCGCGAATTTTTTATTGCTCCGAAATAAATAAACATGGATACTAACGAAAAACCGAATGAAACCGAAAGTGCTCCTCCGAAAACTGCCAAACAATTAGAAAAAGAAAAACAGAAACTTGCAAAGCTAGAAAAGTTCAAGCAGAAACAAGAAAAGAAAGAAGCACTCAATGTCACTAAATCAAAAGATAAAGTCAAGGAAGATAAACCGGTACGCATTAATGTTGTACTTTGCAATAATTTTATTGACTTTGTTCGATGAATTTATTTCAAATAATAACGTTGTTGTCATGTAACCATATGGTGAAAGTTTTACTCCAATATTTACCATTTATTATTGACGAGTATAAATATTAATATTTTTTAAATCATTGTTCTCAAATATATTTTATTAAATGAAAGGTATTACGATTGTACGCTATTGTCTGTTTGATAGTTTACATTTGTTAAATTATATATTTTATAATTACAAAGAGTAGAATATTAAAATTCAATAAAATAAATACGATTGATACATTTTTCTGCCATTTTCATGTCCTTTAAATAAACTCCAATTTTCTGTCTTGTATTACATCAGATTCTGTCATACAACAGAATTTTTTTTAGATAAATTTACAGTTTTGACGATTTCCTATTGTCACTTGGTGTATTGAATTTGTTTTCATATTAAACAATTAAAATTTTGTTAAATTCATTGATTTTATTACAGATATAAAGTACTTAAAATGAATGTTTTAAAACTACTATAAACAAACTGGTATTCCATATGTTGTTTTCGTAGAGATAAAAATATACAATCCTTTTGTAATAATTTTTTCAATTACATCATTTGTTTATTTCGGCATAAAAAATAAAAAGTGGATGAATTAAAAATTATAAAGTTTTTATAATTAGTAAATCATTCTTGAATGTTGTAATACTTTCAATTTTCATGTATTTACAAATATGATGCAATGTACAAATATTTCTATTGATAAAGAGAAGCCATATTATTCTTAGAATTGTAATAATGTTTAATTATTAAACTATTTATCACATTTTGCCAACTGTTTATTATTACTTACATTATCTCCCAATAAATATAAATTCAAAAAGAATTTTCAGAATTCTTGGTGTGACGGTCCATTAAATGAAAATCAAATGTTTTTTAATATACGAGACCTCCCACCTCATTTACAAAACATTAAATTATTAAATAAAAACTACAAAAGTTTTAAAACGGAACAACAGTTTAAGAAAATCACTTTTAAACTGTCTTTTAAATTGTTAAATCTAGAAATACGAGATGTCACGTCTATATTAACTCTTAATGCGCCATCCTATATAAAAATAACACAAAGCACCATGTGGGGTCGCGAGAGACCCCAATCCGAAGATAATATCGCCCTGCTCAGTTTTCGTTATTTCGTTTCAACAAAATTACTGGATACTCTCCAAGTGTCATTTTAGATAAGTTATCTTGATAAAAACATTATTGGTGCCCGTTATAAAAAATAAAATATAAAAGGGACGTTTTTTGCAAACAAAAAATCATAACTCAGCCAATTTTCAATATTTTTTTCTAAAAATGTAACTTGTGCCTCTTGAAATGTAGCTCTTTAAGATAAAAAATGCTGTAAAAGTGCAGTTTTAGAAGGGAAAAAATGTAATATTTATGTGTGGGGTCTCCCAGTACCCCCAGGGTGCTTTAAGGGTCTGAAAATTCTTTTTGAATTTATATTTATTTGCATTGCGGTCAAGAAGAAATTTAAAAGAATGGTTGCAACACCGCATCTTACTAATTATCTCCCAATCTACACCAATTATATTACTTAAACCTTTCCTTAAAAACGAGTTGATTCGACACATACACTATAAAAGATTGAAATTGACTTTACAAATTTATTGTAATTTTCATTAATTTTTAGTCATTTTCATGCATACATCGTTGCAGTTTTAAGATATTTGGTAAATTTATCATGTACAGTGAGGATACGTTTAACGTTGGACAGTACCCTGGAAAAATGTATTATATACAATTATATATAATTATATATAAATTTAGATACAATTATATATAATAATATATGATAATATATAATTATATATGTTTATATACGATTACATATAATTATATACAATTTTTGATACAATTAGATCCAATTATATATAATTATATATGGATTTTGGCCGTATATAATTATATACAAAGCAGTCAATTATATACAATAATATATGATAATATATAATTATATATGTTTATATACGATTGTATATAATTATATACGGCCAAAATCCATATATAATTATATATAATTGAATCTAATTGTATCAAAAATTGTATATACAGCTAAAATCCAATTATAATTATATATAATTGAATCCAATTGTATAAAAAATTGTATATAATTATATGTAATCGTATATAGACATATATGATATATATTATTATATATAATTGTATATAATCCATTTTTTCCCGGGTATTGTTGTAATTTTATCACTTTCAATACATGGTATTTACAAAACGTGAAATTACTAACGTCACATAGGAAATCTCCAACCTCACATAGCAAATTTACAATGTTGAACGTCCGCAAATCACCATATTTTCACGAATGAAGAACAGATTGTAAAATTTATTTCCATTTTATTTTTAAAACGTTTTTTCACATTACATATGCAATTGTTAAGTATGCTCAAGCGTTGTTGAAGTAGTTGTTTATTTATTTATTTTGGATCAACGGCAGTTTGAAGCGCCTTTGTACAAAATAAAAACAAATTAATACAAAGCCAATGCCAACACAATATAATAAAATGATCAAATATAACGAATAAATCTTAATTTTGGTGAAGATGTAACAACATTAACCCTTAAAGCGCCCTGGGGTACTGGGAGACCCCACACATAAATATTACATTTTTGTCCCTTCTAAAGCTGGACTTTTACAGCATTTATCTTAAAGAGCTGCATTTCAAGAGGCACGTGTTAAATTTTTAGGACAAAATACTGAAAATTGGCTGAGTTATGATTTTTTGTATGAAAAACGTCACTTTTATATTTTATTTTTTATAACGGGCACCAATAATGTTTTTATCAAGATAACTTATCTAAAATGACACTTGGAGAGTATCCAGTAATTTTGTTGAAACGAAATAACGAAAACTGAGCAGGACGATATTATCTTCGGATTGGGGTCTCCCACGACCCCACATGGCGCTTTGTGTTATTTTTATATGGGGTGTCACATTAAGGGTTAATAAAGTATAAATAAAATATAAATCTAAGCAAACACTTTAGTATGAAGCTTAAACCTAGTCTTAAATGAAATGAATCCCTCTTGTCTTATAGACGGGAGTAACGCATTCCATTCTCTTTTTAGTCTAGCAGTCAATGAGAAGAAACCGTAATTGAATACTATCTTCTTGTATATTTCTGAGTAGGAGCAGATTATGGGGTACCGTTCTCTCTCTGAACAAACTCGTTACTGCGAGGCTAGGGATCTGTCCGTTTGCGATTTTGAACATAAGAACCATATCGTGATAGTTATGCAAAGATTTAATAGTACAAAGATCGTGAATCGTAACTAAATTTTTATAATTGTGGTAAAAAAAATGCATAGGTGCACCAAACTTACGTGCCATATAGCGGCTAAATCTATGCTGAACTGAATCCAGATCAGAGATAGTCTGTGCTGTGTAAGGGGCCCAAATAGTAGCACAGTAAGTTAAGTGCGGCAAAAATAGAGTTCGATAAAGATGTATAATAGTCGAAATGTTGTTAAAGTTTTTCGTTGTTCTATTAATAAAGCCGAGCATTTTATAAGCTTTCGAAATTGAGACTTGTTGATGCCTATCGAATTTGAGGGAACTATAAAAAATCATACCTAGTTGTGATCATATTTTATTTTTTTTTATTTTACTGGCCGGAAACCTTTCCATAAGTACATATGTACGTAACATGGTATAGCGCAGTTAAACGCTTGTGAACAGTTGGTACAAAATATAAAAATATATCAATATAGTAGTTTTGTTAATTCTAAATTCTATAAGGTAGATCACTAACGTAAGTTGTACTGAAATATCATTAATTTTATTTGGTACATCGCACTTGATTGTCGTAATTTTACTAGATCACGATTAATATTATTATTGTTAACTACTGGACCACATATGGGCAAATCTACGAAACTTTTAACTCTCATGGTACAGAAGTTTAGTTTCGATTTTCATTTACATTATGATTGCTTTTAAGTTTATTTTTATACTAGCTGTATGTTCTTTAAGATGAATGGCAATATTAGTTCATATAGTGCACATTACATTTGTTTTACACATTTAAAAGTGCAAATCTGCCAAAATCGCAATGGACACTCATGAATTTTTGTATTCTTATCTGTATCACATTTGCGGCATACAAAGTATTGATTAAATTTTACGCATCATCTCTTGCTGATAAGTTTATTTAATAAAAATCCACTTGCTATACTGATGTAAGCTTGGTAAGAAAAGCTGTATCTCCATTTTTATCAAAATTAAGATAAAAATATATTTGTAATCAGCAGAATAAAATACATCATATTCTGAACACAAATATTATGAATATTTATTATTTATTATTAAAAAAAAATAAATTGTTTATTACAAATGTTCATTTTAGTTAGGTATACTTTTTGAAAAAGCCGTAAGTGCCACATATTGGGGTTGCCGCTGTATTGTCTCGATTTGTCAATTTATTATACTTAGAGAAAAAATCGTATCTTCAAATATTGCCTGTAAAAGTCGCATCTCCATTTCTGATGGATATACAACGTTTTTCGATTGTATAAAAGCAAATGTATTGAACAAAACCTAAGAGAAAAAGTTTTATTAGTAAATTATTTTACATAATGTATGTTTTTTCAAACAGAGAAGCAATTAATAATCCCCCAGTAAACGAAAATGAATAGAAAGTTAAAAATACGAATTGAAATGAATTCAAGTGAATTAAAATGAATTAAAAAGTGGATTCAATTAATCATTTTCATGCGTTTCAATTCAATTTAATTCACTTGAATTCATTTCAGTTCGTATTTTTAACTTTCTATTCGTTTTCGTTTACTGGGATTCAAATTGACTCGAAAAAATTATTCTTGGGAATTAAGAACCAAGCTTAAATTGAACATCGATAAGTATAAATCTTTACAATTTTACAGATCTGTTTAATTTTGGAGACACACTTAAATTACGCAGCATAGCCCTTTTTTTAATTTCTAATTGTCACAGGTAAACTTAGAATATGTAACGACTATAAAGGATTTGAGTTTAATATTATTGATTCTAGTTTTAACTATCAGGAACATATAAATTATCTCATCTGAAGCTCATTGGTTATTTGGTTTCATCATAAGTGTAAAGAAATTTTGTTCAACTGTACTTTTTAAATGCAACAGCAAATGTAGTCGAAGACTAATTAAGGTGGCTCGAGCAAAAATCGACCAATGACAGAATTGTGTAAAAATATTTTATATTCTAGTTAATGACCCCACTCGTCATTCTGCAAAGTTTCAGACCTTTACCGAAGTAACTAACGAGAAAAAAATATTAAAGTAATACTGATTTACACTAACTGCATGTAATGCAGTGTAAAATGACATTCTGATTTTAACAACAAAACTTTCGAAAGAGATCATTGTAAAAAATTATATGTATTTTAATCATTTAATAATGATTTCGTTAAGATTTTAAAAATATACGATCACCAAATGAATAGAAAAGATATTCAAGCGCTCTTGCCACATTTTTCTTTTCAGGGGCGGCATAATAAAATAAAAATTCTATTTTTATTGAAAAAATATAATATGTAAAGTATACAACTAATAATGAAAAATATTTGTATAAATCGATGAAAATAAATTATATAAATTCACTAGCAGAAAGAAAAATGACTAAAAATTAATAAATCAATCGGAGCTCTTAAGCACCTTCAGAGCCGGGTCACTCGAGACACTTTAAGAGACTAAAATTTGATTAAAAATCGAAAAAAATATTATTTTGCTCTGATTTTATTTGTATTATTTTTCAGAATGTCTTTGGAATATTTTTAGATTTTAAAATTGTTTAAAAAGTTTGAAAAATTTACAGAACAATTTTGAGAGTTTTTAACAACTTTATGAACGATTCGAAAATTTTTTAAATTACTTTATAGGTAAAAAATATTGCAGAGACTGATCAATGAAGAAATAAAACAAGACTTTATTAAATAAATTTGTGACAATTTATCATTGCTAAATAAGTTTAGTCGTATTAGTTTTACCTCTCTTATGATATTATAAAATTGGAATCGGTTCAACATGAATTTCTCTTTTTTTTGACTAATAGTTTTATGAATTATTTTGGTCGTAATTACATTCCTATTGCTCAACCCTTTAATATTTTCTTTTGGAATCTTGTTGCTTATTAAATGATCTCAAATTTGTTAACGATATAGTTAACTGTAATTAACTGTATTGAAATTCGTAATATATTAGAATATTTATTCTTTCATAGATAGTTACATTAGCACTTAGGAATTTTAGAAGTTTAATCAACTCTCTATTACAAATGTCGAGAGATAGCGCAACTCGAAGCATTAAATATAAGCTCCATTTTTTAATTGATTTATTTTAAATAAAGCTTCTTATAAATAAAATTAATCTTTTTTATAATCGATTATTCCATGTCAGGAGGTAAATAAGAACACTGTTTATGTTCGTTAATGTTTCGACGTTCAATTGACGTCATCTTCAGATCTAAAAACAATTAAACATTCCTTTATTAATAATAAATATGCACAATATATGTAACTTAAATTAATCTTAAAAAACAACCTTGGACACAAGTAAACATTGTATTCTAATTAAATGTCAAAAATATATATTTTTGACAAGTCATAAAGAAATTAATAAAAATAATTATTTTGGACGTTGTAAATAGTAAACAAGAAGCTTATTGTCATGTGTTTGATTGTTCTCGACACTTGCATATTATTTGTCAATAATTTTCAAACCACACAGTAGACAAATAGATATAAACGGAACGATGTATTGTTTCGCAACGTCCAAAATAATTATTTTTATTAATTTCTTTCTGACTTGTCAAAAATATATATTTTTGACATTTAATTAGAATACAATATTTCACGGTTCCTGGGAAGTGACGACAGGTTGAACTAAAATGACGACAAAAACTTGAAGCACAGCTATGTTTGGTGATGTTTTCGGGTAAAAAGTGCGTTGGATTTAAAATCCCAGCTGATCCTATTTTCGAATTATCTTGAAATTACCAAAAAAGAGTGCCATAGTACTGTTAAACTTCCTTTTTTCACGGAAGAAGATAATGATACTTATGTAATTGACGAACGCATTATTCCGGAATTGCATATAATGCAAGGATTTGTGAATCATTTGCTCTCGTACGGCTTGGTTCCCTTATTAGGAGAAGGCTTTATGGTGCACAGAAAAAAAGTCTTAAAATTGTTACATCTCAATTTAAGCACTGTAAAAGACTAAAATTAAGATAATTTTCTTAAATTAAGTCAATATTTGCGCTTAAAGTCTTATTTTCAGACAGCAAAGTTTAATTTTAGTCGAGATTTATGCTTAAAGAAAAATGTTTCGAGCTTGTCACACCTAAGTTAGAGAATTCTTATTTCGAACCTGAATATTGACTAAAAGTAAGTTTCCGAAACTAAAAACAAGGTTTTGAGCGCCTTTTACAGTGCTTAATTTGAGATGTAACAATTCTAAGACTATTTTTTTCTGTGTGGCCGAAAAAGTTGAAATTAATTAAAAAAAGTTATCATCGAGAGATTTTTGAAGGGAATGTTTGTAGAAAGCTTTTAAAAGAAGCGCTGAAACTTCACTATAACGAGATACATAAGACAGTTGGGTATTTTGCTATTCTACCTTATATAGCGGCATTTACAGCAATTGATAAAATTGTCAATAATCATTTTTCTGTGAAGAATCAGGAAAATGATTTGGATAGAAATATGGAAGAACTTGTAAACACTTTACAAAGTATTGATGTTTCTGAAACTTTAAAAATCCATGTGCTTACGAAACACTTGAAGCAATGCCTTGATGTCTTAGGCAATGATAGTTTAGATCTATGTTCTGGAGAGTCTGTACATTGAGTATTTCTAGACTTTTGGAACCACTATAAACTCAACTCACTTGAGGATCCTGCTTATGTAACAAAGTTAAAAAAAGCTGTCGTTGAGTTTTCTTCACGGAATACATAAAATGAATGTTGAAAGAAGATTTAATTATTTTCAATTGTTACTCTGTATATTGTTAGATTTATAAATAAAAATTATGCACATATTATTAAATATTGTATTTTATTTACTAATCCCCTTAAACCCTTAATTTAAAGATAACTCGAAAATAGGATTTTAAATCCAACGGATTTTTGACCTTAAAACATCAACAAATACAACTATGCTTCACGTTTTTGTCGTCATTTTAGTTCAACCTGTCGTCACTTCCCTGGAAACGTGATTTACTTGTGTCCAACGTTGTTTTTAAGATTGATTTAAATTACATATAATGTGTATATTTATTATTAATAAAGGAATGTTCAATTGTTTTTAGTTTTGAAGATGACGACAAATGAACGTCGAAATGTTAACGAACATAAATAGTCTTCTTATTTACCTCCTGACACGGAATGATCGATTATAAAAAAGATTAATTTTATTGAAATACCACCATGTGACCATATATATATATATATATATGTTTATTACTGCTTCTTATAAATAAGACCGATGATAATAATTTATTAAATTTGAGTTTTTTCTATGGAAAAATAAAAAATATATCTAATATTAGAAACCAGAAAAGAGAAAAGAAGTGAAAGAATCTGCAGTGTACACTGGAAACACTGCTCCAGGTGATAAGAAAGATGTTACTTGTCCGATGCCGGACGCTTACAGTCCACAATATGTCGAAGCTGCTTGGTACTCCTGGTGGGAAAAGAGTGGTTTCTTCAAACCTGAATATAGAGTAAGCTATCGGAATATTTAAGATAAATGTTCTAAATTCTTGTAGGCAATGTAAAAATGGAGTATCGTTTTAGCGAAAAAATATCACTGATGAAAATCCTGAAGGAAAGTTCGTAATGGTGATTCCTCCACCTAACGTAACTGGTTTTCTTCATCTTGGTCATGCTTTAACCAATGCTGTCGAGGATGCTATAACGAGATGGTTAGCAATTTCGTATTGATTCATGTCACTGAAAAGCATCTTAATAAAAGAGTTATTTAAAACAGGCATCGAATGAAGGGACGTACAACACTTTGGAACCCAGGATGCGATCATGCTGGTATCGCAACTCAAGTAGTGGTGGAAAAGAAAGTATGGCGAGAGGAAAAGAAAACCCGCCACGACTTGGGACGCGAGAAATTCATAGAAAAAATCTGGACTTGGAAACAAGAGTACATAAACAAAAATATGTTTAGTCGTTTCTATTTTTTTTAAACTAACGAATGACCTTTTCCAGAAAAGGTGACAAAATTTACGATCAACTGAAGAGACTTGGAAGTTCGTTTGATTGGGACAGGGCATGTTTCACAATGGATCCGAAACTGTGCCGTGCAGTGACCGAGGCCTTTGTACGGCTACACGACGAAGGAACTATCTATCGAAGCAATCGGCTCGTTAATTGGTCTTGTACGTTAAAGAGTGCAATATCTGATATTGAAGTAAGAAAATATTAGTAAAAACGATTAAAAAATCAGCAAGCATAATAATTACAACTTTGACAGGTTGACAAAACAGAGTTGACGGGTCGAACTTTGTTATCCGTACCTGGTTACAATGAAAAGATTGAATTTGGAGTACTTGTGCTCTTCTCTTATCCTATCGAGAATTGTGATGGGAAAATCACAGTAGCCACCACACGAATAGAGACAATGTTAGGAGACACAGCTATCGCTGTTCATCCAAAAGATCCTCGGTACTCTCACTTGATTGGAAAGTACGCAACACATCCATTCTGTGATAGGCGACTGCCCATTGTAGCTGACACCTATGTAGATATGGAATTTGGTACCGGCGCAGTTAAAATCACTCCAGCGCACGACCCTAACGATTATGAACTTGGTAAAAGGCACGATTTACCATTTATCACAATCTTCGACGACGATGGATTCATTATTGGAAATTATGGCATTTTTACGGTATATATTTTCAGAAATTCTAAAAATTTAACAATTTGTAGGCATCGATGAATAACTATGCATGTTCATGCGCAGGGAATGAAACGCTTCCATGCAAGGAAAGCAATTATAAAGGAACTGAAAGAGAAAAATCTATTCATCGAAATAAAAGACAATCCTATGGCTGTACCGATTTGTAGCCGTTCGAAGGACATAGTAGAGCCTCTGATTAAACCTCAATGGTATGTGAAATGTGACGAAATGGCGGAGGAAGCAAAGAAAGCTGTAAATACTGGCGAATTAAAGATTATTCCAGAACAATTCAAAAAAACATGGTTCCATTGGATGAATGGCATTAGAGATTGGTGTATCAGTCGGCAGCTTTGGTGGGGACATCGAATTCCTGCATATAGAGTAACAATCAATGGATCGACCAGCAATGTATGCATTTCATTACTTTCCTTAAATCTGAACTTTGTTTAATACATTGGAGCTCAACCAGGATTTGTTTAGGATTCTGAAGACGTTTGGGTCAGTGGTCGTTCTGAAGAAGAAGCAAAGAAGAAAGCCGCTGACAAATGTGGTGTTCCTGTTGATAAAATTACTCTTGAACAGGATCCTGATGTTTTAGACACCTGGTTCTCCTCTGGTCTCTTTCCCTTTTCCATTTTTGGCTGGCCCGATAAGGTATTAAGGAAAATAATAGTGTTTTTTAATTAGATACGGTATAATTTTGACTCAATAACATTTTTACTAATAGACTGAAGATTTAGAAGCGTTTTATCCTGGTTCATTACTGGAAACAGGCCATGATATCCTATTCTTCTGGGTTGCAAGAATGGTCTTCTTTGGCCAGAAATTATTGGGAAAACTTCCATTCAAGTAAGAGTTGTTACAGTCGTTATTAAGCATAACAGAATGTGTAATTTAATGATCGTATTAGGTTAACAAATATTAACTTATATTATTTAGTAGTTTTTATTTTTGCTGTCTAATTTTACTACAATTTGAGAAGAGAATATATGTTTTGTTTTTAAATAGAGAAGTATTCCTACACGCTATGGTCCGAGATGCTCATGGTAGAAAAATGAGCAAATCTCTGGGTAATGTCATCGATCCCATGGATGTGATACAGGGAATATCTTTAGAGGTGAGTTTCTTTTTTACAATGATCTATATTTTTAACTAAAATGATCAAATTTAGGCAAGTTAAAGGAATATTTTTCAAACATTCAATTGAATCGAAAACAAAATTTAGTACTTCTTTTTTTAATTAAAATCATTTCATTGCAATTTCTGTTTTGTAATTAATTTCGTTCTATACAAATTGAAGCTGGGAAATTTATTTGAAAGAATACAAAAGAATTTCGAATTTAAAAAAAAATGTAGTTTCCAAAAGTAGTACAGTGTATTAAAAAAATTATAGATACAATATATGTATGTGGTATGAAATAAGTTTTTTTTTGATATATGAATGATTCTGTAGATTTTTATACATCGAGTGAAAACTTACATAACATAAAAGATAAGATTACAATGTAAAAAACAATAAGTGTAAAATACATAACCTCAAAATAGTTAATATCCTAAAGGAAATACTGCTAAAAAATGTTGAATTTTTCCGCATAAATATTAATAACCAGTGTACGCTATAAAAAATTGTTATTTTTAACTCACTGTGTATGAAAATATTTTTTGAACAGGAATCTGAAGTCAAATTTATAATTCAAAATGGTGGATCCAATATGGCGGATGATGTTTTTAAATGCGTGAAAAATGTTGATGTAATTTTCCCGCTGAAATCTACATTATCGATGTACAGTAGAACTTCACTTTATTGTCCTTCACTTTGTTAGCGCCTTCACATTATTAGCGAGATTTCCTTCACGTATTTAGCGCAGGTAAGGTTAGTCCTTCTTCCCTCTTTCGTAATTCCAGTTTTGTGCCTATTGTGATAGGCGGTACGGATGGAATGTGCGCAAGAAACGATGCGCATTTGTCGGACAACAAAGTGAAAGGCAAAACCCGGAGCAGGACAATAAAGTGAAGTTCTACTATACATTACTATGTGCACTGCAGATGGGAAAGAACCAGTTCGATGTTTACTTTTTGTCAGCAGCGCCACAGTGGTTGAAAGGAGAGACACATTCCCTAACCCCCGTTTACTTTTTTCAATTACAAAACAGACGTAAATTTACTGTGATTACTACTGGCATTTTTATTTCTATCTGTATAATTTAGCTTTAAAAAAGACCGAAACTGCCTTTCAAGTATTAAAAATAAAAATACAGATAAAACAGAAAATATAAAAAAATTCGACAATTCTCATCAGTTTTATTATATTTAAAATCTAGATTTGAAAAATTCAACATCAGCGACATCGAAAACCAAGAAATAAGTTTGAAAATTCGATTAATTTCGAAAAATATCGTCGTACGCCATGTTTTTTTATCAATAGTCAAGTTAAAGTTCAGTTGAGAATTAATAAATTATAAAGCCGCGTAAGGAAAAAGTTATACTCGAAACCCTTTAACGAGAACTCCGTTTTCGAATATGCAGACGTTTCCGTTAACGAATATTTTCCCTTCCGTCGATATCCCCACTTCAAACTTCCTCAGAAGTTTTGATGTGGATATTGGGCATGCGCGTCGACAGAATGCAGGTTCCTAAGAATAATTATTTGCATTCGTTTGACAAAATAAGTACAGTACGATTTCATAGTATTAATTCGTGATGGTTTCTGTAATATAAAGAACTTTCAAAATTTTGATGTTTTTAAGTTTGTAAATGTTTAATCTTGGGATGAAGAATGATTCTTCATTAGCAAAATATTCTTCATAAATGTTGTTTGGTAATTTTTTAATAATATGTCTCCAGAGATGTAATTTATGTGCTCTTAAAAACACAATTTGATCTATGGTGTCTCTAATTTCTAAATTTAGTAAATTTACTTAAAATTTTGCGTTAATTTATGATGTTAGTGCATAAATAACGGTGAATAAAAAGTAGTACTGTGTGAAAATGTATTATAAAAAATGTGTTTAGGAAGGAATTGATTCTTTTTACATCTAAGTAAGAAAGTTCTTCTCATAATGGATGCCGAAAGTTTGTTGTTTAAAGAGATATTTAGGACAAAATCAAAGACGAAGAAAATATTAATTATTCGAATATAATACTATATTAGCATAAGAAGAAATGAATTTTTATAACTGGATTAAATCCAAATATGGAAAGGAGACTCTTATACTACTTAAGGGAATGGAAAAATTGGAAGAGAAGGAAAAAATCAAAGAAGAAGAAAATATTAATTAACTTTCAAAATGATTTACATTTTGACAAGTATCCTGGAGGATTCAATAGAATTCTTGTACAATCTTTGAAATAATGACTAAAGCATCAGGAAGTTGTCAACATAACATTTCAGTTTGGCCTAATGGGAATGCAATCAAATTATGTAACAAATGCTGGTTCAAGTATTGAAAAATTGTCCTTATAGGAAATTATTTACAGAGAACAAGAATATGTTTTTAGAAACAGAAAAATGAATCTCAATAATTCTTTATTTGTTGTGATAACCTTACAATTTACGATAGATTCAATTAAATACAAAGCAAAACCGGCGAATACTAATTATTAAAATTAAATTAAATCGACTGCAATGCCTCTTTTCTAGTTCATTTTAAAGGATACAGGGAATGCCTTACTATTCAAAATAGAAAAAAAATTTGTACAAATCAAGAAACAGAATTTACGGGTGAAAAATTTAATAGATTTAAATAAAACTCTATTTACTGGATGCTTCAATCACTATTAATAAATACGATTCCATTTTTATGTATTAGTTAAAGATTTCCCAAAAACACCATTCATTGTTCCTAAATCTGTGTTCATGTATAATTCAAAAAATGTATACGATGATTTTCAACATTTGATTACGATTTTTCTTTGTTTGTTTGTATAATATTTTTGTTCGTCTGAAAAGAACTTAGGAAAGCAGTTGCTGGATAGTAATTTAGACGAAAAAGAACTGAAACGCGCCTTGGACGGTCAGAAACGAGATTACCCACAAGGAATACCCGAATGCGGCACGGATGCTTTACGTTTTGCCCTGTGTACATACATGACTCATGGTCGTGACGTTAATTTGGATATTCTACGTGTGCAGGGTTATCGATTCTTCTGTAATAAACTTTGGAATGCTGCGAAATTCGCGTTGACTTATTTGGATAAGGAGTTTGTGCATCAGGACGAGGTAAGAAAATATGATATATTATGCATTTATATTTGGCATGTCTTATAATTATATATCTTATGTAGACAATTGTGACAAGAACTTTGATAGGCCCCGACATAGTTTGGGAAACGTTTAACTATGGCGCTACTATTCCTAAACTATTTAGTAAAACTATATTTTTCTATCTAATTAAACTGAAATAAAGCTATACAGAGTTTGTATAGAATTGCGATAAATTTAGTTAGGTTTGTTTCCGTTAGGTGCCGCCGCGACTGTATGCGCCTTATTTCTCGCGATTGTTGCTCCCGTTATAGAAGAGGATTTTCATTTGGTCATAAGACAATAACTCATATTTCATAAAGTATGTCTTATTATATTAAATAAGAAATATGGGCAAATCTCCAGAACCTTTCAATTTTGAAGTCGACATTTTTGAAAAATAAAGATGCAAGCACACTTCTGACTTTTTTGGTACCGTTGCTTGATACATTCAGAAATAGATATTTATTCATGACCAACGCTTAAACGAGTACCACTGCCTGTTATATTACCATTAAATAGTACTGAAATATACGATAAGTTCTGAAACAAAAGAATCAACCGGGTGTGACCTCAGTCAGAGCATTGTTTTCAGATTTCGAAGCACATATACAACGGGGCATTTTCCAAATCTAAGAACACTACATGACAGTTGTAAAAATGCGAATAGCAATGTTGCAAAGTACATTTTTATCTCACTTCTTTTCATTTCTCAGCTCTGCCTTTTTTCGGATTTTTTTCTCGTTTTCTTTGTACATTTAACCATTTTAGTTCCTTCAAAAGATCCATTTCGCCGGTTAATATTTTAAACTTATAAGACGATGACAGTTCAGGTTATACATTTATCGATTTGGGGCAATGTTCATATAGAATGTCAAAATTCACGATTGCGATAGCGACAGTTACATTTGCGAATTTTTATAAATAAAAGTGTAAATATAAACGTAGTTGAGAAGCACAAGCACCTATGTCTCAATAACATATTTATATGTCCTTGACTACATATATTCGGTTATTACAGCCCATTTACTACAAAGGGTATGTAATTAACAAACATAACATTGAATTCTTCAAACTTTCATGAACAATATATTTCAATACGAAAGTAATGTAGCATTGTTTGTAAAAATAATGTTTCCTAAACGGAAGAAAAATGTGGAAATTACATGCGACGGAGGCGACATTTCGACAAGTTTTTCATGCGTTGTAATGAGTTTCCATGATGGAACTTAATAAAAATATATGGACGATATACTTTAAGGATTATTTTGATATATATCATACTTTAAAAGTCACAGTACTTTGTCTAAGTGATGATAAAAAGCAAATAACACTAAATCTAAAGGTTCTGAAGATTTTCCCATATATATTAAATAAGGAATTTCGTCCTAAAATTAGAAATTTCCTGAAATAAAAGGTAACGTTTTATTCTGAAATAGATTAAATTATTGTACAATTTGTCTCAATGCTGTTTTCCTGGTTTATGAATACACCTACAAATACGAGACAGTTTCAATACAGTAAAATATATATTAACTATATTAACAGATTTCAAATATTAAAATACTATTTTTGGTTTATTTATAATGAAATAAGAAATTATGGCTCTCTAGTAATGGTAACATAACCTAATTTTATGTTAATCTTTTAACGTCCATATGTAAAGAATTTACACACTTATTTCAATATCGTATTTTTTTAATACAATTTTTGAAACATGGAGACCTCCACACCCAACTAATTTTGGGGTCGTTGCCTACGTAGATTTTTATATGGCGTTTGAACGCCAAAGTTGTTCTAAATTGAGGAACTAAGTTTTCAAAACCAAAATTGAATCCTATTGTCGATTTACAAAAAATAACTGTTAATCATAGCAACATTAGGTTGTTACTTTCGCACGTGCGGACAAAAAAAATAATGGCAATTTGTGCACGAGTCTTTGCGTAAGTTAGTGGTAAAATTGCTTCCAAACCATTTCTTTTTAATCGTATAATCGAGTGGAATTTTAATCTTTTGATTGTCTTATTCAGTTTCGGGTATCAGAAATTTGCGAATTGGAAATCATTTGTTCATTTTTTGAATTGGTTCCCTTTCTGTTGTACATGGGTCAGGAAAAACGGTGGAAAATTTCGACCGGTGCAGTTACCATTTTATCTTCATAACTTCATTTTTACCAATAAAGTAGCTATATAGTACAGCAACTTGTCTGGATGTCGATAGATCTGTTTTAGGACGACTACAAATAGATATTAAAATAATTAAATATAATTTTGAAAACTTCAACATTAAGGGTCCTCGCGCCCGACTATAAATATTTTCAGGTTTGTTTTCTTCTATTTCTAAGCGACAAATCTTTACACAAATCGCTCGGTAGCTCCTGTGACGAGACATTTATTACCGGAACAAAAATTCGAGGAAAAACTAACGAATAAATCCTAACTGCGGAAAATTTGCTGGTTTTTTTTTACAGCCCCGCACTCCACCTCATGGCGCTCGAGGGCCCTTAAAGAGTTATTATCATATTTTATGCATATTGAGGTGCATCAGTTTAAGTAGCATATGTCCACATTATATTTTAAATGGAAAGGACATTTTTTTCGTTAGAAGTTTGAAAATGGATTGGCTAATACCAGTAGGGGCACCTGCGGAATAGTTGCAGACCTCAACTGGTACTTATCCACACTTAACGAAACGTGTGTTCAAGAATCCCTGAACAAATATTTTGCGGATGTTCCGTATATCGATGGCTACACACCGTCCCAAGCAGATATTAAGTTGCATCAAGCCATTTCTAGTCTACGCGTTAATTTTACGTCCCGAAAACACCTTCAACGGTGGCACAATCACATTCAAAGTTTCACAGAAACGGAAAAATCTGGTTTTCGGAAAGAAAATGCACGAATTTTCTGCGAGGACCAGCGTACCGGAAATAACAATGGTGATGGATTCGAGGTTGGTGATGGGATATTGCTAAATCGAAACGGATCACGTGTTTTGTGTAGCATGTTGCATGTTGCTTGGCTGTTTTAATTGCTAAAGTTGGTACTTTTAATGTATGATTCGATTAAGTATTCGGAGTGTTAAGAGGCGTTCGAAGCGCCGAAGTGGTGAAACGGGAAAGCTCGGAAATAGGGAAAAACAACATTTCGAACATGGAAGAAAACGCACTTAAATCGAAAATATCAAGACAATGGTGTTGCATACCAAATTGTAAGTGGTCAAATGAAAAGAACGTGTACTTACATTATTTTCCCAAAGATAATAAACTTCGGAAGCAGTGGTCTATCGCATGTAAAATTGGGAAACCAGTTACGCAGTACATGCAAGTTGGTACTGATACATGGCAAAATTGCTTTATCGGTACAATACTATACATTTCCTTCGCTTCTGTTTTCAACTTACCCCATTTTTGTTTCACATCCGTACAACTTGCACTCTCTATTTCGCAAGTGGGAATTCTAAACAAAGGTGTACACGCTTATATATTTCTTTATTTATCTATTTGTTTTACTTTATTTAAAAAAAAAAGGACCTGTTAGACAAATAGACGTATATGGATGTCAAGTATGTACACTTCGATGATTGTATATACTTACCGATTCAAATACATAAGCATTGCAACAGAATGCTTGCACTTTCCGGAAGTCCCAGCTTTACAAGAACATTTGCAAAATATTCTTGGCTCATTATTTTCATTAAAAACAATATTAATTTCACGAGGCGGTCCGGATAGACAAGAAGTCTGTAAACAAAGTCCTATAATTTCGAATCTTTCAGCCGATTTTTTCGTGAAGCCACAAAACATTAGGTGTTTTGCATTAAGCACTGCTTCTCCTTCAACGTAACAACGTGAACCAGGTCCTACGTACTCAATAATATCGGAAAAACTTATTAAATTTATATTTTCGGCCATTATGTACATATAAAAATTTAAATGTCACCCTATTTCAGAGCCTCACCATTTTACCGCTTTGATCCATGGTGGCGCTTCAATCAATCCCTTAACACCTCGAATTTATAGGTATTTATTAATCGTTAGAGGGCGGGCTGGAGAATTTAACTAAAAAAATTATTCGAATTTAAACGTATATCGATATGTAAAATATTTCAATCTCACAAAGAAACTAATGCTTCCGCACTCAACTTATGGATATTTGTGAATGTTTACCGCCAACTGGAATCAATGTTGATCGCGACGAAGAGAAAGTATTTACGAAATTTTTTTTCTTATTTGTTAATTGTAGGAAAGTTTTAGGTTAGGTTATTAAAATTTAATTAATGTTTTTGGAAAATGTTTCAAATTGATATTTATAGGTTAGTTAAAACACCTTAAGCTTATAGAAATTAAAGAATGAAGTACGCAGAATGATAAATTTATGTTTAATAAAAAAAAACCAACAGACAAAAAGTTAATTGTCACATTTATGGAAATGATGAAAATTGTAAGATTTATTTCAGATTTTTGTAACAAATTTTTCGATTGCAGATTGCTCTACCAACTAAGCGTACACAATTCATTATAAAGAATTTACTTATTATTATCTCACTTAGTTAGTAAAAATTAGAACGTAAATATTTGTGTACATTCTAATGATATTTATAATTTTATCTGCTTGTTATAATTTTGTCTGCTTTTGAAAATAATTTGTTTGAACATTGTTTAAGTTTACTTGTCCATTAACGCATTTCATTTATGTAAATTACACCCATTTGTTACCAAGCAACGCCATCTATTGAGTTTAACATGTCACCTTCAGTTTTTACATTACTTTTCACACACGGATGGATTTTAATATTACAGTAACAATAATCTTACAGTTGACTGGAAATGAATCAAACGTAGACTTGTGGATGCTTTCGAGGGTAAGCCACGCTGCAGAAATTTGCGACGAAGGAATGGCGCAGTATGACTTTGTAGGGGCCACAACAGCCTGTTACAATCTTTGGCTCTACGACCTCTGTGATGTGTATTTGGTTTGTATAATTGAATAGTAGATTTTATATAAATTACAAAGATAGATTAATATGAGGAAATCGACACTAGCGCTTACAGCAATGGTTTTGGAAATTAAATGACGAATCTTATGCTTTTGATTTTTTAAATAAAATGTGTCCAGAAGGTCTTAAAGACATGTAACAATTTGTCAGTTTTAGTTATCTATTAGTTACTTGTCTAACTATATCTCTTTTTTTATTTACTTTATAAAAATGAATACTATTTATGTTATAGTTAATTGGTTTTGTTTTATTGAAAACCATCATAATTACTGTGTAGTCGTAGCGTGCAATTACACTATATATTTTCTCTGGTTGTCAGAAATTTCTTTTACGGACCATTATTTCAGGAATGTCTAAAACCACTGTTCCAAAGTGGTACGGAAGAGCAGAAGAACGCAGCGAGAAACGTATTATTTAAAACTCTCGACGTTGGATTGCGACTACTGAGTCCATTTATGCCGTTTATTACCGAGGAGCTGTATCAAAGGTTGCCTCATAAAAAACTAACATATCCCAGTATTTGCGTCAGTCCTTATCCTACAGCTAAAGAGGTAAATTATTTAATTTCAATCACTTAAACTAATCAATTAAAATTATTCTTGAACATGTTTCAATAATTATAAATTCGAAGATTGTCGTACGTACAAGATTTCGGAAATACATTTTTTACTCCATTTTTGTTATTTCTAGAGTTTGAAACGTAGAATTTTTATGAAAAATTATAGGGTAATTTGTTTTGGTCTAAGTAATTATTTAGTACGCCAATAAGAAAAGAAATGGCATTCAAAAGTTGTGTTATTAAAAAATATTCTTACTTTGGTGCGCCATCTAGCGTTCATCGATAAAATATGTACCTCAAAAAACTGCTTTTATGTTTTAAAAGAATTTTCATAAAATACTTAAAAATGTCATCATATTTCTTACAATTAAGCATCATTTTCTTGAGTAATATGTTTACAATTTAATTTTTTTCATCAGATCTTTTAGAATCACAAATCTCTCGAGTACTTAACGATTATTTTATTTCGAGTTATCGCAATGAAAATGATTCAAGGTGTTTCTTTTTTGTAAATTCCGACAGTGCTCATGGCGGAACGAACAAATAGAGAAGGACGTTGACTTTGTACAGAAAGTTATTAAAAGTATTCGATCGGCAAGAGCTACTTACAATCTCCCCAACAAAACCAAAACCGAAGCATTTATCGTTTGTCTCGAAGATGACCTTCGGAAAACAGTATCCTCGTACACCGACGTCGTCGGCACCCTAGCCTATTCTATCGTCGGACTCAACGAACCTCCACCTGGATGCGCTATCATTACAGTGACGGATAAGCTTCAAGTACACCTCGTGCTTAAGGTATCTTTTACAATTTTTATTCTTTCTTAAGTACGAATGAAATTCATTACACTAATATAAGTATTTCTCGCTAAATAGGATTTTAAACTTTTTTTTACGTAAAAAGTTTTCTGTTTACCCCCACATAATTTTATTTCTTTCTCAATAATAAAATAATTCTTGACAGGCTGCATAAATTCCGATTATTTTAATCTGTTTGTGTGCGTAATGATCACAGACTCATAATTTTCTTCGAAAGTTTTTTTTCTCTATGGAAAGGTTTACTACCTTTGTTAGGTTACATGTGTAAATAACACACGTCAAAATGTCAAACGTCAAAATAACAAATTACCAAAATATCACCATCAAAATGAACAAAATATTGAATACTAGTAATTAAAATTAAATACAAGAAAATTTCCACGAAATGAACAAACACATTTATTTATCAAATTACAAGTAATATTTGAAATACTACATACATAACAGTTTTAAATACGCAGATTTTGGGATAATCCACGTAAATATTCACAAAACAATAATAAAAACTTGCCACATTTTCGACTAGAATTAGTATGTACTAACGTAGCACAACATTTCCCTCCTTAGAGCATATTGTATTATACAAATAACTGTTATAATTTAATAATCTTTTTCCTTTTTTGGCTTACAACAAACGACAAACCCATGATTTCGAACTAACTAAATTAAATAAATATCCAACAAGTAATAGATTAATGTAATACAAGCATGCTATGAATAATGACAATAATAATAGTATTAAGTTTACATCGTTGTGATTAATATGTAAATACATGTATATACAGTGCGATATTTTTGTAATGTAATATTAAAATTTTGTGATATTTTGACGTGTGATATTTTAGACGTATGATAATTTGGTGTGGGATATAAAATACCGTATTATTTAGACGTATTATCCCTTTGTTATTGTCGCGTTTAGATCGAGAAATACTTATATTTAATATTGATAATTTATCTTTTAATTATATTTTTGCGTACCCTTTATTCAATTTGCTCCGTTGTTATTAAGTACTCAATTAAATAGGATTATTTAGTTTAAGAGCTTGTCGCTTACGACAAATTTTATTACGGATTTTTTCGGGTGGCTCATGAGGAATTTAAGATTAGATTTTTAAACTTCAAGATGGCGGATCCCATACGGTCGACCAAATGTCGCAAAAGAACTCAAAATTATGCTAGAAATGTGAATTTCGTCAATATCGTTCATAATTGGTCAAATAATGATTTTTTTAACATATTCACATTTTGAAGAGGTTAGGTTGATTCGAGGTGAAACAAAAAAATTTGTAGTTGAAGTTGGTAGATTTTGTGCACTATTGGTTGCGAATAGTCGATTCCGCATCTTTATTTATGCTCAAAGGAGTTCACAAAAAACGAAACACACGTTTAGTTTTATTCATTTTTATTTAAAGTGCGCCATAGTAGGGTTTGAGACTTTCAAGTCATGATTAATCTTGTTTTCTGTTGAGAATGAAGTTCGAAAATCAACTAAAATATCTGCATCTCCCAGACATAATGGGTTAGCCTGTAAGCAGCAAGCGTTTATGAATGTGCCAAAACCATACTGGGAAAAAATGTTTCCTAGAATAATTTTTAAACAGTCTAGTATAATATGTCGGATATAATTTGAAAAAAATCAACAGACAAATACTAAACTTGTCATGTAATTAGCATTTTTTTTAGCTAGAAGAGATAATTTGCAATCATACGAATGTGACAACACTAAAATAAAAATATTTAATAGCGCCCGTATTCAAAAATGCGCGAAAAACTATAATAAACGTAGAATTTATTAATGCAGGCAGAAGTTGAGAACATTAAAAAGATTTACACAGTTTATATACATCGTTTTTCACATAATCTTAAAATTTTCAAGATAATTAAAAAAATACACGTTTCAGATTACCTCATTTATCAACTAGTAATAAATAATAAATAAAAATATCCACACACTAGTTTTTAAGTCGACACTAACATAAATTTAAGCTTGTTAAATTATTCAGTAGTTTATTATTCTTCACCCATTGCGGCACAGTGGTATAGAATCTATACCACCTATTTCTTCACCTTTTTTTTCGTTTTAAGACAAAATTTGATCTTCTTTCGTTTTTTTTTTGTTATTTTAATATTATAAGATTTCCGAAAACCAGAAATTATGTTCAATTAGTCAATATTTGCTGCAAATTTGTTGATATAAATAAATCAATTTTACAAGAGAAAAGCATTACTAGGAAAGTATTTAAACATATTTTTGCAACCTATGGTATACTAGGGTTTTCATGGTCACTGATCACAAATCCAGCCTCAGATATTGAAAATTAAAAATGGCGGATTCAATATGGCGGACCAAATTCAGAAAAAATTTCTTGATCAAGCTGAAACTGAGTACTCGAGGGTTTTTAGGGTCGCAGATCACAAATCCAGCCTTAGATATTGAAAATTCAAAATGGCGATTCTAACTTTGCTAACTAATTTCATGAAATCAATGGTGATTATGGTAAAAAGATTAAAAGATCTTTTTTTTTTGTGTGTTTTTTGCGCTTTTATTAATTTTTGGTATTATTTGTTGTTTTTTTTTCAAATTATTTTTCGGTTGGTAGACGAATTAGCTGCATACAAAATAACTACACCAAAAGTAAGAAAAAGTCAATCCACAGTTGTCTTTTT
Organism: Trichopria drosophilae; assembly: GCA_030407085.1. NCBI lineage: Eukaryota > Metazoa > Arthropoda > Insecta > Hymenoptera > Diapriidae > Trichopria > Trichopria drosophilae. Next base: position 108,230,006 of record CM059586.1, read on the forward strand.
ACCAAAAACCTCAAGTTCTGCTGGAAAAAAAGGCGCTTTCAGTCTTTCCATATGCCGATACATACCGGACAGTTGCGACGATGTGCCTTTTGCAGCCAGAAAGGTACCGACCTGCGTGGATTTGTAATGTTTGTAATGTATCCTTGTGCTTATCAACAAAAAGAAACTGCTTTCTAAGTTATCACAAATAATTACTATGTGTTACTGAGTGAAACTCTTTTTTTTTTTTTCATTTTTTGGCAAATTTTTGGAAAGTGATCTTATTTATGACCACAAATAGAGATTTCAACGAACAAAATCTAGTACAAAAACGGGAATGTTCCGTTGAAGTCAGGGGTAATTTTTCGGGTTTTATTAAATATAACAATTTATTTCAAAAAATTACACCTTGTTTGGATGTAATTGCACTAAAAAAGGTTTAAATTGAACACATCTGCGATCAATTGGCTTACGAAATCGAAAAAATCGCAGTGTGACATTGTAGCTGAAGCTTTTCTGCGTATTTAAAAAAAAATTAGTTCGGATCTGATGAAAACTCTGCCAGAGAAACAAAGAAAAAGGGTGATTTCTACTGTGCGTCGGCAGGTTAACCCATTAACGTCCAAGATGCCGAGATTTTTAGCTCATTTTCAAAGCTCAATAGTAAATCGAAAAATGAAAATATAATAATGAAACCAACTTACTTTACTAATTTTGGGTATGCTCTATCGATTTTTGGGGTCAAAATTGCGTTTCCTAGCCGCGGAAAAACAATATGGAGGATTTTATCTGAAAAAGTCTCGAAAAATCAGAGAAGATTTTTTTTCGATAATTTTTTATAAATGGATCAGGGATGGTGATTCATTTCAAATTATGGAGAAACGTCGACAAATAAGTTGCAGTTTAAGCGTAAAATTTTTGTACAAAGCTCCAAAATGGCGGAAAAGTGTGAATATGTCTAAAAATACTTGTTTTTCTTTTTAAATATTTCTGAAATAATTCGACGTTAATCAAAATGTATAATTTCGATTTATTCAATATTCATGGTTACTTTTTAATATATTTGACGACGTTAATAATGGCATTTACCTTAATTATAGTAATATTTCGTGGTAAATAAATGGTGTTGTTATGAAGAAGTATATATAATAAAAATATAAAAGGTCGGCTTTGTCCTACAATTAGTTTGATGCGAGTTTTATTCGACGTTTCGAACAAACTTGTGTTCATTATCAAGAGGTTACTGTTCGGCATCCGAAAATAATAATTCCATTTGTTGTATATGGGCAAATCCACAGAACTTTTGACTTTCATGTTATTTTAAGATTCACGTAAATAAGCTGTACAGAAATATTTATAAAACATTACTATTTACTAGAAAGGATATGCTTTTCAATGTACAGCTATTTGTTTTGCATGATAGTTGATTATAAAACCAAAGGAAACACGTAAGCTCATAAAATTTGAATAAACTGCTGCGTGCAAATCGTATTTTTTTTAATATTTTGTTCTGTAACTTTTGGAACGTGTATTCTTTTCATTTGAAAATCATGTCGTTGATTAATGGCACTTTAAAAAAGCCAAAGATACTTGAAAAATAAGTGTGCCTATCGCTTAATAGGAATGACATGTGTCCAAAGTCGTGTGCAGAAGATTTATGGAAAATGGAATTTTCGTTAATTTCTAACAATAACTTTTGGAACAAACAATATTATGGCTCCATACTTTGGGAATTTTAAATTGATGATATAATAAGTGACGTATTCCAAGGAATAAGGTGTGCCTTGTCTCATCTCAATTCTGTGCCTATTACAATCTATAGCCTTCGTGCGTAACTGTTGTTGAAAAATGACATTTTTGTCTGGCACACGAACTATACACAATTAAATGCCTCGATTATTGGCGTAATTTATTGTTTTAGGTGTCATAATAATACTCTGAACTTGTTCCAGAAATCACGATGTTCAGGGGTAAAATAAGACATCAAATTATCTCTTTGACACAAACTCCTTTCTTTATACGGAAAAATGCTGAAATTTATTACGCGCGGGTTTTATTGGTAACTGATCATAAATACGTTGACAAATATTAAAAATTGAAGATGGTATACAATATGGCGGACCAAATTCCTAAAAAGTTGCTTGAACCAGCTGAAACCGTGTATTCGGGGTCGCTCATCGGTCGAGATTCGCTATAGCTTTGCTCCAGAAATAATGAAAATGTAACTTTGGGTGACTTTGTTTTTCATCTCCCTTGCTTCATCTCTTCTGGTTAAAAATGAATAAATATGGTACTAATGACAACTTACGTTATACCTATTTAAAATTTTTTTTCAGGATTGCCGGGATTGTAATGCCTTAAATCGACTTAAATAAATGTTTGCTGCTAAAATTTGTATATTATGAACCTAAAAGCAAAAAGAAAGAAAACCCCCGAATACCCAATTTGAGCTTGTGTGAGTAACTTGTTACAAATTCGGTCTTCCATATTGAATTCGCCATCTTGAATTCTGAATATCTGTTGACGGATTCGTGACCAGTAACTTAAAAAACCCCGAGTAATAAATTTCATCTGTTTTCCGCGTACAGAAATATGTTTGGTTCGAAGATATAATTTTAGGTCTCGTTTTACCTGACTGCGCTGGAACAATCCTTTAAAAGTCGTAACGTGTCGTTTTTTTTTACATTTTATATGTTTAGGAGTGGCCTCAGGTTGATTTTAAATGTGTGCCACCGAAAAAAAAAATGTTTTTCTTAAAGCGTAAAGTTAAAAGTTCTGTGGATTTACCCATATAGGTGTTTTTATATAAGGCTACCGTTACATTGCCTTTATCTGCTGGTGTAAACATTATGTCTTTGTTTGTAAAAAGTTGTTCGTTTCTATTGTATGGGATTAAATAATTTTATCAATTCTTGATTCGTGTGCATTATAATTTGAAAATCTTAACATTGCATCGATAATGTTATTGCGCATATCAGTTTTTGGTATCTCAGTATTCCTGGCAATAAATGATTCTGTATATTTTATCGTATCGTAGTTCTATTGTTTAATTTGTGTGGAGTATTATATCTCGGTCCCAGTTTTGCAATGAATTTTACATTGTCTGAAATATGTTTGTCTGTTAAATTGATGAACCTTTTTTCTGTAATTTGTAACGTATTTGTATGTAAACTTGGTCGGATTAGTTTTTTTATTTTATTGTTTAATGTTTCTGTTATATTAGCTTTGTACCGTAAATTGGGGTAAAGTCGGCTATTTTTCTTGGTTTTTTGCTTAAATTCTCATGAGAAAACTTAAAATAATTATTGGTATTTTTAATAAGTAATCTTTAACTCCTCTGTTTTAAGATCTATGTAATAGAAAAGAAAATTACTTCTTAGAATTAACGGTATATACTATTTTGTCATCGCCGACTTTTACCCCAAATGTGGGGTAAAGTCGGCTATCGTCATACATCGAAAAAGTAAGCTATTGTAATCAAACAAAACAATTTTCTAACACCATCGGAAATAAAATATGGCCATCTCATACATTTCTATGTGTAAAAACCTCTCTTTAACCTTTTGAGGCATAGTACCAGTGTCCCACCTGTAAATAATTTTCTTCATGTAGGTAAATCAATATCTATTTCAATGGTGGATTTAAATTTTGTACTCGGGGGTTTTCGAGGCCGCTAATTACGAATATGTTGTTAAAATCACAAAATTCAAAATGGCTGATCCAATATGGCAGACGAAAATCCGAGGCTTAATTCGGTTTTCGATGAAACTCTGTACTTGGGGGTTTTCGGGGCCGCTGATTAAGAATACGTCGTCAGATTTTCGTAATTCAAAATGGCGGATCAAATATGGCCAGGGCAAAATCTGAAATTTGATTCGATTTACATGAAAATTGGTACTGGGGGTTTTTAATGCCGCTGATTATGTGTCCGTTCTCAGATTTTCAAAATTCGAAATGTCGGACTCGTTATGGCGCCATGTTGATTCAGCCATTTTTAATATTGAAATTTGTAACATTGATTTTTGACGTTTCTCTGCTTCTCGTATTGCATTCTGAAATTGTTCCGTTGAATATTTGAACAATCTAGAAGAATCCGCTTTTGTTTTATATATTTCCCCCATGGCCGACTTTTCCCACAAATGTTACATTTTTAGAGAAACCGATCTTTTGCGATATCTAATGATCTTATTGAGGTCATTTTTTATCGTAAATTAGGTTAGAGATATAGGCTATGCGATACATAGTTTGATTTTACATAAAAAAATTTGTAGAATTTTTTACAAGTGCTTTTTTCACACTACTTACTTTAGAGGCTAAATATACAGTCACACATAAACGACGTTTTTATTAAAACTTATCGATGAATTTGAGTCAAATAAACTGTAAATGAAAGTTTGACATTCCTACTAACTAAAACAATTGCGCATTTTCGACTTTTCTCTCTAGAAAAAGGATAATTAAATATTTTCAAATAGGTCATCATCGAATGGCCGACTTTTGCTGTCAAGCCGACTTTACCCCAATTTACGGTACTTGTCTAACTGATTTCTTTGCATTGCCCTAATACTATCGTACATATCGACATCTAAATGGTGTATATTTTTAATATATTTCTGTTTCTTTGTTACTAAATATTGAAGATGCGTGTGTATGTCTCTAATTTCAATATTCAACAGTTTCTTTTGAAAATTCTGTATGCATCTGGATAAGTTTTTGTTAGCTGCTCTACTATGGATCGTTATGTTTTATAACGTTTTATACTATTTTTAATGTGGTTTGGGATAATATCTAAGTATCTCATTTTAATTAAAAATTGTTTGGTTAGCTCGGTTCGAATAATATTCTTTTCTATTTTCCTATGTTCAAAGAAACGGGTTCTGAACTTCCTATTTTCCATAGACATTGGCCCATTCTCGCCCAGGGCTCATTATAAATAAATTGTGTTGTTATGTAGAAGTATATATGGGTGATTCTGCGGAAACAGGGCATTTTCGTGTCTTTACGTTATATCTTACAAAAACTTTGACAATAAATTATTAAATTTCGATAGAAATGTTAAATAAATATCCCTGGCCCAGGTTAATTTGAAAAAATAATACTTTTGTTACAAAAAACTGGAGTAAAATGACATTTAAAGACTAAAAGTAGCATTTTTGATATGTCCAAACCTCTAAGTTCAAAACTTTAAAATATTAGCGCTATTAAGAAACCGAATTATTTTAATTTATTCAAATAATATTTCTATAGTACAGCTCAAACTGTACAATTTCTCTCTGTATAATATTTAATTAAATCAATATATATACTTATAATTATTGAAATATTAATGTCTTAAGAAATTTCTATGAGGTAACGACAATGCGTAAACTGGTATAAATGAACTGGAAATAATTAACTTTTTTACTAAAACTTATGAGAAAATCAAAGAAAAAACACTACACTTTACTAATCCTCCATAGAAAATTGAAAAGAGAACATATTTACCTCATGAACAAGTAAAAACTGTATAAAAATACCACGTATTTTTATTAAATTAATTGTCGTCACCCGTCCTAATTTTGGTATTTTGATACAAACAGCAATTAAAAAACGATGAAAACTTAAAGATTAAAGGAATAAACGTTACTGGCAATTTGTTTTTTAATTTATTATTGTTTAAAATATGTAAAATTAAATTTTTTTACAAATTTTCATTGTCGTCACCTTCATTGTCGTTACCAAACATTTGGCGTATCAGGTACGGAACAAGAACAAAGTGTAACCCGTAGCAGAAAATATTTTTCAAATCATAAATAACATTTATATTTCTCTTCCTCTTAGACATTTATTTAAATATATTTTGTATTTTAAATATATTATATATTTTATATTTAAAAAAACCACAAAATTAAACTTTATATTTGTTACAACGTTATGAATCAAGTTTATTCTGAAATAATATTATTTATTAAAATTATGAATATAATATTATCATTGTAGTTACTAACCAACGACACATTAACTTTAATAAATTTATTTTGTCTAAAACTTCTTCAAAAATTCATGTGTTTTTCTTAATTTTTTAATTATTACTTAATAAATAATTTTCATTTATTCACAAATATGCACTAAATCAGATATGTACATTATGTTTTTGACTCTTTAGAGTTATTTTTTCAAGTTTTTAATAAGCAATTGTTGGTTTATATAGCCGTATGAAAATGCGTCATAGTAAAAGTCTTCCCTTTTCCTTTAAAATAATTTTGTAGCGTGACTACTTTAACAATAACTTAACTTGGTGCTAATAAGCAAGAATCCATTAAAAAAAAAACGAATTTACAGTAACTTGTAAATAATAGTAAATGCCCTGTTTTTGGAGAATCACCCATATAATAAAAATATAAAAGGTCGGCTTTGTCCTACAATTACAGCAGTAACCTCTTGATAATGAACACAAGTTTGTTCGAAACGTCGAGGAAAACTCTCAACAAACCAATTGTAGGACAAAGCCGCCCTTTTATATTTGTATATTTCGTAGTATTAGTGGTGATACTCTTAGTAAATAGTGCTGTTTAAATTATTGAACGTAGATAATAATTTAACTATATTTTACGATTATATTTAGTTTTATCAAATTGTTAAATGAAGTATTTTTTCTCTCACTAAACAATGCAGTTAAAAAATCCAATAAATCGACTCACCATTAATCTGCTACATCGAATCTGAATCCTTTTCATCAATTTTGAAAAAGATCAGCGTATTTTATTTCATTGAATAACATCTATTAAAAATAAAAATCCATTTCATAAATGTTACCTTACTAATGCATAGTTAAAATGAACTTAAATTCTAGGGGCTAATTGATCCGAAGAAGGAACTAGAGAAACTAGGAAAGAAAGAAGATCAATTGACGGGAGTAATCGAAAAATTGGAGCAGGCGATGGGTTCGGAAGACTACGAAACCAAAGTGCCTTCAGACGTACGTACTGCAAACAAAGAAAAACTTACCACGAGTAAAGGTGAATTACAACGACTCATCGAGGCTATGGAGGCTCTACGAACAATGTAATTGGAATATTTTTTTTAGGAGAATCAAATGTAATGATAACGTAAACAATACTCTATTTATTAATAAAAAACATGGAACTTTGGAATATACACAGTTAGTTTCGTGATTACACGCAATCGGTGAATGTACCTTTACTGTTTTGGCCGATTTTCGCTGGTAAAGAGAGTAGAGCGAATTAACAATTATATTACACAGTCCCTCGGTAGGCATTTTTTTATAACAAAATACATTTTACGAAATATGGAAGTACGCCAACGACTTTACAATACAAAATGTCGTTCTTTGTTTTCTTTTTTCACAGAATTGACTATTCTAGGTTATTCTGTGTATCGCAGACTAATAAGTGCCGATTTTGACAAGCAGCGAACCGATAACGGATCGACTGTTTCGAAATTACAGAAAATATCGATTCTCGCATGATCTCTACTAGTAAATAAAGTCAACTTTCGTATTTCTCTAAGATAATAAGTAAAATAAACACGATGTGAATTAGTAATGAATTCTAAGTGAGGAATGATTTTTGGATAACGTGGAATAAATGGTTAATGGATTTTCATCGCAGGAAACGGTGCGTTGCAAAGTACCATAAATACTTTCGTACATTAAATATACGATAAGACAGAAAATGGGATGTTAGTTCCGTATTGTTGTTTTGTTTTACAAAGTGTAAACAAAAACAATGCAAAACCCTTTTTTGCTGTCATCTTTTATCGTATATTTTCCGGTAATTCTCGATTCTCTTGTGTTTCTATTAAAATGATTCATTATACTTTTTCTCAGAAATTTAAGAATAAAATAATCCTACTTACCAAGGAAATTTTCATCACATAACCTAAAAAGAAGTGCTCATCGGTTCCAAAAACCGATTAAATAAATTAAAAGTTTTTAAAATAAACAATCGATACGACAGTCAATAAAAATTTGGAGGGGATAAAAAAAATAGAAACAGAAAAGAAACGCGAAAGTTTGAAACGCACCACGAGGAGGAAGAAGACGTTAAACAACCTGCGACTTCCCCTCCCCATTCACACTCCGTTTCGATAAATAAATATGCATCTATTAAAACTTCATATAAATAATAACACGTCATATATACAATGAATGATATGTATCGATCGAGCCTGAAATTACTAGACGTCCAGGAACGTTCTTGCGATAATTTTCAAAATCGTTCCTTTAGTGAATGTACTGCATTTTTAAGCTAACTGTACAAACGCTTACGTATTTACATTCTGTTTGGTGCATTCGATATTTTACGAAGAATCGCGCGTATAAATATCTGCCGATCTTCGTTTTAACGAGTAAAAAATTAGTGAAAAATACATATACTTTTATGTATTGTTTCTTGCACGTGTCTTCGATGATCGTTTCTCAGTAAAAATCTATTTTCGTTAAAAAAAATCCAGTAAAAATGAAAAAATTATCTTGGCGCGTTTCATTTTGCAGACAAACGAAGTACTCCTTCCCTTATTCTAATATTTCCCCTCACGCGTTCTCCCCACTGACGGGTGGATTTTCTAAATACAAATAACGGCGCATGCGTAACAAAAGAAAAAGAGACAAAAGTGAGACTACAAATCTAAGTAGTGGGGGAGAGGGGAAAATTAGAATAAGGGAAGGACTACTGTACGTTGAAATTTTATGACGACGCTTGGTTAAAGAACAAATAATTTATGCATACATAACAATTATGTACAGGGCGGCCTGTTTTTTAAGGATCCAGTTAGCGAAGGGTCCAAATTATTTCGGTGAAAATAAAAAAAAATAACAATGTACAAGAAAGACACTGAAAACTAACCTGGATGTTTTCTTTCCTGGCATCGGATGATCACCACGGACAAATTGAAGGTCTTTTTACTGGATATAAATATTATTGAAATATAAATATCTAAAACTAGAAAATATGTAATAAAAGACAAATGTAAAATAAAATTAGATTTAAAATATATACGTTTTTGTTCGACGGTGAATTCGAATCGTGATGGTAGTTAGCTATCGCCGTCTTTGTTTATTCGAAATTCCTATAAATTCGCGAGATTTTGACTTAGAATAGGTCGTTGAACCCGTTTGGTATGTTTCGCGCATCACTAGGTTAGGTTCACTCGAATTTCGTCCAATTGTTCTGCGACTTAACGACTGGTCGCTCGAACGACGACCCGAACGCGTCGTCCATGGATTCTGCCCCCGTCTGCTTCGTTATCGTTTTTTTCGAAGTGGAAGCACCGTTCATTAAACTAAATTTACCAAAATCTAAGCCGTATTCCTGCAACAAGTCCTGATCCCGGCTCGGCTCGGGCTTGTCTTTAAGCTGCGCTTGATCGACGCTTGTACTGGCATGACCAGTAGGGTCTACACTGGCGCTATTGTTGTACTGGGGTAAAAAGTATGGGTAAAGAGGATTGGTAAGACCTTCTTCGATTCGTGGGATATGTAGCGATTGAGTCATTTGTTTTGAGCCAGTAGATCTCGAAGACCTGGAAATAAGGGGATCGAAGTCATCGTCGCTATTAGTCGAATCCAGTCTTATCAGGTCGTGCACGTCCCCAGATTCTTCCTGAAAACACACTTCAGATCTGAAAATATTCTAGAAAATTAATGACAAGTTGTCTGATAAATTCGGTTCGTTAATGTCTCGTATTCTCCTGTTTGGGGAAGAAACTTCTAAATTATCAGGTCATATCAACCTAACCTAAAAAATGTAGGATAAACAAAACTTTTTAGGTTATGTAGTGATATCATCTGGGTTCACTTAGAAGATCTGTATATTTCTAATCAACTATTCTTAGATAGAACAACTTGGATCTCAGAATTATTGTTTTTATGATTATTTGGGCACACGTCAAAAAACCGAAGTTCAAAAAGCCGAAACATTGAAAAATCGACATTTAAAAAGCCGACACTCAAAAAACGATGACTGTCAAAAAGCTGTAATATTCACGAAAACAACAACGTCAGCCTTTTAAATGTCGATTTTTGTATATTTCGAGTTTTAGAAATTCGTTTTTTTGACATGTACTCGATTATTTTAAATCGATGTCAGAAATTATAGTCGATTTTCAGGTTATTTTATTTCTCTAGTTTTATAAATAAGATGTAGTGGTTTAATTTCAGATTTTTTTAAAACTTTGACGCCCCGCGTGGTAACAAATGAAACTATTCGATCAGTTAACTATCACATACGATCCCTAACGGCGAAAAAATCAACTAAAGTAACTAGGTCAGAATAAAAAATAACACGGTCAAGATTAGGAAAAATAGATAGATATTTAATTAATATTATCGATATTCTTCGAAGAAGTCGCAAAAATCAGGTCAAATATAATGAAAAGTATTAATAAAACTAATAAAATATTTTGTTTCGGGCATTCTCCTGTGTTATTTTTTTATTTTGACCTAGTTATTTTAGTTTAGCTTTTCGCCGACAGGGACCATTCGTGACAGTGTTAACAGGGGTAATATAACTAATGTTTTTAAATATTTTGACAAATTATTCTAAGTAGACATCATTGTAAGTATGAATAATTTTATTCTATAACCTAAAAATCTGCATTTGTTTTAATTAAAATTAAATTTTTATTAAAAATAACATTTTTTCAAAATGACTGCATAGGTTTCAAGAAAAATAACTCATCAGTTCCAATTTGAAGAAAGTGTTCGGGACGATTTTATGTCGCACAAAACGAAATCTTGTTTATATTTAACAAAATATTACTGCGTCATAAAAAAAACTACGTTTGTTGTTCCATAGTCCAACAATTTTAAATAATGTAATTTTACGTTTCCACATTTGTGTTAGAATATGTCAAAGTGTTGTTGTGCAACGTAGATCTAAAACTATTTGGACGTAGGTAAAAATGTTTTTAACTTATATTATCAAATTTTACTGTTTTTGTAATTGTAAATATTTTATTAGAATTCGTCCAAAAATGACCTTTTTTTTCTTGTGCCAAAAAAATCCACAACATGCACTAAACGACCACATATGTGACTAAATGTAAGTTAATTTTTTTCATTGTTGCATTGTATTTTTTATGAATAATTATTGTTAAAGGGAGATATTTGTTTTATATAGACATAATAAAATTTTTGGAGATGGCCAACCATTACTCCAAAAATTAATTAATGTAATTTTACCCATTATTAACATTTTAAAACCGAGTGCTTCATTTAATACCCTGACCACGCAGTTCCTTAACCTTTAGAGGGCCAGAAAACCATTATTTTGTGTCACCAAAAAACTTGAATTTTTATTTTTAGATTAAAATATAAATTATTTCAACATTATTCCAAACCCATTTTAGCTACCCCCTCAACATACTAGTATGTGTAAAAATAATGCTGTTTTTTTTATTTGCATAAGGCTATAATTACAAATTAATATTATAATGGTTTTGATTCTCACTACTTGATGCAATTAAATATAAATTGATCCCCCAATATCCTTTTCCAACCCTTTCCATCTCTTTTTATTCCTTTTTACCTTTTTCCACTTATTATTATATCTTTCTATATTACGTTTTTTGGAAAAATTACTTTGCTTCGAAATCCTTTACGTAAGGTAAAGAGGTAGTTTGTAGTTCTCATCTAATCACCATATTAGTGTTTGAATTGATGGTATTTTATAACAGCTTTGAACTACGTGTAATTGTACTTTCAAACATATAAAAATTTAATTTTGTAGCTGCAAGGGTGAATTACTTCTAAAGCAACTCTATGATTTATAACAACTCTACGAAGTTACAAAAATACTTTATTTTATATGTAAATTATCTTTATCAATGTCAATTATATGATGAAAAAACAAAAATATACCATTGAAAAAACAATTTTTTTCGAACTTGAATTGCTTAACATTGTTCTGTCAGGGACCAGAAAGCCACTAAAATGGCACATCCCTTTATCGACACTTTGTCTACGTTCAATCCATGATATAAGATTTTTGTCCTAATTTTTGAAAACGAATTTTCGTCTCAAAATCCTGACCCACTAAAGGTTAAGGTCCTTAAAGGATTAAAGTCCTTAAAATAAGGATTATATAAGTTTATTAAGACTTATCTAGTTTTTTTTTTATTAAATACTTGGGTGGCCAGAAGAAGCCCAACGGGCACGAAGGACCTAAATGTTGGTAAAACGTTTTTAAAATGTTCCAGAAACGTTCCTAAAACGTTTTATGTCTGCAACTTTTACGGAACGTTTTATAAACGTTTCATCCATGTTGCAGACATAAAACGTTTTAGGAACGTTTCTGGAACGTTCTAAAAACGTTTTAGAAACATTCGGGACTTTCGTGTCCGTTGGGAGCCAATTAAATTATTATATTTACATTTTACTTATTGATTTAAATTCAAACACATTTTGCTTTTGAGCGGGGAATCTGTTTAGTTTGGTTTTAATACTTATTTCAAAACGTATCTTCCATTTGATATTTTAATTTATAAATTCGTCTGTAGAGGTATAAAATATCTGCTCTTATTAATGATAACTATATTCTAACGCTGATGATTATATTTCGGTACATATATAAGTAACAATTTGCAGTTATTAATTGATTATTTACACATGTTATTTTACAAATTGTGAGTACTGCACACCTCAAGCGGTAAACAAATAATGCTTGAATAACAAATATCTGTGATCCAAGTGTGTAATGAAACGCTAAATGATATGTTTCTTGACAAACGGAAATGTAACATAAATACAAATACATAAAAGCTAAATGAAAATAATAGTAAATGCTTTCTGGAAGAACAAAAATATTAGAAATGGGAGCTAATTAACTGAAATAGTTTAAATGACACAAACTCATACCTTTTGAACATAAAGTAAGCAGATAACACAGAAGGACAAAATATAAAACTAGAAAGATCCAGCAACAAGAATTTTCCGACATATTTTTCAATATTGTAGTTGAAATAAATTGTGTTGCTTTAATTGTGAAATAAAAAATAATTAGGTGTCACTGTAGACAGTGTGGCCTGGAACGTTTTCTTAAAATGTTTAAAAAATATGATAATTCAACTGAAATACGTCGGAAATGACTTAATTATTTACTGCATCCTATCTCTTCTTAGGTTAAGTAATTACTTATACGAATCTGATAAAATGGTCCAGAAGACATTAAGTAATATAACTGTTTTAAATTCGTCAATGTCAAAATTTGTATTATCGTACTGCTCCGTGAAGAATACGAGGTTGATAAAATACATATAAAAATGAGTGTTAACGACCTTAGTTTACCTTAGCAAGTGCAGAGCAGGATTCATTATATATTAATGAAGAAGGCGAAGGCGAATTGACGGGCAGCTTTTGCTTGGTGAACTGGAAGATTGGGTTGGGAATACCAAAAGGATTGAGTACTCGACTGGTATCGAAAGGATCATCGACTATTCCTGCCTCATTCGAAGCTGCAGAATTCGTCGAGTAGATCTCGAAGGGATCTTGGCTTCGAAGTTTATTGCCGTCTAGGGCATTGGCTGCAGCAGCTGAATTGTCGCTAGGTTTTACATTCTGTTGAACAGGATTGGTAAGATTGGTAAACTCATTGCTCCGATTTGGATTACGTAAAGGTTGAGGCATCGGTGGAGGTTGTTGGGACAATAGGGCGAGATCTTTGGTTGGAGAGGACGATGAGGATGGGAATACATCAGCAGAGACTGGACGAGGATTGGAGCTTTGAGTAATATTGAAAATTGGAATATCAGAGCGGGAGGGGATTGGATCAGGAAATGCTTCTTCTGCGACTTCCGGCTGCAACCCGATATTCGAGGAATCGACACTTTCATCGGTAGTGGATTTTAAAGGCTCAAATGGTTCGTAAGGATTGGCAGAAAGGGAGTGGTTTGGGAGAGGACCGTGTCTCAAGCGCCCACTCCATGCAGATCTCAAGCTGTCTAAACTGCGGACTGGCTTCAACTGAAAGGTGATGCACAACAAACGCTCACATTGCTTATATAATATGTATCGACAACAGCGCAACCCTCTCCCACCCATACGAAACGACTCGGTATCTACACATAAATTGTTCATTTTTAATTACTTTTTTTCTGTCTGAAAAAGGTAACATCGTTCTGATACGACAAAATGGTTGGTCTTTGGTATTTTTGGTCCCATAGAGGGTCCTAATGGCCTTTTTTTCATGCTGGTTACACTGATGGCTCATGGTATTAATTAGTCTTAATATGAGCATAACTATTAAAAATATTTCCTTGTACATTACTTGTAGGTAAAGTTACGATACGTCAGGTAATTATATTTTCCTAACTTATCAAATACGGTGCTTTAAGTATCGAATAAATAACACAGGTCAACATAGTTTTGTTGTTGGGAAGCTGTGAATCATTTCCGACGTAATTTTGTACGTAGAATCAGAATCCGAAGTCAGAAGTGGCCCATCACGTCAGGATTTTGAGATATTTGAGGTTATTTATTCGAAAAACGCGTTTTTTTCCTATTTTTGAGGTGATGTACAGAAAACAAAACATTTTTATGAGTTTTTCCTTTCGTTGGATCATGTGGTACTACTCTTTTTCTTTAATATGGGATGCGCAGAATACCATTACGACTTTTCTTCATCAAGATACGCCAATTTGAAATTACGATATACATGTAAACAAATTTACATTGAAATGCTCTTGGAGAACAAGCTCAAGGTCAAATTCAATGTCATAAAACCTATATAAATATAAACAACTATATAAAATATGGATACTAATAACTAAAATCACGTTTCAGTATTGTGACTGTTTTTTTTGATGACGTTAATGGAAAATATATCTTGTAATTTCAAAATGGCCGTAACTTTATAAGAAAAAATCTTAGGTGATCGAAAAAAACCTCATTTTGAAGGGTAAAGGTAGTACTAAAAGATGTAAACAGTACAGAAGGTAAACAAAAATTGTTCCTTCCTGTACGTAACATCAAACATAGCAAAATAACGCGTTTTTCGAGTACATGACCTCAAATATCTCAAAAACCTGACGTGATGGACCAATTCTTACTTAGAGTTTCGATTCTACGCATACAATTACATCAGAAATAACCCACAGCTTCCCAACAACATTCAAGACCATCTTTTTTATAAACCTGTGTAATTGCAAAATAAAAAAAATGCACGTACTTTGACAAAAAAAGTTTTCTGCAGTCATATTCGCTTTGTGTAACAAAGTTTGTGCAGTTATTTTAGATTTTGTCTAATATTAAATATATATTAACCCAAAAATTACCAAAGAATAAATATTAACTCTTGCTAAGTATTGATACATGAAATGCGACAAATATTAATTGCAACAAAAATTTAACTAATTTCAGATGATTCGGATTTAACCCATTAACGCCTGAAATACCAATTTTTATACTTCATTTTCAATCAAGTATTTCGTAACAAAATCAAAGTTGAAAACAATTGAGAGGTGCGTATCCTACTGTTTTCGAGGTCGCTCTTCAAGTTTCCGAGGTCAAAATTGACTTTCGGCCATTAGGAATTCCAATATGGCGCCGAATTGGAAAAAAATGTCAAAAAAATTGGGAAATATTTATTCTTACCAATTTTTTTCGAGCCCTTAGAATATTGGGATTCTATTGAAACTCTGAATAAGTGTGAATAAAATACTTCAATTGTAAGGAAAAATTTTACTTTTATACACTTCATCATTCTAACGACCTCAAAATGGCCGCAACAATGAAAATTTCTTTGAAATTTTCTGGACGTTCTAACTCAAAAACAACGATCTTTTTTAATACAATGGTAAGAATAAAAGTTCTCAGAATTCATCTAGAAATATCACGGAGTGTTTTGAGATTTTTGTAATGAATTTTTTTTTTAATTTTTTCAAAATTGTAATTTATTTTTGAAAAATCCTGGAAAAAATTTAGTGTATTCTCTCATGAATTCTGAGAGTTTGTTTTCCTTTGTATTTTTTCCGAAAGTAGATAGTTTTTGAGAAAATGAATTTTAAATATAGCTTAGGATTTTTTTTTTCTCGAAAACAGTCAACATATGGAAAAAATTTTAAAGAACAAAAAATTCTTAGAATTCATTAGACAATACAGTAAATTTTTTTCATAATTTTTCGTTAACAAATTACAATTTGGAAAAAAAAAATTTTTTAAAAATTCCCAAATGTCATAGAAAAAAACCTAAAAAAAATCCGTGATATTTCTGGGTAAATTCTAAGAACTTTTGATTCTTATAATTTTTTAAATAAAGCTCGTAGTTTTGGGTTAGAACGTCCAGAAAATTTCAAAGAAATTTTCATTGTTGCGGCCATTTTGAGGTCGTTAGAATGATGAAGTGTATAAAAGTAAAATTTTTCCTTACAACTGAAGTATTTTATTCACACTTATTCAGAGTTTCAATAGAATCCCAATATTCTAAGGGCTCGAAAAAAATTGGTAAGAATAAATATCTCCCAATTTTTTTTACATTTTTTTCAAATTCGGCGCCATATTGGAATTCCTAATGGCCAAAATTCAATTTTGACCTCGGAATCTTGAAGAGCAACCTCGAAAATAGTAGGATACGTACCTCTCAATTTTTGTTAACTTTGATTTTGATACGAAATACTGGACTGAAATTGACGCAAGAAGAAGTGGCCGTTAGGCGTTAATGGATTAACAAATTATTTTTTCATGTCTCAATCTTTTTTCAAGAATAATATTACTTTCTCCCTTCAATAATGTTATGTTAGTGAAATTCTTGGAAACGTTATTAAATACTTTTTCCAAATATAGTATG
Organism: Trichopria drosophilae; assembly: GCA_030407085.1. Classification (NCBI taxonomy): domain Eukaryota; kingdom Metazoa; phylum Arthropoda; class Insecta; order Hymenoptera; family Diapriidae; genus Trichopria; species Trichopria drosophilae. The sequence goes on from CM059586.1 coordinate 108,246,766, forward strand.
TCTACATACCTTAATGTATCCGTTAATATAAAACTGTTCTTACTGTACCTGCTTCAAATTCTTTCTTAGCATTATTTCCTATTTTTCGTTACATCAAATTGGGAATTAAACAATATTCATTTACATGTGTACGCTTAAAATGAAGGTCCAAGTGACGAAAATAGAAATTACGAAAGTCCATCATTTAGAAAAAAAAAACTGTAAAATACAGATAAGACATGCTATTTCGAAAATTTGACCTTTTAGAATTTCAACCTACTTTCGAACGCTTCATGATAATGTTATAGTATAAAAGTTTTATTTTTCGTAAACATAAATTTCATTACGGTTTTCCAGTCTACCAACCGTCATTAAAACGCATTTAAAAATAAAATTCCGCATTTTATGCCATTTTATATGATTAAAAATCAAGAAAACGATACGTCATTGAAAATTACATGTAACCAACAGTTTAGTTCTCTCATCTGAAATGAATGAAAATGACTTAAAAAAAAATCAATTCCATTTCTAAAAATTGGATTTTAGACGACCTAGAAAGACGTTACCTTTCTTCATTATTTTATTTTATATCCTCATTACATTATATTTCGGATTTAATAACGTATTTAGTCTTTTCTTAATTAAATGAGTATTGTAGGGCAAAAACTAGAAGTATGCTTATCGCTAATACTCGAAAGCCTTTGCTTTACACACACCAAAGTTTTGATAGAGTTATCTTTTCAATTTCGTGTTTGATTACTTTAGATACGAGTCGTTCGATATGGGGACACAATTTTAAGCGCTGTATAGCACGAAATATATCGTAAAAATAACATTCATGAACTCTTCACCGACATATACCGATGATTCTTAAGCAATGACAATAGTAATCACAACAATTAACTGTCATTAATGCACAATGCATTTCTATAAATCTATTACGATACAATTATATCTACTATTGACTAAAAAATAACACTAAATTTGTCAAACACAACTAATTATTTTAGTACATTATAATTAAGGGCAATTGTACTTGGTGCATTTTTAGAACTAACGTGAAATTCAATAGCATGCTGAAATTCTACAAAGAAAAAATAATTCTATAACTAAGAAACGATTTATTTCGGAAATATTTTTCAATAGCAATTATCTCCAAAACTGTAGGAATTAAAATTTTTCTTTAGATTATTCCACTCTAAATCTTGGATTTTATAAATCGATTTATTGTGCAGAAAGTAACATTTGATGTTACTGTCATTTCACCTGTGGGAACTAATTGAACTACCAAAAATGTTATATATGACATTTTAATTATTCGTATTCTAATAATTACTAACTAATAATTATTACTATGGATTTTACTAATTTATACTAATGATAGGTGGCATTTATCGTTTTTAGTTTCTAAATAGTAAATATTCTACACTTTTCTTTAGTAAATCATGTATTTTTTAAATTGTTTTATACAATCATTAATAAAGCTTCTCAATATATATTGACTTTGTATAAGATTACTGCACATGTTTGAAAATCAGTATAATTAAATTCACGTAATATTCAAGCACAAAAGTAGATATTATAACTATTCCCACATTCACATTCTTACACATCTAACGTTAGTTGTGATGTGTTGTATTACTTAATAGACAGTAAATAAATAAAATTCAACTTAAAGACGTGCCTTTAGAAATAAACATTAATTTTTGTATATCACGAAATTTAAAAGTTATTTTAAAAATTAACAAAATAGACTGACAAATTTAAAAAAATGTCAATTCTCCCAAATAGACTGTAAAAACAAAATTTCTCATAACGTCGTATTTTAATACATTTTAGTGTCCACTTCTCTTGAAATTGAGACATTTTGTTTTTACCGCATAAGCTTTTATTTTCCTAAACGATATGGTGTATATTAATTAGTAACGTTTACTAATACATATGGTAATTTACTATTTCTATTACGACTAATAATATACTTCAAATTTTAATAATGAAACGATGTAAAGTGAGTCGGTTTTTAACAAATTAAATACGGCTTATGCTTTTAATTTTTTTAAAATTACTTTCAAAAGTGTAGAATATTTCTATTAAAGAGAAAAACTTGTCAGGAGTCAAAATTCGGAATGCACAAAATTTCAAATGAAAAAAGTCCCGAAACTCAATTCTGAAGGTTCGTTCTATCGAAAGTCAAATGTTCCTAATCAAAAGCATTATAAAAAGTAAAATAGCTAAATTCAAATATTCAATTCAAAATTAATTTTTAAAAAATTAATTTAAATCATGTGATGTATTTTTAGAAATTATTCCTTGCTGCAATAAATAATTGTGATGTAGTTTTGTATTCTAAATTTACAAACAAATTTTTGTAAATATAATTTTGTACTACTAATGAAACAGAATCAATTAGTCAAACAAATCATTGTGTCGGCAAAAATCATCAAGCAAAATATATCAGAAATGAAGCTCAGGGACTTTTTATCATTTTGTGCAAACAAGTAAGTTCAATGATAAATAAATAAGTGGACAATCAGTTCCAAACCAACACTATATTATTTTTCGGGACGTTAGACTTCGGATATTTCATTTTTAGATTTTTTAAATTTCGAAGTAATTTTCATCCTGATTTTTGACCCCTGATCATAATATTCCTTCAACCCTTTCAGTCACAAAATCATTATATTGGTCACCTTTGGTGTCTTCTTTCTTTCACGTATATTTTGATTTTAAACCGCAATTTTTATTTTTATGTTGCATTATATCTACGGATGTAAATATAAATATTTTATATACAATTTAGAATTAACTTTTAAAATCATTCCCGAAACGAGCGGAAGCGAATTCGTTATCAGATTTTCAAAAATCAAAATGGAAGATTCAATATGACAAATTAACAAAAACCACAACATTTTTTATTTCTTTTCCTTTTTATTTCTGATCAGACACACTAAAAAAGTGTATTTAAACAAAATTTACTACTTCTGGATAGTTGAGGGGAACGTAACGAAATGAATTATTTTGTCGTCATAGTGAGGGTAAAATTCGATTTTATACCCGAATTTATAGGAGTAAAATGCAACAGAAATTACCAATCCTATCGAATAAAATTCGGGGTACAAACTAGAATTTTATACTCACTGAGCGTAAAATTTTGTTTGATCACGGCTGTAGACTTTTACCCCCTGAAAGCAATCATTTGACATCTTTGACGATCAATTTTAGTTAGACAAATTGCGTAGATGATATTAATTTTAAGTTATTTTACTACTTTTGTACGTTTATTTCAGGTTCACTAGGAAAACTTTCTTTGGAAAAATTATGTTACTGTCGGGTTTCAACGGGATATATTATGAAAATGAAGACATTTTCTACATTTTTATGAAATAATTAGAATACCTTTACCCAAATATCCTCGCCAGTATGGGCATTTTTCTGGAAAATGTAGAAAATATTGGCATAAATTCCTTTACATTTTGAATATGGGCGTTTTTCTAAGTATTTTGGAAATAAAATAAAAGTAACCCTTTCCTTAGTTATGGCGGTAATTTTAATAATATAATTTCACAAAAACGAAAAAAATTAATAATATACTTTTAATTGCAAATTTTTTAAAAACGTATTCATAATCCCAACAAATTTTTGTTGCCCTATCAGTAAGAGTCGATTCTGATAGGATTTTTGTTCCAGAATCCAAATATTACGGCCAAAATATTCACATGGCTCTAGTTTTTAAGTTACTGAAAGCCAAAGGGATACAAAATTTAATTTTAGGCATTTTTGAGTATCTATTCACAGCTCAAAAAATTGCTGTTGTCCCACCGGTAAAAGTCAATTTTCTTATTATTTTTTCCGCAGAATCCAAATATGTGTGCCGAAATAGAGAATTGAATCTAGGTTTTGACCAAATTTTACGTCAAAGAGGTGAAAAATCTTATTTAAGGGCATTTTTCATATCTATACTAAACACTCTAAAATTATTGAGCTCGAATTTCAGTCCAAAGGAATAGAAAATGGGGTTCGACTACATTTGAGTTCTTTGGAGTCAAAATGTAGTTTAATGGCGTCAATAAATACGGAAAAAGAGAAAGGTGAGTGACTATAACATAACAAGTGAAAGAAATAAAAAAAGAAATTGTTCGTTAGAGATTTCCGCATCTAATGGTGAAATAATAAATTATATATCTCAATAAACAATAAAGTTATTAATTTTTTTCTACGCAACTGCAAAATATACCTTTTGGCTCTTCGTTTATAGAAAATTTCGAGTATCCGAAAACTGTCAGCGAGAAAGTTGTTCATAAAGGTATGAACAAATTTTCTGGAAAGTTTTATCTTTATTGGTCTGATAGTCAAAAAGTAATGAATGTTTAAAGTTGGTGGCCCTGAAAAACTTAATTGTTTATGGAGATATATAATTTGTTCATTCTCCATTAGATGCAAAAAATTCTAACGAACAATTTCTTCTTTTATTCGTTTCAAAATTCTCAGAATTAAATAAGTTGTAGCGAGTGGAAATAAAATATGTTTGTCGGCCGGCCACGTAGTAACAAATTTTCGATGCAGTATATAACTACACCGATAAAGGGATTCAAACCTAGCATGAAATACCCCAAAGGAGCAAAATTGACTCCAAGAAAGGAAAATTGAAGCCTATAGGACTGAAATTTAACGATTTCTCTCACTTGGACTCCGCAATTCAATCCAATAATTTTAGAGTATAGAACGCAAAATAGCGGATCCAATATGTCCGATGAACTTTTTGAAATTCGAATCACTTCAAATCCGTTATCGTCTTGACTACTTTTCGAGAAGAACAGGAAAGAATGTTTAAAAATACGATTTTTTACCCCTTTGACCTTCAATTTGGGAAAAAATAAAGTAAAGTTCCCAAAATGATAACGAGTTTGAAGCTATTCGAATTTACAAAAATTCGTCGAACATATTGAGTAAGCCATAATGGCATTTCTTGATTTTTTGCGTCGCGTTCTATAGTATAATCGTAAAAATGTCCTAAAATACAATTTTTTACTTCTTCGTCCTTACAGTAGGGTCAATTCAATATTTTGGCGTACATATTTGGATTTTTCGGGAAAACTCCCATCAGAAATGAGTCTTACTGTTGGAACAAAAACATGTTTTTGGGCTGCGAATAGATGCTCAAAATTCCCGAAATCGAATTTTTGAACCCTTTGACCTTCATTATCTTAAAAACTAGAGCCATTTAGATATTTTGACGGTCATATTTGGATTCTGGAACAAAAATTTTACCAGAATCGACTTTTACTTATAGTGCAACATAGAATTTTCAAATTTTTGTTGGGCTGTGTAATTTATCTCTCTCCCGCGAAGTTCCTACCTTAATAAGTATTTTACTAAAAATTTACTAAAAGTGTGTTTGGAGTTTTGGAAATCTATTACCAAAATTCTTTTCAGTGTCCAAAAAAACTCCTTAAGGAGGTTCACACCTTTCCTCAACAAATTTAAGCGTTACTAAAATGGTGACTTAAAATTAGCATCGGATCTTTTTAAGGACATCAAAATTAGTAGAAAAAATTTTTATTTAAAATCCTAGCTGTTGCCCTTTTCGAGATATCAGATAAAACGTCATCACTTACATGAACGTGCATAACAATTAACTTATAACTAAAGATGACGAGATGAAAATTCAACAACGGTCTTTTGCAAATGTAAAATGTAAGATGGGTTAATTTGATCCATTGAATTAATTTTATACCGATTTCGGTGTGTTAAGAATTCGTGGTGAATTGATTCCCCGGGTTGTTTTTTATCATTTGTCAATTATCAAATCAAAATGAACCACGCGTTTTATATACTTTTTTAAGCGTGCATTAAAAAAAAAAGTTATATACGAAAAATTCTATTTAACGTAGCGCCCTTACATACTATATGCATAAAATCGCATTTTACACACTAAATTGCATATATAAATATGTACACATACGTTTACGAAACGTAAGTACATATTTAAAGGCAAATATTATCAATAGATATTTGAATATATGAGTGGAATTAATAAATTCGGAATTTTTTAATTAAAAATTGACGTTTTATCCGATATCTCGAAACGGGCAACAACTAGGATTTTAAATCAAATTTTTTTCTACTTATTTTGATATCCTTAAAAAGATCTAATGCTAATTTTAAATCACCATTTTAGTGACGTTTAAATTTGTTGAGGAAAGGTGTGGATTGGTATGGTACGTAGGAAGTCAAGTGCTATTTTCGCCCAATTTTGACTAGTCGAATAATGCTTTTTTATTTGTGTACGATACTTGACAGTATTACGTTTATTTCAACAGTTGACATCATCAAATTTAATTCGATGTCTATGATTTTTCGAAAATTCATTGATGTTCTCTTACCTAGCGTAATCAGTCGATCTAATTCTTTCTCTCGAATATTTATTATATATTTTTCTTTAATCGACATTAATTTTTAGTAAATCTATTTGTTAATTCTGTACAAATCTTGCACATAAAGACTTGAAAAATGCCATTTTACATAAGACGCCATGATAATAGGCCCAAAATGTTTTTCATAATTTCTCAATACTGAGGTATCCAAATGACTCCAAATTTTCAGGGAATTCATTTTATATTTATATTAACGTTTAGTAATTTTTTCGTCAGAATCGGTTTGTTAATTCTTAACATCCTCCATTTTTAATTTTTGTTTCGACACCAAAAATGAACGTAATTTCTTGGTTATTATCTTAATTGCGTGACTGAGAAGGTTAATTCGGATAGTACAGCAGAACCTCTCTTATTTTAACTCATGGTTTTCAAGATGGCGCCGACCGCTCTTATTTGAAATTTCCCCTTACCCCCTTACTCTACTTAACGCTTTAATAGTGGATGATAATATCTGATATCTTTTTATTTTTGTTAGATTTAGAGTTGAATTATGTAAAATATATATATATAATTTATCTGAAAAATGTGTAGAGAATTTTAAATTTGGAAAAAATGTAACAAGATCACAACTCGTGCCTTTATGTGATAAATAAAGACTGCAACCTTTCGCATTTATTTACGGTCATTCTGCATTCGAGTGTAGAAATAAACATTTTAAATTTACATTATGCACTTTATTACAGTGGCCCTCTCCTTATTTTAACTCCTCTTATTTTAACTGCGTCCTTTATTTTAACTTTTTTCGTCCCTTATGTTAATTTCTTCCCCTCATGAGTTCCCCCACCATTCGCCATTTGAAAGTGTTCAAAAGAGTGCGGACTGCTGTTTGCGCTTGCGCATACAGGTGAAGAAGGACGCCACTATATCTCCTTTCTCTGTTTTTATTCTCTCATACTGCCAGTGATGGGGTTGAAGGGAAACGGTAAAATAAGGGAAGAAGCCGCCATCTTCCTTGACTCGATAAGTTAAAATAAGGGGAGGGCCACTGTACATATAATTATGTATCACTAATTGTTTGTTTCACAAACAAATACACTGTGATTAAGACCGAAATGAATATAGGAGACAATATTTAACCCAAATTTGCAAATATGATTAATGAAAGTTTCAAATCACTTCAAAAATAGTACTAAGCTGCTGATATTGGATTTGTTTGTTATTTTGCAAATTAAAGACTTTTCAATTTTTGAGGTCTTGAAATACACACCATTAAAAATTGACAACATCCTAACCTTCAAATGTGCACTTTTATTTTACGAAATCAGCAGCTTCTCGAATAATTTGTATGATGTAAATCATGAGTTTGATGCAAAATTTTAAATTAATTTAAAATTCCATCAGTCTACCGACTATACATGTTTGCAAATTTTGGTTAAACGGTATTTACACTGTACAACTTTGATGGTGTAAACACTGTAAACTGTATCGATATGTTCCAGCGGTGGTGGGGGAAGGCCTGAGGGGAAACGATTCAAATAAGAGGGGTTCTACTGTACAGTTGGGGAATCAGATAATAAAACTCAATATAATATAAAACAAAAACAACAAACAAATAACCTCGTCTGGTAATCGACAAGAACATTCTTATTTTACGAAAACATGTATCACAAGTACAAAAGCATGACAAAATCAAGGTATACAAATATTTTGCGTATTAAAAGCGAAAAACTCATGGTAGATGAACGATACAAATTAGGCAACACTAAAAGTGGAACAAACGGATAAGGTGAAGGACGGAAACATTTACCGATAGTCACTAACGTGATTGAGTGGAGATAATTAACTATACTAATTACTATTGTGATCACGTTGCAACATTCTCATCGCTTATATATGTTTAAAGTATTTTACCAAGGGAATGGATGGTACTCACAGTTCTATCTACAGGCGGCGTGTTGGGAAATATGACGTCGCGCAGTTCGTGCATGAGATCGATGTCCAGTCGTTCCGGAGGAGATTCAGCCTCCTCCGGAGAACTCGGATCGAGCGGCGAATACTGCTTTCTACTACAAGAGATTTACAACGTGCTTTATTTATATTAGGGCGTTCAAAAGTATTTCTCAAATACTTCTACCATTAATCTACACAAAAATACATTTTTGTCGGATATTTTAAAAATTGGAAACCCAGTTTTTTTTTTCTACTATTTAAAAGAATTACCTCGCATCGACATTATTGGCTCGTAGCAAATGTTCCTTGCGGTAACTCGTGGTTGGAGTGAAACCACTTGGTGAATTCGATGGAGAACTAAAAGATATCGTTCTTCTATCTAACGTTGGGGAACTTGGTGCCGACCTTGGTTGCGGAAATCTCATACTGTTTTCGCTTCTACTTGCTCGACCTGGGCACAAAAATAAAAAAAAAACGTTGAAAAAAAATTACTTGCTTTCATATTTCGCCGCTAGGAGGCTATTCGTAGTCCCTCTGCGGATTTCTCGCAAGATGTAGTATTTAAACATCACACATTCTAAACTGAGTTTTCTTATATCATTTAATTACATTTTCAACTAATTTTGAGATTACTTAAAGATAATTAAATTACCTTTCCACTTTAGTCCTTTATAAGCAGTCTTCATATCTTTCCCCTTATCCTTAACCTGTAATTTTAAAATAAAAATAACTATATTTTAATGAAGTTTATTTTTAAACTACTAATTAATTTCTTATCATATTAATTAATTCAATTAATTTGGTTTATCAATAACTACATTTTTTAGGAGCAATAAATTAAATATTTAAGTGAGAAACTCACCGATTTAACTGCATATTTTACAGCTGGATTTGCCTGTAATAAAATATGTAAAATGATGAAATATTAAAATTTCGAAAAGAAAAATAAGTGAACACACTTTGTTTACCTTATCTTTAACACTACGGATAAAAGCAGAACCCTCTTTACGCATAGCGTAAGTCCATTCTTTATATTGTTGAACAAACTTGCTACCAGATTTGTCGGAGTAATTGCAAGCTTCCATTTCGAATTCATCCGAAAAGCCAAGACCTGAATTGAGCATATGAAGTCTCTCTTCGATGAACTAAAATGAAAAAGATATTTTACAAAGGTTTGGAGAATTTAAAAAAAAATAAATTTGAATGTAACCTGTTGAAAAATTTGCAATTCCAACATTTTCCTGATGAATGGTTGCATGGAAATCGGTCGACTTTCGACAAAAGCCTCTTGATCGAATGTAATGCGAACGTGATCATCGTTGTGGCCTGGTTGCAAAGTCAACGCCTCTCGGTAACCAGCTGTTAATTGTACTAATGCGCGCAAAAATGCTCTGGATACACCATCACCGAGGAGAGTCGGCCTGTTTCTCAGAGCTCTTCTTAAATTTGATACCTGATGCAAAATTAATTCACACTTAATTATTGTGAAAACAGTAATTTTATAATTACTAAAAACTTTTTTAGTGTTGATACATACAACGTCTTGTGGTAACGATTCCAAGTCCTGGAAGGGTGACTGGATGGTATTGTCATCAGCATCGAGGATGACAACATCTCCCAAATCATTTGGGCGTACACGCTACATTAAATTTGTATAATGTAGTCATTTTTAATATCTTTTTCATAACAGAAACTAGAAAAACATACCTCAAGAATTGGTGTGGGGACTCCAATGAGGAAAGGCATGGGTGCCAATAAATAATCGATCAGCGGTAATGGTAAAACCGGTATAAAGATATGTTGCCAAATCATTGGATAAATTAAAGCATTGCAAGACTGAACACAGGCGCTCAATCTGGATAGCCTCTTCGAAGTGAATATAATACGACGTTCATATAACATAGATGCGAAAACTGTCATCATATTGTGGGAATCGATAGCACTGAAGTATTCCGTTAAATTTCTCTGCAAATATCTTTTATTAATTCTGACTTTATCTTTGATATTTATTTTATAAATTATTTTATTAACTTACATTCTCTGGTATACTGGGAAGTTGAAATTGTTTAGGTCTTTGGCATACAAACACCTATGCAATCAAAGATTTCATTATATATCTTAAAACTTCAATTTTAAAGATTTTTATTATACTTTATTTTATTAGATGTAAGAAACGTACAATTTTTGGATCGGGTAGAGGTATGCTAACTGATCCCCCAGGAACAGGGATGACGGTTTGATAAACGGCCTCGAGAAATTTCCACAAGTCTCCTGCATTACTACTAGCTGTTAATGTTGCTATATGATTTAGTAATCTATAAAAATATTAAGGAGGTGCAATCAGGTTTTCAAGAAAACGGTCAATTTTATGTAATTGTCATACGAACTTATAAAAGGTTTCATGCCACGGTAAGGCACTCAGTACTACCAAAGCAGTATCTGTTTTGGGATCATGTCGGCAAAATCCAAATGTCCATTTTGAATCTATGCTTGTAAGCACAAATGAAAAGTGTTGCACCACTAAGCTGTAATGGACAAATCACAATTCTAAAATATTTGTTTTTGTTTATTAACTTGGAGAGTTTGACAAAAACCAAAAGTAAAAGAGTATTTGCTTTATGTTTCACCGAATAAATATAAATCTGTTGAACACAAATAATTATCAAAATAGAACTACTTTTACTATTAACAAATTAAAATTTTTTGTTTACTAGTTGCAAAATGTAAAATATTGCTGTAATCATCTTAAGATTATTTATAACAGTTGACTATAACATATGATTACGAAAACTAATTCAATTCAATTTTATTGGGCGCTTACTTTTCTAGTTGACATGGGTAAGCAAATTTCGGAACAGATTTAAGTATTTCTTGATCATTAAAGGATTCTGGGTATCTTTGGAGTATCCAAGGTTGCTTTTCTCCATTTGGTGCTGCTACCTCGCAGAAGCATTCAAATAGCTGTTTTACATCTTCCCTAAAATGTTTTGTTGGATTTATAGACAATTAATTTGTTAATAAGTAACATATACTGAACATTTACTCTGTAATTAATGAATTTACTTCATATATGACTCTTTTTTCTTCTGTATTATCTATTGTATGAAATATTGTACATTGTTTATTGTAACTACAATATTTTTTTTTACCACATGACTTTTTAGTCATGGTATAATAAAGATATACATACATTTTTTATTATTGAGGTCCAAATATTCTTGAATTTAATTAAAGATTATGTAAATGAATTTATATTATGTGACGCTGAAACTATCAACCGATTTGTAAAAAAAAACATGTAAAATTGATTGCTACAATTTCATTGATTTAGTGACATCCCTTTTGGAAAAATATTGCTGAAAAATGATGAAATTTGCTGAAACAATCAATTAAGCTAAATTTGGCTGAAATTCAATCTGAATTAATATCGAAATTGGGACTGCATTTCAGCATGTAACTTTAGATATTTTCAGACAAATTTCGAATAAATTTCAGTAAAATGTTATTGAAAATTGCTGAAATTACATTGACATATAAAAACATACTGAAAAGTTAATGAAAGAACTTACATTTTACTGAAATAGATAGAAGACACAATATAAATTTAAAGCCTATTTTTTTTTGTAACTTTCAGGTATTTTCAGAAAATTTTAACAAATTGTTTTTCGCACAAATACTGAAAGTTACTGAATTTTTCTAAATTTCTCTAAAAATATTCTATAACAATTAGTAATTTGTTATTACATTTTTTCAGATAATTTCATGTATTTTTAGCATTATTCAGAAACTTTGTATAATGTTCTTAGGAAATGATTAATAATTACAAATTTATCCCTCATATGTTTCCAAAAATCTGTTAATAATACAGATTTCATATTCGAAATTGGAACTTGTATAAAATAATACTCGGGTATTTATACCGAGTAAAATAATTCAGCAATATGTACCTTGCTGAAATGAACTCGAAATTTTACTAAACAATGTGAAGTATTCCTCTAAAAAATATTAAGATTGTATTAAATTTCTTGAATGCCATTAAATTAATATAAAAATTGGTGTTGTAGAAGGTTTTGAAAGTCTCAGTCAATTTTAACCAAATTTATTAACTTTCTTGAAAGACATTCATAATTCTTTGTATGAAAATTGTATGAAGAATTCGGATCAATTTCTTAATAATTGTTTCAGATAAGATTCCATTAGAATTTACAGAAATGTTAGTCAAATTTAAGAAATATACAAAATTCTATTAAAATTAAAAGTCCCTGAATGTTCTAAAATACCAATTTCGATATTAATTTAGCAGAATTCAGACAAATTCATTACAATTCCAGAATTTTTAAATGAAATAGAATAATACTTAGTAAAATTAAGATAAATATTGAGTTCAGCAATATTACTACATTTTGTCGAATGACGAATATTAAATCAGTATTATTAAGATTTTCAGTATTTTTCAATAAAAGATACATTAGAATTTTCAGTAGAATTCAGGAAAATATCAGAAAACTTACTACATTTTGATAAAATACGCTGAAATTTCCTAAAGTTTCTAATGCAATGATTTTTACATTACATAATCAAGTGTAATTAAGGAAAATTCAGAACAATTTTAATATTTTTTAGAGAAATATTTTAGTAACATTCAGATATTTCAGTAAAATTCAGATAAATATTCAGTATATTTCAGCAATGTTACTACAATTTGCTGAAAGTCTCTGAAATATCCTGAATATACTAGTCCCAATTTCGATATTAAATCAGTATTTTTTAAAGATTTTCAGGAACACATTTTCAGTACTTTTCAGCAATATTTTTCCACAAGGGATTAAGAGTACAAAAATCAAAAACTTTGTGATAATCGTATTATTTGTTGTTTTATTGTCAATATTCTTTCTTTATAACACAATATGTTATTATTGTATATTGTTTTATTGAAATATTAAAAAACAATAGAAATTATTAGAAAAATACTTATGATTACTAAACACATTAAAAAATTATCTTCTGCTAATTCGTAAGTTTTACACTTTTTATGTCATAGCATTTTGTAATTGATACAAATAAGAAAGAGACATATGATGTCAGAAGTAGGTTCAGAAGTAATCTTTAATATTATAATCTTCAATAATTACTGAAGTTAAATTAACATTGCAAGATGTTTTTTGTTGTTGCTTCGTACCATGATTATTTGTAAATAAATCAAGAAATGTTTATTTGGACACTTTTTCGGTTCTATTAATTAATCTTTTTGTCCTCGTTTGTCATCGGATTTGGTGCCTGTTATGGACCTTAATAACCTTAACTTTAATTGATAGAGATCGAAGTCTATATATTTAGAAAAATTAAATTATTATCAGACGATTGAAAGAGATTTTGTCTATTGAAAATAGCTATAATCATTTTTTTGTGACGCTTCATCCTGGTCTGTACCTGCTGGAATCATCAGCAAAGCTTTGCAGTACAGATCTGCCTTGTACTTCTACATTTAGATTTTAATGTTCGAAGTCTTATATACGGACCGCTATGAATTTCATTAATTACAAAAATATCACACCCTCACTATAGACATTACTGAGATTTAAAAAATTATAGTGATGTTATATAAGGAGAAGCTTTTGGCATCGCTGCTAACCCAAATGCAGGAGTAAATGTAAAAGTTAATTTTGGAGCCATACTTAAATTATGTAACGTAGCCCCTTTTATAATTTCTAAACATCAGAAGTTATGATGCTGAAGCTAGCAGCAGATTCGCAGCAGCGGATTCGAAAAAACTATGGTTTTCAGCCATTAAAATGACCAAAAACAGATTATTTGTTTAAAATTTGTCTAAAGATGTTTAAATGGAAGTAATTTTTAATAAGAAATTATCCATTTTCACAGTTTTCTTGAATCCGCTGCTGTGAATCTGCTGCTAGCTTCAGCGTCATTCAGAAGTTCAAACTTAGAATATGTAATAATTATGAAGGAATTGAGTTTAATATTGTTTGTACTCCTCTTCTAAATGCAACAGCAAATGTATTCGAAACTAATTAAGACACTAAAATGTGATTAAAAAAAGATTATTTTGTGCTGATTTGGTTTTATTTTATCTTTCGGAATGTTCCTACAATATTACGATATTTTTAAATTGTTTAGGTTTAATAAATTTACATATTAATATTAAGAGCTTTTAATAATCATGTGAACAATTGAAAAAATTGTTGAAATAAAATATCCAAAAATTGAAATTAGCGGATAGGATATCTTTGATTAAAATAAATCCTGGAATTTATTTTTTTTGCCGTCCTATATTGATAAAACCTTAATTTGATTTTAACTTTAATAATTACAGGTCTACAATAAAAACAAAATTAGTGAGCTTACATTAAACAGAGGTAGTGGAGCTTATGGATTTTGGGTCGCTGAAAACAAATCCGTAGTCCGATTTGGGCCATCATGTCAAGTTTTCGAGATATCCTATCCGCTAATTTCAATTTCCGGATACAATATTTCGAAAACCTGACGTGATGGGCTAAATCGGGCAACGGATTCGTTTTCAGCAACCCAAATTTTTTAAGATCCACTACCTCTGATCAAAAGAAACTCCCAAAAATATTTTTTTGTGGTCCTGCGTTATTGAAAATGTATTTACTATCGCAATATCATATATTTTGTATTTTGGCCGTTTTTTTGTGGTCCTGTGTAATAAAATATAAATATTTACTACTAGAAAAATAATAACGTAGAAATATATATAAAATGATATATAGTAGAATTATATCAACTTTTATATAGTTTTTACATATGAATGTAGATTAATCTTAATTTTAAACGTCAAGATGAAATCGAGATGTGCGTAAATAAAAAAATTAGTATTTACAAATCATTTACTGAACATGTATCATGGAGTATTTAGCAATATCACTTTGTAAACTAACTCCTAGCTATGTAAAAAGAGACTTTTTAAACAAGAAGTGAAACAAGACTGACAAAAAAATCATTTATTATATGTAAATGTTATGGGCTCTGCCTATCACTTGAAAAAAAATTAAAAATTTCTTCTTTCTTCCTTCTTCATGAATTTAAAGACACTTATCACATTTTTAAAAATTAAAACTTTATTTAAAATTGAAAACATACAAAAAAAATAAAACTTAAAACTCTTTAAAAAATATATACAAAAAATTAAAATTAACTTTAAAAGACTCAACGTTTCGGACCTCTCGGGTCCCTCTTCAGGAGTCTCAATAGTTTTTAATTATTCCACAATAAAAATATAATTAAAAACTATTGAGACTCCTGAAGAGGGACCCAAGAGGTCCGAAACGTTGAGTCTTTTAAAGTTAATTTTTTGTATATATTTTTTAAAGAGTTTTAAGTTTTTTTTTTTTTTTTTGTATGTTTTCAATTTTAAATAAAGTCTTAATTTTTAAAAAAGTGATAAGTGTCTTTAAATTCATGAAGAAGGAAGAAAGAAGAAATTTTTAATTTTTGTTTCAAGTGATAGGCAGAGCTCATAACATTTACATTTATTGAAGAAATCAAGCCTATCTTAAAATCATTTATTATATCTTTTAATCACATTTTATTGACTTAATTATGCTTCACTTGCATTTCATCCAATGTTTTGGGTAAACATCGTTCCTGAATTCTGTTGATGCAGATGAAAACTGAGAGGAAATATACACTGTATCAAAAGATGGTGTTTTTATTGCGTGTCATGTTGAAAATAAATAAATTCGCATTTGTAGTAAAAATATATAAAACTATGCAACAATATAGATTTTATTTAAAAATTTACTTTGTTAATTACACACTTTATTGTAAATTTATGAAATGTCACAGGTAATTTGTACAAAAAATCTCCAGTTTTTATGAAACATTTGTAGATAATAAATCTGTTAATTTTATTTTTATGAAACTTTTTATGAGTAAAACAGTCAATTCATTTTTAATTACAAAAAAGTTTAATTAACAATAAATATTTTGATTCAAAGAACTTTCCAAAAAGGTGAATTTACATACACGGAAAGAAATTTTAAGTAAATGCCATTGCTCAGGGAAGTAACAGCTACCGCACAATTTCTGACGAATTTCAAATGGCAATTCAAATTCGAAATCGTTAAAAAGAAAATTTTTATGAACAGTTACAATTTTATTACACGTTTTTGAATAGTTATTCATAATATTCCGACTACTTAGTTATTAATAATTAATTATAATGATCTATAAACGTTGTTGAAACAGAAAAAAATGGTACTTTTTTCATTTTAAAGCTTCCGTATCGAAAACAGTGCAAGATACACTAAAAATGCACTAAACCTTTTCCGTAGAGCACAAAATTTCCTACAAAAAAGTCAGCAAAGGCCCGAGACTAAAGTTAATAGCTTAGCCACAAGCAACGATGGAATATGCCTCATATTTTACAAAAATTCTAAAATATTCATAATTAACTTGTAAGACAAAATTCCAGCGTTATTCATGGATAATCTATTAACTTTAGACTAGGGCTCTCGCTGACTTTTTTTAAGTAAATTTTGTGCTCTATAAAAAAGGTTGAGTGCATTTTTAGTGTATCTTGCACTGTTTTCAATACGGAAGCTTTAGAATGACAAAAGTACCAAGTTTTTCCGTTTCAACAACATTTATACACTACCGGCCAAAAGTTCGTGAACACTCTGAATTTTTTAACTCATCAAATAATGCGTTCTATCTCCGAATCCTTAACGATAATGATAAAACTCATTGGATGTATTTTAAAGTACACAAATAAAGCTTTCAATTGGTGCATTTAGTTTTAATTCAAACGTTAGAGTTTCGCAGTTGTCAAATTTTAAAAATGTTAAAATTTGCCATTTTTTTCTTTCGACTTTTACCACCAACAAAAGGTCTAATAAATTTTTCTGTATATTTCCAATTTTTGGCTAAATACTACAATTCAAGAGCTTTGACATAGCTCTAGTAAAAAGTACATACGATTTTTTTTTATCAGAGTTACTATTTTTTTGAGTTATCAACTTTTTGCCTTTTTTTAAGAATTCTGAACAAAAAATCGTATCGACTTTTCACAAGGGCCATTTTAAAGTCCTTGAATTGTAGTTTTTAGACAAAAATTGATTTTTGTCAGTGTTTAAATTCGGAAGAAAAATATTGCAAATTTTAACATTTTTAAAACGTGACAACTACGAAACTATAACGTCTGAATTAA
This sequence comes from Trichopria drosophilae, assembly GCA_030407085.1. Lineage (NCBI taxonomy): Eukaryota > Metazoa > Arthropoda > Insecta > Hymenoptera > Diapriidae > Trichopria > Trichopria drosophilae. The sequence goes on from CM059586.1 coordinate 108,264,256, forward strand.
AACTAAATGTACCAATTGAAAGCTTTATTTGTGTATTTTAAAAGACATCTATGAGTTTTATCATCATCGTTAACGATTCAGAGATAGAACGCATTGTTTGCTGATTTAAAAAATTCAGAGCGTTCACGAACTTTTGGCCGGTAGTGTAGATCATTACAAATAATTATTAATAACTATATCGTCTAGAAATTATGTATAAATATTTTCAAAAGTGCACTCAAATTGGATCTGTTTATAAAAATTTTCTTTTTAACGAATTCGAATTTTAACAGTCATTTCAAATTCGTCAGAATCTGTGCAGTAACTACAGTAGGACTTCTCTTATTCTAATTGTCCAGCCTCTCTTATTCTAATCGTTCCCCCACAAGTCTTCTCCCACTATCACACGAAAAGTCAACGAAAAATATTGTCCACGAATCACAAGCTCCCAAGCACAGTGAGTGGGGGTAAGGGGAAAATTAGAATAAGAGAGGTCGACGCCATCTTAAAAAACTTTACTAATTAGAATAAGAGAGGTCTTACTGTACTACTTCCGAAAACACTGTTGCATTGACTTAAAATTTCTTTGCGTGTATGATTCAATAGTCGATATGAATCGATTTATTTCTATCACAATATGCAGTAAAATTACATCTTTTGTAGAGTATTTGTATATGTAAGAAGGATAGTCTTAATTTTAAACGTAAAGATGAAATCGAGATGGGCGTAAATAACAAAATTAGTATTTACAAATCTATTGAATGTGTATCATGGAGTATATATCATCGCTTTTGTTTGTACACTAATTCTTAGCTATGTAAAACTAGATGTTGATTTTATGATGATTCATTGTAGAAAATCGTTTTAAAACATGATCATTTCACTTGTCAAGAATCATTGAACTGATTTCATTTGTATTTTAAAAATGTGAAGCAACACAGTAAACGAAAACGAATAGAAAGTTAAAAATACGAATTGAAATGAATTCAAGTGAATTAAAATGAATTAAAACGCATGAAAATGATTAATTGAATCCACTTTTTAATTCATTTGAATTCATTTCGTATTTTTAGCTTTCTATTCGTTTTCGTATACTAGAAACGCTTTAAACGTTCTAGAAACTTATATAAGACTGACGTTTACTTATAATCCCCCGAAAAGAAAAGAAATTAGATTAAGCGCACATATAATACAAAAACGAGTAATTGCTATTTTAAGAAATTGTTAACTATATAAATTTTCGCAGAGTGCCAACTATTTTCTGATAGATGTACTGTTAGTTGGAAGTATTATATAGACACTTACCTTAATCTGGAACCCATGGCAACGGTTGTATAAAAAATAATAGTTCAAAAACAATAATATATGCATTTGTCATTGTGTTGCGAAGACGGTATGTGAATTTTCATTTCCGACAGCGCAGTCAAGATTTTTTAAAGATTGTTTCGACATCTGTGCACCTGTAGCTGATTGTGGATATCAGCATTCGCAATTATCATTTAATAGGAGGTACATGAGGTCCAAAGTTTTCGCCTCTTGTTCTGTCAATACAAGCTGTCAGTTCTTCATGATTGAATAATTACGTCTTCCGTGATGTCTGGTCTGCAGGAGAAAAATCCTATTGGAGCACGAAAATCGTTGGATTCGTGGCATCTCGTTCGTTCATGCGTTTCATCTTAAATTTGTTGTGATCCAATCGTATTTATTAAAAAAAAAAAAGGATACTAATCGTTCCGCGATCCGCCCAGAGATCGACGACTATCATCCGTGCAACGGTCCATGATCAATTGCTCAGACGAATTATCCCAGTCGATTTGTAAATTGACAACGATATTAAAAAAAAGGACGAAAGACAAACGGATCTTAAAAAAATATTTTAATCCACTTCACAATCACGATCACAATTTCGTTGAATTAACTTTTTTTTTTTAATTTGAGGAAATTCCAGAACTTTTAAATCGGAATTTTTGGAGCTCACAGTACGAAACAATGTATCGTGTATTTTTTTATTAATATTCTGGAAATATAACGGATGACACTATGTATTGACAGTTTCTTACGCATCACATCACTATGCATACTGAATAGTTGGGACGGTTATTACAGATACACTTCCCATTGTCGTTTGCTTTTTGTCTGATACTACTGATCACGGAACACTGCAACTTATTCTACTGATGAGTGATGCCCATGCCCATTCCCATAGTGTCTTATATATGTATACGCAGCTTTTCTTATGTGTGTGAGTTTGAAAGTGTGTAGAATGCAACTCATTAGCATGATGCAACGTAGTACTATTCGTTACGACGGGAAGTAACGCGGTCGTAAGGTATTAGTCCATTTTGATTATGTACGAACAAAAACCTTACGACTTGCTAAAACATCGATTAAGGAATACTTTTGTTTATTAAGGGGGTTATTACAAATGCAGACAGCGGATTTTGCGGAATTCGCGGAATGTACGGAACGTGCGTTATTAGGCTTGAACATAGTGATGACACTCCGTGTTCTTTACTGTATCATTACGTGTCGCTCGTATTGAAGCCTGGAAGAGGTGTAGGAACCATTCCGTGTGATGGCGCTACTATGAGTTGATAACAAATTTTGAAACCTGATTGGCCTTTACATATCTCGATTATTTTGTACATTCCGCGGTTTAAAGTTCTATAGAAACGAGACGCACAAAATAGTTAAAAATCAATTTGTTAACATTATTTATTGGCACTTATACCAGCAATTTGTATACGAGAGCATTATTAATGGCTTAAATGTTTACATTAAAAAAGGGAAAATGGATATTGGTAATGAACAAGACAAAAACTTATAACCATGATTAATAAAAAAGTATTGTATGTAATTATGTAACTTCAAGACAGATTTTTTCAAAACGATCGTCACGATATCTCAAAGTACTATTTTTGTCCTTCAAAATACGTGTTTAATCTTAGAATAATCTTTATTGATCACTGAGATATCGCCTGTTGAAATTTCTGAGTTCGGCAAATTCGGCGATATTCGGAAACTGAGCAGAATCAGACAAAGCTTCAGAAACTTCAACATTTTTCAAGTATAAGAAGGGATTTTGAAGGGCAAAAAAGTACTTTGAGATATCGTGACGATTGTTTTGAAAAAAAAATTTGTCTTGAAGTTAAACCACCTCAAATGTACCCAAAAAACGTACTTTTTGCACTTTTAGGTTACAATATCTCAAAAACTTGACGTATAGGGGCTGTTCAGAGGTGGGATTCGAATTCATCGGGTCAAATATTTTTGGAAAATATGTCCTGCTTCTTGGTTCTGCAATTTTCTCAAATTTTGTCGGCCTGTGTAATCCAAAGTATTCGTTTCTTTGAGGTTATGTGCGTTTATGTATCGCGTATAAGATCGTATACACTCGCATTCTTAATCGAAAGAACGGAAAAGAAATAGACTTTTTTCGTACTAAATCGTACACAGATTTTTCGTATACTTCTTGGTTTGTTGGGGGGCCATTGAAGTTTAGACAAAAATATTACTTTTTGCAATAACTCGGCTCGCTTTTAAATTATTTAAGCAAGTGTGGGCTCATTTTCAAGCACTTTGAAGCCCTACATTTCACCTATAAGAATAGTTGACCTGCAATGAATATTTCTGATTTTACGTCCTCAAAAACAGGAAAAAGGACCAATTTTTGCTACTTTTCGCATATAACCTATTTCGCCAAATAGCTCACGAAATGGCACATAAGAAGAAGTTGTAGAGTTTGAAAAGACGAAGAATTTGCCCCCTTATATGTTCAATTTCGATAAAAATTGGTGATAAACTAGTTTGATACTGACGCGTTTATAGCCAATTCTACGAAATTAAGAGTGTTTCCGCGACTCAATTTTGATCGAAATTGAACGTATGAGGGGACAAATTCTTCGTCTTTTCAAGCTCTACAACTTCTTCCTGTGTGCCATTTAGTTACCTATTTCGCGAAATAAATCATATGTGAAAACTGCAAAAATTGACCTTTTTCCTGTTCTTGGGGCCATAATTTCAGAAATACTCATCGCAAGTCAAATGCTCTTAAGGAAGAATTGTATGGCTTAAAAAAGCTTGAAAATGAGCCCATACTCATTGAAATAACTTAAAAACGAGCCGAGTTATTGCTAGAAAAGTAATTTTTTTCCTAAACTTTAATGGCCCCGTCACTCACATATCGAGCCTCATATCCAAAGGTACGGGACTTTTTTGTTCGAAATACCATGAAGAATCATTTTCTGAAATATCGTTACTTAGTTCTTGGACACCTTGTATAAACTTAAAATAATTAAAGAATTAATTGAAAGAAACTTTGAAGTTAAAATAATGCTAAAAATATAGAATATATTTAGGGGATTTTCTCTTCCTTTGGTATCCCCACTTCAAACCCCTTTAGACGTTTTGAAGACGTTGCGTATGCGCGTCGACATGCCTTTCGCAATGTCCCGACCGTATTCGTTAACGGGGGTTCGACTGTAGAATACTACCTTATTGATTAGGAATGCAATATATGTAGTGTATTAAAGGGGTTCTAAAGTGCTTGAATGATAAGGTAGGAATTTTCCCTAAACACCGTAAATAAAAAAATGACTGAATCAATTTTGCAAAATTTGGGCTCTGTAAGGGCAATTGTAATTACTATAGACGGTGCCTTAGAAAATACCAACAAAGTTAATTGAAAAATGATCGAAAATAAATAAAAAGCACTTATTTCCGAAAATTCTCGGTCAGTTTTCAATTAATATCTTTTGTATTTTCTAGAAAATTGTTTACAGCGCTTAGAATTGCCCTTTCAGAGCCCGAATTTTATTTAAGATATTTAATGAAATTTCCTACCCTACTCTTTAAGGGGGTTCTAAAGTGGTTCGCCGGTAAGGTAAAAAATTTCATTAAAAAACGTAAATTAAAGATCAGTGAATAAAATTTTCAAAATTCGGTCTCTTACGGGCAATTCTAGGCATCATAAACAGTTTCATAGAAAATACCAACGATATTGATTGAGAACTGACCGAGCATTTTAAGGAAATAAGTGATTTTTATTTATCTCTCCACTCGGTCCGCAAAATTGAACTTTACGGCCTAGGACCAAAAAGTAACAGTTATGTAATATTTACGTAATGGTTACATAAATGTTACATAGTTGTTACATAACTGTTACTTTTGTGTTTGCAGGGTAGTAACATGAATTGCCCTTACAGAGCTGAATTTCGAAAAATAGTTTGTCATTTTTTATTTACGGTTTTTAATGAAAATTCCTACTTTATCCGACGGCACTCTAGAACCTTCTTAATACGAAAAGAATGGTACTTTTCGGTCCTAGGCCGTAAAGTTCAATTTTACGGACTGAGTGGAGAGTGGAAATTTTACGGCCGAGGAGCGAACACTATTTTTTGATACACTGTTCGCAAAGTAGGCACTTTACCGACTGTTTTTAGTCCGTAAAGTGCGGGGATCAGTCCGTAAAACCACACTTTACGGACACGTGTATCAAAAATTTAAAAAATCATATCTTTTCATAAAAACAACTGATATATTACGTATTCAACTAAAAAATGGAACCATTCGCAGGTCATTTATTGATTAATCGATATTGAAACCACAATGTTGGCAAAAAACATCAATGTATCAACGAATTATCATTGAAAATTAGATTTTTAGGTTATGTATAACTTTTGAGTAACTAAACTTGTATTTATTTCCTCATAAGAATATCAAAATATTTGATCATCATCGATTTATTCTTCACAAAGAATTAAATCGGGATTCGAAAGGATTGGCATTCTTCTTCCCACTCACGAATAGTGAAAGGGGCGAATTCTCATTGGTTCATTCTCCGCACCCAAACCAATAGCAACGTTGCAGTCCCCTGCCTTATTTCACCTTATATGGACAGGCATATGTAAATTATACACCAATACATGTATGCGTTCACGTAGATTGATAAAGGGTTTTTTAAGCGTCATCAGACGTGTTGTGGCTTGTACACAGTTTGGTTTATTTAGTCGAAGTAAAACAGACTAAAACTAAATGTTGGCGTCGTTATTAGTCGCTTATGGTCATTTATGGAAGCTATAAACACCGACGCAGATTAAAATTCAGTAAAATCGAAGGGACTTGACATGTAGTGCTGGTGTTGACATGTCAAAAAGTACCTAAAAAGATCCTCCAATTCGAAATGCAGAAACGATTGGAGAATTGTGCAATATACAGAGTATCACTAACTCCAAGGCTTTAAAATACTTCAAATCAAGATAATAAAGTAATGAGAATCATACAAGTGATCCAAAGCATCGGTGGGAAGAGAAGCGCACAACCAAAATTTAATTTGCCATCGTGGCAAACTGTAGCGACGATACAACCTCTCCACTGCATTCTTCCCTGTTGTTATTGTCAAGCAGTTTAATATTTTTTTTATTCGTTTTTCATTAATGTATAAAGTTATATAAAATAATATATAAATTTTCTTTATTTATTGAGAAAGTAATATAATTTAAATATCATTTTTGTAATATGACTGATGACAAGAGTCAAAATAACAATAGGGATAAGAAAGAAGGTGGAAATTTTAGTGGAGAGGTTGTTAACGGCTTTCGCAGTTGCAGAGATCTCAGTGATATTGTTCCTTTGTACAGTTCTCGGGGGCTTTATTTAAAACCAATTGCTAAAGTTTTTGTATCTGTAAACCTTCCACAGCTGAAGATACCAGGTAAGTAACATTTATATTTTCATAGTTCGTGTCTAAATCTATGTCCAGCATTTATCAAGTTTTTAAAGAAATGAGATAAATGCTGTATGTAAAGGATATTCGTTAGTTCGGTCATGGATTTTCCATCAACATTATTTTCATTGTATCATTGAAAAAATATTGTGCAATTAAGATTTTAATTTCCAACCGATAATGTTAATGTCTTTTTATATTGATTTTTAAATGAAACTGTCATTTTTTACAATTAATATTCAATGTAGAGTATTTTGAACAATTGAGAAAAATTATATAAGACTTGAAGTAATTTTTTTTATTATATTTTATACTTGTATTGGAATTGTATTTAAACGAGACATACAAAGTGTTCAACGAACTGTTTACAGGGTCAAATAATCATTAAATAGTCTAAATTTGTTGATTAGTGTTTAAACGTAATTTTGATAGGTTGGTAACATTTGGTATACACACTGTACGCAGAAAGAAATTTGAAGTCAATGCAACAGCATTTTGGGAAGTAGTACAGTAGTCCTCCCCTTAAGTTTACTTCCCTTAAGTTTTATACTTCCCATAAGTTTTAAGATTTTCTTCCCATATGTTTTATTTTACCCCTCACGGCCTCTCCCACCACCTGACGTTTTAATGCCGCCTGAAAACATGCGCATGCGCGTGACGGAAAGAGGAGCACAAAAAACTGGTAGTGGGGGTCAGGCGAGGTCGGCGCCATCTTGAAAAACTTTACTAATTAGAATAAGAGAGGTCCTACTGTAGTAAAGTTTTTCAAGATGGCGCCGACCTCTCTTATTCTAATTTTCCCCTTACCCCCACTTACTTTGTTTGCATGCTTGTGATTCGTGGGCAATATTTTTCGTTGACTTTTCGTGTGATAGTGGGAGAAGACTTGTGGGGGAACGATTAGAATAACAGAGGTTCTGCTGTATCTTGCACTGTTTTCGATACGGAAGCTTTAGAATGAAAAAAGTACCAAGTTTTTCTGTTTCAACGTTTATAGAACATTAAAATTAATTATTAATAACTAAATAGTCGGAAAATTATGAATAACTATTCTAAAAGGTGTAATAAAAGTGTATCTGTTCATAAAAATGTTCTTTTTAACGATTTCGAATGTTAATCGCCATTTGAAATTCGTCAGAAATCGTGAGGTAGCTGTTACTTCCCTGAGCAGTGGCATTTACTTCAAATTTCTTTCCATGTAACAAATCAAAATTAATTTTAAAACGTTGAGCATGGGCAAAAAAATTACCCACTTTCAACACAGTAAATTTACAATGAGGAACACTGAAACTTTGTAATTTTTGAAACGTTACTTTTCATATAATTTTGTATATTTTTCCTTGATTTGTAATATTACAGTCCAATGTGAGAAAAAAAAAATTACCCACGAACAATGTCGTAAGAGTACACAATTTGGTATATTTCGCAACATTGAAAATTTACAATTTACATTTTTTCGAAAAAAAATCCTATGCTCAAGGTAGTATTATTAAACAAATTTTATGTCGAATTTTACCAGTGCGGTGTAAATTTCATTTCGATTTTTTACAGTGCATAAGAAATATTATTAAATGTAATTCTTTGCGGTTTTTAATGGTACATTGTAAAAATTGTTGATCTAAATTTATTACAAAAATTGTAGGACATAAAAATATTTCTGAAAACTGGTAACACGATTCCTTTATCCTATATTCTTACATAAAAAGCACTTGCGATATTGCATCGAACTACTGACAACTTTTGTACCCTACAGTTTTCGTTGTAAATTTATATCAATTTCATAAAGTTACAGTTTTATTTTAAAATGATTAAATTACTTTATATTTATGACAAAAATATCCAGAAATAGCTGACAAAAATGACAAAAAATGTTTTACATTCAGACAGACTCAAGAGTTTAAGCACCAGAGTGGTCCGAAACGTTGAGTCAAAGTTTTAATCAGTTTTAAATTTTAAAATTTTTGTATAATTTTTATTTTTTATTATTTTTCTAATAAAGTGAGTTTTTAAAAGATCGTTAGATTTGGTAGGCATAGCCCTTAGAATTTATATTTATTCAAGAATCAAGCCTATCTTAAACTACTATTGACAAAAAATGTATTATTTGACCACAGAAATCGTTTAATTTGGGAAAGTATTTCATATTTTTAGTACTAAAATGTAGGATTTGTAATTATAAAAAACTATTTCTCTTTATATAAATTTCATATTTATTCAATGATATGTACATTACGTACTGGTAAATAATTCATTTATTAAAATCATAAGGGAGAACATTTATTACGTAATCATCAAAGTAAGTCTGATAACAAAGTTTAAAAGGAAGATTTGCTTCAAAATTTGATACATCAATGCACAACATTCATCTATCATTCGATATTTATAATATCAATGAAGCCGATACACTTGAATAATCGTGTAATAAAATATGTCATATGGTTAATAAGACAAAGTAATAGTTTTTACAGCATATTTATGCTACAATTTATTTATAAATAGCAATATAAATTTCCTACATACAAAGATTAAAAAAGTCGGCTGCAATATTGACAATTCAAAGAAAAAGTTTTTTAACATTTTAAATTAAAATTTTTATTCACATATGGTTGATTTTCAAAAAACTGTGATACTTTGAATCTTGTATAAAAAATGAAATAATATGTTCTTGAAAGAAATGTATTAAGTAACTAGTTATTAGGGAATCATTTTTGTTGGTAAATATGAAAACGATAAATATAAAAACTATTTTCAAGGTTCTGCATACTGAAATATAAGTAAATTAATATTGGTTCATTATTATTTTTCATTTTTTCTTCCGGCTCCCCATCTTACTTATTTAACCGTTTCCCATTAGTCTCCACAGATGTCCGTCGCTCAAATCGCATCACATCCACCTCTAAATTTTTCCTTCCTTCTCATCATATTGTTGCCCTCGACGTTCCTTTAGAGTTTATGGCATTAGACTTTGGGAGTCCCTGCCACCCGACACTCGTAACATTACATCGATTGATACCTTCAAATCCCATCTATTTCGTCACCTTTTTTTCCTGTGATAATCCTACCACAAGCTAAAAATCAAATTGATTTATAATTATGAAGTATATAAGTTATAGCTCTGGTATTTCATGCTTGTTATATGGACAGTCTTATCACAAATCTAGATTCATTAGTATTTATATTAGGCGTAAACCACACTGGTTCAGTTATGTTGTATTGTGTAATTTTTTATTGACATATATCACTATAATTATTATTTTAATGTAACTTGAATTATATAGTGTCAACCGTAATATGTATTTAGTTTGTATTATTTTATTTTATATTAATTTTAAATTGTAAAACTCTAAATTGTATTTATCTTATTGCCACAAGGGATTGCAATCCCATGGCAAAATAAACATTACTTACTTACTTACTTACTAAATTGTCACTACCGGCAGTATGTCTCTTTTCGAATTTTTAAAATCAATTAGTTATTCAGCATAGAATCTAGTTTCTGGAGAAACGTTTTTAGTCGGAAAATAACAATGCACAGGAAGACAAGTGATTATCGTATGCAGTTTTACTCTCATTCTTTAATTACGCTGTACAGAACGACTTGAATTTGATCTACGGTTTTAAGCATAATTTATATAATGTGATTATGACAATGTGTCAGACTTTTTGAAAAAAATAAAAAAACACTTTTCTTGAAAAAAGTGTATTTATTTACTACGTTTCGGCCTCTTGTGGGCCATCTTCAGGACTGATAAAAGCTGTATGCAAGGTTCAGCTAATTCATACATGGATTTTCCATCAAAATTATTTTCATTGTATCATTCCAAACATCAGTCCTGAAGATGGCCTACAAGAGGCCAAGACGTAGTAAATAAATACATTTATTCCAAGAAAAGTGTTTCTTTATTTTTTAAAAAGTCCGACATAATTACATTATATAAATTATGCCTAACACCGTAGACTAAATTCAAGTCGTTCTGTACAGCATACGACACACCGATATAATTGCATTATATATTTTAATCTACAGTCGAAGAAACCACACATCATATATTTTTAAGCATAATTATGTGATAACGCCAAAGCTCAGGTGGTTCGGATTCCACCTTCATAAACTGTAGGTCGCGTTGCGATTTAGTCCTATTCAGGTTCAGAAAAGTCGACGTAAAATATTATAAAAAAACAAACCAAAAAAAATGAGCATTGATCAAAGCAATCACTGAATGTTTTCAAGACATAAACGGTTTGCAAATTTTAAGCATCGGTTACACACAAAAATTGTGGTCAGTACCACTTGTAAGTACCGCTAAAGTGCAAATATATTTGAGTGAAGCACCTGTCGTGTAAACATGTAAGTTACTTAGAACTTTCTTAATGCAATCGGAAAATATTCTATGAGCACTGATTATTGTATAAAAAAATCGTCAACATCAATTGTCAATACCACCAAAGTCAGTACTGTTGTAAAGTTGAAGTAAATTTGCTACAAAATGCCTCTGGTTACATGTAAGTAACGACATATAGGGAAACTAAAGTGAAATATCGCGAAAGGGACCAAAAAAAAAATATTAATATTTGAAGTGATTTAAATAATTTATCAGAAGAATCTGTATATTCTTTGAACATGATTATTTTCAATATTCTGTTTTGCAGGATTTGTAGAGGTTTGATCCCTGTGAAAAATTTTAGTTAGGATTCTCGTGAGAATCACATGAGAAATTGAAACAAGTACCTTGTAAATTTCATATAAATGTCGTATAGTACTCGCACTATGTTACGGAAACACTATTCGATAATATTTGCGATTTGTATGAAAATTGACCTGATTCTGATGAGATTTTTTTTAATTTCCATAAAATTCCAACTCAAAACATGACTGTATGCTCATAAAACTACCTATTAAATTATTTTCTTTCATGTAATAAAACTTTACATATTTCATACGATACTTGTATGACTAATAGTTGTATATAATGTATATTCACAACAACTATAAGGCACTTGTTTCAATTTCTCATAAGAATGCTCTTTAAAATTTTTCACAGGGATTGCATTAGCATACGCACATCCCCATTGTTTATTAATTAATGATAATTTAAAAATTAAATCGAAATGAGTATTACACCGTTTATTTCAATTGCTTTAGTTTTTCCATTTGCTGTGCAGGAAAAAAGTTTGCAGTTATTGTTTATATTTATAATTATTAATAATTTCAGTTCATATTTCTATGTCTGTTTACTTCTCTAATTTTATTTCATGAGAAACCTATTTTAATGATAATGAACATAAATTGTTGATGTTGAGTTTGTTTAGAAAGCCATTGAATATCAGTACTACCGTATTAAAAAATATTTATTTCTAATATAACTTTATACATTAACAAAGCTACTTAAGGAATGGAAAAGCATTAACAAGTTAGCGGCATCAATAACGAGAAGAATATTCTTACTCAGATTAAATCAAATAATTTCCTTCCTAAACACATCCTTTTTAATAAATTTACCCATAATACCGGTTTTCATTCACCTATACAGATTAATAAACATAAAGACTTAATTACAGATTACAAATTTAAACTTTTGAAACTTGAAATACAAGATATTACAGAAGAAATTACGATTTTAAAAGCACAAAAGTTACATGTGTGGAGAACAATAATTAAAAAATTACCAGCCTCTATTTATGAAAAATATTTTTATAAATCATCAAGAAAATTTTCACTTACGAAAAGGTCAGAGAAGAAAAAAGATTTATTTATAATAATATAACTTTATAAATAATTCACTTGTAGTTGTTTTACTTTAAGTACACATTACCCATACTATGTGTAACAAAAAAATTAAAATTATACATTTCATAATCTGGGAATTCGCAGAATTCTCATTAAAAATATCACAGTTTCTTGAAATTCAAACCATATATATTTCAAAGAATTCTTTGTTAATTACTATTAACAATGCAATGTCACGGTAACTTATACTTTCATCATAAACTCCATTGCAGAATTCAAGTTAGGTCATGCCCAGATAGCAACGTGAGTTCATATAGGGTGCATAATGACACTCATAAATGAGACTAAAACGCACGTTTGCGCTTCATGTGAGTGCTATATGTGTCCTCAAATCGCCTGACAATTGTCACTCACGTATGAGTTTTGCTTCATGAAGGAATTCGCGCATGCGCAAACCGTTAACGTTCTGTCGCAAGCGTTCCACCCGACGGCTATTGGTTACCGACTTATACCGTTAGCCAATCATTACAAGTATCAACGTGTTCTCATTTAAGCGTGAAAGCGGAGACTTTTCGCACTTGTGCAATACATTAATCTCACGCCTGAAGTCTCATGTTAACTCATATACGCCCTCACAAATGAGATCTCAAATGTGAGGACATATAGTGAGACTCACGCCTTGCTATCTGGGGATGAGAAATCTAAAAACAATTTGTTATAAAAGTTTTTTAACATAGCGTACGATTGAAAAGTAACATTTAGATTTAATAAAGTTGAAGATTCGTCTGCGTCAGTCTATCTTGCAAAGTCTTATTGGCTATATGTTAATAGCTCACCTAGTAATAGCAGGTTTTACAGATCATTGCTACGATATAAACAGGAAAAACAATATCAACATGGGAGGTTATGGAGAAGGTTCGCATATTAATACGACCAGAAGAGTTCACTTCACTGAAAGTAGTGAAAAGTACACTGGAATTCATCAGGCTGGAAGGAGACATCAGCGACAAATGCAGAATTCCAGCAGTCCTAGCAAGACTGGACGCACAACGCTTAAATTTAGCAGGGTTCGCTACCGTACTAAAGGTTCGTGCCGCAGAGGCAAAGGATGACTTTCCTACCAGACATGCGTGGGATTCTTATTTTCGAGATGCGAAGCACATGAATGAATTGAAAGCAGGCGAAAGACCTGATACAATTCATATCGCTGGTCTTCCAGTGAAGTGGTTTGCGGAAGACGATGGAGTAACTCCCAGTGAATCTCTAGTCAGTAAAATTTTCAAAAAGTGGGGTACTTTAAGAAGATTGGATATTCCAGCAGCTGATCCATACAGGTCCAGGATGCGTTTGGGTACCCAAACTGCAAAATTTAGTTTCGAAGACGGTTTATTTTTTGATGCCTATGTACAATATAATGATTATATGGGTTTTGTTAAAGCAATGGATGATTTGAGAGGAATGAAAATTCTTAAAAAAGAACAGCAAAGTTATTTAAGTGCAACCTTAAAGGTTAGTTTGATAAAAGCTTTTAAATATTTTAAAGTTTTATTCGTTAATAAACAATTATGTAAATTTCTTTAGGTTGATTTTGATAAAACCAAACATATGAGTGATACTTCTGTATCGACTAGAGAATTTGAAAGAAAGCGTTTGATAGCTCAGGACAATTTAGCTGCAGAAAAGTTAAAGCGGAAAGAAGAAGCTGAGGCTAAAAGAAGAGAAGAAATGAAGTTTGTATTTAATTTATTATCGCAATAGTAAAATAACAGACAAGAATAATTTTTTCATATTCTGATTATTTTCGTGTAGGAAAAAGGAAGAAATGGAATCGAAAGCTCGTCATTCAAGACGTTTAAAACGAGAAGAAAAACGTAAACGTAAGGCTTTAACAGAATTTCGTAAACAAGAAGAAGATAAAGTTTCGTTAAAAATTGCTAGAGAAGAGAGGAAATTAATTAAAGCACAAAGGCAATTGGAAAGTATAAGACTGTTAGATGAACTATTTGATAGGATAAAAGTAAGTAAAATTAAAATAAAAACTATTCTTACCGTACCAACAGTTTGTAAATATGTACATTTATTTTTTTAGACTAAGATAGAGAACAAAGAAATCGATATTAGCTTATATTTAAGAGATAAAAGTAAGGAAGACAAATCTAGCAGTAAAGCGTCAGATGATGATTCTAATGATACATCGAATTCCCCGAAGAAAAAGGATAAAAAAGAAAAGAAGTTGAAGAAGAAAGCTAAAAAGGAAAAGCTTAAAAGGGTGCGTGCTATTTGAAAAATAAAATCATGTTACGATTACAAAAAAAAGGATGAAAATAACTAGTTGTTTTGTTTCAGAAAAAGAAATCGAAAGACGATTCAAGTTCAGATGATTCTGATGAAATGTCGGGTCAAGAAGAAAGGAAGAAACTAAAAAGCGTGTTGAACAAGGACGTAATTCCAGAACGAGGTAAATAATTTTCTTTTTATATTAGCTATTTGAAAAATATTTAGATTTATTAGATATAAATAAAATAAATTGCTACTGGCAAGATTAACCAGGGAAATGAACTTAAAGCATTGAAAATATGTTAAAAAATGTGCTTATTTTTAAATACGATTTTTGTCTTTTTAAAGACAAATCGCTGGCGTATCCCGACCTGTATCCCCGAATTCCTCCTCATTGGTACTACGAACATGGTTTGCCTGTACTTTATCCGCCGAGGGGTGGCAGGAACTTCAGAGGTCGGTTTCCAAGGGGTCGAGGTAGAGGGCGCGGCTGGAGAAATAATGACATTCCTCGTGGAAATCAACAATTCAATCCTCATCTTTATAACGAGCAGTACTATAAATATTTTGCGAGTCTAACGGGACAAGAATACCATTCGTTTGATAGCGATTCCGAGAGTACGCGTTCTCGTTCTACTAGTCATTCTCGAAGATCGCGAAGTCCACAAAGAAGAAGATCGAAATCGCGATCGAAAACGAGATCAAGATCGAGATCCCGCCGGAGAAACAGAAGTGACAATCGCAGTAGGACACGGAGCAAGAGTAGAAGTCGCAGTAAAACAAGAAAAAGATCTTCTAGAACCCATTCGAAATCGCAGGATGCGAAATCCAGATCAAGATCGAGATCAAGGCGGAAATCGAGATCGGGATCAAGGCGGAAATCGAAATCGAAATCTCCAGTCAGGTCTACTTCACGAAGGTATCCGAAGGATCGAAGAAGATATGGTAGATCGCGATCGAAAGTGAGAATCACAAGTGCAAGGTCTAGATCAAGGTCTCTCAAGAGGTCACGGAGCAGTTCTTCCTGGTCTCTTCCAAAATCCCCTGCTCGACGTAGTTGTTCCTGGTCGAGGTCTGCTGATGCGGTCACGTCTGAGACGGAGAAACAGAAAACGACAGAGCGAAAAGACGATCAATCCAAGGAGAAAGCTGCAACCGCCGAACACAAATCAGCTTCGTGAATTTACATTTGTAATCAATAAATGTGAATGTCCTTTTCCAAAAAATTGTGAAAAAATGTGCAAATATGTTAGGTTATGGTCGATCCTCCAACGTGATAACCCTCGTGTTGAACGCTCGAGTCACGTTTCGCGTTCTAGAACAAATAAAGATATTATTAAAGACTTTGTAATTATAAAATTTATCCTTTCAAAACAAATAATTCTCGTTTTTTTATAATAAAATACGACTTTTGTTGATATATATTCGTGTATGTGTTTATTAATTACCTTTCCAAGAAACAGTATTTCTTTCATGTAATATTCGTTATTATCTAATATATATGTTGAACATCGAAACAGTTTCATTTTTGACATTTTTTCGATGGTAATCGATAGAGTGCACTTGAAAATAGTAGCAAAGGTAACTTTAAAAATTAAAAAAACATGTTTTTACTGGAGAAACTGAGCTGAAGTTGACGTACCTGTTTTTCTCGTTTGGGGATGAAATGAGATAAAGAAACGCTAAAGAATTACTATAAAATTAAAAAAATATTCATAATAATAATACTAATACATTGAGGACCATATAATTTACTTACTTAAATAAACATTATCGTTGCTTTAGGTAAATTTAGTATTTAAAAAATTTTTTATTAAAGCTATGTTTCTCATTGTTGTAGCACGATGTGGAAAACTGAGTAAAAATGAAAAATCAACTATAAATGCACTGAAACTATTGTAACAACTTTGGAGTGACTTTTCAAAATTATGTGTTAAAAATACTTAATTTACCTTCACATTAATAGTTAAAAATATTACACCAACAGTAAAACGATTACGTACGATGATTGTTGAAACAGGTCATGCTTTTGATTTTAATAAAATTAGCATTTTAGCTAAAGAAACAAATTTTAGAAAAAGATTAGAATTGGGGAACTTTTATATTAGGAAGCATAAAAATGCTGTAAATGTTCGTTTTGAGATTTCGAGATTACCCTCTAATTATTTCAATTTAATTAAATAATAGAGGAATTGTCGAGAACTTACAAACGATTTTCTCGAGTCGATTGCTATACTTTCGAATTTTAACGTATAACATTATAAAAAATAAATAATAACCTTCAATCACGAACAAATTATGAGTGATGTAAATTATAATGTGTAGGTGAAGATATGTACTCGTTAGTTCAAACCGATGGTTTGCTTAAACAGTTAGTCTGCAGTACAACATCATCGTACGTAATCGTTTTACTGTTGGTGTAATATTTTTAACTATTAATGTGAAGGTAAATTAAGTATTTTTAATACATAATTTTGAAAAGTCACTCCAAAGTTGTTACAATAGTTTCAGTGCATTTATAGTTGATTATTCATTTTTACCCAGTTTTCCACATCGTGCTACAACAATGAGAAATAGCTTTAATAACAAATTTTTTAAATACTAAATTTACCTAAAGCAATGATAATGTTTATTTAAGTAAGTAAATTATATGGTCCTCAATGTATTAGTATTATTATTATGAATATTTTTTTAATTTTATAGTAATGTATATTTTTCAGTGTCATTTTTTATTAAATAAATGATGACTTACGAGGGTGTCGCATCAGAACACCGAGACGTATCACAGAAATAGATTTTCTTCTTTTATTTTCTTTCAATTGACCGCTTGACGATGATATAAGGTATCTTCATGATAATTTTTGAAAGAGAATATGGTGCCTATTATTTTTTATTTTGAAATATATTGAATTCAAAATAAAGAGTCCAGAAAAGTAAGCAGTTATTATATTATAAAATGCGTACGGTAACTTATATAATGGTGTGTTGTAACTGTTATAAATAGAATTGAGGAGATTATATCGCCCGGGGAACAAAGTTCCGAAAATCAACACACCGAAACGCCAAAATTTCGATATAGCATGGCTCCAGCGTGATTTTCTACATTTTGTATTTGAAAATTTGGCAAAAAGGAAGCAAATTAAAATACCTTGGACTCATGCAATATCGAAATTTTAGCCTTTCGGGGTTTTGATGTTCGGAACTTTGTTCCTCTGCCATTATATCTGCATAAAACGTTAAAGTTATATCTAAAAGAAACTCTACAATTATCAATTGTTGAAGCTGATGAATATGTGGAGAAAACAAAGGACTAATTGATTCATCATATTATGTTATTGATGTTGAGGTACCAGTGCCCAATGCAGCAGAAACAACTGAAGAACTACTTCATTTCAACTTAAACCAGAGATTATAGCTTAAACTAAGTCCTATTATTTCGTGTATGCTTTTTTGCAATCAATGTATAATTGTGCAATTGTTGTCAGTATTGTACAATACTGACGAATAAATAAAACATATGTGATATTCATTCGAGTCTACATTATAAATCATTGATTGAAATCAATTTTGTTAGTTAGATTGAGTGTGTAATATGACACGAACTAAATGTATTAAGGGGGTTCTAAAATAGTGCGCCGGCGAGATAGGAAATTTCACCAAAAAACCTAAATTAAAGATGTCTGAATAAAAATGTCAAAATTTGGGCTCTGTAAAGGTAATTCTCATTACTTTAGACGGTTTTCTAGAAAATACCAGACATTAATCGAGAATTGACCGAGAATTTTCCAAAATAAGTGATTTTTATTTATGGGGGTTGTGTTTTGAACAAAAAAGTCGGCAAAACCATCGGGTATAATAATAATAATAATAATAATTTCGTCTTTATTAACTTAGATAAATGTACAAATTCAGCCAAGCCACGGGCGAGTTACATCTTATGCTGTTTTGCAGACTGACCCGTTACTATATGACGAACATTAGGTTAAAAATGAAACATTATTAGGTTAGGCATTCACTATTGGTATTCATTACTATTCCATCCAATTCTTCATTACGTCGATCATTATAAGGCCAAATAGTCGTTATTTTTACAAGAAAATACAAAACTGCAATCGCCATTTTGTTTTTGATAAAAAAATATGACGGCAGAAACAATGGCTCATCAAAACAATGCTGTTTAACCTTCTGAAAAGATTAATATTGCCTTTTTAATGTATACGCGATTTTCGCGAAGAAACGTCGAAAAAATTGTTCATTTTTTCAAGGAAATGATCATAACCTATTTCTTCGAAACCGCAGGCTGATTCCGACAACGGAGAGGTCCAAAGCTGTGGGTCCAAAATAGGTTAGGGTTGCCAATCCTGCGAAAAGATTTACATTATGGCATCTGAAATATAGACTTCCTAAAACGGAAAAATAAAATACTTTTTATTGATATTTCAACACTGGTGCAGCAAATAATCACCTATTTCATTTGGGCACTTCAGGCCTATCATGGACGACATTACCGACGTTCAAAATTGGCGGGAACTTGTTTTGCTACAGATATGCGCGCGATCTATCGGTGATTTATCGCACTGTTCAGCCGGTTTGGCTCATGTGTATTAGTGAATGATAGCCGGTCCAGCTTCAGCCATACTTAATAAAACCATCAGTGCGTGATATATTTTTTAGCCGTTACACTAGGAAGGTCACAGTGGGACAACTATCACATTTATCTATCCATAAAGCAACAGGTACTGCTTAAATTTTTATACACCTAATTATTTCTTATCTTAAGTTCCATGAATTTATTATGTTTATTTAATTCCTTTAAATAGCTCTTTTTACAATTCCTGTAAAAAGTAAACAAATACTCGTAACTCTTGATTATTGACACCTTGTTAGTTATCTGTCTGAGTGGAAAAATATGCAAACGTGGCAAATTATGTGGTGAAAATTAAATTATGATATATATCATTTATAACCTAGAACGTCGAATTTTATTGTATTTAAAGTCCATATAAATGGAAGTAAATGTCATATGGAAAGGTGTATTTTATATATAACATTTTATGAAATCATTGAAATAAAAAATGTAGTTGCATTATAAGATACTTTATCAATGGCTGATTTCTACGTGTTAAATATTCTTTTAACATTCCTAATTTATGCTTATTGTGTGCTAATATATTTTTGGTTTTAGTGGGACCTTTGTCTTCTTGACCTTCAACCTCCTAATACCTCAAGTCAGATCTCTGTTTTTTTTTGTTTCGTCTTATGCGTGGAACACGAGATGGCCCTTTTCAAAACAGAAAAAACAATATTACAAAAACAAAATCGGTTGTCTCTAAAACAAACGGAATATGGAAAGTAATTTAAAAAATAGAACTAGTACTAGAATCTGATTATTTATGTTAAACTTCGATATTCGCTCGATAGTTATTTGACTACGGTAGTAGATGTTTTGTTGACGTTTATAACATTAAAAACATATTATTAACCATTGGATCAGGAGGTTTTTAAAGTAAGATATAAAATCTTTGCTGTTATTGCACAATATTGTACTCTCATTTGTCACTTGAATTATCTTA
Organism: Trichopria drosophilae; assembly: GCA_030407085.1. NCBI lineage: Eukaryota > Metazoa > Arthropoda > Insecta > Hymenoptera > Diapriidae > Trichopria > Trichopria drosophilae. Next base: position 108,284,537 of record CM059586.1, read on the forward strand.
TAATCTAGTGATACGCGGAACGATATACAGTCTGACCTTGAAAGGCACTTTAATTTGAGAATTGGTTAGTAATTATCAATGGCAAGAGAGTTTTGAGAAACTTCCCAGATAACAAAATGACGTCGCAATGAAATCACGATGGATTCACGCGTGAGGTTGTAGACTCAGGAGTGAACTCACGGACGCAGCGTAATGCGATGCGTATTGCGTGCCACCATGAAATCACACGCGTGATTTCACGTGAAATGCGTGACACAGTGAGCTCATGGTGATTTCACGTGCGGGATAACTGTGTATGGTAACCTAGCGCTGGCCAATCACAATAAAGAATGGCAATGAGACGACCAATCATGGCGCTATTCTGTAAAAGATCAAAGCGCTCTTATTGGCTGAAATTCAAGCGGTAAATTCAAACTCCATATGTACTATATATAGGTATACACATAAACAGCTTAAAAAGTGTGATGTATATTTACACGAAAATCGTAGGACATAAAAGTACCACTGGCAACAGTACATAAACAATGTAAAATCAGTGGTATTTTTGTGTCCAATGATTCTCATTGTAAAATTACATATTTATTGTAATAATATTATATTTATGGTAAAAAACAGCGGGAAAACGCTGAAAAATTACAAGAAATGTGTAATTTGAACACAAAAATTGTTAGAAATAATTACATTTCGGAAATAATAAATTTGGGTGATATGTAATTTTAGTTATTTCTTTGACACTGTCCTAGTATGTATATTATAGAGTAGTTTAAAAGTGGAGTTTACTCTCAAATATCGAAAAGAGATATTGTACAGGCTGCTTGTCCATAATTTAAAACTATTTCCATTAAAAAAGAAATATATATTATACAAATCGAAAAATATTAAGATTGTGATAAAATATAAAAAAAAGAGAAATTATACATTTTTTTAAACCTTTTTTGTATATAAACTTATAGGAATGCAAACATTCAACATTAATAACAATTACTCTTAGAAAAATAATAATTTTATTTTGTAACATTAAAGAACAAACAATCGTTAACAAATAAAATATTTTTTTCTAAAATTAATCCTCTTCGTTTTCTTCGTTGACCACGTCCAAGTCGACTGATGACGAATTTGATTCGGCTGTATCAAAATTTGCTTCATATTTTTCTTTTAGGGCTTTCATTTTGTTCAGAAATACCCCCTGTGGATCAGCCCTGGCCAATTTATTTCTATGCCTTTGTTTCGTAGCCCTCAGAACCTCGACTATTTCTGTTTTAAATTCCTGAATGGAATTTGGCCCTGGAAATAGAGGACACTCAACAGCAGCAGCTAAGAGAGGACAATAAATTATATTTAGTAATGTAATATTATATGAACATAAATAAATATGATATATAAAATGATACACTTACAATATATCGTTTTTGTGATTGATGCATCTTGCAAATTTGAAGTGCCATTCAGGCCGAGCCATGTAAAATTATTTAAAAGTTCATCGCTCATTGTATGCTTGAGCGCATAGCTCACAAACTCCCGCAATTTGCATGCTCCGACGTTTTTGAAATGGTTGAACTGAAAGAGTACATACAGAAATAAATAACTTCAATATACTGACATCAGATGTGTGTGTATGCATGCACTATCGATCAGAGATTCTGTCACAACTACATAGCATGTCAAACATGGGTGCCCGTTTCGGCAAATTTCAACATACAGAATCTTTGTACGCAGTTTTCATTACTTAATGCTTGTTTGGGAAGTTGTAATGGGTGGCAAGAAAAAAGCGCATATGAAAACACGACCAATCGTGATTTTGATGTTCAGAAAATGGAGAAATATATGAAATATGAAAAAAAGTAAGGTCTACTGCTTTAGTGACACACGTATGTATCATAAAAATTTACAAGTTTTCGGGAGAAAACAGTACAGAAAAGGTATGTAAGTGGTTAACATGTCCAACTAGGTTAACGATACTTGACATGGAAAAAAATTTCAGAGTTTATTCAATCCGAAGCATAAGAAGTTGCTCGCATTAACGTTATTAGGACGTCCAAACCAAGACGTGTCATTTATGACAGACTTATGACGTCTTGGTGACGGCACAGCGACATCGGTTTGACATGCTACATCTCCGTGCTAGCTGGGTATGTACACTAGAAAATGACAGAAGGATGCTTCGAGTTCGAGGTTTGCTTTCGAGGATGATTGTGTTTCGGCCTTAATTGGTCATTTTCATATGCGTTTTTTCTTAGGCTGGAATTTTTGGACGCGACTCAGTCTCAAACTCAGACTCGAGTCTCCGAATCGCATTCGATATCTCGAAACTTATCAGCTCTTGGGGACAAATGGCGTGTCGGACAAATGCACCCTACCCACCCCAAAACCTGACAAGTTTCGCGATATCGAATGCGATTCGGAGACTCGAGTCTGAATTAGAGACTGAGTCGCGTCCAAAAATTCCAGCCTTACTACCCGTTACGACTTCCCAAAAAAGCATGAAGCAATGAAAACTGCATAGACAAATTCTCTATGTTGGAATCTTCCGAAACAGTCGCCCATCTATGTCATGCTAGTGTGACAGAATCTCTGCAATCTCTGATCAGCAGTGTACACAGTACGTTACAATTTCTATTATGTATAATAATTAATGTTAATGATGTTTCCATGGTAAATCTGCAGGTAGAACAAATTTTTTCTTCATTTACGTAATTCAATGAAAATATAGAAAGAAATAGTCAACATTTGTACAGCATATTTTAACGAAAAAGGAAAATTTCATAAATAGCCATTATGTAAACAAATTAAAATACGCATATATTACAATATATTTTCTTTTTAAATAACTTACCAGTTCTAATCGTTTCTTCTGATCTGTTTCTAAGTTTTCAAAATCTTGTAACGTTTCTATTGGAAATCCAGAAGGTGGTTCAATTAATAGCCCATGTACTTTTGTACCATTTTCTGTCATAACCTTGTCAGAAACTGCAGATATACAATCGTCTAATCGTTCTCTTAAAGCTATGTTGTCATTGCGGAGTTCCTTACATTGCTCCTCAATCAAATTGTTTTTTTCAATGATTGTTTCATTCTGCTTCTCGAGATTACTAAAAATACGAAACAATTATTTTTATATTAACTTTTTACACGTTTTCAGTATAAGGAAATATGAACTTAATTACAGATAAACTAAAATTACAAATATTAGAAGAATATTAATCTCATACTATTTGTCAGTATTTGTCACTAACATTCGGCAGCAACTCGTTATCAGTGTGAGATATATATAGAGATGATGATTAGATTTCAAAATAGATGTTACTGTCAAATAACTTTCTGATGCCGAATGTTATATTGTTATAGCTTCTATTCATAAAGGAAAACCCCGTAACTGAATACACCATTTGTGTTTACTGGAATATACGCTTACATACATGATTTAGCGCAAGTTTGCATTTGTAAAGTTACCATGTTTTAAGGCTGTACTACCTTCGTAGATTGGCCAGTCAGGAAAGAAGAATATAGAACAATTCGTATTTTACCTGTCACATATTTAATTGTTATTATAGAGAAATAATAGCGGTATATTTAGAATGCTCAGTTATCCAGAAATGTGGGATGCAATGGCATTTATACGAAGGAATGTTATTGAAGAACTTTCTAAATACAATTTAGGAAATCTCGAACTCGAAGCATCCTTCTATCTTTTTCTAGTGCACAAGATAGAGAGGGACAGGATGATGCTTTGAGTTCGAGGTTTGCATTCAAGGTCTGATTGTGTTTCGGACTAATAACACTTTCCAATGGTCTAAGTTTTCTCGTGTGAGCAATGTTAAAAGTAAAACTTGCACTGATTGAGTACAAACGAAAAAGTGCACCAGTGTAAATTTTAATGTAGCTCTTACAGGAAAACCGAACGATTGCAGTTCTTCTTACTGGAAAGTGCTACATATATTAGAATCAGTTTTTATATCCGCTTTGAAATACATCTGTTGCACTGCTTAATCGATGAACTAGAAACAAAGTTTATACCTTAGTTTTTGCAAGACCTCTTGCATAAATGTTTTGCAGTCCTCATCCATGGTAATTGGAAATATCGATGGTAGCTGGAGCACAGGGAGTGTTGCATCCAGATGGTAATCGTTTGTATATGTCCTAATGTATACAGAAAAATATATAAATTAAAAATGTAAAATATCAAAAGAATGTTATAAAATTAGTGAAAAATATCTTCTTACATATCTTTATCTGGTTGAACAATATTCAGTAATTCTGGTTGATTTTCTTTCTGTGTTACCGATTCATTTTCTTCTTCGTAGAGTGTAGGACTATAAATATTTTAAAATTAAATCAATTTGAATTGTATTGTAACGTGTAAACAAATAAGTTTCTTTGAGAATAAAACTTCTGTATTTTTAAGAGCTCTCGAGTGATATAAAATTAGATATAATTTTACAATGCTCGACCTGTGAAAATTCCTACGTTCTTGCGTAGGCAAAAGTAATACCTACACTAAATGTGGTACAATCACATGAATCTTTTTTCACAGTGTAGGATAGATTCGAATTTAACCTATATGTCAATCGAAAAAATATGTTTATTATGTCAAACGGGCAATAATTTCGATAACTGCCATTAATCCCTATAACAAAAGTCTTTTATTTCATTTATTTTTAAATATGGTATAAAAATGTCAATTGATATTCATGAATTTGTTTAAAATACGAGAAAACAGAAAACGTGTGAAAAAGTAAAAATAATAAATATTAATAAGTAATATAATATAAAAAAAATATTATAGTATAATGAATAATAATAAATAATTTTGCGAACAAGCATTTACAAATGGTAGCATGTATGTATGTTTGAGTGTGTGTGTGTGTGTGTGTGTGTGTGTGTGTGTGTGTGTGTGTGTTATTTGTATGCGTATATATATTTTATACCATACATATATTAAATATATGTATTTAATATTTCAATTTGTTCTATTAGTTAATGGTTATACAATACTCACGAACTGATGTTTCCCTTTTCAATTTTTGCAACCAGATCTATTAACGACTGGATTTCTTTTGTTGTGGATTTTTCTTTATTTTTTTGTATTTTCTTTGTGACCGGAAAATCTTCTGAATCCGAAGAGAGGAGATGTTTATTCGGCGTTATCCGTCTTCCAGAGCTTGACCATTGCACCTTCTTTCTCTTATTGGCTTTATTTTCAGCCAGCGACTTTTGTGACATTATGATCACCTAAAAGAAATTAAAAATTGTAAATTGCATTTGTTAGTATAATACAGTTGCAACAAAATAAGTTGCTTTTCTCATACTGCTTCTATTTTACATAATTTTTTACTGAGTGAACATCACATTTTACAAATTTGTAATGGACTATATTCCAAAACGTATTTTCTTGATGAACCGAACTCGTTTCCACACCACCACTGAGGTAGAGTTCACAGTGCGTTTTTTTTTTTGTGGTTTCCCTTACTCTCGTAAGGCCTATGTCCACATTTCATTTAATGTTTTTTCTTGTATATAGTGTATGTGTAGTGTAAACACCAATTGTTCCTTATGAAGCATTTGGGAATTTAAAATCAGACAACAAGGTTACGCATATGCATTCATTTTCAAGAATATGCTCTTCATCTCCCTCAATACTGCTCCAATTTGGCATTCTGTAACACTTTCCTTGAATATCTTGTAAGTCAACTGTGTATAATGTGTTAGATAAATCTTTACAAACATTAACTCCTGTCACATCTGACGTATATCCAACATTATACAATGGTGTCAGAGTCCGAAATTTACTTATAATGAATTTAAATCTTTCTCCATGTTTAACAATGTTTTGTATAATGCCAATTTCTGAATTCGGCAATATACAGCAGTTGTCTCTCATAGAAGTTGAAAAAACAGTTAAACCTATTTTAATTTTCTTGAATTGTTGACACGTTCGATTTCGAAGTACATTAGGCAGAGGACCTTCCGCATGAATTTTTGATGCACTAATTTCTGTAGTAGGATTTTCATTTACTGTAACAGAATTGTTAATTTCACACATTCGTTTATAGAACTGCTGAAGGGGAAGATGTGGCTTTCTTATATATTGACTGAAGAAGGGCATATTGTTTTCGTAACAAAAACTGCTATAAGTATCTAGCGGTCCTAATATTTTTACATCTGAAGTAATGTGTAAGAGTCCATGGACATTGTACGATATAAATTCTTCCCCATATAATTCTTCACACAATGAAACGTATTTCTTTAATGCCTCGTTACAGTAAATAAACATATTATCTGTCAGATTTGTAAAGTTTAGAAGGCGTACGGCACAATGTAAAATCAGTAAATGTTGATAATAGTCATCGCTTATCACATTACGAAATACACTTGGTGCAGTATAAAGTAATAACTGTCTATATTCGGTCCCTTTGAAATGATGGAATTCAGTCAATTTGTTTGGCCGACGGTTAAAATCTGAAGGACAGTACGCTTTTAGAGCAGTCATTCTTGAATCGAGAATTTGTAGCTTCCTGCCATTAAGTTTCTGACATCTATATTTTCCCGTAATAAGTGCAGTCAATATTTTTTTCACATTTCCTAGGTATATTAGATGGAGGCTTTCAAATGGAACTCGAGACACGAGTCCTAGGAGATCGGTTAATGGACTCGGACCTTTGTGGTGGTCTTCGTCAATAATATTTTTATAATCATCATCTGTTCTTAATGCATGTTCACTTCCTGTAAATGTCATAACACCTCGCATACGTTCAGAACGGTGACCTTCTATTTTGCATTTTGAACATGCATGTCGGGATGTGTGACCGTAATGATTTAGTATAAATGCTCTGGCTGGTGCATCAGCAATAAAGCATCGAAGATGTAATGGCAACAATTTATTCCGGACCAAAAGTCCACCTTCTTCACGTATTTCACGCAGCTCATTACTGAATGGTTCAAAAAATTCAAAAGGATCGTTTGGCTTCTGATTGCCTTTGAAAACACCAGCTATTATAGGTCTCGTGTCTGAAATATTGAAAATCCTATATTGAATTGGCCAAAATTGGTTTTTACCAGTCTTATGAAGCGAACCACCATCTGTGCTGAAGTCTATTATCACCGAATCTGGTAGCATGTGTTCAGGTACATTTTGCAGCTTTTTCATTATGGTATCTCTGAAACCAAGATGCAAATATTCACCACCAGATATAGTTGTAATAGCACTATTATCAATTGAAGTAGGCGTTTTTAATAGGGTTCTTATATCCTTTGGTAAGTGATGCAGGTTAAATGGATAATTTCGCAAAGCTGTTAACAACGAATTTCCTTGACTATGGGTGATGTTTGCATCCAAGAAAACATTTCTTAAGGTTGTTGCACACAGCTCTTCTCGACTGTGGATGTCAATATTATTATCGACATTATATTCTACATCCGTTTCATCATTATTCTGTTCCTCGTCTTCATTTTCCATAATCTCCACATCTGATTCGACTTCTTCTTGCACTTCTTCTGCCCTCTCTCTAACTATCATATTTACATCTGTTGAATTATTATCATCGTCATAATTTTGTTGTAAATCGTTCTGTTCATCCTGTTCATGTATACGATCATTGTCCCCATTATGATCTTGTTGCAGATCATTTGTAATGCTACGTTCATTTATTACTTCCCTTCCTTCGGGAATATTGATTGATTCATTCCCTTCATTATTATCTCCAGAATCCTGTACTCGATTACTTCTTATATTTATTAATCGTATTCTTTTTCGGTTCGGTCCAAGATTTGAAAAACCTTTATATTTTTCTGACATGACTTTGGAGTGTTTAGAGAAAAGAATTCAATAGTAATAATTTAAAATAAAACGAAATATTTTATGTATATAATATATGTTGGAATTACATAACCTTAAAATCTGCAACAATATTGATAGACGATCTTGAAATTTATATCCGTAACACAGGTAGGAGTAAGTAGCACATGAAAACACAAATGATATTATATCAGTAACTCAGGTATGTCATAGTTTCCAGTAAATAGCACAAAACCCAAAACGGTAAGCACAGCCGAAACTCGAAACTGCTCGAAACGTCGAACTATTATGTATAGAATAAGACGCGCTGGTAAACCGCATGCGCATACGCGTTTGACCATGTACAATACGCGTCTGCGCATTTTTTAACGCTCATTCGAATTGAATCCTATATATAATTGATGTATTATTCATTAAATTATAAAAATATTCGCTATTTGTTATTTACATATGATCTACACACATAAATTACGTGTAAGATGGAGAAGGCTAAAAATACAAAAAAATATATAATATATATGTGCATGCCACTCATGTAGGAATCACGATGATCTCATAATGTACTTCACGCATGATTACGGCGTGATTCGTAAGTGAGCGGCACGCGTGATGCACACGAGAATGATATCATGAACTATGCGCGTATGACCTCATGTCATGAATTCACGCCGTGAGCCCAACGTGAAGCGCACCCTATGTTATCTGGGTTATTGCAAATCACGTTTTCCCAGCAAATGAAACCCGATTCAGAATTGAAAATAAATATTCATTTTGAATTTTGAATTCTATACGTTCAGCTTTGTCTGACGAGATTTTACTGTCTTATTCTTGAATTCTTCTCTGTGTGTTAGCATATAAATTATAACGCGGATTCTTCAGAATTTCGAAAGAAGCATCGACGCGAATGTTTTCAAACCTTCTGAAGTCATATTTTATTAATTTAACAATACTTTCTGCAAAGGCAAACTGAGTGTTTCTGCTTCCTGATGTGTCTAACAATATTTATGTGAGAAATTGTCAATCATTCGAAATCCACAAACTTGCGAATGCTTTGTAATTCTACTATGTACTTCGTAGTTAGGGGTCGTCCATAAACCACGTAACGCTCCTAGGGGGGAGGGGGGATCAGTCCCGATGTCTACATGGTGTTATGCGGGGGGGGGGGGGTACAATTAAGTGTTACGTAAAGAAAACCATAAAATATATATTTGTGAAAATATTAATTTTGGTACTTATTGCTCAAAGCCTACCGTACAAAAATATTAATTTTTAAAAATATTAATATTAGTTTTTAAGTTGCAAAATTTCAATGAAAATGTACTATAAAGTGAAAAAATAGTTTCAGAGGAAATAATATTCGCTAGAAAAAAAAACATCTTACTTAGATTTACTACATTCATATGTGTCTCGTATGCAGTGTTGCCAAATCAGCAAGTTTCTCTCTAGATTTTCCACGTGAATAACATTATTAGACTGCGAAAAAGCCCATGACAACACGGAGAGAGCTTTTGCGCCGCAGTGCTCGGACTATTTAACACAGCACAAATAGATCTTGACGATAGAACGGAAAAATGGACGCGAAAATGAGCTTCTATGTACTGTCCAAAGATTGGAATTCGAATGGTTAGAGGAAGAGGACGTCGATGTTGAAGGTTTTTTAATCCCCGATGAAAATGTACCCGATTTACCGATTTTATGCATCGAATCCCTAAAAGACTGGCTCGCTCCTGTTTAGACCACGGATGAACTAAACCATGAATAATAATTTCATTATTAAAAAATTAATATCTAATGTTGGTTATAATATTAATTTAATCATATAGTTTCAAATTATTAGTTTTGTTGAAATAGATTCAAATTTTATACCTACTGTAATTTTCACTGTAGTCAATAAATCAAATCTAGTTAGTTTATTTAAATATTTTAAATTTTACATACATTTAAAATGTTACGTAACAAGGGGGGGGGGGGTCAAAAATGGCCAAAAAAGCGTTACGTGGTTTATGGACGACCCCTTACTTCGTTTGTTTACAAGTCGAACGATTCCGTTGTGCAGTTCGAATAATAACCGCTAGGTGCCGTTGCGACATTATTTAGTTTTTTGTCGATTGCAGTTCCCATTGCATAGATATGTATTGATTATCGCACAAATGCTGTCATCATGCTATGTGTCATGATATCTATGTCATAATTTCAATCAGTATGAAAACTCAGTCTGACCGATTAAATCTCGCTTCATTTCGATTGATTCAGAATTTCACTGATTGTATCAGGAATAAATGACCTTTCGGAGCGGATTACAAAAGAAATTTGTCTCTCGGTTTCAATCCGATTTTTTCGTCAGCGGTAAACAATAATATTTTCATCACACTGGGACGAAAACATCAACTTTCCTCACGCAAGCGGGAGGAAAGTTACTTCTTTTCCTCTCCGTCATGAAGAAAAATTGTATACTTCCCTCGGGAAGTAAAAAATAATGCCTCAGACTGCGTGTAATTTATTTGAATATAATACAAAATAATAAAAATAACAAAACAAAACCATTTAGCTTATATTTAACTAAATTATGCATGAAAAATAATTATAGATGTAATTAATTAATAATCTAAACTAGTGCTCTGTGATTCTCAATGAGTCAACTCATATGTTTTCATCGATTTCTGATCGTGCAAAATAGTTTTAATGACTTTGTTATGAACATTGTATACCTTAATTATCAAGAGATGTGAATATTTATGAGTCGGCATTAAAATAGCAAAAATATTCTGTAGCCATTCATGTTTACTTCTTTTTTTTTTCTTTTTGGTTCGGCTGCATTAGTTTCCTTAATTTCCTGTTGTCATTAAATTTAATGCATTTCATGATTTATTCTGTACAAATACATAAAAAATACCGAGATTTAATACATTTTTTAAATTCATATTTTTTTATGGAAAGGAGTTTTTTGTCTTTACAAAATCAATGGTAAAGTGATCCCGATATCCAAGGAATCAAATCGTGCTTAGAAAATATTTTATTTTCAAGACAACAGTTTCAAAATGGCCGCTTGAAGGATTGTTCTTTTTATGGATTTATAAACTCCAGGTTTCGAAAGTTATTTTCTGCTTTCTGGAAGATAAAATATCGTATATGATTTTTTGCGGTCGCTAATCGCGATTCTATAGTCAGAATGTCAAAACTCAAGATGGCGAATCCAATATGGTGGCCATTTCTCGACACATTAGTTTCTTCTTACAGAGTCAGTTACGGTCCATGTGCATTGAGTTTATTTCACAACTTGACGTACGACTTGGCGAATACAACACAGCGGGCCTACTATAGGGAATGCCTAAACTAAATTAATTTTTTTCTCCAACTACATAAATACTACTTTTCTTGGCATTTATTCTCTAGGAATTTATTCTCTAGGAATATCCAATAATTAGTTGATTTCATGGAAAGGTTTGAAATAAGTGTCACAAAAAATCATTGACATTATTGACATAATTTTCGACTTCATGTACAGCAACTTTTCGTGGAATTTCAATTTCATCTGGACTTTTATTCTGAGGAAATTCCCGACCATATTGGTCAAATTGTATAAACAAATTTAGATGAATATATCGGCCATATTGAATCTGCAGCTCTACAATTTTTCATATGCCAATTCGCGAACTATCCAGAAAAAAACAGTTAGAGGAGAGAAATAATAAAAACAGACATTTTTTCTCACCTTTTGTCAGTTTTAATATGGCAAATTATTCTATTGTCAAAGTTTTCAATCCATTGATTGCCAGACACCATAAAGGCAACGATAATAAAGTTATCAATCAAAGTATGCTTTAGTAGATCATTAGATCCTGATTATAGCAATTACACAGATAATTATAGAAACATTATTTGGACCTATAAATGTCAGTTACTCCTAAAGTGATTTGCATTTTTGTTAGTGTATTTTGCTAAAAACATCACGTATGTTGTAACAGCAAGTTAGAACCGATAAAATAAAAAAAAACGACTACTTTTACGTTTTGTCTACTGCTCCTGTAGTCACGGTAGACTACCAAATATGGATTTTTTAAAAAAGAGCTCTAACGATGATTTTGATTTTTGGTGCAAAATACTCAGGAATATTTACAGTATTGAACTAAAAAGGAAAATCTCATTCAGGTGGAATGTTTGTTTACCCGTGGTTCAATGAATATTTATATGCGTGATATTTTCTCTGTGAAATGCAGACGTGCTACCTTAAATGTTTACTTTATACTGAATTTACACACAATCGTCATATTTACAGAAAACATTGAATATGTCGTTCATTGGAAAAGTTGTGTTGGTTACTGGTGCGAGCTCTGGTATCGGTGCAGCAACGGCAATTCATTTATCTCAACTAGGAGCATCGCTCACCATTACTGGTCGCAATATGGAGAATTTGAAAAAAGTGGCTGATCAATGCAAGGAACCAAAGCCTCATATCGTAACAGGGGAGATTACAAACGAATCCGACACTAAAAAGATTCTGGACTCCACGATTGCCCACTTTGGAAAACTCGATGTTTTGGTAAATAACGCTGGTACTTTAGAATCTGGATCAATTGAAAACACAAGTATGGAGCAATACGACAGGTACATTTATGAAAAGTTATTGTACCTTCGCGGGGTATTCGTCAATATTTATTTTCATTTTAGGGTATTTAACATCAATGTTCGGTCTGTATACAACATGACCATGTTGGCTGTACCTCATTTGGTGAAAACCAAAGGAAATATTGTGAATGTCTCTAGTGTTACGGGATTGAGAGCTTTTCCAGGAGTTTTGTCATACTGCATGAGCAAATCTGCTATTGATCAATTAACACGATGTGTAGCTTTGGAGCTGGCCGAGAAACAGGTTTGATTTATTATTTAGACAAAGAATTAAGTTTCATTTTTTATATATCATCAATTTATCCTACTAAGTCCTCTTATTTAATTAAAGTTGAATCTCACTTCACTGTTATTCAATTTTCTTGTAATATCCCTAGAATTCCATTTCATTCTCGAATGCCCCTTTTAATCAGAACGTAGCTCTTAAAGAACAACCATCCTTTGTTCTTTCAGCAGATGTCTTTAACCCTCCTGTGCACCATGACGAATAGATTCGTCCAAAATTCATTGTTTCCATATCGGAAAAGAAAAACTGGTGCTCAGGCAGGTTAAAAAATATCTCATAACAGGTGTTTCCTTGCGGTACTTGAGAAAAATGAGCTTCCAAAGAACTCGCAATTTTTAAATGTCTAAAAAACTAACCTTTGAGAGGTCATTACCAATAAATATACCTACATATATACAGTAGGGTCTCCCTTATTGCATACTGCAGATTTTTCAAAATGGCGGCGGTCTCCCTTATTCTCTACTTCCCCTTTACCCCCACTCTTAGTGGTCGACGGTCGACAACAGTTCGAGATTCGCTCAGTCGCGAAGGTTACGTTAGGATGCAATGGAGGAGGGAAGCCGACCGTAGGGGAATATATGCAATAAGAGATCCTAAGTCCATAGAATAAGAGATGTCTAGAGAATAAGGGAGGATTCAATAAGGGAGACCCTACTGTAGTATTTTGAGATATTAACAGATTTCAACGGTACATCGAGACTGCCTAAAGTTCACTTTATGAGCACAGTCTGTTATATTCGATTTGCTTTTCATAATGTATAATTCTTTAACGCTAGAATTTTTATCAAAGAACCAAAATATATAAATGTGAGCACATATATTTCTAGCATGGTTCTGCGTGTAATGTAACATTTATTCCTTCAGGTTCGGGTAAACGCTGTTAACCCCGGGGTAGTCGTCACAAATCTCCATAAAAACAGTGGTATGAGTGAAGAACAACTTAAGAAGTTTTTCGAACACAGCAAAAGCACCCACGCACTCGGACGTCCCGGAGACGTTAATGAGGTGGCTAAAACAATCGCATTTTTAGCAAGTGACGATGCTAGTTTTATTACCGGTGCTACATTACCAGTAGATGGAGGACGCAGCATAATGTGCCCCAGATAAAATGGGTCGAAACGCAACATTTTGTATTGCAATCAATACGTGTGCGAATAATGCCTCTGTGAAATTGATACTTAATTTTTCAATTTGTTTCATATAATACTGAATATGTGAAGAAAAAAATGCAGCGTAAGATTAATATTGTTAAATGTTAGATTGAGGTTATATACTATTTTTATTACTGAAATACATTTTTTACTATACAAATACGAATATTGTTTTATTATTCTAAAATCATTTTCATTAAAACCTAAACATATGTTAATTTTTACTGATATCTGATTAATCGGCATAGATTTACCTTTAATTAAGAGTTTTTAATTAAGATATGTCTCACTAGAATTAAGATGGAACTATGTAAGTTTTGAAAAAACTGAAGAAATTAATGATTGACGGTAAGTTTGGTTTTTCTTTGTACAGTAGTCCCCATCGTAAATTATACTGCCGGTTCTTTCAAAATGGCGGAAATTTATCCAAAGTTATAGCCCCTCACTATCCCCACTTAATTCTGTTTATATCCGTGCAATGAGTGCTTCTGTGTGTGACTGTCACGAAGCGAGTGTGGCTCAGCGAAACAATGTGGTGGGGAAGGAGATGAAGAGAATGATATAACTTTGGGCAATCCAAATGTATAACTTTGGACGGTATAACTTAGGGCGGAGCCTACTGTATGCATAAAATATTCGACTATTTATTTTTAGATTCTTTAATGTCCAACTTTCGTCGGAAATCAGTAATATGAAATGGATAAAAAATTATTGAAATGCATTCATTTTTAATTCTTATTTAGGGTGAAACGAAACCATTTTTATCTGTAATATACTTCTATTTGTTCATATGTATAGGAAATTTAATATTTGAATTCCTAATAATTCGTATCTGAATTCGTCAATACATTCCTATTGGTTATTGCGAATTGGGATTTGTAATTTTGAAATCCACGCAAATCGAAGAATAATATTCTAAAAAAAAGTAAGCCATGACCCTCACCGAACCCAACATTATGACAAGGTCAAATGAAGGTTACAACTTTGACATTTAAATGAAACATTGTTATAATATTAAAATAAGGTTTCTTAAAAGGTACTTTGAAGTGTAATTTTAATGTAAGATTGTGATATCCTATAAAGAAATAAAAATTTAATGTTACCGATTTAGTTAGTTTTACCGCCACCAGGTGTAATATCAACTTCTGCAGCTCTGCTCGGCTCCCGAAATGGAAATGGGCTTCGTATTATATATATTATTGCGTATGGAGATACACTTATATTTTTTCTTTTGTGAGAGAAGGTACACTAAGTTTTGAAGTAAAGAAATCCTATCATCGAGACTTGAACTTTAAACTGTTAATACAGGTATTTTGAAAATGAGGGTGAAAGCATTCAAAATGTCGGTCCAAACACGAAAAAAACCGTCGAAAAGTTTATGAATTTTTTATTTGAAAATTATAGAATTTCGAGAAAACACGTTATTGCACAAAAAGTTTTTAGATTTGATCAAAGAACACGATGAATTTTGTAGACAATTTTTTAAATATTTTTTTATTTTTCAAAGTATCTAAAATAGACTTTGGGTTGAAAGCCTAAGAAGTAGCCACTTCCAAAAAACGATGGACGTCCAAAACAGTATTTTCTTGCAGTTTTGATGATGATTGAACAAAATAAATTGCTTAATAGACAACAAAGAAGTGCCAATGAGTTGATTGAAATATCGTACAAATTTATTAACATTTTCTATTACACGCCGTTTGATTTTTGTTTCCGAGATTCCCAGACATGCTCGTTTCATGAATATGTACTTGCTAATCTACTCTTTCATATAAATTATACCGGAAGACTTTATTTCGCATGGCACAATTTCTTAATTCTTTCCGTTCTTCGGCTGTAAATATGTCTTATTCTTAATAATTAATCTACGAAAGCATTTACATGTTGTTTATGCGTCCATTTTAAGTGATAATAAACTACGAAAATGAACGATTCAGTGACATATTGAACGTATTGAATACATGTTCAGTAGTTGAACATGTAATCAAAAATTGGTTTCGAGTAGTAGAGATTTTGTTCCCAACAATCATACGGGCATCAGAAATTGGAACCTATTTCGGAATAAAAATTGCATTCAATTCGACTTTCGAAAAAACTTGAAATAGATCGTAAAATTTCGCTGGAGATCGGCGCCTTCATCTTATATAAACATCTAATTTTTTAACTGAAATTTACAATATGAGTTTCGTTTTTATTTACATATAAAATATAACGCTTTGTTGGCAACGAGCCTTGTATTTATTAATTGTTGTACTAAAATACCTGCATTTTTCTTTACGCTGGTATATATCTTTTCCTGTTTTATTTCTCTGTTTTGATTGACATTTTAACCATCCTTTCTTACGAACGTAAAAATTCTAGAAGAAAATACAAACTATTTATTCATGACTTTACGGGTAGTCTAAGAATTCGATGTATTTTGTGAATGGGACATTTGCCCTAGACCCTAGTCTCTTACAGACAATGTACAGCGTGCTATATTTACAAATTAGGGCTCTACAATTTCTTGTCAGCAGGCCTTTTGATATTGTATGTCTTCATGTAAAAATTCATGAGAGTGAATTGTAAATTAGAAAGATCTGCTAGAAATGTTGACCTATACCATATTATCAAATAATAAACGAAGCATTTTTTAAGGAATTGACGGATCTCTTTATAAAATTTATATATTAAGGACTAGGCTTATCCATGCCGATGAGTTCTTCAAACAAGGTGTTTCTTCCTCCAATCCTTTCATGCAATGTTTGTAGGGCAAATCGTAGGGTAGCAGTAACAAGATCACCAACAGTCCAATGCCTGTCTGTAAGGATTCTGCTAACTGTGTCCAACTGGAAACATTAATTTAATTTTAGATTAGTTCCAAGTTACTTTTAATATTTCATGTGATCAATTGCATACTTTAATATTGAACAGAGATAAAGAACTAGGCCAATATTTATATTTTCAATAAAGCTACGTGTAAATTTCTTGAAATTTGTTTATACCTTGGATATTGCTGGATGTCCAGACGTATAATAGATTAACTTTGGTACATCTGCTATAGAAGCAGCAAGCCACTGAATGACTAGCTTCAGTTGAGGATTGCCTTTGAGACGAGAACCGCAACCCCAATTTCCAGTGGCTATTGGTAACAAATTTCCGCTCGGCGAAGTGTTCTCTCTTGGAATCTGTCAACATAAGAAACACAAGTTTTGAATGCATCCAATATCGGATTAATTGAAAGGTATAGTGTTATGTTCAAATGCACTCACTGAAAGAACGAGAGACAGTACAGTATTTAAGAATGCATTTTTTAAGCAGCAGATATTGAGGTGACGAAAAGCGGAGGATGCACACTTCTTACCAAGCACTCATTCAGAATGTAACACTCATAATTTATATAGTTTATAATGCGATATTGAAAGATTGTATCATTACACTCAAAATTCTTTTTATAATCTTCGATGACGGCTTAACTGTATGGCTCGTAGAATTTTTCTCCGAAAAATCATTCAATTCTACTTTTCTATCTATGATTTTCGAAGGTAGAGTAATGAAAACTTCGTCTTCGGCTAGAGTTTGAAACACTTGGGACGATAGTATGAAGGCCCGCAATTTCGAACACAATTCCTTTTCTGCATTCTCGTCACGATGACATGTCATGTTATTCTTGTCACTTTCTTCAGGCGAAGATTCCACGTCAGAAAAGGCATCGCAGTAAGTTTCGCGAGTTTTTATTCCCTCGTAGGTCTAAATATTAATGAATCATTTGTAAATTGCATTACATGTTTCCTTTCACTGTCCCTCGTTCAGTCTAAGGAATATTGTACAGGGAGTCGAACAAATAAAATTGGCAAATTGGACATATAAGTGTACAATTTATAAACTGTCAATTGGTTGTAGTATTCTACTGAATTAAATTACAAATTTAATAGGTATGTTCTCACCGATTGCAGTCGTTTATTTTTCTGACGTGCGAGTTCTAAACTCAGACTTCGTACGGCTAATGCAAGTTTGTGCTTTTGGTAGACGTCACTAGAGTCCAACAATGGTTGTGGTTCTCCTTCCTGTACTGGAACACCAGCTAGAGATTCACTTAGTGCTCTTTTTAAGAGGGAACCAGCAAACAAAACAACTGCTTTATCTCGAGCATCCAATTCCCGACCTTCATTTGAACTAATTGGATCTTCCAGCCACTTGGATAGTTGCTCATACACTTCTTCTAGTTCTACAGACAATATTTTAATAATGAAATATGCATTACAAATTTGCTGGAATTTCAATGAGTGAGTTAATGCTCACTAATGGATTTCTAGTTTTATATTTACCAGAACTGTATTCTGTACTGAAGCTGTACTTGCTGCTCGCACTGGTATCTTTTCTTTGAAGCACGGTTTGATGACTTTGTCGAAATCTTCCCAACCATCTTTGTTCGGCTTCCAAAGACTCGTTTAAAAATTCCTCATCAACAGATTCATTTCTTAAGACGAAACCCGTCGAACCCCCTCGTTTCAATCTGCAAACCAGAACGTATAATTCTGAGAAATGTGTAGTCTATGTTTCTTATATTTAGAACAAGTTTGTTCTGAATTGGATAAAACGTCATTATATAAAACTTTATAATATGAAATACCAACGTAATATGTTTATCGCCTAGTTGACTTCCGGTTACGTTGATTCCCACTGCGTAACTACTGTCGGTTGATGAATTATCAGAAGACATTCCGATTGTTGAATTTTCGTGTTTTAAGGCATCTTTCAAATGTTGGACGAATACACCTCGGCGTTCCGGAGTATCCAGTTGACCACTGTATCGCCTCGTTAATTTTTCTTCTTCCTCTTTTTTCGACTGCTCTGATTTCTCAATTGTTTTGTCCAAATATTCTGAAATGTGTGAAGTTTCTTATAAAATTCTGTTTATCGGCTTTTATTGGTTATTTCACTAAATAATAACTATGCATCAGTCCCACTACAATTCTAGTTCAGACTTCTCCACTATGGGTATCCAGAAACTCTTTCAACTTGCAAGTTAAGACTAGTTCTAAAATAGATTATCCGCTGCAGTTAACTTTTGTTAGTCTATACAATTATTGAAATAAAACTTAATGTTTAGCATTACTAATATCAAGGAAAATTAATGAGAGAGCGCTAGGAAATTTTACGAATCTTATATAACCTAACTAGTACCTGGTTCTTGGTCAACAGATTCTCTTGCGCTGTGAAAGCTGTCTGTACTTCGACTATTGCAACTACTATAAACAGACATTTGTGCAAGGGAATCCCTAGTGACTGGAAGGGCTTCTCCACTTGATCCCAAGACAATAAATCGACTTCGTTTTCCTGCATGGTTGTCCATTTTGACCATCTTGCAGGGACTGGCAGTTTGTTTGGATGAATCATTATCTCTTGTGCGAGCAGGATCGGTAGAACCGGTCGGCGAACCTATTTTAAACCATTTTTAGGATTTAATATTCGTAATATTAGCTCAGTTAAACTATTTATTGTTTGTAATCATTGTAAATATGGTTTGATTTAAAGAAATTTATATATTTGATTGATCAATATTTCAATGTCTTCATTATTTTCTAGTAAATTTTCAAGTGCATCTAAAATCCAATCTTTCCGACGTTTCTAATTAGTTTTAACTAATTTATGCAATTTCAAGAAGGTCAAAATCTTATTAAAAGATAGTTCAAATCCAAACGAATGATGTTTATGATACAAATTTTATTACATATATTTTCTCTTATAAGAATTTAACAGTGTTTCAGAACCCCCACAGAGTTAGTACTTGCAAGATCTCTCACTGGATTTTTCCTTTTGTGATTTGCATCAATATTCTATTATTATAAATGTTTTCAGTTATTTACTAATTTATATTACTAAGTATTGTACAAATTGAACGACAATTACTTAGACTTTTTTTGTTATATAAAGCAGCTTTTTCCGGTACATCTTCGACTTCTGGCGATGCGCTGCTGAAACTTTCTCCTATAGGGGAGAGTCGCCTACTTCCGAGTCCCCCATCGGTATCTGTATCAGTATTGTCATTGGATAGAAATTCGCCATCGGTTTGATATTGTTCCATTGGATTTCCAGATTTATTTTCATATTTGGGGCCTCTGGGATCAGTTCGACTTAAAACTGGCGCGCAGCGTTGTTGAAAGCCGAGTAAAGATTTGTTCAGCTCCCGAAGTATATTGTCCTCCTCGAATTGCGTAAGGGGTAATTGCGAGTAGTCCTCCGCATCTATACAGCATGCTATTATCTATTAAAAATAATTAAATATTCACTAATTGTTTTGTTAGTTACAATAAAAATGTGCTCTATTAATGAAAAAAATTGTTGCATGATATTAAATAAGTGACTTGCCGTATGCGGTTCAGGAACAGCTTCAAAAGTTGCTCGGTTTCTTGGATCAACAATACGTGAAACATGCCTTAAACCTTCAACTAATAACGCTTCGTTATCCTCCAGAGCCTCCACTGATAAAATCACTGCTAGCATTTCGGGATGCGTTGCTATCTGAAATATGTTTAGGCTAACTTACATTTCATGATGCAGTTGTTATTGATAGTAGGCAAAGAGTGTAATATCAATTAATGGGGCATGCTTTTACCAGCAACTGTACGACATCAGCTACTTTATATGCTACTAGATGGCGCATAAAACACGCTGCCTTGCTGCAAGCGGTTAGGGAGGAAATCGTTTAATATACCGGATCGTTTCATAGTGCTCAGGTAATGTACGAGGTTATACAAATGGGCGTATCGGTAGAATATACACAAATTACAGGTTCTAAATTTGATTTTAGGGCACTGATTCTCCTTGCTGATATAAATAGATACACGGTTTTCAAGTGCAGACACAATGAGAATTGTTGAACGTAAAATAAAAAATGTACTTACTTACATGTATAGCCTCTTGAGAATCATCAGCTTCAAGGACTCCGCCCCCTAGTCTTGAACTGGAAAAGCAGATATGAAGTACTTTTGATTCGACGCCGATTCGATCTAGCCGTCCTTCGTGACGAATAATTAATGGGCATAATGGAGTTTTACTTTCCAACCAATCGTCTATAGTAAGCCATTGCTTCGATAACATTACTTGTCGAGAAATTACTATTCGACCATCCAACGCGTGTTCTGTTTCCAAAAAGTCAAAATAGTGCAGTATGCTCCTGAGTTTTGCCTTTTGTGAGTTTCTGCAAAATTAACATAGAAAATATTTTGTTTATACTGTGCATGTTTCCAAAAAGAGATCTGCAAATGTCCTATCCACTGTTTGAATCTGTACGAGTATCTTTTTATAATATCGACTAGTAGTGAATAAATCAGGTTTTTGGGTGTCATTAAAAATAGTAAAATATATTAATGTTACTATCTTAAAATTCATTTGAGAAACGGGTATAATGTTATTGGAAAACTTATTATTTGAATACATCGTAAAGAAAAATCGACTGGACAATTAGTAGCCTTTTACTATCGGCAATTAAAAATTATTCGGTTTGGGAACATTTCCTTATCTTACACGCAAAAAGATACAGTTAAAAAATATAAATTACTCCGATGGACGCTAGATGGCGCTTCAATCTAATAGTAAAGTATCGCAAGGTTTCTTTCATGTGAGCGTCGATGTCCAAGAACGAATGTTCAGTTTTCCTTGCATTTTTGACAACGTTCAAAACGAGGATTCATTAAATTTATCCATTAATTCCCTACCCGAGGTAAATTTTGAGCGATTTCATTTTTGGATTTTGACGCCACCTAGCGCACCTCCAATAAGTTTCACTTCTTTTCATATTTTATGGATTTTTTGTATAAAAATTACATTTAATTATTCAATTGTCTACTTGCTGGAAAAAACTTTTTTTATAGCTTTTATTTATGAAATTTCGAGTCGAAAAAACGTTGAATAGAAAAAATAAAAAAGAATTTTTTTTTATTTTCAAAAAAGAAGTAAATGCCAAAAGTTTTATCTGCAATATTCCAATTCATATCTATTATAATAATAAACAATGTTATACTTACATATGGAGATATTTGAAGAAATGCGTAAAATTAAAGTCCCTCAAAGTTGGATGAGTTTTTAAAGTTCTCTTCGGATACGTAGAAAAAAAGGCGTTAGCTATCAACGATGATATAAATGCATAGCTGTGTTCGACTACATCACCTGTAAGAAACCCAGATTTCGTTACAATGCATCCTTCGTAATAGTTAGAAACATTTAAAATAACTATTAAACGATAAATTTTATAAGAAATGTTGAGTTCTGATTTCAGCTCAAAAAAATTTGTTTTGCAAAATGAACAAAACTTTACTTCCATGTTTGTAATAAAAAGGGCAGAATTGATTTCTAAAATAACATTTCAGTTATATGACTTTTCAGTTTACGATTATTGATTGTGAATTATGGAAATTTATTCCACACTTTTATTGGAAAATATTCAAAAAACCGTTACGTTGAATGGAAGTTAAATCGACCTAGTGGTTTCTACATCTGTACACATGGACGTTCATTTATATACAGTAATTTCCATTGAAGTAAAAAAAAATTCAATAAATTTTCTTTGTTTTCCGAACTAAAGTTCGTGACAAAAGTCAATACAATTATTGAATTAAATAACTTGATTTGTGACCAATATAAATGGTTATCTGGTGAATTTTTTAAGTGGGTAGTTATGAAGAGTTATGAATAATTAATGAAATAATTGTAGATTTCATTAATGCTCACATTAGGTCGGTTTTTTGGTTTTTAGCTAGTATTCCGACCCTTCATTTTTGTTCAATCATTATGCTAAATCTTATTAATCTAGAGTCATTTTTGTTAACTTTATATATCACGCAAGATTTTTTTAAATTACGAAAGATACGTTATTTTTAAAAGAAAGCATGCCTACTGGAATGTTGAAGTAATCTTGTACTTATACTAGACATTTTTCATATTGATATGATATTTTTCCAATATGATGAAAAGTAAATTATATTCGTTCACATCCATATTATTATTTTTATAAATAGTGTTACAAAAAGTGTTAATTAGTCAATTATTTCTTCGAGAGCTGGGTGGAACTCATATGCAACAGTGATGTTTCGTATAGTTTCAATTGAGTGGCTATCAGGAAGAATTTGGACATTTTTTGTGTATAAATATATCGTCAGGCAATGGTACCAGTGACGTTACTCTATCAATTTACAATGAATGAATACTACATTTCTTAGAAATCGGATTCTATTCGGTTGAAATCCAATTCTATCCAGATCTATCACGTTCTGTACAGTTGGAATCCGGTTCTATCTGGTTTTATCCAGTTCTATCATGTTTATTCCGGTTTTATTCGGTTGCATCTAGTTTTATCTCAAACTATCTGGTTCTATCTGGTGTTATGCACTTCTATACGGTTTTATTCAATTAAAATCTAGTTCTGTCCGGTTCCATACGGTTCTATCTGGTTGTATCTGGTTCTATCCGGTTGTATCTGGTTCTATCCGGTTCCATCTAGTTTTATCTGAAACTATCTGGTTCTATCTGGTTTTATGCACTTCTATACGGTTTTATTCAATTAAAAGCTAGTTCTGTCCGGTTCCAAACGGTTCTATCCGGTTGTATCTGGTTCTATCCGGTTCCATGTGGTTCAATCCTATTGAAACCCAGTTCTATTCAGCTCGATCCGGTTCTATTTCGTTTAAATCCAGTTCTACCTTGTTCTATCAAGTTTAATCAAGTTTTAATCAAGTTTTAACCTGTATAAATTTAGATCCGTCTGGCTCTATCCGGGTTTAATTCAGTTCTATACCGTTCTTTCCTGTGCTACCCGATTCTATCTGGTACCATTCGAATCTTTTCGGTTGAAATCCAGTTCTAACTGGTTCTGTCCAGTTCTCTTCCATTTTGGACGGTTGCAATCTGGTTCTATCCTGTCCTATGCGGTTTTATTTGGATCTGTCCTATTTATTCCAGTGTTATCCAGTTTGGTTTTTCTGGATCTATTCAGTATTATTCCGTTCGGTCCGGTCCTATTCGATTCTATCCGGTTCCATCCGGTTCTATATCGTTTAAATCCACTTCTCTCTGATTATATCGTGTTTAATCTAGTTTTATCATGTATAAATTTAGTTCCAACTAAAATTCTATTCGGTTTAAATTCGGTTCTATATTATCCTGTCCGGCGCTGTCCGGTTCTACCTAATTCTATTCCGTTCTAGTCGTTTGCAATCCGGTTCTGTCTGGTTTTATTCGATGCTGTCGCGGTTATTCCCGTTTTATCAGATTCCATCCTTTTCTATCCGGTTAAAATGCAGTTCTCTCCGGTTCCATCTGCCTATAACCGGTTCCATCTGATTCTATCCATTTGAAATCCATATCTGTCCGGTTCTATCCAGGTCTTCTCAGTTCCATACGGTTGGGATCCGATTCTATCAGGTTTTATCCAATTTTATCCGGCTCTATCCTGATTATTCCGATTTTGTCCGGTTCAATCCGGTTCTATCCGGATCTATTGGGTTCTATTCCGTTTTATCCAGTTCTATCCCATTTAAATCCAGTTCTATCTGATTCTATCGCGTTTAATCCACTTTTATCATGTTTAAATCCTATTTCCGACTAGCTCTAGTCGGTTCTATTTGGCTGATATTCATTTCTATCCAAGTCTATCTGGTTCTATCCAATTCTATAATGACACTATGGAACAAATTTCAAAGACAAATATTTATTCATTTATCGTAAATTGTTAGTCCCTCATTTAAAATAAACGGTGGTACGTTACATTTTTAGGCTTGTGCACCACCTAGTGCAGCTCATAGAAACTTGTTTCTCAAAACATTACTTATTATAGGTATATGCACTGTTGTGAAAAAATTGTCATACTCATATTAGAACATTTCACTAAATGCATGGTATTTTTTGGAATATGAAAACATTCCTATAGAAGAGTATGTATGAATTATTTTTTACCATGTGAATTTATTTAATTTAGTTAATTTGCAGCTTGTGTACTTTACATAACAATTTTTTTTAAGTTCTGTAAAATACAATTGATGACACTTTGAATAATGTCAAACAGTTGAAAAGTAGTTTTATAGTTCATAATAATTCTGACAACATAACGTAACTGTTTTCTGTTCGAGTTCGTACAGAAAAATTTGTGCCCTTTCACATTTTCATATAAACACGTAATTTTCGAAAGTAGTTTCCCATAATAATGAAGCAATTACACATTACCTTGTTGTTGCAAACTGAAATGTAATCCATGAGGTGGTTTGGAAGATCTAAGAGCTTTAGCTCTGTTTACTATTCGCGGTATAGTTTTCGACAGAACGTGGTTTCTTTCTGCTGTTGTTAAATCATCTTCCAAAAATCGGACTAAACCCAAAAATAAACCTGGTATTTGGACATCTTCTTCAGGATCCAAACTAATGCTGTTAAGAATAAATTAACGTTTGTTAAATAATCTATTTTTACTACAAAAGATTGATTTGTAATTAATATATATTGTCAGTGACAATCATATTAACTAGTTTAGAATTATTAGATTAATCTGTTCAGTAAATCCAAGACGAGGATCAAAAGTGTAATTGCATCTTTTAGCGATGGCAAAGTTTCGTGATTAGTGATAGATATGATCAGGATATTGATTTCTGTTCAGCTATTTGATAACAATGGTGATTGAAAGTATCAACAGAATTAAAGTACGTTGTATTATAGTTAATTACATGCGAAGTTACATGTAAAACTCAATTTATCATAGTCTGTAGATTCTAGAGCACAATTATTGTTAGACTAATATTGAAGACGTGAAAAACAGGCGATTTTACTTAAATTAAAAATTTGTTTGAAACTTTAGAACCATTTTGTTTTTACGCTTTTAGTACTAAACACTTAGAAATATGATTCTTATTTTCCTATTATAAAAATGGACATCGAAAACGTCTATAATGACCCAAAAAACGAAGGCCCCTGGATCGAATTGCACTATATATATCTCAATGGTTTTCATTTTTTGAGGTCGGTTTTCCGACAAATTTTCTGATACAATAACTATACACTTAAATAAAGAATTGTTGGAACTTTTAAACCGGATTACTCTTACAATTTTCAAGAAGAAAAGGATAATTTTATGTAAAATCTGTTGAAAAATCTTTAAAGACTACATACTCAAATGTTTGTTTTTAAGATTAATTTTGTTTGGAGTATAGTTTAATTGTTACTAGTGTAAAGTAGAAACAGTTACTTACTTGCACATATCGTGCAGTCGTTGCATAACATCCGCAAGTTCCTCCGAATCTTTGGCAGCAGCTGCTTTGTCTAGATGTTTTGTTACAGCTGGCCACCAAGGTAAATCACATGGTAGCATCACCAACGCCATAACATCCGCTTATGTTTTACTACATTAGTGAAATTTTTGTATGTAAAATATACATGCTGCTGTTGCTTCGAATGATGCGATTTGTATAGAACATTTTGCTGTCTACATGAAACCTGTAAATATGTGCATCGTTTTAGTATAATTAAAATTAAAATAAGGATGTCGTATTTCCTTATATTTCTAATTTATTTTCATCCATTGCGAATTTTTTTTTATGGTGAAGTATACGAGATCTGCAGTTTTAATTTTTGTTTAATTTTGAGAAATAAACCAGAAATGAGTTAGTTACGCACTTTAAGCAACATCTCTCGAGTTAGATATATTACTAGATCAGTTAAGTTTAAAGGTTATTAAACCTCCTTACAATATTGTCCGAGGGTCAAAACATGTAATAAATATTTTCAACGTAGATTTGGTAAATCCTTTTGTCAATGGTGGTTTTGAAGCCGGAAGAAGTTTGATGAAAATGGACCCAGATTCTTGGCTTTCTCAGAGTTTCCATACATTTCAAGATTAAAAACGAGTACGAAATAAAATAGTAGTTGTTCCCTTTTTTGATGCACGTATTTTTAAAACCAAAATTATAATGGACATTTATCATACATTATTTCGTCTGCATAATTATAATTCATCGAAATCCCATATTTGTGAATACTGAAAGTATGATTTTATTCATTGCAAAAACCAAAATAAAAAAAAACTATTGTAATTCTAACTGATCTTTAGACTAGAAAATGTCTCTGAATATCGATTTTGGATCCCTTTTTAAGGAGGATTTTGTGTCATTCAAAAATAGAAAAAGTTAATTTATGCCCAATTTCTTTTTTTTCGCCAGAAAGGCATACTATTACGGAGAAATTTAGATATTGCTGAATTACAATGGAAGTCGTGATCAGCTAAAGGCTCAAAAAGTTCACTTGGTTTTTTTTACACTTGACGAATTTTAAGAGATTATATTGGATTCCTTGTCAGAGAAGCAAATCAAGAGAAAAATATCAGTCAGATGTCACTTGAGTAGAGTCATGAATTTTTGATTGACTCACCTATTCTATAATTAATAATTAAAAATGAACTATTTAATTAGTTTAATAAACAAACTCTCTAATAGTACTTTTCTACGGACTAAAGAGAGTCGGTAAAGTGTCTACTTTACGGACACGTGTATCAAAAACTTGCATTAATCAAAAACGACATCTAAGTTTTTTACTGACAAATAGTACGAAAATACTAATTCATTAGTAAAATTCTACTAATCTACATGTAGAGATTGACTTTTTTAGTTTAATAGTTTGTAGAATTATTAATAAATAAGTAGGTTTTAACTTTTTATTAGCAAAAATAATTACTACTTCATTTGGCGACTCAATTTTCATTTTCTTATTGGTAGTTTTCAACTAATTCAGATTTAGACAGAAGTTTCTAATATAGTTAGGGAAAATGCAAAAAAAAACAGATACATGAAAATAAAAAACGTTCCAATCGCAGATTACGAGATCTAGATATTTGATTTTTACTATGTTTGATTATTTTTAGATATGCTATTTCTATTAGCAGGTTAAACTTAAAATGCGGGTTAATTTTGATCTTTGCGTAAAAGAAATTAAATATTACATCATGTTCTAAATTGACATGTGAATTTTTTGTAAAAAATTATTTTTTGGTCTTGTAATCGTCAGGTTACAGAATCGACGCAAAACAATTTGACCGTGTATTTTTTATAGTTTAGTAGATTGTAAAAGAGATTTTGATTTTAGTGCTATTGAATTAAATAAGCCTGGATTTTGGGTCAAGTTTCAGGCGACTTTTACTAAATCGACCTAATAGTGACCTAATCAAAATGTATTAATCGGTCAACTTCGTAAAAGTCGACTGAAAATCGATCGATAATTTATGCAGAATTACTTGAAATAGATTTTATTTAAAAAATTTATTTAGAGTGGATTAATTTGCTGTACTAGAATGGCGAAAAACATTCTTGATTTAAATTCAATTTTCTCCACTTTTAGTTGTTGATTGGGTAAAATCCATTTAGTTGAAACGTGTGTTACCTCATATCGTTTGCCGTTTTATTATGAAGGTAGCAAACAATATGCCATAAACGTTAAGTAAATAATTAAGAGGTTTAGCAATCATTGTTTTACGATGTAACGTTATTTTTTTTGGGCGGTGTAAAAACTTCGAGTGTGAGTTTGTTGGTGGATTGTGCAGGCAAGAGAACATTTGTTTTATGCTCTAGTTTTAACGTTTGCACCGCACCTTTTAGGTGCGTTCCGGTTGTTTTATTCAAGTATACATAACCCTGTTTTATCGACGTACATTTGCTTGGAGGCACTTAAAAATACTCAGGTTTGCTAATGAAGTAGAAATGCAGAATATACGTTACAACTTTTTCAATAAATCAATCTTTAGCTTATTTAATATAGAATAATTTTATTTTTATTTAAATGAATGGCTTTTTTTAGTAAAATTTATATTATTTGGAAAATGTTCATACTGACGTACATCGTTTTAAGCATATCCTGGGTAAACTATAATGTCAACTTTAAAAAATTAATTTTTTACATACATAATAAGCATTTGCAGTTTGAACTCATTACATTTCTTTTATAATGGAAAACACTTCAAATTTGTTATTAAAAGGTTTTGGGGTCATTGATTATGAATCTGACCTCATATTTTTAAAATTTATAATGGCGGTCGCAAGATGGCAGGATTACGAATAGTAGCTTAAATGAGATGAATTTGGACACTCGAGGATTTCTGTGGTCTCAAAAGACAGTATGAATTCTTTTTATTAAATATATTATTAAATTTATTAAAATATATATAAAGTAAATTAATACAATTTTTTTTTTAATTGAATTATTGAAGAGAAATTGATTTAAGAAATACAAAAAGACGAAATATTTCTTTTTATTTTTATAACAACAAAATAGTGGCCCACTCTTTAAACCGGCTTCTCTCATTCTTAAAACTTGTGTAAAGAATATGGTTACTCAGTTTTAAAGCTCGGTAGCGCAGGATAAAGACAAAATAAAATAAATGAAATGAAATTATTTGAAATTTTGGAAAGGCTACATTACTTTGAAAGAAGATTCAGCCTGTTTTCTTGCGTATTTTGGACAGCTGATGACCAATATCATAACAGAAGTTTGACGATCTGCCATATCTTGGTCGCCATCATGATACAATAGTGACAGCAGGCATTTTGTTTAGTTTTTTGTATTTATTTTGTAAAAAAACAACTCTAACTTGTGCGAAGAATATTTTCAAATTACAATTCAACATTACTTTGTTTGGTCCTTGTAAGTTTATCCAGTGGTTAAGGTAGATTTTAAGGGGTGAAAAGATATAATAATTTAATAACATAAATGATATATTTGTCAATGATTATATAGGGGAAGTAGGTGCAAAGTGGGATGGTTTTGGAAAAACTTGTATACAAAAAATATGGGGCATAAGAATGGTTAGGTGTGGTTTATAAACCCTTATTTAGGTCCTCAACTAACTTATTATGAAACGCATTAAAAAAAAAGTATCTGTTTAATATTCCAAATTTCAGTTTTACGAAAAAATTGTTTTGAGAAATCTGAAAATCCAGGGGCAAAGTGGGACGGGTTGTTAAAATTACTTCTGGAAAGGTATGACAGAGAGAGAGAAAGAGAGAGAGAGAGAGAGAGAGAGAGAGAGAGAGAGAGAGAGAGAGAGAGAGAGAGAGAGAGAGATTGATTAAAAATTAATTTATTAGTGTAGGGAGAAAGAGAGAGAGAGAGAGAGGGAGAGGGAAAGAGAGTTCTTACTTATCTCTGTGAACCTAAATCAAAACGGAATTCATCCCACTTTGCCCCAAAATAGAATTTTTTTAAACACGACGTAAAAAATCATCCTCAACCCCAAATGAAACAAAGAAAAAATTGAGTGTAAGAGAAGACTATTAAAGTCATCCAATTCAGATTTTAATTACGCTTAATTTGTTGATTCTTACTAATCGATTGAAAATAGGTATGGATTTACAAACTGACTTCGACCTAGATCATGTTCGAACGGTTGGTAAACTGAAATATGTTTCAAAATTTGTATTACGATAACTCTTTTGTAAATAAACAATGCAAACAAATACATAGGAAATGTTCTAATACAGCGAAACGCCAAAATCCCACTTTGCCCCTACTTCCCCTACTGGAAAAAATATTAACATGAACTCAGCTGTATAATTGAAAAATCCACAATATAACTTTATGATTGAAGCACTTTACTTTGACGACTTCAGTTTACCGCTGAGAAAACAGTATACAAACAAAACCAAACTGCCATAGAGCAGATGCAGCCTTTGTTTATATTACATATTTTAATTGATATTTTAATTTTCCAAACATTTTTTCCTTGAAAATTACTTTAGATCTTACTCGCTGATTACCGATTTCCCAACATATTATGCAGAATAACCGTTTTCGTTTACGTTACGTTTTTGTAGAAAATTTGATGACCTATCTTTTTTTATTAGAAGCATTTTTGGAGTGATTCGTATTTTTTATAAGAAACGCAGAAAACTTGTTTTTGAAAAAGAGGCATATATTTTAAACGGTCTTACAGTTCGCGAGATGTCGCTAAACAAAAAATGGGCCGTAGGTACAAGATCACGAATACCAATTTTTTTAATTGAGTTCTTTATTTGATAAACCATTATATTATTTTTCCGAGATTACCAAATTTAATACTTCGTTCAGACTCTTGGACTTGGTCGAAATAATAAATTCCATGTATATTGTTTTTTGTATACGATATTTGAAGGTTTTTATTTCACGTTTCGATAATTTTAATCACTTCCCGTATTGCAATATCTCCGATTGATATAAAAGTCGCTTAAAAATGCCTAAGCTTTAACATAGTTACATTTATTTTATAAATTTTCAAAATGGAGGGGTTGAAATGGCCATAAAAGTGAGGTAATTAAATATGTAAATATATACTTAGCATCTAAAACTGTAAAAGTAATTAGATTTGAATATAAGTTAATCATTCTTATTGCCCAGTTTATTGGGTCGCTATGAATCAGAATATATTGTATCTTACATTTCTAATGCCTTCTTGGAATTTTTAAAAAATGATAGTAGAACCTGGTTGTATATACATTTTTAGCGCGATTTTTACTCGTCAGAGATATTCTAAAATGAGAACAAAGAAGTGAATTAAAAAACTAATTAGAGAGAAAAGTGACGAAAAAGCCTGAAAAGGAGTTTATTAAATAAGTATGTACAGTTTGTTTACTTCTATATTTATTATGTTTGCTAATGCCAGATTCGAAAGAGTGAGGGATATTGAACATAAGAAACGTCGCTTCTAATGTTTTTTCATGGCGTTTTAATACAAGAAGTACCTTAAATTGGCAATGCCAATAATAATTTTTATACAATTGGTACTTAACCCTTTAACGACCAAACGTGCGCAATTTGCACATGGATTTTAGCCTCGTTTTATTTATATAAAATTTGTTTTTTTAGACACATCCATTTCCGACTAGTTTTTGGGTCTTTTTCGAATGCGGTCAAATTTGGGAAAAATGATGACGTTTTTTTTGAAATACTGTAAAAAACTCCGATTTTATATAATATTTTTTAGAATGCGATTTTTACTATGAATCTAATTCGAAATGTGTTCCTGGTAGATGATTGTTTTACTTGGAAAATATACATTCACATATTTTGATTTGTATGGATTTTTAAAATACTCCGGTGCGCCAAACTTTTTAAAAAATGGAAAATTTTTGCTGGATGTTATAATAAAATATTTCACATGACCCTTTCTTCATATTGGATCCACCATTTTGGATGCCAAGAAACTGATTTTGTATGATCATATTCAGAAATGGACAAATATAAATAAAATAGTAATTAAAAGATAATAATTACATATTATTTTGTAAAAAAGCACGAAATTGAACGCACTTCTACTTGTGAATAAGCCGTTATTTTGAAGTTCAGCAACAACGTTAATGTTGTTATCACAAATGTCAATAAACTATTATCAATATTAAATAAATTATTTTATATGTATGAACTAAGTAGAAACCCATGAAATCACAAAATATCCCATTTTCGAAAAAATTTGGAACCCTGGAGCTATTTAAAAATCTAAATTGACAAAAAACCGGAATATGCTTATGTATATTTTTGAAGCAAAATAATCAGGAATCCGTTTCTAATAGGTTAGAAGGGACTGGTATCATAATGAAAATGTCTGAAATATTTTTATCAGTATTGTGTTAAACGTCATCTCTGGAAAGTTTGAGTAGTACTAATTGAAAGAGCGATGTCAAAACTACACGAAGGAAGTCAAAATTACATGTTTTCTAAACCGTCTGTTAGTTTTTAGTCTTTATTATCAAAAACTCATATTAAAAAATATTATTATAAATAAAAATTAATAAAAACAGTTAATTAATATCAAATAAAGTAAGTTTTGATACTGTAGTACTTATTTCTTTACCATTGCTTTTTTAATTTACCCAATCATAAATATATCTAAATATAATTAAAAATAAAACTAAATTTTGAAAAACGTATACATACAACACTCCATAATGAAAATTAACGAAAAAAGGCGAAGAAAAGTAGCGAAAATACATAATGGAGATTAATTTGAAAGCACGTCTATTTGTATAACCGTAATTCATCACGAAAAGTATATTTATACATTCCATATTCATTTGTATTAAATTTAAAAAGTACTACGCTGTGACATGCATGGTCAAATATGATAAAAAATTTTTTAATAAAATTACTAACATAATTTTGATAATTAAAATATTTTAAAAATTGTACCTGACGAGAAATTTATCAAAACCACTTTACTTGGGGATACGTCTGCTCCGAGAATAGTTTTCTGTTAAAGCTTTCAGGAAAAACGAACTTATTTTCGGAATGTAAAGAAGTAAGCGAATGTAATTTTAAACTCCGTTTATGAATTGAGAGATTCAAAAAAATTATCGACTTTTAGATTTAAATCGATTTCTTCGATGATGAAACTATATTTTTTTCATAACATACTAAGTTTTATAAGATAAACTGTGGTACTGAAATATTTGTTTATAAAAAATGACAAGTTAGCTAATGAAATCTGTTATTTATTCAAGTACCTTAAAATGTAAAGTATGTTTACTATTTTTTAACAGTTTTGTTCTATAACGAAATAGTGAAATTGGGAAGACTCCAAATATTTAACGAAGTTAATTATGGATAAATAAACATTTAAAAAATATAGAATTGTATTATTAAATGTCCAATAAAGCATCTTCTAGACTTTAATTATTAAAATCAATTATTAGTATTATTTTAAACTTGCTAGAACGTATGTTTCCTTTATTGAATTATTGCTACTAAAATGAGATAGTTAAACTAAAAAATTGAAATTTTAAGGCAAACTATCTATAATTTATATTTCAATTCTTTTTAGAACTTACTATAGTATTGAATACTCCAATAAATTGGAATTAATATTAAAAGAATTTTTTGTAAAAATATTCCAGTAAATGAAAATTAGTTGGGATTTTATTGTTCAATAGGAATTCATTCAGAAGCTAAGGAAGCCAACTCAGAAATTATAAGTCAAATGTGTTTCAATGATATTGAAATAAATTTCAATTGGCAAATAAGAACCCAATTAATTTTTGTTTACTGGGATGTTTTTCATTAACCAGTGGAGAAAAATAACCTAAGATATATATTAGATCTTGGATTGTTACTTGTTAGACATCAGATCTACAAATAAATCAGAAGCAGTACAAGTTCTTATTAATTGTTTAGGAATCTAACATGATGTGATTTTAGTCGTATCTTTATTAGTCACAAATGCTAGCAAATCTTATTTTTATTTTTGTAGTTCGAGTTATAAATGGAGTTACATGATAAAAGGACACAAATAAAAAAATACGCGATAAAAATGACACAGCCACACAGTGCCTCAAAAACACATCAACATATTTACAAACCAATGTGTGTCTCAGTTTCTAACAACATTTTGAAAAGTTCAATAAATTATAAATTACAATATAATGAACACGTTTCTAAAAAGTGACAATTTGGAATAACCAAACATTATATAGTTCGCAAACGGTGTTCAACCATGACTTCATATTGAGTCAGAAAAAACACAAATTATTATTGATAATTATGTCTGCAGAAAAAGAAGGGAAACAAAAACTTCTGTGCCGTAAATGTGAAGAACATATTAAACCAAAAAAGGTACTGATGGTAGCGCTTACACAACGACAGGTACGTTAACAACAAAATATACACAAATTAAAAGATAAATATTTGTACAAAGTACATCGCAATTTAAACAAAAATGCGTAAAAATAATCAGAACCCATAAATTATAGACCTAAAAATTATTGAACGAAACATAATAAGATTCACTGATCACAATCATTGAGTGAATATACAAAATGATGAAGCACGAAATATCATAAACCAAATTAAAAAAAAAAAGAGTAGAAAAACAAGTGTAAAAATATAAATAACAATAACAAAAACAACGAAACGCCTCAATTGGCAAAAACGTCATAATTGGCACATCATTTTATCGTGTGTTTTTTTGTCCCTGAGTTTTATTTTGTCATGTGATTTTGAATTATTCTTTTGTCCTGTTACAATAAATTGTTTATTTAACCAGTTTCTTAAAATAAAACAGCACATTCTAAACAGCAGTTAAAATTAGAATGTTTCGTGCCAATAAGATAATAAATTTTTTTTGTTTACTATTTCCTTATGTTTACATATGAATTTTTAAAATTCAATGCATAAGTAGTTTTAAAGTCCATTATTACCTGTGAATAGAATTATTATCATTACTATTGTTTAAAAATCGTTATTAAAATCAACATTCGAATTCTCTTCAGAGTTTTCAAGAAAGTTTTAAAAAAGTTTCAGTTTTAGACAGTTATTTTTCATCCTCCATTTTAAAAATTGATACCAGATTCTTAATAATCGACCTCAGAAACAATAATATACCAGGTTTCAAGAAAATTAATATGGTTTTTAATTTTGTAGTAGCCGTATTTCATGATCCACCATTTTGAATATTCGGAAACTGATGGCAATTTACTGGATTTCCTCACACGTATAAAATTTAATGATAACGAGTTTCAGAGGAAGCTACAACTTTCATTTTTTAAACTACCTATAAAATATCTTTTTCGGATATTTACAATATTTTTACTATAAACGCTACTATATAAAAACATAAAAATATAAATATAAAAGTGATTATTTTGATCTCTACCACAGAGAAAGTTCTAAACCCTGGTTTTAAAAAAAATGCCAAGAAGATTTACAACATGGGGGAATAGAGGCCGATCTAAATACCACCTTGAAGCAGTACTTGTTCCTATTGGCTTTATTACCGACAGTAAATGTGAATGTAATTGCGTATACTTCAAGATCATTCTCATATAATTTGAAATGGTCCTATTATTAAAATCGAAAAAGTAATGTGGGGAACTCTTGTCTGGTTTTAAATTGTTATATTTTCATGGCTCAAACATACCTGCTGTACTCATCAACACAAGTTATGAGTGATTAATAATATTCTTATTAAAAACGATGTATTAATGTACATAGTGCAATATATGTCATACTTCAGCTGGGATATTCTATGTAAAATCAGCAACTTTTTTGGGCATAATTTTTAATTTTCATTTTACTACTTCGTTATTGTTAGAACGTGCAACAGAACTATTTTGAACCATATATAACCGTTATATAACAAGATTATGGGATGTTATAGAATTTTCAGCATAATTAGATTTTCAATCCTTTGATTCAGTTAATTTATTTAAACATGAAAAATAATAAGACAGTAGTGTATCGTATTCTATTTTTTTTGACTCCGTGAGAGAAATTTTTCGCGCATTGATTTGAGTGTGCGAAGTACTTCGCGCACTCATTTCAGTGCGCGAATGGCAGTGCGCAAATGGGTTACTTCGCGCACTAAAAATAGTAATCCGATGTATGGTTTTTGTAGATTTTTAAGTAAGCTTGCTGATAAAAATATTTATTTCGACGAATTTTTAAAAGAAAGATCCAAAAAATCCTTAAGACCCTAGGAATCCAAAAAGACTTCAAATCTGTTTTTTGACAAATGGACAGTTTTTAAAAATTTGAAAAAATTTGAATAAATTCCTCTACTTTTATCTCCCTAACAATATTATAGTAAACTTAGGTTTCGGCGGTTTTATATATCGACTATCGAGTCGAAATTAATCGCAAAAAGAGAAGGCCCCTGAATTACATGTATATGTATATAGCCGAGGGGCCTTATTTTTTTATCTCGGTTAATTTGAATCGTACGGTAAATTTTTTCGTGTTAAAGAAAATTTCTTGCTCTACATGACTCTTCTCAGACATAAATAATTTCAAAATATGTCCATAGATTTTAAAGTTGATTTGTAATCATTTTTCAGGGGCAAAACATGCAAGGTATGATTCTTTTAATATTCGCCTATTAAACTAATTAAAAATGAATATTTTAATGTCTCTGAATGTTTTGGAGCTTTATTACTAATAACCAATAAAAGTAAAAGTATTTTAATGGAAGAGGCATGTAGAGCATATATTTCCATAAAAGTTATAGTCTTATATTTTCTTGAGTAAGTGATACCTCATTAATCTAAATTCATGAATTGTTACAAATTTGAATTATTTTTTAAACAAAGCATCATTAGTAAACAAGGTTATTAATTGAAAGAAATTTGCCTTTTTTTACATCAAATATATTTCTTTTTTTTAACAAGATTGTTAATTCCATCCCCTTAAAAGTTTTGCAAATCTGACTTTAGAGTTTATTATTTTATTATTATTTTCCGCTTTTAACTATAAACTTTTTACTAAAAATTTCGAAAATTGTAAATTTTTGAGAAAAATTAGAAGATACCATGAAAAGGGACCAATATTGATATTATATAAAAAGACAAAGGGTTATAGTGAAGAAGCTTTAAAATATATAACCAACTACTTCTTTAAAATAACCTCCAATATCTATTAGTAAAAACTCAACCTGTGGTGTCGTTTTCATGGTGCTTTACAGTTTTTTTTCGATTTTTCTTGAAAACTAGTAATAGTTTAGGGTGAAATTGGAGCCGACATAAAATTTGTATCTTTATTAGATCAACAACTATTATTCCATGTATTTTTCGAAACTTACGAGATAATTGCAAAAAACCATAAATCATGTGCCAAAATGCGTAATTATCTTCAATTATGGTCAAGATCTTTGTTATTTATTTATGAACGTATTATCTCTATTATATAAATAACCTTACTTTAAAAATACTACACCGTATTTAAAAAAAGTGTTGTAAATAATTAAAAATAAACAGCATTTTGAAAATATAAACATTTTATAAGAGAAGATTTTAAAGGTTCAAATCAAGGAATTTCGATCTACCAAAGCCGAAAATCAAGCAAGCAAAAATATATAAACAGTTTTAATCATTAAAATTTCGAAGGGTCAAAATAGCACAGGAGCCTTCCCTTAATAATATTGGGTTGACATTTGTTATGTGCACTAAAACGTGTTGCTAAATTCGTCTTGTTAACATGTAAATTAAAAAACCAAGTTCCCGAATATTATTGATTATGTATAGTGAAAAAATACGGAATAGAACATCTTAGGTTTATAAAAATGAATGAACGGAACTTTTTTATTTCAGTCCAAGGGAACTTATAATTAGTTTTTCCCGATTGGTCGTGCACGCAGGACCACATGGCGAGATTGAGAAACGCGTAATAGATGGCGAGAGTATAACGAAGGGTTCGGAAAATCACTGAAATTACTACCGCTGTGAACGAATTGCAAATCGTCCTTTCAATTTCTACAGTTAAATGACGGAAATTTAGAATAATTTTAAATGTTCGTATTACACAAGCGATTACCAATCTAATACGAGACAGAAACGGAATTTACTGACTTTGAATACAATTTTAGTTAGTCAATACTGTGCACATACCTTCTGATATAGTGGAAGACGTTCAGTAAGAAAGTATCACAAAATTACATTAGGCAGTATAGAAGTAGGCTTTCGATTTGAGGTATACAGAAGACGAGTGCTAGAGCCATTGCTGGATATGCCTAGGTCAGTTTCATCACTTGCGCCTAAGAAATATAGCGCAATCATATATTAGGCCCAGTAAATAATCTTCGTTAGTACCGTTCATCCTCAATGATGAAAATGGAGTCAATGACCAGGAAACATCGTATGTAACTCATCTGGCTAATCGATTATACAAATTTCATGAAAGTTAGCCAAATGAAACCGTTGCCAATTGTCCTGTCGGCATTTTCCGTGGTTTTCCCGAATGATTTT
The DNA here is from genome assembly GCA_030407085.1 of Trichopria drosophilae. Classification (NCBI taxonomy): domain Eukaryota; kingdom Metazoa; phylum Arthropoda; class Insecta; order Hymenoptera; family Diapriidae; genus Trichopria; species Trichopria drosophilae. The sequence goes on from CM059586.1 coordinate 108,323,096, forward strand.
GCACCGTTACGTCACGCTTCCTCACTCGGGTTACCTGAGGGTTGGAACTGTCCAGGGTAGCTTACGTCACTGCCGGGTGGTTTTTTGTTGGCATGCACATTTTGACACTAGCTATAAACTTGCACTCTGCTCTATACGCTATTAGATACTGCTTGCAACGAACGATGCCCTTTAGTTCATCGGAAAACCGCCGGTGATGTCAGGAGCGCCGGGTATCACTCACTACGCAATATCTATTTTAGGATAGTTGCGCCGGCGCCGGCGCGGGCGTCCTGCCAAGCCCTATATAGAATTTAAACAATACTCGATGCTATTCCATGCGGTACTATTCTCTGCACCACACGTCCCACATCTCCCGCATGTTTTTCTCGTGTATATGCATTCCCAAAGATTTTTGGGGACATGTTTTTCAACACCTCTTTAGACTCGTCATTAAGACTCCTCCATCCCTGGGGGGGGGGGGGGGGGGATCCCCCACTTTACGTGTGTTAGACTTTGATTGATGTGTGTTTAACTTCAAGTGCTTTTCAAGAATTTACTATGACTGATTGTCAACCGCATTTGCCGAAATGATAGGGTGGATTTTTGGGGATACTTTAGAGGATTGAGGGGAATGTGGCAAATATCCGGTGATAACGGAATTAATCAATAACTTTATGTAGCATGGAGTATCAATGTATGGACTGTTTCTAACTTCTTTAATCCAGGTTTGGTACTTGGCCCTGGAATGATGGTTTGTTCCAGTAAGGGTTCATCGATTTAGTTAAAGTCGAGAGAGATGGTAGAATATTCTAATCGATTTTCCCCTTTTTTATTGCAATTGGTGACCAAGGTAAAATAATCTGATACTTTATCAGACTACAAAGTCATTTTATTTAATTAAAAAAGTAAATCAGTAGGTTTGAGTATATCAAGTTACATCGGAGAAACTGATTAAAGCCGGATGTACTAATATTGGTTCAGTCCAATAATGGTTCATTGATTTTCGAAAAATCGAAAGAGGAGAGGTAACTACGTGTTGACCGACTTACGAAATACTACTAACCAGCGATATTAATGTTAAATAAATTAGTTAACCATAATAAAACTACTGACCAATCCGAGGTTTTAGGATTCTACAGAAAGTATTTTATCTAATCAAAATAGTAAATAACTAACCGAAAACCACGTGGGGTCGGTTCACCAAATTTCACTGGACGTACTGATTAAAGTGTGATGTACTAATACAGGTTCTTCAACATAAATGGTTAAGTTGTATAGTAAAAATCTACTGAGTTTATTTGATAGTTACCATTTAATCAATGTATCAATTTTTGTATCGGTTCCCAATAGCGATATTTTAAATAGGTTATATATTTCACGTTAAGACTTTAAAAAGAATCATGAAACGTTGCAGGTAATAGATGTTTAAAATTATGAAATAAAAACAAGAAAGTAGAACAAATTTAAGAGAAGTAGAGCTATAAACATATCTATAAACAAAAAACATGCAACTAGTTCTTCAGGTCCAACTAAGAAGGAGATTTCAATGTTTAATCTTTTTAGCTTTATCTATAATTATCGATAAAATCGTCAATAGGGATCAAAAAATCATTACCTATAAAATATACATTTTACCTCCTAATGATTGAAAATGTTGTCTGCAATTTTGAATGTTGAAAATCTGGCTTCCTTTGTTTAATTAGAAATCGAAGAAATCTGCTTGGCTTCAACTTCCTGGTTTGGTTAGACTGATTAATGAATTTCCAATAGGAAATCCAATATTGTTTCAATGACCTCCTAATTGATTATGACACGCAATTGATAAACTTAATAACATTATTTGCTAAGGAAGATATTAATTATATTTCTTTCAAACACATTGACGTTTTTAATCATCATTGAAATTATTAACTTAATTTGTTTTCTAAATCAGTGAATCTGTCAAATTACAACAATGCAAACTATTGGAATTTAGTTTCAATTAGTAGTGTCTGTTTCAATCAAAACCAGTTCATATTATCACCAGTTAATTTTAGTAAGTGACTAATTTTGAAGTAATTGTACAATTATGGCTGAAAAGTAAGAAATATCCATTATAAATATTATTTATTACTATTGAAATCTTCGATAGCTATAATTGACTGTTAAATCTGGCAATAAAAAACGTCTAACTTCATTTAAAATGAGTCTAAACTACATTTTAGTAGTTCCATTATTTCCTTGACTTTTTTTACTTAATCTTGTGATGAATTTCGAATGAAAACATTGCTTGAATTTAGTATATAAATAGTTTCATTAAGTGAATATATTATTAAAGAGAATAAATGCAATTAATTGTTAATGAAATAATTTCTTAAATGAAATAAATATTTAATTAAAAAAAATAAAAAATACTTAAGTTTCCTAAATATTTCCTTCTCATACGCACCAAATATCCAACAAATAAAATAATCACTAAATAAAATTACTAATGTTTAATAAATAAATTTTTAATAATGATAAAGTAAGGTTATTAAATAAATATGCCTTATGATCTATTCACTTTGAGCCTTTCTGACTCTGGATAAAGTGCGGCGACATTGTTATTCTAACTATAGCGTCTTTAAGCACTAAAGTAAATGTCCAAATCGTGAAACAGGCGTCATGAGAAAGTTGTGTATTAACACTGTATATTCATTAAAAAACGTTAAACATTGAATATTGTTATTGTATATTATACAGTTATGATTTTTGAAATAATAATTTTATAGAATCAATTTGCAACTGCAAAATTATTTTAACACCGACAAAAGCGGATAAATTACACGACCCTAATATGAAACACATACATAAAATGCCATTTTTCACTCAGTAAAAAATAACTTCATACTTTCTGTACGTATTTTAGCTTCCTCATTGCGAACATGATAATAAAAATTATCGGGCGGTCATATTGAAACTGACATTTTGAAAAAACGTATACGTATCAGCTAAAAAATATTTCAAACAAAAAAAAAGAGCATCAAATTCGGAATAAAAACGTTAGATGCGTTTTTTTGTAGTGTCAATGGTAGCGTGTATAAATATCCCAGAACACGAAACTATATTATAAATGAGGTTATGTGACATGAAAAACCGAATATTCTCAGGTACAACGGTCTTATGTGGCATTAGCGTTTTTATTGTCGTATACGAAATCAAGAGTCAAAAATATATCAAAAAATTGATTACAATTCTTTTTTTTTAGACAGAAAATTCAACCGCTGTTTTGCCCACTTATTAGGTTAGATTTACACTTATATTGAGCATATAGACGTAGAACTATTTGTAATTTATACAAAATCGAAAGTTCTTACAAATGTTTAAGGTTTTCTTTAAATAAACGGAAAATGTAAAGTCAATCATATCACTTTCCATCATCGAGACAAACTAAACTCGAAACGCTCTAAATTTCGTTTCATAAATACGGACTGCACAAAAGTTGTTCGCATTGGGAAACACTTATTTTTATAAATTATGTATTTCTAAAACCTGAATATTTGTTTCATAATAATAATGTATGGAAATTGAACGGTTTAGTTACGAGTTTTTAATTTCTTTTAAATAATGTTATTAGGTAAAGTTTCGTGAAACCATTAACCATGTACAGTAGGACCTCTCTTATTCGAACCTCTCTTATTCTAATTGCCTTTCTTATTCTAATTGTCCAGTCTCTCTTATTCTAATCGTTCCCCCACAAATCTTCTCCCACTATCACACAAAAAGTCAACGAAAAATATTGCCACGAATCACAAGCTCGCAAGCAAAGTAAGTGGGGGTAAGGGGAAAATTAGAATAAGAGAGGTCGGCGCTATCTTGAAAAAAATTACTAATTAGAATAAGAGAGGTCATACTGTACGTTACCTCATGCTAATGACAGATCGTTTCACTCTGACGAAGAGATTTTTGCGCCTATTTCTCTTGTATTAAACAAAACTTAGCAATCTGATAATTTATGTTGAAATAAAATTAAACAATAACATCATGCCTACAATTTTTGGGCCGATAATATGTGGTTTTGGTGTAACACAAGTATTTATTGCCACGTTTCAAATATTGGGAGTGTTTCATTATTGGGACTTTTACCTTACTTACAGAAATTAAACAAGTTAATTGTGAATTACTTGCTGTGATTACGCTTTTAAGTATTTATTTCTGGAACACAGGTGAAAACGCAACCCCTTACCGAGTAAAATTAAACTGGATTACTCTTACAAGTAGAAGGAAAATCTTCTTAGGCACTCTTATGTGGAAAATCCCCAATCATCAGGCGCCTCAATCTTTAACCAACAGATTTTTTGTAACTGCTGATTTAGCGGATCTCAGAAGATCGACACCTCAAAACTCACTCTGAAATAGTCCATATATCAACTTATCGCACTACTGTCTACCAGAATTCATTCATTATTATATTATGTTATTTTTACAATTCATTACCCTCATTCATCAGTACATCTAATTCCTTAGTATTAATTAGAAGTCGATTGCGCACTTTTCTTTTGAATAGCGATGCATCGGTAACTACCTTGGCATCCACGAGGTCAAAACTCTAAAGTGTAGATCTGATTTAGTTTAAAACGAATTATTTTTCGAATTATGAATCGATATATATGAGTAATTTCACGATACTTTTAATATTTAGGAAACTGTATATTTACAAGACGAATTTAATACAATTGATAAAAAAAAAAAATTTTTTTTTTATATGAATTAAATGTAGTAGTAGTAGTAGTAGTAGTAGTAGTAGTAGTAGTAGTAGTAGTATAATATTTATTAATATCTTGGACGAGAAGTCCTTAGATATACATTAAACATATAATACATAGTTTACAAAATAAATATATAACAAACAAAAAAAATATACATTACAAAAAAATAGGAATAAACTATATAACAAAATTAACATACACATATAGACGCGACGCGTTGTTACAATTTTACCTTGGTAAAATTACAAATATATTTATATATAAACTAAACAAAATAAAATAAACTAAAATAAAATAGGTGATACAAACAAAATATAGTAACATACGTTTTACACACCGGAAAAGAGATAATGTACAAGACGAGAACGAAAGACAGCTATACTGCGGGATTCCTTTAATGTAAGAGGAAGGGAATTCCAGAAATGGATAGCTGTGATCCAAAAGGAGTCCGTATAATACTTTGTGCGGCAAAAGGGTATAATAAATGAAGAAGAAGATAAACGCGATGATCTACCTAAACCAGACAGATTTACAAATCTAGAACATAGGTATGAGGGCTGTGAAGTTGCTAAGACTTGGTACATAAGGGTACCCAAAAAATATTTCCGACGAGCTGGACAAGAAAGCCATTGTGCTGATATATAATAAGGTGACAGATTTTGTTCCCGGCGAAGATGGTATATGAAACGCAAGGCACTGTTTTGAATGCGACAAAGTTTAGTGTTTAAGTAGCCAGAAAGACCTGAATAAACTAAGCATGCATAATCGAAATGAGGAATGACTAAAGCATTGACCAACATTAACTTAATCTTAGTAGATAATAATCTGCCACGATATCGTAGTCGATAAAGAATATAATGAACTTTTGATGATATTGCAGAAACATGTCGATTCCAGGACAGGTCTGATGTAATGAAGACCCCAAGATCCCTTACAACATCTGTTTAATAATAAAGAAGGGAGCCGCATAGCTTTGGCTGCTGATAGGTGACGTGTAGAACCAAGCATGATTGCTTGCGTTTGACCTGTATTAAGATTCAGTCCATATTCTTGGGCTCAATCAGACAGAGTAGCTATTTCAGTATTTAAATTCCGAATAGTTTGCTCAATGTCATTTAGGGAAGTTTGGAGATAAAATTGCACATCATCCGCAAAAATAACTGTGGTATTTTTACAAAAGTTCAATCTACTAAAAAGCGTATTGATTACGATGATAAAAAGTATAGGTCCTAGACTAGAACCTTGCGGAACTCCAGAAGTCGTTGTAAGCGGTTCAGAAGGTTGTCCAGTGCTGTCTATAATGGACTGTGACCAACCCGTCAGAAAGGAATGAATCCACTTTAGTGCCAAACTCTGAAAGCCGATATCACGTAGGCATTGTAGGATATTTGCATGTGCTAGGGAATCAAATGCTTTGGTAAAATCAAACAAGACTAGGATCGTAACAAGACCCTTTGCAATTCCAAAACGTGCATCATCCAAAATCTTAAGCAACGCAGTTTGTGTCCTATGAAAACGACGAAAGCCACACTGCTGAGGATGGAGCAATGCATTCGATTCAAGGAAGTCGACTATTTTACGGGTAACAATGGCATCGAATACTTTAGAGAGGTGGGGCGGGTTGGCAATTGGACGTGTATCTGCAGGAGATGTTGGATTCATTTTTTTTATTAACGGTACGATATAAACCTTTTTCCAAATCTCAGGGAATATGCCTGTGGAAAGCGAAATATTAAACATATCCGTGAGGGGCTCATTGATGATTCCAAGAACATCACGCAAGTGCGATAATTGGATTCCATCTGGACTACGCCCACGTGATTTTGATAAGGCTGCTTGAAGGGCTGCAAGTGTTTCATGTGGATGAATCAAAGGGAAATTGAAAGCAGGTTGTGTATCACATAGTGGCTTACGAGCAATAGCATTCAACTGACTAACTGAGCAAGCCGCGTGAAGTGATGAGACCGCAGTGTAATAAACATTTAACTCTGTGTAAAATGCTGAATAGCTGTTTGCGAAGCTTCACGAACTAACCCCATTTTTTTGAGGGCAGTCCAAATTCCTGCTGGGCTTTTTTCATTTTCAATTACGGACGCCATATGGCTGTCTTTCGAACTTTTCAGTTCACGCTTAATTTCTTTACGCAAATGTTTATAACTTAGAATTAATTCCGGCAGTTGACTACGTTTAGCCTGCTTATCACTGTATAAGAGCTAGTAACTGAGTATTAAGAGCTGCAACATCGCATTCGTGAAAGTTACGGTAAGTGACGCTAGTGGAATGAAAATGAATAGGCGATACATCGTAGTTTATGGTAATAAGGTCGTGTCCTGCTGCAAAGGGTGAAGATGATTTCATAGCAGAACAGAGTTTATCACTTGAATGTACAATCATAACATCCAACTGTGTATCAGAATGCGATGTATGATGCGTAGCTCCAAATGGAACTGAATAGAGAGACAAATCAGTTTATAAATAGTTTGTATATTGTTATATTGTTTTTCTGCCTTTATTATTATAGTAATATATCAAAAATGTCGAAAAGTGATTTTTGAACGAGCCACCAAATTGTTGTACGGCGCTATATCTCCATGTTTCATATTTTTAGATTTACATGTACAAATAATTATTTTTTATCTTCAAGAGGTAAAAGTCCCCGAACTAATCAAATCGATTAAGAATTACAGATTCAACAAAGTTTTGAAAATGGATAATAAAATTATTTTGTTCAAAATTTTAAAGTTGCTCCTACAAAATGTGCGTTTTTAAAAAAATGTTGGCACCATCGAATTTTTGCTCTTCGTATCACCTGAAATGAGAAAAAAAACTTTACATGTGGGTGCAAGTAAAAAAAAAAATTTTTTTTTTAAATGCCAAATATTAAAAGTATCGCGGAATTACTCATATACAAACGCCTCCGGACATTTTACATTCCACTAACGTTCCAGGTGTATAACTACCTTCATAACAACATTCCAGTTGTTATGTTCCTGGAATATAGGTGGAACGAAAAATGCTGTCTGGGATGGAATTATAATTTCTTTCGTGAGGGATGAGAACGTAATAGTCGCGAAGATTGGTGATAATAATGATATTTAAATAATGTAGACTCGATTTTCGGTTCGCAACAATTTCAAAATAACGCATTGTCATAACGGCCATTCTCGCACACGCGACATTGTCGGATCTTTAAGAACCCCAATGTAATTTTCGTTCGGTCAGGATGTTCATCCCAATTATTAGCAGTATTTTCAGCGATTTGCCGCGGTTCGAAAGAAGTTGAAATTTAAATTTAATTTACATTTGTGGGGTAGGATGTTCGTGATATAATCACAACAAAGGGTTGCTTGGGGTCGGTTAGGAGGGGGGCCCTCCCGTTACAGGTTGAACCCCCATGCACATGAGAAGGGAGTATACAGGACTCTGAGTCGCTGTTTCTAATTGTGTGTTTGGTTGAATTTCCCGAGGTCTTGGCCCAATGGGAGATTACCTGGAACATATAAATAAGCCTGTTGAGAGCATTTCTAATCAGTTCATCGAGAAGATCCTAAGCGATCAGATCTCGAGCGTGTGACAGTGCTCGGGCCAAGACCAGAGACTTCACAAGAGAGGTTCCAAGTCACAAATGTCGAAAAGTGATTTTTGAACGAGCCACCAAATTGTTGTACGGCGCTATATCTATCTCCATGTCTATATCTATATCTCCATGTTTCATATTTTTAGATTTACATGTACAAATAATTATTTTTTGTCTTCAAGAGGTAAAAGTCCACGAACTGATCAAATCAATTAAGAATTACAGATTCAACAAAGTTTTGAAAATGGATAATAAAATTATTTTGTTCAAAATTTTAAAGTTGCTCCTACAAAATGTGCGTTTTTAAAAAAATGTTGGCACCATCAAATTTTTGCTCTTCGTATCACCTGAAATGAGAAAAAAAACTTTACATGTGGGTGCAAGTAACAAAAAAAATTTTTTTTTAAATGCCAAATATTAAAAGTATCGCGGAATTACTCATATATATGTAAATACAAATCTAAGTTGTAAGTTACTTCACTTTTAAGTCTATTATGTAATTAATACCAGCGTATTATTCCGAAATCGAAACTTGTACCATGCATTCGGTAATTTTTTTATAGCATTCTTTCTTTTTATTAAATGTATTAGTGGTGCACTTTCCCTTTGGGTTCGACCCAGGGTAATTAAATAGATCTAATGGAATCTAATCTCTTTCTCTCTCTCTCTCTATTCTCCAAACAAATGCAGCACATTCTGCTAGAGAAACGTATACGGAGAAGTTGTTAGGAAATATCCGGTTCTTATAATTATTTTTTTACACCCTGAGCACAAACTAGCCATTTTGCGCCCTAGGAAAAGAAAGCGACAAATTTTGTCACGCAATATATTTTAATGCATCAGATACATAAGGACCAAAAATCGTTATTAGGACCCATGGACCCAGTCAACGTCGAATGGTTGAATAAACGTTTTGCAACGTTTCGTGATGTCGTCGAAAAGGCGTCGCGAATAGTGGTTAAAATGACATTCATGAACTCCGTTGAAAGGTCATTTATATGTCCGTCGATTCAACGGGATTTGTAACGTTTCGAGGACGTCGGCAAACATTTCCCAGTTGTAGTCGTCTAGAAATGTTCTAGCTTACACGTTTACAAAACGTTTTGACGAAATTTCATATTTTTACATTTACATCAACATCAGAGTAAAGACAACAACTTCATTAATTAAAGTAGATTATTTGTTAATGTTATTTATTATTTATTCACTCCCGTTAAAATAACTGATATTAACTATTCGTTCATTTGTAAATTACATGTTGAGGCTGTTTTAAAAAAATTGTCATAGAACATGGAAAATGTAAGGAAAAATCTAGAGTTATAGAATTTAAATCATTATTGTTGTGAGAGTAGCAGTTTGTTTAGTTTCACATAGTTGACAGAAAAGTTCTTACAATTTTTACATCTTAAATTCGAGATTTTAAATTCACAAGTAAAGTTTCACAAATTAAGTCAATGTTTAGTCTTAAAATCGTCTTTCAGAGTACATTTTTATTTTTACTGTCTTTTCTTTCCAACTTGGGGCACGTAAATTGGAAGAGTTTTATTTGGAAATGGAATTGTATTAAAAACTTAGTTTATAATAAGACAAATAAAATATTGAGCCTACAAAAACAGTGATGCTTTTAATAAAATAACGGTACTATCTACTAAAATTAGCCAGTAAAAGTTGTGCAATTTAAGATTTTCTTGCCGTATTTTCTTATGAGTTGCACCAAATTCCATTTAGGTTTAGTATTCCTTGTTTAAAATATATTATAACCCTAGTTAATAATTATCTTATCTGAACTTTTCTACATAAGCATACACATTAAAAAGCAATCTTAAAATTGTTGAATATTTTAAATTTAGCATCGTGCACCACTTAACAAGTAAAGTAAACTACTGGTTAAGATTTAGGCTTAAATTGCAGTTTTTGATATTGGAAATTTGTAGGTAAAATTTATTTTTGAAATAATCCAATTTTAAGAGCCATTTTTTCACGTATGTCAACAAACAATCGTTGCAACTAATTTATTTTTCCTGTAATTAAATTTCGACCGTGGAGGTACATTCAACTCCATCGATTTTCTTCTCTTCTATCTTTGTTTCACCGCAAAAATAAAAACGAAAGAGTAAAAAAAATCGATGAAGTTGCATTACGGCGTGTAACATGATATGCACTTCTCTGAACCGTTATTAAAGAAAATATGTCAGAGTTTTTGGTCTTATTTGCTAATTGTAATGCTCGTAAAAAGCGATATAGTCTAAAACATGAAATCTTCATTGCCATCATTATTGGAGTTTTATTCTTCATTGTTTATCGAAGTCACTCTCTTAAAATTAATTGGTGAAATTCTACTAATTATTAGTCAAAGTCTACTAATTGAATTAGAAAAAACTCTGTTACTAACAATTAGTAGAAAAGTACTAATTGAAAGATAGGTTTTAGTGAATAATTTAATTAGTTACTTTTTTTTACTATTTTACTTAGTAATTTAATCGTGGGTTACTAATTGAATTAATAAAACTGAATTGCGAAAGAATGTTAAGGTTAGGAAAAAACTAAGATAAATAATATATCAAATATATTTTTTTGGGTTATTGCTTATTTATTTAAACATAGTTAATAATTATAACCATCAAATTTTCAGTAAAATCAGTTAATCAATACAGATTTTCTGTTCATTTTTCAATGATTCCGTTGTAGAATCTGAAATGTTCCATTTTGGATTTTTTTAAACAGGACTGGATAGAATTCAATAATTTTACCACCCATTGGTTTTGAAAAGCAATTTTTAGATTCAAATAATAAAACACAATTGCTATTTAAATAGTAGAACGGTTCTACCAATTACAATTCGCAAGATCTCACCTAAACATTTTACTAATTGAAATAGTAAAATACCCTTACAATTAGATAATTAATTCATTAGTCAAAAGTTATCCTAATAATTGAATTAGTAACAATTTGACTAATTCAAAATTGTAGAGCAGGATGTGAACTCCAGGTTCACTTTTAAAGAAGTTGTTATATATCATGAATGTCAAGGTTATATATTAAAAAGAGGAACATTATTGAAGAGTTAAAATCCGTTTCGTTAATAATCCATATAATACTAAAAATAGATGTATTACCAAGATTAAGGTTAAGCTTACTTTGAGATGACGTCACCGGTATTATGGTACATAACCTATTAAGATACTGTGTCGGGGGTGGCTTTATCCATCTAAAGGAATGGTTTATTAAAAATTCATCGATTGGGAACTGCACCAAAATAGTTCGGGTTTACATCAGGGAACAAATCTGTACTTGTAGATAAGTGGGTTTTGAATTTATTATTACTTTCAGAACTAAAATCGGATATTGCTAAATATCAGAAAATAACCCAGAAACTGCTTTGTCCGGGTATACTAGATAAATTGAAATGAGTATAAATAATTATAGATTGAAATTAGTAAAACAAATGATTAATTATTATTGCTTTTAATGGGAAGTGAATACAAATTTAGTAATTCAATTACTAGAAACTAGTGAATACTTCATGACGTATTTCTAATATTTAAAGGAAATATCTTATCTTTTGGTTTAATTTTAACGATTTACTCTTAACAGTAATGACCCTTGGTAAAACGTTCGTAATTTTGTATTGTTACTATCGTCCAAAAAGTTATAAATGACGATACATATGGCAAAACAAGCAATTTAAAAATACTAATTTAATGTGGCAAAAAAATTAGAACATGCAATTCTAAAGAATATATAATCTTCAAGGAAATTATTTATTTTATGACGAAATTTTACTTCAGGTTTCGGATTTGAGATTACGTTCTGCAGAACTCGATGCATTCAATTTTCTAATTACTACTTTAAGATATCTTCGCCAGAACTATTTAAACCTGCTGAAAAGTTCTAAAAGATCTCTTAAGGATGTCTTTTTGTTGGTTGGTATCCTCCAAACTCTGTAAATGATGATAACTGCGTATTTTATACTTTTAGCAGCTTATGTGGAAATCTACTAAGTTATGATATTTATATGAAACAAATAAGAAAACGATTGCGAGTTCAAGGATTTTATTATTAGACGGTCGTTCTTTCAAATGGCGATGGGATCATTTTAAAATATTAGAATTTTTTTTAAAACATGCTAAATACCAGCTTCTAGACGCTATTGACTTAAAATGTATTATAAATGTGCACATGATGAGTCTGCTAAACAATCCGTCATACTATATTTTTTATTTTATTACCTTACTAACAAAATGACGCTCAATATGACGGAATATTTATGTTTTTTATTTCAAAATTGCTGCAATTTGGACACGACAGTAATTATATTTGAACGAAATTTATTATTCTAAATTTGCTGACGTGTTATATATTTTTGATTTATTCATGTTGCCGAATTTAAAATTTTGCAATCAGAAACAATTATTGGTTAACATTACAGAGAAAATAAATTTTGTCCAGATAAGTGAACGGGTAGTTGCCTAGTGGGAATTAAATATTTAGCCATTTTTAAGCTGCATTTAGTTAAACTAACAAAATGAATATCAGATTAACTACATTTTAGTCAGTTTAACTAAATTCAGCATAAAAATGAATAAATATTTAGATTCCATCGGGCAACTATACGTTTAGTTGTCTGAACTAAATTTTTATTTCAATGTGCTAGATGAGTTTCGTTAAAAAAATTCTTGTTGTGTTAGGTTATTTATTTATTATTAATTTATACATGGTAATCGGAAAATATTTGCTAGAAAGATATTTGCCTCTTTTTCTGGTTATATGCATTCTGTTTAAATTGTTTTCTGGTTAAATTTTGTAAACTTTAATTTAACAATAATTTCTTGAATGTATTACCGCAAAAAGTTTAGCAAGAAATGTCTGGTTATTTCAGTCAGAAAATAATAAAGTCCGATTTATGTTAATATACCAAATTTTTTATTATTTTATTTTGCGCGAATTTATGCATTTATCACTTTTCCATGGAGGGCTGCTTTTAAATCCCTATTTATCGAAAGTGCTTGGTCCGTAGTAAATTTTTTATATTTTTATCTCTAAAATGCCCATTATTAAAATAATAAGAAACTATAGTAGTGAAGTTTTCTATAAAATATGGTTTTGCCTGTATTTCACTTAAGCCTATAATATAAAGTAAAGCACCAAACCTATAATTTTCTTTCAGTGTATTTGTTTCTGTTGGTTATTTAACAAAAAACTTGAATTAGTCGCATAAACCAAATGGAGTTCAAGGATATAAGTTCTTTGTTTAGTTGAATTTATTAATTTTGCAACTGGGTTAACTAATTTCTTTTTCCGTGTGTATATACATATAGAAAACATTCTCAGTAAAACGAACAAATTTGCAATTCCAAAGGTTAGGACATTTCTGTCTTATTTTACTATCGCAAATTCGGGTTTAAACTCCAATTTTACATTAACTGTGACGAAAAATATCTTAGAATTTTAAATTTATTTTATATTTAATTTTCTCACTGTTATTTATAAACATCGGCGATGTGCACGATTTAAATTGTCAAAATGCATTTGCATTCATTTGCATTCTAGATATTTCTAGACCTAGACACATATAGATTGTTTATTAATTTATTTGGAATATTCATTTAAAATATCTGAAATCTATTTCTAAACTAACTAAAGGATTATCGACGAACTACATAAAAGAATTGTTTCTTCATTTTACTGCCGTACTTAATTAAAAAAATATAAGTAAAAATATTATATATTAATGGAATTTTATGAACGAAGAAGAATATGTTTTTTAATAGGTTTCCAAGGTTTCTTTTTTAATATAAAAAACTCGTCTGCACCACTAAATTAATTTTAAGATTTTGGAAAAAAATGCGATTAGTGTCATAATGGTTTTAGTATAACAATTTGTATTATTTTTAAAGTGTCTTTAATCATTTAAAAAAGAGCTCCAAACTCGTGAAATTCGATGCTCCATATTTAGATTTTATAATCAAGATATATTTTTATATAAGCTATCAGATACTAACATATAACAAAAAATGTTAATATGTCACTCGAGTAAGTTTTTACGATTTTAAAAAATTATTGGTTCTGCTATTATCTATGTCAGTATGGCGCGAAAAACTTAATGTTTGTATAATTTATCATGAGTTGAAGATCTCATAATGACGTTATGTTTAGAAACCCCTCAGAAAGTGGGGCGTCTGACTTCTTTTAGAGTACGTTTCGAAATCAGTCTCAACTCTTTTTTATTTTGCTGCCTGGGGCGGTAGGAATTTCAAAATGGTAGACATTGATTATGTCACTAAAAAAAATAAATAATTGGTTTTACTATCTAAATAGTCAACTATGATTTTAGTTAGTGTTACTATTTAAATAGTAGTCTTGTCTACACTTCTGAACATTCAGAATATGTAGAAAAATTGATACTTTTATGCTACCGAATTATTAGAATTTTACTAAAACATGTAACAGACAGACACATTATGCAACAGTATCAGAAAACTAAGCTTGTAGCAGAAATATGAATATAAGTGAGAGAAGATGAAATGAGAATGTTAGTTTGGTTTGTCGTCGCCAGGGGCAGATGCGACGTTAGCACCCCTGTAAGACGCACCCCTGATTCCTGTTCTAGAAGACGGATTTTGGCTCGATCATAAGGAATTTCACAACCTGAAGAGCACAAAATGATCAACGTCTGAGCACAATATAATATATAAATAGTATTTTATTATATGTTGGAGACTGTGTCAGTGTTGGTTCATTAAATTTCATATGTTTTATTTAATTTGTGTATTTAACAAAAATTTAACTTAAATTACTAAGAATTTACGTACATAACAGGTTTATATATAATTTGATGAAACCAATACATTTTTTTATTCACGTTACATGTTTCTGTTACTGTAACTAAAAAACTCGATTTCGTTTCAGAAAATAATTATTGATAACCATAAAAAGCTTCCATTCTTAAAGACATTTTAAACAGTGTACCTA
The DNA here is from genome assembly GCA_030407085.1 of Trichopria drosophilae. Taxonomy (NCBI): domain Eukaryota; kingdom Metazoa; phylum Arthropoda; class Insecta; order Hymenoptera; family Diapriidae; genus Trichopria; species Trichopria drosophilae. Next base: position 108,338,354 of record CM059586.1, read on the forward strand.
TAATTTGTAGAGTTAACTATTCAGATAGTAAAATTAACTGAAAACGATGGTTGTTTTTTATTCTACTATGTAGTAAGTCCCAACTATTTTTTTCGTATGTTATTGGTAATCAGCGACTAGTATATTCCCTATTTAGCTTATTTCGGGCGCATCAAACAATTAGATCGTAATTTTTGAATTTGATGTGCTTCATTTTGAAATTGTGACATCCTATTCTTAACCATCGCCATCTGAAATTCCGCAATCCACAATTTAATCCCGAGGATCTATGGTCGCGCTATTTTCGTATTAGATATATGCGATTTCGAGGTGAAAATGATCTTTGAAACGAAAAAAGATAATTTCACAAAAAAATCAATAACTAATGTGAAAAACGTATCTATCCCAACGTTAATAGGTTAACTTTGTTAGGTTATTAAAGCTCTCATTTTACCCAGTTTAATTGATTTTAATACAATTAAAAGAATAATGACTAGATTTTAAATTAGTAAGTTTTGTTCTTACGTTTATAGTCTAATAAATTTCTTGAAATGAAAAGAGATGTTAATGTACTTTTGTCGGTAGAGAACTGGAATAATTGATCTCAATTGATGATTCAGTCTGAGGCAATGTGGTTGCTACCCGATCTTACGTCACAGGCAATATCGCGTCCCCTCCTTTTCATTTATACAACTACTTTATGGTTTTAGTCAAGTCCCCAGTACATATTTATTGTTAGAGATTGTATTATTGACGAGTTATGAAGAGTTCTCAAAAATAAAAATAATACTAAAAGTGTAAATGGACGTTTAATGCCTCACATTTCTCTGTTTTACGCTTTAATTAAAAAAACTCGACAATCAAGTTGAAAATTGTGTATATTGAGATGTTTTCAAGAAATTTGCGAATATTTTAGTGACCGTCCGAAACAAGAGACAGACAATACTTTCAGAAAAGTTTTTGACGATCTGAATCTGTATCTCACATTACAAGAGCCCCATCGCTTAAAGTTTTAGAGGTGTTTTAAAGTAAAAGTGCAAAAAACACGTTTTTGAATATACCACTTCAAAATTCAGTTTGAAAAGTAAAAAACTAACTTTGTCTCTCAGATATGATGTTTTGAATTTGGTGCTCTTAACATTTTATTTTCCAAAATGACAGGTCCCAAGGCTGTAGAATTACAAAAAAATTATGGGGGTTTGAATAAGAATATGAAGTCAGATTTCAAAAATTCAATATGGTAGATCCAATATGGCAAACACATTTTAAGAAATGTATTAAACTAGTGTAGTTATTTATGCTCGGGGATTTTTTGTGCTGAATCTAAAGAACATGAATCTAAAGTCAGATTTTAGATTAATTATTAAATTTCGTTTTTTGAAAATAGTGAGATTTTTTTTAATCCGTCATTTTGAATGTTTGAAATTAGATTTTATTTTCGTTTTCAGTAATACCTTAAACTATAAATACCGATTATTCACTTAATTATTCATAAATACGATATTTATCCCATAGATTTGTTTTCAGCAATACCTAGTTTTCATCGACAAAGTATAGCCATGCGTATAAAGTAAGAAACTGGAGATAAATCAACCTTTTCCATTTTTAAACATTTTTTTTAAAATTCGGGCATTGTAAGGGTAATTTTATTTCAAGTTAATTAAGAATTGTCCGCGAGTTATTAGAAATAAATATAAATTACACCTATTCGTTATATACAATGAAAAATGGGTTACCATGAATTTGAATAAATTAACATTACTATTTATTAGTAAAATTACACGAATCTATCGAGCAACCCATTTTTCGTTTACGATTTACTACTTTTTAAATAATTCAAATTCAGAGAAAACATTTTAAACATTAATTTCTGCGAAAACTTTCCAAAATCTATTCATTCAAGCTTTTTATTAAGATGTATAAAATTTTGTAGTGAATATTGCTGAGATAATTAAGTAAATTAGTATATTATACTAATATTATAATATATTATAATAATATTTTTTAGAACATTTCGCCCAAGTTTTTATTAAAATTCAGTTACATTTCTGCAGTGTAAATTCTGATAATATTAACTTGAATAGTCGCAAGCTAATAATACTTACTAATGAAATATAATAAAAAAATAATAGTTTCTAAAATAGACTAATTTAAAAACAAGAAACTGTCGTTAAAATTATTTTCTTAATTCAAGTAAATGTTTTACTTTCGATTAATTGAATAACTATTTACATTAATGCAGAGAATTTTTTTTTCTATATATATAAGTACTAAAATTTAAGTTTCCTTAAAATAACTCGTGTACAACGTTGGTTTTCTGTATTAAAAATGGGATGAAGCGATGTTTACAATATAATGGGGTGTTAAATATTTACGTCGAGAGAAGCATTTATTATTCATGTAGTTGAAAGTACGACGAGGATATTTAATATTGGATTTAATGTTTAATATTTGAAAGCATGTAATATCGTATAATTTGGTCCTACCTATTATATATTTATTTCATAACGTTTGAATAATGGATGAATTTGGCTGACCGAGATTTTCATGAAGAAACTTTTAAGTTTACTGTTAAAAATGAAATTAACCAGTATTATTTTTTAATTTAGTTTTTTAACTCTTTATGAAAAATATAAAAACCTTATGAACATAAAATGATATTAATATTAACAAAATCAATGTTTACAGTTTAATAAAAAATATTATTTAATATCAAAATTAAGTTTTTCACAATTCATTAAATTTGTTTTTTGAAACAAATATTAAGAAACAATTATTAAATTTATCGAATACTATAAAATATTAATGTCACTAGCCTTTATGTTAAAATATAAAGAAAGCAAAAAAACGTAAATAGTATACAATAATTATAAATTCAAAGTTTTCAAAATTGTTATATTGATACTTGTATAAGAAGTAATTTCAGTAAAAAAATTATGAAAACTTTCCTTTAATTAATTCAATATTTACGCTTGAAGTCTTACTTTCGACCAGTGAACTTAATTTTAGACACAATTCATTTTATTTTTCGAACTTTTGTCACGTATTTTGAACATTAGTATTTTAAACCTGAATATTATCTAAGTTATTTTCTAATACTATAACCAAGATTTTAAGCCTTATTTCAAAAAATTTACACATTTGTAAGGGTCAGCTGGAGCGTCTTGGTCGATAATGATAATTCCTAACGTAAACTATGCAGATTAAACAGAATCTGTAAATATTTTCAGGGCCAAAACTGTTTTAATGCTTTTTTACGCGTTTTTTATGAATCAGCGGCAACTTTCAGCTGAATCGGTTCAGAAGAGATTGAGAATTCGCAAGAATAAATTTCTCTAGTATACTCATACAGTTCGTGTTATCCCCTACGAAATTTATTCTGGTGAATCGTCGTTGGATTCTGAATCGATTTCGTTGAAATTTGACGAACATTCATAACAAAAATTCGTAAAATAGCTTTAAAATAGTAATTCATTGGGAATTCTGTCTGGAACATATAATACATTTTAAGGAAATTACCGAACCGGTAAAAAAGAATTTTATTAAACCTGCGAGTCTTATTTAGTCTCTTTTTACCCTTCTAAATTAACATATTCATCTATCTAAATGACAATCCTTTAAATTCAAGCTTTAGATTGCTTTATTCGTATAATAATAAATAACATTCGTAACTCTGTAAGGATAAATAATTCCCTACCCCATCGTCTTACATTTCAAATACTTCCGAGAATGAAATGTTAAAGCAGAGCCATCTATAGGTGAAGTGATATTTAAGTAAAATAATTTTAGACTTACATTTCATTTTTGTTTCATTTTCTTCATAAACTTTTGATGATTATGTTCATTAATTTCTGGTAACTGCGTATTTTGAACGCCAGACGCATTGAATATTCCTTAAAATTTTCCATAATTCTTACATGTTTTAATAGAAGTACGTCAACTTTTATCTGACACCATCAAATATTTTTATATCTTTATAACTGTGGGAGGTACGAAAACATTCCAATATTTTATATTTAAAAACCCCCAAACATCGTAGAAACTGACGAAACAAGAAAAGAAAAAATATATAAAAGAAATTACTGTTATATCTAAAGACGGTAAATAGTTACTTAACATTTTTTGTTGTTGTTGATCTTTTTCGTAGTTAATGTCTCAGCTCGTATAAAACAATTTATTCAATAAAGTTCATTTACCACCTCTGCGAACTAGTTCGCCCCATGAACTATTTAATTATACTAAAAGCTTTTTAGATAGTTTAATCATTTGTTCTTTTTTTCCTTCCGTAGTGGATAAACTTCTGAAATTTCTGAAGAGGCATTATCAAGCATGATTTATTTACACGTTCTATGCACTACTTGATATGGTTTTTAATATTTCGAGCACTATTGCCTTAGCAATAAACTGGAAAATAGGTCTAGGAGAATAATCTCAGGTCAGTAATTTCCGTTTTTAGTATTTCGCAAGTAATGGCATTACTATTATTGTTATACTTTCTAATGAAAATTGTTAAGCTTTTTAGAAATTAAGGATACCTATAACAAACAATTTTTTAATCAAAATCTTTATTTTACAGAATTCTCATAAAAAAATGAGTAATTGAAAAACTAGAGTATAGCAGCTGTTCATGAAATTAATTTTTGAGGATTTTAGTACTCACATTCACTATTTTTATGAAATCTTCAGTAAAATCCTTAACATTATTCTTCATCTGTAAACGTCCTTAACTGACTTTATTAACTCTTTAACACTGGATTTTTTGAAAGTACCATAATTTTCCTTATATTCTGTATTTACGGATTTTCGTTGTAGGTTAGTACGAATTTTATGTCAAATTTTTAAATTTTAAAATGGCGGCCACAAATGGCAGATTACTTTTTTAATAATTAATCTTATTGGCCTAAATCTTGTGTAAATTCAAAATGGTGGTTTTTGGTTTTGTGTCCGCCATTTTGGATCCCCTGTTTTATACAATTCTGTTTTTACTTTATATCGTTATTGTAGGGTAAGATGCAAGCTTTAATTTAAGCACAGACTAAAGTCTCAAACACGTTAGGTGTCTTTGAAAAGTAGGAATCAAAATACCAAAAAACATGTTTTTTTTAGTGTTTTTCCCGTACTTTTTTCAAAATCCTGATGTGATCATGGAACCGGGGATCATGTTCAACGCACAAAATTACATTGTATGTCACTCCGATATCTAACAAGAAAAAAAATCGTGTAGATCTGTGTAATTAATAATTTTATCTTCGGTGTCTTCTTAATCTTCACCGTTAATTACAATTAAAAGTGTACTGCAAGTCAGCTCATTTTCAAGGTTTTTTGAGGCCGTATAATTCAACTTTTTTATATTTTTACCTATGATAAATATTTCTTTAGTTGTAGTTTTGTTTGGATTTACCTAAAATTATTGGAAATAGTTGGATTTAGATAAATAGTATGATCTGGCACAACTACGTTTTTTACACGATTTTACTATTCAAATAGTAGACTTTACTACCTAATGTGATGAGGTCACTATTCGAATAGTTTTAAGAAAGTAAAACCAACTATTTCTTTTTTCCATACAGCTTCGATAGAGATTGATTCATATTGATTCAAACGCGCACATTATTATAATTTTTTAACAATTCTCTGATGTTAAAAGGGAGTCATGGGATCAATTTTTAAGGAAACTTAACTTATGGGTAAATTTTTTTCATTTTATGCTCTTTTTTAAATACGCGAATTATTACATATTTCGTTAGCTATTTCGTAAAATGAGGCAAAAAAAGAGAACAAAATTTATCCCCTTTTAGTGGCTGCAATATGAGAAATATTGATCGTAAGTCGTAATGTCAAAAATTTAAATTGTAGGGCTACAAAAAACAATCTAATGAGCCTTCACTCGTTGAAACTATACTTTAAAACTATTCGAGTTATTGCCAAAAAGAGATTCTATTGTTGTGAAGTCAATAGCTCGCCACTCAAATTCTGTCGCAGATCCAATTTTGGTATAAGTAGAGAAAATTGCCCTAAGTTGACATTGCCCTAATTTGGCATTGCTCTAATTTGGCGGAATGCAAATTGCGAGCAGTAATGTTGGCATTTTGCTACCAGAGTTCAATTGGAATGTTAGTCAACTTTTAGTCGAAACATAAAAACGGTTATTCGCATTTTTCAAGAACAAGCTTGAAAAGTTGAGTTTCGAAAGTGAAAGTGTGTGGCTCAAAAATTCTTTTATAGTACACGTTGAATTACGGTAACTACGAATGGAACTTAGTTTTTTCTTAATTTTTTATTATTCATGAGCATGTTTCCATAAAATTGTCTGGGGAAAAAGTTATGAGCTCTTTGTAAATAATTCGTTGCCCTAAGTTGGAGTGGAAAAAACGTTCAGTTGGCCGGGATTCTTTCCTTCTACTTAGCATTTGGCAAAATTTTACAAGCGTATTTCATAAAATGTACAATATTACAAAGGTAATAAATACATTCTCATATAATATATTTGTCATGTTAAAACTAGTCTCAATTATCATATTCCTAAAACACTTTTGTCCACTAGTATCGAAATTCACTATTTTGCGACTCGAGTGTGATTGGCAAATACGTGATCATAAAATATCTTTGAAAGTATAAAAATAATTTTTTAATCTGTTTTGAAACGAGAAATTCAAGTGCAATAGGCGTGAATTTTTAAAAAGATCACATATGGAGGACGCAGAAAATACAGAGCTTAATCAAAGAAATTGTCTCTAATTAACGGACCCTTTATGAAATCCATCGCTGTATACGTGAATGAGCCCCGTTCCCGCATCGAATTGCACTGTGCTATACACATACGTGGACTCTACAATGGCAGAGTCTATACGCTTGCTATTCTTGTACCCTCTCCCATAATTATGCCATGCAATAAACTTGGTTTGTCTCGCATCAACTTATTTTCTCGCGTACATTAGTCGTGAGGTCGACTCGATGGTAGTAACGTTTGGCCTTGATACTATTTTTATTTAACCTCTGTGTATTGTTGTATCTGATTCTGCTTCTTTTGTACATTAATTGCACATTTACTTTTATATATTGCTCGTAAACAGCTGTTGTTGTCTACTCATTTGTACTAATTACATCAGATCCGCTGTTGGAATTTGGTATTGAATTGTTACATCCAAAAAATGATCGGATCTAAGGTCAGATTATGTCTATTATATGATTTTTGAGTCGTTGAATAGTGACATATTTCACTTCTGGAATACTAATCAGCTGATTGCGTTGGACTGGATTTTCGGGTACTGAACTGAACTTAGTGTACTGAACTGGAACATTCTTCTTAGTAGACGGACCAATTTTTTGAAACTTTTCTATGAAGTGCTTCCCTAGTGGTGCTGGGAAGACTAATTGTTTGTTTTGATTCCTGCAATTTAAAAAAAATAACAGTACTCTCTACATTCCTTGGAGTGAAAAGTAAGCCACTCTTTAGTAAGCATCATACTCTCTAACTGTCATGGAGTGAATGTTCACATTTTAGTCAGTGAAAATTGGTCTACTCTGGTCAAAGATAGAAAATTTTTATCTTAAAGAGTGAAAATTTATTCTTTAAGGACCAATTGAATCGACTGAACGAAATTCATTCTGTGGAGTAAAATCCATTGTTTTTCTAGAGTGGGTCAATTTTCATTCCAAGAAATGTATATCATTCGCAGATGTTGCTGAAATTATTGTAGTGCAACGATCCAAAAAATATAAAGGGCATAATCTAACCGTACGGTGTTTTTTAATGGGGCCGGTATAATCTGTCACAAAAATGATCGAAATTCTAGAAAAATGACCGGTTGCTGATCATAATAATTATTGTGCATAACCTATAAAAAACAGAATGTAGTATGGAAGAATTACAGAAAATAGTATATCGAGACAGAAAATTTAAGTTTGTAAATGATTAATAAATATATTAAGTAAATAATTTGTAAATCTTTTGAATAGTCATTGAAAATTTTACAAAAATGGTTTCCATTTTTATTTTTATTTCGTATTGGTATTCTATTAGTTTCATATCGAAAGTGTAACTTGGATTCCTTAGGAGTCATTACACTCCAAAAATTGTCATCTTTCATCATCTTATTAGTGATTATTATACACAATTAGTCATCAATAGCATATATTATTCCTTCATCATTAATAATAATCAACTATGTTTATTTGCTAACTTTATCAACAGTTCTCTGTCGGCATTATTATCCAACAATGAACTATTCGTCGGCAGTGATCATCATTATTGCCATAATGAACATCATTGTCAGTGGTCATCATTGTCTATCTTCCGCATCATCCATTTTTGATTTATGTACGTGAATGTTTCTAAAGTGTTATTTAGAATATAATTACCATTATATATTATACATACTGGTATAATTACCATAATTTTAGAGCAGTACCCTCGACTAAGTTCATAATTTATATCCTGTTTGCGGCTTTTCCGCATATTATTCCAGATCACTGAGCTCAAACATTAAGTTATTGTTCAAAACTGAATATCAAAATTACTAAACTTCAAAGTTTCGAAATATTGTTAATACATACATCTAATTAAATTTCAGATGGACTACCTTTTTCAAACAGTGTGTAATTAATGTCGAATTTATTTCAATTCTCGAAAGACGATTCAGCCACTGGAAATATGCACGAATCGTCAATATGAATGCAGTTAGTAAATAATTAGAAAATTGCCTGCGCCAATTTGTTAGTTAAGGTAATTGTTTATTAGTGCAACATCGCAATTTGTTAGCATCGCCGTTTGATGATCGAAGTTTATTGCAAAAGACAGTTTCATCAAGCAAAAAGTTGTTTACGAATTGTTTAACGAAGCTTAGAATCATTTATATTTCTTTTCTTTTATTATGAAAATAATGTTGAAATATTGTTGAAATGTTTTCAATTCAACAAAAATGAACAGGAAGAATTTTGTTGATAATTTTCGTATTTGAATTTCGAATCTTTCTACTCTAATGGTAATTTTTTTCGTAAATTTAAAAACAATCCAACAGCCTCCATCTTCGGCAACTTAAAAAAACATGTGAATTTCTGTAACGAAATTTACTGCGATAATTAGTCGGAAAAATTAAAATAATATTCACTGCGAGTTTCAGACAAACTTCAGACTAAAAATACTCGCGCATCTTCGTTCTATTCAAATTCAATCTCTGCAGAAGTAATTTTTCATTACAGTACCACATTTTCATATGTGGAATTTAGACAATCTTCAATTTTACATACCGTGGTTTATTACAATGTTATGAGTAACATTTCTGAAATTTTCATCGGTGTCAAGAATTTCGACATCATTCCAAAAAATCATGATATCTTGTAATTACCGATTTTTGTTGCGAAGGTCTGAGGATGTTTATCACATGTTTATGACAGTATTCTATGAGATATGCATAAGAGTGAAAAATAATATCATAAGTAATAAATTTAAAATTTGCATAAGGTTCATATAATTAGACTTGATGATACTTACTAACGAATTAAATTTTCATTACTTACCAAATGCTACACCATCACGATTCCAATTTGAATCGAAAAAAAGGAAATGTACTTAGGAATGTTAAACATTATTCTTAATCCACATAGCTTCCATTTGTTTTATTTTCTATTCCTCACACAATATACATTTTTCGTTCTTCATTGAATCCAACATACTGAAATAAGTAGGAACGAAAGATAAACATTTTATTAACATTTACACACGATATACTAATATTACATTTTTTCACGTACTTTTTTATTACGCGTTAACATTTGATTTCTTTCAAAGTTTCAGTACAACTATGCATTTTTGGTTTGGTAAAGCTGGCACACGCGTTCGCAGTCGACTTTTTGACCACCGGGAATTTTTCATATACTTTCCCGAGTATTTGCGTCATAGGTAGCAAGCTTGCGTTGTTTCCCACTGAATTGTTTTCTAACTATTTCGATCGACGTTTCATGGCACTTTTCCAAAGGGAATACCTGCTAGCGTTTAAAAAGCGTACTATTCAATAACAGGTGTAACAAAACGTAGTACTTTTTATAAATGATGGAAAACAAGCAGATTAGTTCTCTAAATCGGAATTAGTCAAAAAAGTTCGCTGAAGTTAGTAATTCATCATTTGCTAATCTAAATTAGTTGGTTTTAGCAATGGAAATGGTAATTTTGTACGATTACTATTAAAAAGGATTATTATATTGTAAATTAGTAATCGTTATTGAACTTTTTGATTAATACATTTTGACTAATTCAAATTTAAAGAATTTGTCCATGAAAATTCCAATTTGCGCTTTTGATACAAAATATATTATTGTATCTCTTTTTAAACAGCATTTGTACAACTAGTGCGTATGCATTTATATACAGGGTGTATATGATAATTCTATATGAAATAACTTTTTATTTAACGGTAATATAATTTTATGAATGTTGGAAATGATTAACGACTACCTATAATTGTGTTTTAACATGTCATTTATTGTTCTCTATAAATTATGAGCTCTAAATTATATTTTCGTATTAAAAAAGTATTTCATTTTCTTAGTATAAGTGGATTGCCAAAAAGAAAGTACATTTTTACAACTTGTTTATATCAAACGATTTTTCTCAAGTAGAAGTGAAAATATTCTGGTATTGCTTTATGAATTTCATTATTGATTTATTTGAAGAAATTTATTTTTTGTGTTGTTATTCAAAATAATTCAAAATTTATTATACACATATCTGAAAACTTGTTGTCTTGGATATTTTACCATAATTACCTGCATTATTTCTTTAAGTAACATACTTTTTAAAATTTTTACTAAATTTGGAATTTGACACGAAATTTAAAGAGTAACTCAGGAACCTTAAGAATATAAATTCATGTTAAAATTGTTCACAGCTCCCGAAAAACTATTAGTAAAAACTACAAAAATTATTAACATTTACTTAGTCTGATTTTTAGTAAAACTGATATCAATATTTCAATATAAGTAACACTTTCACGAAATCCACTTGAAAAAATTGATTTGAAGTTCACTCTAGCATCAGTTGTAAATAAATTTTCTGTGATGTTTATTAACTAAAAAAATCCATTGAATCTGCTAAGTAATTGGTAAGTTTTCCTGCACAATTTGAGATTCATAAACCATTAAAAAATTACAATGATTTTTAAGGCGACATTTTTGTACATATTTAAGTAATTCCAATTAACAATGGTTACTATTTGTAAATATGTTCCTCAGTTTTCAGCAAAATACATAAAAGTTGACATAACCTATGAATAATAGCTCCAGCTATTTTTGTTTTGTTTAAAATAAAAATTCTGGAATTGTATTCGGTTTTAAACGGAGTACGACGTTTTGGCCCCGCCGTTTTGGCGCCAATATTAGGTTAGTTTCGTGACGTTGCCATTTCTCCGCTTTCCACATTTTATACGAAACTAACCTAACCTATTATTGGCGCTAAAACGTGGGGGCCAAAATATCCTGGCGCCAAAATCGTCCTATAGCCGGTTGTAAAATATATAATTCCGTTTTAGCATTCCTCTGGTATGACTGGCGCTTCAATCGAGATCTAGAAAGTATTTTCTAGGCTGATAAATATTAAAGAAGATCCTTATAAAGTAACAAATATAACCGTAGATAAATGTACAATGTTATGCTTAAAATGAAAATGACTACACTGACATGGAAAAGCAAGTGTACACACGTATAGAAATCACCCATATATATTATAAATATCCATGTGTATGTACGATTATTTGTGATTGCCATACATAAAATACATTCACATACATACTTACAACGGGACAACTCTGTGCACTACTTTTATAGAAGGATACTAATCCTGAGTACAGTTCGCATTTCGGTGTTTCTATTAATTAAGTATACTTGTAACTTTGGAAAAATATCACATTTAAGTGATGAACACGGCGGGTTCAAACTTTACAAAAATGTAATACGCAAGAAAGCAAAGGGCGTAGATTATGAAACATTGACAAATACAGCAGAGCCACATTCTTACTTATTAAGAAGATGCATTAGTCAAATTTTACTTGCAAAGTTTTAAGATAAATCTTTCGCAATAAAAAATTAAAAATGCCCGAATTGTTCGAGCTCAAAACCTGTGGGACATTTTTAAACAAAATCGATTTCGATGCGTGTAAATACGTGACTGTAGCATCTTCTTAATTACAGAATATTTCTAAGATAAATTTCACACGAACCTTAAATGGTACATTCGCATCATGTGTTCCATTTTTTATCAGGGTGGATCGATACTTAGACAAAAGTGAGATTGGACTGACACTTGAAAGCATCTTCCATAAACTCTAGATCTAATAACTTCAATCCCTCTTTTTCGAACAGTCTTCGAATTATACATTCTCGAAAAAGTGAATATATTGTCATTTTTTAAAGGAAGGTTATTAAACGTCAAACACGGAACATCATTCAAAAACACTTTAAAAGCCATAAAACATAACAATTGAACATTACGTCAAGTGTTCTTGAAATTGGTACATTTTTTTATTTTGAAAGGTGCAAAAATCTCATAAAATGGCACAATTTATCATTTCGACGTTGCAAAGTACGTGACACTATTAAAAATGGCAGCTTGTCCCATTTCTTTTTATCCGCCTCTGTACAGAAACTCTTTGAGTATCTAGAACGGAATTATTAAGAAAATAATCGATGCGTTAAAAAGGAGAAATATTTAAATCTTATTTACGAAATATTCATAAAAAACTTAGGAATCTAATGGAATATTGATAACGTTCTAGGAGATGCTCGTCGCATTCTCGTTCGTGGTTTGTGGTATCGACCTTCCTCAAGGGAAACGTCGGCTATCCCAGGAAACGAGGATTGATTGAAAGTGATTCATTTTCGAGTTATTGATTTAAAAATATTAAATTTTCAAAGCTGTTGGAATTGACGAATCAATTTTGATTGTCTTGGCCTTTTCAAATTTTTATGAAATTTCATTACCAGAATAATTTTTTTAGTCATTTGGACTATATTGTAAATAAACAGATTTAATAAATATAACAACATTTAACTAAAATATAAATCTCCTTACGAAGAAAAATTTTATCAACTGCGGTATACTTTTTGTTTGTATTGATTTTCTTTAAGTAATGTATAAAAGATTAGGAACTGCCTCATATATTGTTTTGTAATTAATTTCATTCTGACTAAGAGCAGAGCTGTTGGAGAATATAATACATGACATATGTCGATAAACGTTTGCAGCATTATTCAGCAATTAACTAACCAAATTAGCAATAAAACTTTACTAATTAAAATGGAAGTGCAAAATAACTAATTTATTTAGTTACGAAGTTTACACTTTCAATTAGTTCTCTGTTAACCGTTACGGGTTTCTCTAATTAAAGATCCTTGTATTACACACATAATAAACTGGAGTTTGGTGATTTCTTTATACTTTGGATATATGATAGTTAAGGTAGCTTTTAATGAAAAGGTCAGAAGCCTAAAAAATGGAAATTCTCCAGATCAAGTTTAACCTTTCTGTAATAAGGAAAATTAAGAAGGAATGAGGAGGAATTAATTTCTTTTTTCTGTCTGTTATTTGGAAATCAAATTCTGTCTTTTCTTGAACATGAAAGATTTTCTGATTCCCGCAGTAAACATTTTGTGTTTAAAATAATTTTAACTCTACATATTCAAAGTACAAAGAAATTGACCATGTATGGGATGCGGAATTCTGGTACTAAATAAAACTGCAGGATTTTCTGAATATCTTCCAACTAGAAAGATGGAGGCAATTCCCACTCTTCATTAAAATTTGCAATGTAATATAACATCAGTGCTAACATTTCCCCATGTATCATATACATTTAACGTTTAGATTCGATTTAACACATTGATTTCAAACATTTAAAATGTGAATTTAAAATTTGATATAAATCAAATAGCAGATATTAACAGACGTTTACACTGTCGTTAGATATTGTCGTAGTCCAACAATCAAATATAGTTTCATATGCACCGCAGGTAGGACGGGATTTTAGCAAGATGTATCCATTAGTAGACTGGTATACTAATAAGCTTCTCATTTATACCTTAAAATAGATAATGGAACGTTCAATTCGATACTTTGCTTTCTTTCAGTTTCGTTGGAATGGTAACAGTCGTACTTCCCGACTCAATGCACAGGTACGTATGTATTTCTGCGATTGCTAACTAGATCGATTTAACGAAAGAAATGGCATTAGACGCTATTATAACTATACGAGAAGAAAGTAGTTAGTATACAGATACTAGCAATGTTCAACTGAATAAGTCCTTGCCATGGAGTGATGTGATTACTTTCGTTGGCGCAAGTAGCACGAACACTATAACGTCTTAGTTGACGACGATTTAATAAATTGTGAACACCGCGTACATCTGATTTCTGAAGGATGTGATCTCTGGATAATAGAACAGAATAGAGTTGGCCATCGGTATTTTGTGAACAGAACGTCAAGACGATGTGTGTGGCCACTGCTTTCATTACGTTGACGGTTCCTGAAAACTGGGTATACGTGTGCTGATCCGCCAGTGTACCTTAAAATAAAAACAAAAAACATCTTTTTTTTCAGTACAAAGTATCATATAAGAGCATCATAACAGATATTTTCCTCACAAGGGCGTAAAATAATCTTTTACGCCCGCAGACGATTAGCGTACCCGAGGGACGGCGAAGACTTCGCGAGAGGATCGAAAGATCTTTTTCTGGATTCTGAGTAAATTACGATTTTACTAATTTTTGAAACCCTAATACAGATTTTTTGTACCGACAGATCTTTTATTTAAGTGTTTGAATCGAAAAGTCCATTTTTTGTACATATCATTCCTTCGGGGAAATAAGAAAAACGTTTTAAGACATGAGGTTCTTTACGAAGCAATAGATGTCGCTTAAAATCCATAAATGAATTGCGCACCATTTAGCTCAAGCCTATGTAAAAAAATTCAAAAGTTGGTTTATCTATCTTAGAAATATTTAATGGCATTAACAAGTTTAGAGTGTTCATAGTTATATTTTATTTCCTGTACCATTAAATATAAGAAATTTAATAAATTAATTTATCTTGTCAATTACCTTATTCATTTCATAGAGTAAAATAATTATTTTTAAGTGGATGCCTAATTCAATCAAGATGCTACTAAATTCAATTATTGTCGTATTTTTTATTGTTAAAATTAAGAAAATGTATATATTATTAGTATAAGACATATTTTTTGCATTCATACTAAAATGAACACACCTATATTGAATGTATATCTCCATTATAATTAACATTATTCTATAGTAAGTAGAGTATAACGGCAACCTCTCGATTTACTTAAAAGGTGATATTTTTACCATTTTGAAAGCCCATAGTTTTCCATAATCCTGGTCTCCTGTATGGGTCGGTAAATCCGAAAGTGTATTCTAAGTCTCCGGCATTTTCTTTCCAGAGGAGTCTGAGGTACGTGGATTGTTCACTCTGCCACAGCTTGACAGTTGGACAAGTATCGACTTTGGTCACGACGCCACTCATTGGTTTCAGTGGTTCGTGTTTGTGCTCTATAACTTCCACAACATACCACTTTCCCATTATCTGAAAAATCAGGTCGAAGTTGATTTACTTACAGGAAATACATAAAGTTCCTAGAAATATAGTAATATAGTTAGGTGATCTTAAAACTCGTAAAGTGATGGAAAAAGAAACACAACTTTAAGATGAGCGCCTGGGACTCAAGAAGCAATCATCGTAGGTTTAACAAACACAATCCTGGGTATGTAGGTTAGGGTCTTTAGAAATGGGATTTAAAAAATGATAAATAGATGTTTTTGGTGAAAACGTAACAAACGTAAAAAAACGTAAAAAATTAAAGTGAAAATAAAAACAAATTAATCACATTGGAAGCGGAAATTGTTGCATAAAACAAATTTCCTAGTCTTCTAATTCAAAACATTGTTTGACTGATGTTTCATCCACATAAATGAGGCTTTTGAAGTGGTGAATTCAAGACCTAAAAACTTAGTTAAAACCTAAAAAAAGACTCATGAATTCGATAGGAAAAGCATATTTCGGGTATAATTTTTATCCATCTAGTTATGATGAAAGAATTGAAAATAACATTTCCTATTAAAAATCCAATGTTAAATTTCAAGTCGTTTGATGGAACAGAAGTTATAACTGTAGAGCCTAGGTGATTCAGCCAATTCTTAGTCCTACTTATCTTAGCTACCAAAACCTACATTTTCCACACTAAATCATTTCGAATGTTGTTTAAAAAAATTGTTTTCGATCCACCCTAATGCTTATAATTTAGAAAATTTTGTTTGAAATAGATAAAGATGAAATTTTTAAAATAGCTTATATTGTCCCCTCCCCCCCCCCCGCCCCTTCTCCAATACAAAAATGAGACTTTGTGTGTAATTTACGAAATCTTAAATAAAATTCTGCAAAATTAACTTCTATAATAAGGAATATTTTAAAATGAGACCGAACGGTTAAGAACCTCGAAGTCGTATTTGAAGATATTATTATTTGAATAACATACTGGCTGTGTTAAAAATAATCCCGACAAGTGTATTAAATTTTAAATTGTAATGCTAAATATTTTAGTTCTATCGATACGATGAGCTATATATATGCCAGCAATCTTATCCTATGCATTCTAAAATTTGTCAACTTTATACAAAACCGATGATTTCATGACGTTCATATACTTGTATACTTTTAAAGATGTTCGTCGATAGATGTTGTTAGGCTGGAATTTCAAGATAATGGAGGTTCAAGTAAAATAAGAAAACTGATACTCATAAAGCCGATAAACAAAAAGCCGACAGTCAAAATGCCGGTGACACATTGACGAGCGGATAGTCCTTGTTTGAAGTGTCGGTTTTTGACTGTCGGCTTTTTCATTTATCGGTTTTTCAACCCCCACACGCTCCAAAAAGTTCAGAGAATCTCTGCATACTTATTCTGTTTTAAAAAGAAAACGTGCTGCATTGTGCCTAATTCTTTTAAAACCTTTCTATAACTTAGAATGTGTGTGTGTACAACGATTATTAGAAGTTCGAAAATTTGTTACTTAGTTCAATGCAGAGAAATAATACTGTTGTTTCCGCTGCTGTAAAGTAGAATTTTACGGCCCAGGAACCAACGTTTTTCTCTCATCTTTGTTGGTGAAGTATGTGCTTTACAGAGAAGAGTCCGTAAAATTCTACTTTCGCACCTGTCTTTAAACTGTATTTTAGTGACACGGATGAACAACTTTTTTCGTCCCGAAATTCACATTTATGTAGCCTACACACATCACACTACGAGGTAGAAATGCGCACATAATTGTTGTGCTGGACTCAATTGTTAGCCAATTACTGATATCTCACAATGTTATACGACCATTTTCAATTTTATAGGGTAAGTAATATGTACGGTAATAATACGTAGTAATAATGATACGGAATCGTCGAAAATTGAGTGAAAATTAGAAGAAATCGATAAAAGCCCATTGCATATAATTAATTTGAGGCTCTGATTGAATTATGATAAAAGATTACCTATTCGCAATTGATAATAATTACTTTTCCATCCCAATTTTCCACGATTTCAACCGTTCGAGAAAATGCAAAATTACAACTTGCAGACGCCTTCTCCAAGACCCTAATTCGTTTTTTGAATGTCGAAAAACGCGATTTTTGTGAAGAAATGTCGAAAAAATTAGTATCTAAACAAACAAAAAATGATCAGAACTTTTTTCATTGAAATTTCCGGCTGATTCTGATCACGGCATTTGAATAAGAGGAGTTCCAAATCTATCGATTTTGACTTATTTCAATATTTTTCTAACGACGTTTGGAATAGCATTGAAAGTTGTGGCCTTTCGAGATGAAAAATCATTACGCCCACATGTAGCAAAAAATATTGATCGACGCATGTCCTAAATTGTTTTTGTAACAATATGAATGCGGCCTCACTTTTAGCGTTACCCACAACCCTCAAATTCGTAAGCGAAACTTTTACGCACTTGTGTCGAAAACTATTTTACGATTTTAAAAGTGAACGTTCCGTTCAATTACTCACATAAAGGCGGAATTCACGGTTTCACTTTCAGTAAATTGGAAAATGACCAAAAAGACACTCGACAAATAGAAATATAATTCCTGGTATTAATGGTTTAATGTAATTGCGATCAAACATACATCATGACATTGAAATTGTCAAACGACTACAAATATCTGGTTTTATCGAATGTTTAACCAATGTATGAAAGATAATCTCTTAGGTATTTGAAGTCGAATTATTATAATTACAGAAACCCGCTCCCCATAATGGTCACCGTTTTCTACTTTTTAAGACATGGAACGCTTTTTATGAATTGTTATATAATGTTTATATAATGTCAAACGTTATCAAACGAAATGTAATATATTGTACAAATGGCACTAATACATAGTTTGAAACTTACAAATTTCCAAGTAAGTTATGTTTTTCAGAGGATATGTTAAAAATATTTCAGGAAATTTTTAAATGAAGTTGTTAACAACTGATGACGATGATTTGGGGATAAGAGACGTAAATCTTTTTATTCTCTATGATATTTTGTTATGTAATACAGCTTTGCTATTTTTACTGAAATAATAATATTATGAAAAATAAGTCGAATGCAGAATTAATTCAACGTTTCTTTAAATTTAACTGATATTCTTTAAATACAACGAAATATTTCAGAAATCGATAGAAAAACTACATTTTGATTGTCATAAACTACTGAATAGATGAGACGCCATGAATATATAAATATAAATTCAAAATATACAAGCTAAAGAAAACGATGAAATATACAGAATTCACTTTATCAAAAATTAAGGGAAAAAAAGTGCTGTTCAAACAATGAGAGAGAAGGGTTCTAGATCTCTATCATTCTTTGTGGAAGTTTTCCACCACTTGTTTCCTTCACAATCGAAATGCATGCTGCAATTATTAAAGTCTTTGACTTCAGAGACAAAAGAAAATACTTAAATTATCTTGTAGACTGTCTGAAAGAAATGAAGTACCCAATAAAATTTTACAATTAACTTATACTGAGAGACTTTTATTTAGGAAAATTTCAAAAATATTTTCAATTTAGGGATAACCGCCGTTTGACCGGTTTTCGTTCTGTTTGCAATTAAATGTTGTAAAAATTAGAACTGAACATTACAAATTTTAACAACAATAGCAAAAGTACAAAATCCGGAAGATAAACCTCTAAATTAAAAATATTTTTGAAATTTTCATAAATAGAAGTCTCTTAGTGTATTAAAGTT
Organism: Trichopria drosophilae; assembly: GCA_030407085.1. Taxonomy (NCBI): domain Eukaryota; kingdom Metazoa; phylum Arthropoda; class Insecta; order Hymenoptera; family Diapriidae; genus Trichopria; species Trichopria drosophilae. The sequence continues at coordinate 108,357,624 of CM059586.1, forward strand.
TTGGTGTATCAAATCGATAGTTAGAAAAATAAATGCGACGATTGTTCACAGATGAAGTTTTTGTATCATTATTTGTTTATTGTAATTTCTATTTAGTAGAATAGATTTTGTAATTAGACGAGGAGTTTCCAAATGCAGTTTTCAGATTTGATAGTACTAATTAGACTTTACTGATCTGCTCCCAAGATATGGAAGTCGTTAATTTTACGGAGATACGTAAACGTCAGATATTAATTCTGTACATTTTTAATGTTTATATTAATTTTACTAAAATTGTACTTCAACTTATTTAAATACATTTAAAACGATACGTTAATAATTATAAAATTAAACAATTTCAGTTTGTGCCCTTTTTTATTACTTTTTAAGTAGATGGTTTACTGTTATTATAATATAACGCATAATATTAAATAATATAATCACATATTTAAAAGCCCCTCATTTAGAAGTTATTATGTATACCGATATGGTTTAAAGGAAGTTAACAAACAGGCAGTACCACACATTAACAATAAATTAAACATCATTGTAATAAAAGGCAAAGAATCAGTAAGAAATGTAGATAAAAACAGCACAGTTTATTGCATAAACAAATAAAAGTGAACGTATGTTTTTAGTATTTTTATTCTCAAGATTCAGACAGTAAAAATAACAATAAAATCTAGTAATTTTAAACAGAAATTATTCTTATTCTTCAAGTCTGGCCCAAAAATACCATCCAAAAGAGTAAGATTTCCAAGAAAATTTTTCTCGTTTTAGATTAATTTTTAAAATTATTTTTAAGAGATTTGTGATTTTTATGGTAAAATGCATTAGAAAGTTATAGTCGTGATGGATAAAAGTTAAATTTGATAAAATATTAATGACCTTGCTAATTAAAAATGGGATAAAAAATTGCAGACTTCCTTTGGAGAAATTGTCAGCAAAATTCTTTGCATAGATTGTTTGAAGAGATGCATCTACCCGTTGCAGAATATGAACAAGGGGATTAAAAAGATATTTATTATTTTTATCTTACCTATCAAATGGTTTTCGTAATTGGTACATGACATACAAAATCCTATAATAGGAACTCGTGGTGTATATCGGATAACGATAATACCGCCGATGGTTTATTTTTTTTAAGAAGAAAACGCCCATGATGCTAAACCACAAACACTAGTGGATATTAATTTTAATAGAAATTGTTTATTTAATTTTTATCTATTTTCGTTTTCAAAAATCTGACTTTCAATTTGTAATCTGCGGTTACAACAAGATCTAGATATTGGATTTCGTAAATACCTTTTCATTTATTTTGGTATTTGAACATCAAAGTAAAAATCGAAATAAAAAAACCTGAACATTTTAAAAACTACTCTGGGTTACCCTTATGCCAAATTTTGTATTTATTATATTAAGAATTCAAGAATGAATGAGGAGAAATCATATGATTCATTGGAACAAATCAAACTAAATAAAAAATAAATCGAATGATTTTATATATATTATGTAACTTTTTCTCTTATTCTTGTAATATTCTTCTTTTTTATTCAATAATGTATTTTAAGAGACCCCATACAGGGTTGGATTTAGCATCTGTCGGTGCAATTATTGTCTTTGATGAAATACACGTTTTACTAAACGTAGCATCAGCAGTTTGAGATACTCACAATGGAATGAAGGAACATTTTTTCGGTTTCTTTGTTAAGCACAAGGAGAGAAGTTTGCCAAACAGGTGTCATTAACTTTGGCTCTGCACGGGATTGTAATGATTATTTTGGAACTTTGCCTATTGCTTCGTTTATGAAAGTTGGACGGGAAAATACTGGCAATTCTAGTTGCAAATGTGTCTGTAAATATATTTCATGGCGAACATTTTAATTATGTTTCTCTCGGGTTTAAGTTTAAATCACTCATACTAAGAAAAGAAAAGTTAAAATAAAATGATAAAACCTTTCAAAAGTTTGCCAGAGCGTAAACTTTTTTGCTTATTTGTGCCATCTGATAAGAGAAATTAGATGTTAAAGATATTGAAGTCGCCATTTGAACATAAAATAAACAAAGGGAATTTTGTTTTTTACTTTTTTGAATTTATCTCAAAAAATACGAATCAAATAAAATTATATTTCAGAATAAAATGGACAGTATGAAATTACCCACAAAAACGGTTATCAAACACAAAAGTGTGTAAAAAAATGACTTTACGACCTTTTGGTTATTATTCTGCGGAAAATTCGAACTCTTTCGGAGAGAATTATATACTTTGTTTTGTTAGTAAATTTTTTGTTTACATAAATCGATAATTCATGTATTTCGTTGTTGATTCTGATGACCACAATGACGGCTTCTATATGTTCTATTACAAATTTTGTATAATAATTTTCATAACAAGGAGACAAAAATGTTATAAAAACGAGATGTTTTTTAAGTCCCAAAAAATTACATTAAATTAATTAAAATACATCTTCTGAATAAAAATTATTCTAAAATAATTTAGTTGATATAAATAAAAAGTTTACAGCAATTATGCATAGTTTCTTTGTTTCTAAAATAATTTTAAATTAAAGTAAACAAACCACATATTATGTAAATGAGACATGGAACTTTTGTATATTTGTACACAATCTTTGTAAGTAATAATTGCCAAGAAAGTTAATTTAAACTTAAATACAATTTGTATTAGAATTTAATCAGTACAGCGTTGCGTATTTGTGTAGTGTGAGTTATCGTTTAGTCGATTTCCGAAGTTACCGCCAGGTTTTTGCAGCTAAGGAACTTTCCCACAAGTACATGCATTCGAAGTAATATGTTGGCAAGTACTCCAACAAGAACTTCGATGAACATTCTTGTGATAATCGTTCATTTATATCTTTTGCAGTTCTGTCGCCTGTTTTCATTGTCTATTTAAGAGAAAATTGTAAATCTTGTAAATTGTGACCAGAAATTAATGTAATTTTTTGTCATTTTTATAACTTTGTAATGTTAATGATTATTGAATAATGAAAGCCTGCCTTCAAATTCGGTTGACGATAGGAATATGTCTAAACTAATATGTGTGTATACTATTTTAAAGCTATTTTATTATTTTTTAATTCTATTTGTTTATATTTATTTATTAATTAAATTTATAAAGTAGGCACCCAATTTAAGATCGTAATAAAAGTTTTTTTTTTTTAATTATAATTATGAAACGCAAACACACATTTTTGTACTATTCATTTATTTTATTTAATTATGAAACAAACTAGTTTAAATCTGGATTTTTTTTTTGCCAAGCAACGTTTACGATAGTTTTTTAGAAATTAATATTTCGCATTGTTCTATATGGTAGCTGCATTCAATAAATTGTTCAGTAAATTTTTTCTGTAGTGTGACATATTTCAATGGAATTTGATGCCAATATTTTTCTAGGATATTAATAATTATTGGCTACGCTAAATTTAATATTCGCCGAGCGATGCCAACAAATATCTACAGTCGATATATTGAGATTTATACAGTGAGAGAAGCGATGTAGAAATGTTAATAAAGACGATTTGTTTAGGATGGTTCTTATTGTCATTACAATGTTTTTAATTACCATTAAAAAAATTGGTTTATTAAATACCAATATTATCATTTCTATTTTGGTATAAAAATGTTAATACTGTTAATAAAATATATTTTGTATGCTGTTATATTAAAACTGTGCGACAAATTCATAGATCAATTTCGAATCTTTTACTAATTGCAACAGTTCAGTACTTTTCATAACAGAAAGAGTCTATGACGTTTAGGGTACATACACAATTTTTTTCTGATTTGTTTGTTGCGTTATTTGTTTATATTCGAGCGTTTAAAATGATGTAAAAGTACCATAAGATACTCGCATGTTATATATAATACAGAATGTTAAACTGATTTATAAATAAACAAATCGAGCTGTAATAATGAATCAAATTGGTTTACGTTTTTTCATCTGTAGGTTAATTTTTTTTTAAAATATGTTTTCGATATATCTAAAAGATGTTTGAAAGATATCTCAAAGATATCCGTTAGAGATCTTTTCAACATTTTTAAGATATCTATGACAGATTGAAGGATGGATATCATTTAGATGTCTTTAAGACACCTTTTTATTTATTGGGACATGTTTAGAGAAATATAATTTCAAATTTTCATTTTTAAATATGAATTTAAATACAAACTTCAAGTGTATTAAAAAAAAAATTCTGCAAACTTCGTCATCAAAAAGTTCACTAAAGGCATGATAAAAACTATTTTACCTTCATTTAGGCAATTTATTTAATAGGTTTCATGAGTAAAGTTTAATTAAAATGCATTTTTTAATTTTAAAGTCAAATTTAACGTTATCAATATGTAACAATTTTTTTAATTCACTCATATGATAAATGCATGTGGACTACATTAATCTAATCGAATTCGTCAGTTAAAAATAGAAACTTTGAAATATCACACTGTAACTTTCAGTAGTTAGTTCAATGAAGTAGTTAGGGTAACTTCTTATAAATAGTAAGATTTTAATATTAAGTGGCATAACAAAGGGGTTCTGGCTAATTCCATGATAAATAGGCACATATTTACGATCTTTGTTTGATGTTGTCATTAAATATGGTTGTTTTAACTAATTTTATTATTAAAGTTCAATATCTTCACAATATTTTGTATAAATATCATCAAAAAATCTATTTGAAACGAAATGGCGGACGATCTAGGCACCTCGAAAATCAGTCGTTTTCTGGAGGATACTATAGCGCCTTATCCAATCAACTAAAGTAATTAAAAACAAAAAAAGATTAGTTTCTTCAAGGATTTCTTCAGGTAACGCTACAGATTTATTAGTTTTGTATCGAATTTTGCTATCGTTTATTTTTTTTCATCGATAAATGCCATATCTCCGTTAATATTGCTCAAAATGGCATGAAATTAAGACAGAACGTAGTCGTGGCACGTTGTACTTTCAGACACAAAAAAGTGCAAAAATACCTCCCCTATTAAATGGTAGGAGCAACTACAGAAAGTTACTTTTGTCACATATTACTACTGCAGCCCCCCCCCCCCCTATTTGGATTCTCAATATTTTTTTAATATTTGCACTTGGTCCGTCCCAAAATTTGCCTTACCTCTCGATTGCTGTTCCCCACCACTTTTCACGGAGCGGGAATTCTGTGGCGACATCACGCATGCGCTGAGAAATTTCTTCCCCTTACTAGGCAAATATTGGGAGGGTTAGAAAAGGACAGATAAGGCGAAGGAGGCAAAAATTGGGGGGTACCACTGTATTTGAGTAGTAGTCGCAACTACTTATCTTATAAATTAAATGGATACCTACAAGAGGTCAGATACGTAACATTGTAAGGATTTCTGATCTTATCATTCCGAACTAATTTTTATTTCGCTGGTTACGCAGAGTAGAATCAATTTATTTTAGTTTTTGGATATCAGATATTTCTTCTACAAAACTGATTGGCATATTATTCAGGTCCAATCTTATATAAGTTTTTATCATTTTGCAAAAGTATTTTATAAATAACCTTTCTCGAACGGTTTTAACGGGAATCGATACACGATTAATTACTCTTGTTAAAATTAGAAACAATAATTTCGAGAATACTTGAAGGAATTGGGTCAATTTATTATTGTAATACCTAAAGAACAAAGGCAATACTATAATGGAGCTACATAATAATTAATAATATACCAACGAATTGCATGATATGAAAAATAGAAATTTTTCGAACCTCGATGACTTCAGGACGTTAGAATGTTGAGTCTCACATTTCGAATCAGATCACGAATTTCTAAAATTCGAAATGTTTTGAGAATTGCTAACTTAAGAAATTCGTAAAAAAATACTTGGTTCATAAGAAACTGCATTATCGGAGTATGAATATGACTACAATATTAAATTCGTTATTTTCAATTTGTTTTAAAATACGAGGAACTCCCCAAAGTTTATCTGCTTCTTTGTTCATCCTTGTTTTGTTTTTCTAAAAGTAAGTACGGATTTACCATAATTGGCGACCATCCATTCTTCTTGGAAAATTTTATAAACAAACAGTGGTAATGTTACCTCGGCCAATTCCTCCCATTTTTATTGATTTGATCAGCACAGTTATGGTATACTTTCCGAAATATGGTAAAATTCCCATATATTAATAATAAAATTGTGTTTTTATTTTTTTAATGTTGGTTACTAACATTGTCTTTTCCATAGCGACATTTTGGGTTTGTCTATAGTCTTTTTGTCCCAAAAAAGTTTAGTCATTGGTCGTGAGATTTTAGTAACAAATTTTGGGAATATTTTAACTTCAGAAAAATGCAGCAATTTTTTGTAGAAACTATTTGTTTATGTAATTATCAATAATTTAGACGCCTTTGTTCATTGCGCCCGATATTTTCTAATATAAAAAATGTAATAATTGATTTATTTATTTACGGACCTAAAATTGGTCCTTACTAAAGTATACATTGTAATTTATTATAATAAAGTATCATTTAAAAAACAATTTCATGTAATTCAGAAGAACTATTTGTTTCAGCATTCAGGGAGTTTGAAATAATTGATCGACGTTTTGATTGCTTTGTTTATGTCTACCGCCTATTATGAATAACTTTATATTCAGCATCCATCAACAAATTTAATGACTGATTTACTTGCTCACCACAAGTGGTTGTTAAATGACAGAATGAAGTTATGCTCGTTGCGACGTTCGCGCTTAAACACAACGTTATGTTTTAATGTATCACGTTTTTCTATTTTCAGGTACTTTGTAAATGTGCAAAGATCAATTACTCAGTGAATATTGTTGAACTTCAATCGCACATAAAACTGTATTTTATGAGGTTCAAGGATGCAGCAATATTTCCAAAATAAAAACAATTGTTTCAATTTATACAATAATGAAAAATAATCGTTTTTTAATAATAGAACTTACTATTTTTATGGTATTTATAGAAAACGAGACACCTGTGGAAGAAACTTATTTTCGAAATCTATTTAAGTAGGTGAAGTAAAATTTGATGAGTGTGTGCTGCAAAACTTGTGTTTCCAAAATTTCTCATTTTAAGGCATTTTGATGTTCAATTTTCAATTGCATCAGGATATAATACAGAATAGTCAATTTAATTATTTAATTTAGTAAATTGAGCAAGTAAATAGTGTTATTTTGTTTTTTAAACAATGGGTTTTGCACAATTACTTCAATACGCCAAAAAAATGGACTAAAAATTTCATAATAGTAATTTGACTATACATGGAGGAAATAAATTAAATAAAAATTAAGTTTTTCTTGGTAATACGGTCCTCTTACAAATTCTGCAAAGGTAAACAAAGAGATACGACGTTACTAGGAGATCAGTTCACGACTAGCACAATAAATCATCCGGTAATGTAAAAATTATGAATCACATAGTATTAAAATTCATCCCTGTAGCGCCTATAATTGGAACTATTGCTTAAGTGCATTATGCACCATGATGCCAAAATATATCTACAAAATTAAAATGGAATATTTCCTTGTATACTTTTGCACAATTAGTAAGAGTAATGTATTACCGAGAAAATCTTCGTTGTTTATTTAGTTTAATTAAAGCCGTCAATAAATATACCTATACTTATTATTATGGAGGAAATGAGTTTGTTATGTATATAAATATGATATTTCCAGATTTTTTCGTCGTTATAAATAGTGTGTTGAATTTATAATTCTGTGTTATATCAATGAAAATCGAGTTTTGTTATAAATTCAATACATCTTTGTTATTTCGTATTTGTTAAACTAACAATTACTTTCGAAATAATAATCATTATATTCTTATCTTAAAGAAATGTTATTTACAAAATGTAACTCTGCGGTGAAAATTACACATGTATAATGTTTGGTTAAAAGTAATTAATTTGTTGTTAAAAATAATAAATAAACAATATCCGCGAAAACCCGCATTGTCCCATTCCTAGAAGGCCCCACGGTACTTGCCAAAAATAACATACCTGTGTTTTTTTGTTGATAGAAAATAATTCTTTATGCTGAAAGAAAAATATTATGATATTCGAGAAGAGCCATAAATATCTTGTTAGGTAGGTATGAAATTAGCTTTGATGGAATTACAAGAAAAATGTATTATTTTAATGGTCTAAAATTCGTGTACACTATTCATTGTTTTTTATCGTAGTATCATCCTATCTGTTATTTTCAAAAAATTTTCCCCTGCCCCAACAGTTGTTTACTTCTTTACTCGTGTAAGAATCGATATCAACATATTCAGAATCGCTATTCACAATTAAATTTTTTTCATAAGTCGCTATTCAATCAAAATAACAGACGAAAAAAAATAAAACTTTGTTCATACTTGATACCCTTAAATATGAACCATACAAATGTAAATATTTGATATCTTTACTAGTCTGCAGACAAACCTATCGTCATAATTTGGCTCCAGTCTGGCGAGTCTGCGAAAATCGATGATTGAAGGTCAACGCCAAAAACATGGGTAAACAGAATTGTACAATAATTTGGAAATTAGATTAAATAACAAGGAGTTTCAAGGCCCGTTTATAATGTTGATAAATGCACCAAATTATTTACGATTTGTTCAGAGATGACTTATTCTATATTTAATACAAAATTCATAAGAATACCTCTTTGCGAAAAAATGATTTATTTTTTAAAAAACCTATTAGATTATCCAATTGTCGATACAGCGTGTAAATAGTATTCATAAAACAATATTAATATTACGAGACACTTAAAATGCAAAATAAAAATTGAATAGTTCTAAAACTTTGTATTAATAGATGAAAAGTACGCCTTTGACATTTATTTAAAAAATACAAGACGGAGTTGTAAAAGAAAATCATAATTCAAAAACACACAACATAAAGCGAAACTTTTATGCAACCCCCAAAAAGACTGACGACAAAAAAAAACACATTAATTTTTATATGTGACTCTATATCTTTTTGTAATTCTGTATACACTATACAGTGTTTACACGTAGTTAAATTCACTATTTCTATAATAAACAAGATCATGCAAGACAATGCATAACTATTTCCCGATCAATAAATATGCAGTGTAGATAACCTCAAAACTACTGTATCTTTACAATTAAATAGTCATTTGAAACATTCGTGAATAGTAAAATAGATGTAATGAAATAGTTATTGTATGGTATATTTTGCAATATTCTAAATTGTAACATTTACATACCTCAACAACTTTTCACATTGATAGTTCTACTATTGTATGTTAGAACTATTTCTACCTTTTTTTATGGTTCCATTAATCTTTGTTTCTCTCAGTATACACACACGTGAGTTAGAGGTCAGGAAAACTCGTTATAGGTTATGTGTTTCGTTGGTCAATGTTTTTAACACACGTTATTTCATCGCTTTGATTTTTGTTAGTTTTGTTTATTTCTTTTGATTGGCTTCTAAACCACAGATACCATTAAACAGAATAGTTTTTAAGGATTACAAAACGTTCTTAACACTATTCAAATTACTGTTGTTTTTTGTTTCAAAAGTTTTAATAGATACAAGTGTAGTGCTTATTTTAACGTATTATTTCCGGATATTTGTTTGTATAGTATGTCGACAACTCGGTAATTCTGATGGTTTAACGGTATTAATTTCTTCTGCAAAAAAATCCTTTAACCCATTATCCTTTTGGAGCAGATTAAATGTCCGCTACTTGAACGCATGACAAGAAGTGTATAAAAAGGTGCCTCTTCGTAACATTGTTTTAAAAATTAGGTTGTACAAAGCACTGAAATTATTAGTAATGTTACTTTAGAACAGTATGCTAGTTATGTATAATTACTATTTCACCTGTTTTATCTTTACGATCCTTACTAATCATTATTATAATGCTCTTTTCTCTTTTTCATTGCAAGTTATTGATTAATTTATGAGCAACAACAAGAACAATTTGTTGCCTATTCATCTTTGTTATATCATAGTGAACAACGATGTTCAATTTATATAATTATGAACAAAAATTCAATTCGTAATTACGTTTTATAGAGGTCAGAATGATTTTTAAAGGAAAACAAAAATTGGCTTATAATCTTGAATAATTTTATGCACTTTTGGTTGAAACCCGGATTTATTTTCACTACATTTCCTTTTCTTTTCAAACTGGTAATTTTGCTTTTAGAAAACATTTGAATGCAATTCTAACTAATCTGGTCATTTTTAAGTCAATATTAATCCATTTTCCTGTTCAGAATTCTGCTCAAAAGGAAAAACTGTCTCTCTGCGATTAATAAAAAGGTACGAAAGAGACGTAGAAAGAATGAGATGAATAAAAATATTATAATGTTGTAATTTCATAATTTATATTTAATGACATAAAATGGGATTCGTCGGACTAAATTCATTTGTAATTCCATATGGAATATGAAAGGATAAAGGGACGTTGACCGTATTTAATGAATGTGCAGATAATTATGAGATAAATTAATTAATAAACAAATATTTACGTGGAAATGAGGAAGTTCATAGAGTAAACAAAATAATTAATCCTTTATTGGTTAAATTAGTACCTCCAAATGCAGTAGAATGATATAAATTCGTTGGTCGTGACACTTTTATTTAATGCGGTTGACTAACAAGTACAAAATTGTTTAATAAAATGTTACTGTGTCATTTTTAGAGATTGGCATCGCGAGTCATAAATGTTGACAGTGAAATCGGCATCTTTCCATTATATAATATTTGATCAACGTAATTAAAATAACTGTAGATTTAATTGTAGATTAATAAACACAGTTTCTATAGGCGTAATTTCACAAAAGCTTTAAATTTGGATATTGAAAAATCATCCAAAATCATTTTAGTGGTTACTAATGGCTAGACCTTTCAACGAAAATATAGTTCGCGTAATTTGTTTTTAGAAAAAGCTATTTTTTTTATAATGTACGTAATCTGGAAAGAAATTAAACTTTTTATAATAAATTTGAAATTTAGGTCAGAATGGGATAATCTACTTGATCTTAATTATGAATTCTGCAGCATGTTTTATTACGCCAAACCATATTATAAAATTAATTGCAAATAAATAATTAAAAGTAAAAAATGTAAGTAAATAAATATTCACAGATAATTCATAATCATTAATTTTAGGATGTTAAGCATATTCAAAGGCAACTTAAAGACGTTATGAGTAATGAAAATGTATTTTTTTTATTTCGAATGAGTTACACACTGAGTACGTTCAATATATTATTAACAACTAAAATTTTAAGATACATGTATACCGTATTTTTCATTTTCAGGTGTTTCAGTTTAGAATAAATGTACAAAAAAGTTCTTTTTTCCATATTGAAAAAGTAGACAATTTTCAAATTTCTAATATTATGTACGTGTAGTACCGGAAAAAAAGGAACTAAAAACGAGGGCTGTGTCTTATTGGACTATTTAGTTAGTAGTTCCAACTATTTCATTTTCTCGTTTGTCTATAAGTGTCACGGTACAGATTTGAAGTAACGCCAGAATTATTTTCTACGTGGAATAAGTAAGTTAATAAAATATTTTTTTTATCATTATAATCTCACTTGATGGAAACGTGATCTTAGCAGTCGCATACTTAATGAAACAGTACTAATTCCGAAACAAACACGGGTTGGCTAAATCATTAAGTAATCATCTGTATAATAGATAGTCCAAAGCAACTAGTTCATTAGTTTAGTTCCCTTTCAAAACATTATTTTATAATCATCAATTGGTAGTCTAGCAGAATTTTCCTAATTAAATAGTAGCTTTTTACTCTTTATTAGTTAAATATTGTTTAAGTGATAGTAACCCGCGTTTCGTAGTTGATAGTAGTCGGTTTGTACCGATTAAGATTTATATTTATGTTCAAATGATATGATATTTACTTATTACAATACTATGCATTGGCTACTAACTACATTTTAGATTAATAGGTTATTACGTGAATGTACTGAAAGCTAAACACTGAAAGGTATTTGTAAATTAAAGTAAATATTTATACTGCTTAATGAAATGCTTCCTTACATCATTCAATATTCAATAATTGATTTACTTCTAGGATTTAATTGTACATTTACTTGCAAACACAACCTTTTCAAATTAAAGATTACCTACAACTAATTCAGACAACAATCAAACTAAATTGCCCTCAAATTTGATCGTTGGTCTAACCATCTGAAGATTAATGTAACCTTAATTACAGTTGCCTTGTGCGTGATATTTTTTAGTTTTACTCTGAATTGATGAAGAAATTTTATTTTAACTAATACACTCAAATTTTACAAATGATTAAAAATGTTAAGATTAAAATGAATGGTACACATTTATATATGATAAATTTTATCTTGTGTTTTCATGTTCTTTTTTTTGCGTTGCTCCAAATCGATCAAATTTCACTGTATTTTTTTCACTTGAATCCCGGTAGGTATCCATTAGCGAATACCATTAGCCCATCATCCGAATAAGCTCCAGAGTCCATAATTTTCGAGAATACCTTTGAGAAGAGCTGGCTATTCAACCTCTGTTCAATCATAAAAAAACGACAAAAGAAAATACAAACGATGGCGCTAACGATGAAAAGCGTCGACTTTTTAGTTTCTATGTTGGTAAATTGACGGGATTGGTATTTTAAGATCATTCTTTTTTCAAATATTCGAATTATACTTCTAATTTAAAAAGTAAAATATTTGAATACTTATTAGTTATTATTTTATTAGTCAACTATTATAAGTTACCAATTGTAGCTTTTATTAATGTTGTGTTCTGACGATTGAAGTTCCTTTGACACTTTAGAAGAATTAAGTGATTCGAAAAACAAATAATTGGGTGTATTAAAGTTACACAAAAAAATGAAATAATTGAAGAACACATTCATTAGGTTCTCATGTGCTTTCGTTGAATAAATAAACTGTCCTTTATGTAATTCCATTTTTTTATGTTTAATATAAATTAATGTTGGAGGTTTTTGACTAAATATATGAATTAAATATCGAGAAAGCTCATCTGTATGACTTAAACACAATTTGTACATTTTTTCTAAACAATTTCTTCATTTGCTACGTTTTGATCAAAATGTCCGGAAAATTACCGAATTCAACAAATCTCTTGTTTTGATAATTTTTTCCTAATGAAAATTAATTTAACGTTTTGAACTTAATAAAATATTCTCGTATTGTGTGAAGGTTAAAACCACGGAAAAAAATTTGTCCATCTGTGCTCAGACGTGTTTGTTGTTCAAAGTTTATCATAAAAGACAAATTACGGGCATCAATAACAGTTTTAGTAAAGAAATATTCGTTAGTATTGTTAATGTATTAATCAATACAGTTAACGCGTTCATTTAGCTGTCAAGAGTGTCAGCTACAGCATATACTGCCAGATAGTTACTATTGTTAATGAAATATTAATAATATTGGCACAAAACAATAGAAAGTAGGATGAAAAGGTCTGCAGCAAGCTCAAATGGATGTTTAACGTCATCATGAAAGTTCGTCATGAACCTTTGTTATAAACCGCCATTGTAGACGTGTGTAATTTATTTTCGATTAATACCGACATAAAACGTTACTATAATCAGATATAAATTGTAGACTTTTCATTTCAAACTCGTAAACGATCAATAAAGCCAGATGCAGTAAATGGCATTAATGTATCGACTAAAACAAGTCCGCGGACTTTAAAGTCAAGTACATTTCTTTCTCGGCAAGATACGACGTACCAATATTAAATGTTTTATTTTGAAAGTTTTATTCCTGATATTTGAAACGAAATTCTTCTAATAAAAGAGGCCGAACGAAGGGGAACAATGCGGCCCAAATGTCCAAACTTTGTTCGCGTTATTTCAGATGTTTTTCGAAGGAAGAAAACTTTTTTCCAGTTTCATTTTATTCAATGGAATGTCTACCTACATTTGTCATCGCACGCTGATGTTAATTTAATGAGTTGCTGGTAAAAATTCCGTTTTAAATTGCCGGTGCTGTACTTCTTTGTTTTCCTCTGCTATGAAAACTCATACCCTGGAATTTTGATGGAAAATTTAATTTTCCGGGGAGGAGTCCGTTGGATTTGCATTAGCTCTGAAATAGTTGAAAATTGAAGATAAGGCGTCCCTTTCTGTAATCCATTAAATGACATTTTAATTCGCTGCTTTTATTCAAATAATTTTAGTACGTTCTGGTGTGTGGTATGCCGCATAAAACGGATATAAGAGATTTTATTAATGTATTCCGTATTGAGTACAAAAATATGGAAAATCTCTTTCTGTGTGTTTTAGTATTTGACTCGAATATTATTATTTATTGTTGCGACAAATATCGAATTGAATTTATGAATTTTTGCTGTGTATTTTTTTTATTAAAAAATGTTTTAATTGAGCCGTGTTGAGGATCATAAAAACCGAAATTCATTCACAGAACGCAGAAGTAAAATAATTGCTTAATATTTCGTCAGTATTTAAATAATCTCACCAATTATACTATTTTTTAAAAGTTCTGTACTGTTTAGAATATTCTCACTCAAATAGATAACATCCACAAGGATATTTAGAGTGACATGTAAACCCAACGAGTAGAATTATCCTCTGAAATTCCTATTTGAGAGTATGCAATATGACACAAGGAAAACTATACAGAAAAATTTACGTCAGATTCAGTAGTTGGAGAAACATCGATCCTCTTTGCAACAAAGCCACTCGTGGAGTTGCCTGCACAAACAGAAGGTCGAGATAATATGTCTGTACAAAAGACATTTTGATGGCATTTCCATGATTTATCCGGAAAATACAACTAAATTGGTTCAAACTCTGAACGTATATCGTTCTGAATTGATAACAAATAAATCCGTACTAGAATGACAAAATGTTTCTTCTTTATCGGTTAAATGGAAAATTAGTAACACTTGACGAAATAATATTAATTACTGGGTTATTAGTAAAATTCTTTGTAAATATGGCACATTTTTATTGATTTATTTAATTTGAAGAAGTTAATATTGTTATCTGCTTCTTAAAAATTCTTCCAATTTTTACTTTCAATAATTATTGTACTTTTACAAAATTGTTCATAACAGAATGTCGGTCAATGCCTAAAAATCCCTTTTCTTTGATCCGTAGTTAAAATTGAGTTTCAGACATCAGGAATTTCAATATGGTGCCAAACTTGAAAATTAGCAAAAATTGGGAAATAATTTTCTCTTCTCAATTTTTTTCGAGCAATTAGAAGAATGGGATTCTATTCAAAATATGTTTTCAACAAATTTTCAAAGAAATTTTCATTGAAGACGCCATTTTTTGGTCGTTACAATCATGTGCGGTATACAACTAACGTTGTTTCTGAAAATTCAAATATTTTGACCATCTTTGTGAAGAGTTTCAATAGAATATTTGAATAGCTCGAACAAAATTGAAAAGTATAAATATTTTCAATTTTTGTGCAATTTTTGCTCCAAAGTTTGGTGTTATATTGGAATTCCTGATGACTGAAACTCATTTTTTACCTCGAAATCCTGAAGAGGGACTTTGAAAATAGTAGGAGATTTCATACGAAATACTAGATGCAAATGGAAGCAACAAAGTGTCTTTGGGCATTAATGGGTTAAATTGAATATTGATTTTAACCTCAAAATGCCCTGTTACATATCTGTATTTAATTTGTACCGACTACTTTATATAGATAAACAGAAATATCTTCTATATTCCTTTGTAATCTGGGTGAAACGAATTTTATGTGAATAGTTATATTACACTCTAAAACAATTGGAGTAACATGCTTAATCTTATAAAGAGTAATGTAGATATTTAAATCCTTTGGAATCTACTTTAATCCCAAGATGTCAATCATATATATCATCCCTAATTAGGAGTAGATTATATACTCCAAAGGACTGCAAAGGAAGATGCCCACGAGCATACGTAATTCCGCCCTCATGATGGAACCTCCGAAACTGATAACTTCGGTTAGAGTATAATGCGAGCTAACACCCAATACCAAATTTGAGTGTATATTATGTGAGAAAGTTTAAAAAATCTTTGTTGACGTCGCGGATTTTACATATAGAAAAAAGCAGTAATCTAAGTAGTAATAGTCCTCAGTCTTTTGTTGCTAATACTGTTGCTACTTAAAACAGACTGTTACTACTTAGATTACTGCATATTTCTGTACGTGCTCGTGGGCATCCTCCTTTATTCCTTCAGATAGTAAATCGATTTTTACACCTTTCAAATTAAATTTGACTCCAACAGTTTTAGGGTATAATTGGTTTACTAACTTCTTATATGTCAGGTATCAAATAAATCAGGTAGTCAGATTTTGAAATAGCAACAGTAATATTCGCTTTGTCAGCAGTTGTAAAAAAGTTTAGATTATTCTTTATGACAAATCTTTATTTTTTAAACTGGTTCCAATGAATATTTTACCGAGCGCATGTCTAAAAGAAATCTTTTAGACTTAGTTGTCAGAGATATTTTACAAAAGATATCTAAAAGGTGTCTTTTATGAAGAATGTAAAAGACATCCGTTTTGAACACATCATCAAGGCCCAAAAATTTCTTCCCGAATTTTCGGTTGCAATTAGAATAGCCGCCATGTTGTATGTAGAGGGTTTACTCTTCTTATATCGTCTACGTTTAGCATGTGTACATTTATGAATTTTTTAGGGGTTTTATGTTTTATTTTATGCTTTTTGACCAATTTGATGAAACGCATTACGTTATAATATGTTCATGTTATTTACTCAGTAAGATAAGTTATTTTGTTGCTTTTTCGGCCGGGGAACAAAGTTCCGAAAATCAAAACCCCGAAAAGCTAAAATTTCAATGTTGCGCGAGTCCAAGGTATTTTAATTTGCTTTTTTTTTGTCAAATTTTCAAAGACAAAGTGAAGAAAATCACGTTGGAGTCGTTCAATATCGAAATTTTGGCCTTTCGGTGATTTTCGGAACTTTGTCCCCCGGCCGCTTTTTCTTTCTTCTACTTCTGTATGTACAGCAATATGCCGCAAAGATCAAGGCATTGTGTACTAAGCGATATACCTAAGTTCGATCCCCACCAGAGCATATTTTTTCTTACGTGTTTTATCGTTATTCGATTAATTTTCGACCGTTTTATATTATTTAAAAATACCATAAGATATTCTCGTCTAAGCTTAATATATATGTGTACATATATATAAATAGAGTTGTAATAATTATCTAAATTTGTTACGTTTTTTTTAACCATTTAACGCCCAAGTATGCAGAATTTGCATACAGATTACAGCTTCCAGACCTCCGTATCCCGCTAGTTTTGAGGAGGCTCTTTCGAATGGCGCTAGTAAAATTTTCAAAAAATGATTTAACACATTTTTTTCAAAACTATTAAAAAACGTTATTTTTAGCTACGATTATTTTTTTAAAGGCAATTTTCAGTATGATACCCGTTTGTGATCACATCAACAATTCATTATTTACATAATTTATAATTTATTTTTAATCTCATTGTCAGTTGCAGAAGTAAAACAACTATAACAAATTCTTAAAGGATGAATCTAACATCGTATTGTACAAAATCTGATAAACGTAATGCATTACCATTGCTATTTCTAAATCTGAATAAAATTCATAATTTATTGCCTGATACTAACAAATATAATATTAGTGAATTGACGTCAAATGCAGTGGAAAAAACTGGTATCTTTCAAGGTTTTTCTCGCGGCTACATATTTTTTGATATAATCATTCCGAAAATTCCGACCAGTTGCTGAAATTACTAAAATACGTATCAAGGCAATATGTTGAAAATGACGTGATGATAATTATGTATTTATTAATTTATGTCAAATTGTGGTCCGATTGAAATGATCCGCAAAGGATTTATTTCGTATTCGATTATTGCAAATATGGCACTCGGAACAATAGATTTTACTGCAATATCATTAACGCCGGGATGGACGCAATTTTCGACGTCAGTTTGAGGCCGGATAATTTGTAATATAAACGCACTTGGAAAATTTGTAGCTCCATTATTTCTGACGTAAAATTCTATGCTTTTTCAGAACATATTTATAAAAAGTCTATAAAATTAACCGCAAAAAAGTTATATGGGCAAATACACAGACCTTTTAAACTGATGTAAGTGAAGACATGCTAGTTTACATTTGTATTAAAATGTACAGTGTAAAACACAAGTATAATAATAGTAAATATAGAAGCTCACAAGTTAATAGTCCCATCGTTACGAATTTGAAGTGATTTCAAGAAGCCAAATGAAGACAAATTAACAAGTTTGACTTGTAAATTGCCTACATTTTTCTACTAGCTTATCTATCTAGTCTTACGCTATCCATTTCCCGTATACCTTTAATATAGTAAATATGCAAACAGTGTAATATTTACACAATAAATGGTTTGATATCGACTAGGGAACAGGTGTCTTTATTATGTTTATATTACTGCAGGGCTCAAATAGATACTGATACATTCTAACATCTTTAACCTAGAAATATATAGTAATGAAATTACTTAAAATTACTAGACATATGCATTTCATAAATAATATTCATAATTGATCAAACAACGTTTACTTTTTGACATATTCGCATTTTGAAGAGGTTAGGTTTAGAGGACAATTTAATTTATTGACACGCACATTTCATTCGTTTTTTATTTAAAATGCGCCAAAGATTTTGGGGTCATTAAAATGCAATTCTGACACCGCCAATCCAAGAGCCTTCCCCAAAACAGTGGAATAGGTATATTTGGAATGTTTAGTTTTATTTTATAATGCAGAAACTATGTCTCAAGCACCTAATTGTGCATTGTGCTTTCCCCGGATTTAATGGGTTAAAAGATTTTGAAACAACGTAGAATTTTTAGTCAGAAATAATGTTTCCAAATGCGTTTATATGCAAATTTTCGAGACATAAACTGATGGAAAAATGCGTCCGTGTCGTGGCGTTAATGGGTTAAAAAACATTAATAAATTTCTAGTAGATTTGACCTAGTTATTGAGTTTAATTTTAACATTTGTAAAATTTTGGACAAAATGGTTGCCAGATGTAGGCTACATGTTTTCGAGTTAAATCTGTTTCATTGTTTTAAGAGATATATTTGTTCCCAGGAAACTAAGACGGAGAGAGATTATTATGGACATGGACTGAATTTTTCATGTGCCAATCAGGGTCTCGATGTTAAGGAATGTCTATTCTTAACGTGAATTGGTCTATTTTGGATTTCAATGAGGAAAGCGGAAGTTAATAACAATCTTATTATCTATAACTAGATATTATCTTAATAATTGCAAAAATGGACCACGCATTTTTTACCCAAAATAGAAGTCGAATTACGGTAAGTATTATAATAATATTTTTTTTATGTAATTTTAAGCTTATGGATGACCTTGAAGACATGACTATAAAGGACATTTTTTAGCTTACATTTAGGTTATTTTCGACTCGCATCCAAATCTTAAAAGTCTATTTGACTTATAAGATATTTTTTGTTCGAAAAGTTGTAAATTTGACTTAATCAGGGCATTCTGACTTTAGCTTGATCGAAAAGATTTCCTGTTTGGGATGTCATTTGGATATTAACCAATTGTTAAAATATCGAAATTAGTGTTACTAAACTGTATATATATAGACGTTTTTGGTGGTGCTAAATACGATTCTGATTTTTTTAATTGTGTAGTTGATGAAAATTAAAAATGGCGGAACCAACACGGCAGATTCAACATGTATCCAATTACATGGAAATAACGACGAATCTTAAGGTTCTTTTAATATTGGACCATTTTGAATCTTGCAATAAATAACCTCTATAATTTTATATCTTTGTATAAAAAACAGTGAATACATTTGTTGTTTTCTACACATGTTTTTATGAAAATATTTAAAATAGAGTAGTTCAATTTTCAATAGAATCCTTTACTATTCAAGATAAAATGATCTGGTGACGAAACTATACAGCATAAAATGAATGATTACAATAAATGAAAAACTAACTTTCCATATTTTTGACATAAATTTTCAGTCTACTTCTATTTTGACACTGAAGTATTAAGTATTTTTGTACGTTTTTAAATATTCATTTAGTTTTATGGCAAACATTTGACATATATATTGGAATATTAGATGTAAATGTTGATAAAGTAAAACACTTAGAATGATTGCAGATCTCTTACAAAAGAATGTACAATACAGAAGTAAGAGAATGCATAATTTTATTGAGCATCATCAAGAAGGTCAAGTTAGCTAACTTGGGACAATTATGTAAATGATATAAATTTGGAAATTGGCTCTATTGTTGATTTTGATACAACAACGAAATGCTACTAAACGCATTATATTTTAGTTTCAAAGTTAGAGAAAATACGTCAGACTAATATATATGATATATGGCAACCAGAATTTTTGCCCAAATTCAATATCTGGAAATCTCCTCCGGTTATGCCGATTATTCGCATATTCATCCTCATATGACAGGATTATTATAAAAGTTGCGAAAGAAAAGTTTCGTACCTTTTTTATGTAGAATTTCCCGTTTTTTATTTCTTCCACATTTGCTACAAGCAATGTAATCGTAGCAAATTCGTATTCGTAGTAAACGGTTCAAAATACGTAAAGAAATGTGCTAATCTATTTTTCCTGGAAACAAAAATCTTAAACATCGATCTGATCCGACAATTGTCAATATTTTTCAGCAAAATATGTGTATTTCTTTCAATTTTAAACAATCTCTCACGTAGATTTATTATGTGTCATATTGCAATAAATGAAAATTCCAATTCATGGAGAAATGGAATTTTCTTACTAAATACCGTTAATTTTAGGAAGAAAATAGTATGGAATGGAAATATTTACAAATGTGTGACATTTAAAAATCAAGGGTCTAAATTCTGGCTTGCCCCTCCCTTTTATAATAAGAAGTGTACATGTTTTAGAGACAAAAACTCTGATATATCAGACACATATAAAATAAGGTGGCAATGATGTAACTAATATTGTCCTATATACTATAACTACATTTTAATCTATATAACCAAGATGAGAGTAAACTTATTTACGTTCTCAGCAATTAAGTAACCTATGTATAATATATATTAAATAAAAGTAAGAGACATTCAGAAATCCATTAATTTTATACGTCTCTTTTGAAATATTCCCCAGCTTTGTCAATTTAAGATGCATTTGAGTAACTTTTTAAATACAAGATGTATCATCGCATCAAACTTGTCTGTTGTACCTTACTTTG
Source organism: Trichopria drosophilae (assembly GCA_030407085.1). Taxonomy (NCBI): domain Eukaryota; kingdom Metazoa; phylum Arthropoda; class Insecta; order Hymenoptera; family Diapriidae; genus Trichopria; species Trichopria drosophilae. The sequence continues at coordinate 108,378,826 of CM059586.1, forward strand.
TGGTTGTCACATTTTATATATTGAACCTCAGATCTAGTATATTAAAAGGAAATTGGATATGCAACTGGAATCTTGGTTGATGTGGCCATCACCCGCCAGCTTCACCTGGAGGTCCCGTGTTCTCATCTCCGACATCCTACCCATCTCATTATTAGGTAAACTTTGCAAATGTAGTATTTGACCGCAAATGTCAATAACATCGCTTCTCTGTGACCAGCTTGTAGACGAAGCTTCTCTTTGAATAAAATAAATATGTTAAAAAATAAAATTACTTGATGGTAGAAAATTACGTCATGGAAGAACGTCTTTTGATGTATAATCTTTTCGGAGATTTGGAATTTTCAACTTTATGTAATTTATAAATTGCTTCTTCTACTACTCTAGTTTTTAATGCTAACATTTCTCTCAATATTCAGGATACTGCGTAATACTTTTACGTAAAACTCTCTTGAAAATACATTTAATTTCAATTTCAGATCAATAAGCTTGATTTTTTATTTAAACTCTGTACGACCTAGTTTTCACATACTGAGTCTAGAGACTACCTAATTTCGTTTCCTTTGTAATCTTCTTTATTTTATTTGGCTGCACCGTTTTAAACGGCTCGTGTATATTTTAAAGATAAACGAAACTTGCAACTTGAAGACTGCAAACTTCATCAATCACATTACTATCACATTGTTAACGACTGATTATGGTGAGATTTGGCGTGTCATCGTCACGAAAATAACGTTTACTATATCAACAAATTAAAAAATATAATTTGTGACGAGAATTCAACTTTTAGTTATCTTATTCTATAAATGCATTATGGTTCATGTTTCAATTTTAAAAAACTAGGTTTTCTCAACTTTTAATTTGGTCTGCACTTTAAACTAGAGTTTTAAATTCATTGTGTTGCGATTATTAACATAGGTATTACAAAAGTTTATCAAATACCTGAAACTTTTCAGTTTTCTTAGTACTGTTGATCATAAAATAAAAAATCCCAAAATATAATGTATAAAAGACGTTTCTGTATCATGATATGTATGCAATTTGCAGTCTCATTCTATAAAGTTTTATACTACAAAATAATTATTTTTATGATACAGATATATCTCAGATTTTTAGCTTACATTAAAATGTGGTTTTGATCTTCCTGTAAATATGATTACTATGGGTTTAAATTTATATTACACAAAATCATGACAATATATTCGTAAAAGTAACTATTCACAAGATACCGTGGAATATTTTTGAGCATTCATACTTTTCGAAAGAAGCAAAAATTGGTGAATGGAAACGAATACTTATTTTAAAATAATTCTGTTCTACTTTCTGATTGTTAAAAATAAAATATTTAAATATATGTTTGTATTTTTGGTTTTATGTTTATAACTAACGATGGGATGCATTATGATGGCGATGTCAGGACATATTCATGTTTTATTTTTTTTCTTATTTTGGGACATGAGCAAGAACATTTTTTTAAATTAGGAACAATATTCTACCAATATTTTAAAAATTCCTAGGTAAAAGCTCAAAATTCTAATCTTATATTATTCAAAAAATATGGTCAAATTAGCATCAATTTTGTCGCGTCTGAAATAATGTCTTTGATAAGAAATTGAGAAGTAAAACAAGAAAATTCTACAAATTTATAAGGATGAAATGTAAATCTCGAAGGAATGCTGCCAACTTTCAGCCTCATGTATACCGCACGTATACTTGTACTACTGTTCATTTCACGTACATGAAAGTTTCCTCCTTATCTTCCTTTCACGAGAACTGAACGATGAAATTCCTTGAAATACTTCTATCTCCAAATGAATAAAATGATCCCCTTATACATCAATCCAATTTTCATTTGTGGCTAAAAAAGATCTTCAGTATCTATTATAATAACTCCCAAATATATAAAAACAAATCTTATCCTTTAACCTGTTAATATTCAAACGTACAAAATTTTGTCATAAAGTTTGCCATTATATTTTAGCATTTTATACTTCACTAACAAATTTGACACTTCTGATTGGCCAAAAACCGATCTTTCCAATGGTGCATGTCAATATTTTTCAAATTCCAAAATAAAAAAGTTTTGTTTTTAATTTATCGAATTTTATCATACAAGTATTCCACCATGTAAATGGTGGACACAAAATGGCATCAAAGTGAATGATGTGACCTATAATAAAATTCAATAAATTAAAAATGGAGCAAAAAAAATTTCAGACTTTTATTTTTAAGAAACATGTATAACTTTTTTATTTCAGCATTTGAAAAATTGGACAATAAGAAATGACTAGTGACAATTTTTTTTCATAGTTTAAATGTTAACAAGTAGTTTCAAACTTCATGAAAAAACTTTGTACATTTGGAAGTTAATGGGTTAAGAGAGAATGTTGTAACGAAGAGAATTTTCGACAATGAAATTAAATTTTAAACTTCTTTGTACTGAAATTAAGGACGGTCGATACGCCACAGTCAGGTCTTTGATAATAATATGTTGCACCGGGCAAGTAGAGGGTGGTGCTTTTGATTTACGAGTGCAATATTCACACACGAGTCGAAGACGAATGGAGAGAACATTCTATGAATACTTCAAATCCCAACCCCTGCGGGGAAATTAAATTTTGTGTTATTATTCAGCGTGTATTTGGTAAACAATATTTCATTTAATGTTTGAGATTCAAATAACAGTTCCAGTGATCATGATGAAGTGACTGCGGCGCATTATTAAAATTGGCTTGCGAATAAATAAGGGATTGATTTGAAATCTCTTATAGAACAGTAATGAAAAATTTAAGATTTATTTTTTTCATAACGTCAATAGGGAAATTAATCAATTTCTTGATGTGAATTTTATTTGAAAACATTACTGAAAGACGATGCAAATTCTTTGAATATGTAAACTAATTTTTTAGCCGATATAAAGTAAAACGAAAGACTGGGTTTAAATTTACTAACTTATTACTTTTACGTAGTTGGTAAAAATAACCACTTTTTTCGTATAGTTGACAGATTTTATTATACTCATAGGGACTAGAATCTAGATTATACGAGTTAATATCTGAATATTCTAAATAAAAAACTTTTATGATGACAATCTTAGATAGTAAAGATATTGATTACTTCTACTGCTATCAAAGATAGTTATTGTTAGTATTTTCGTAAATAATTTAATTGAATTTTTATCAATTTTATTGTTTAAAAATGATTTTATGAAAATTGTAAGTTTTTAGGTTAAGTTTATGAGGAATCCTCTTAAATTTTCAATACTCCTAGAACTTGACACATATCTGTTAAATTAAGGGATGTACATACATTTTCCAACGTGTACTTGATAAATCTGGTATACTTGTACATGTGCCAAGTCGCATTACTCAAAACGTTGCATAGATATCATATGCAACCGGCATGGAAATTATAAATGTCATGCCTTTCTTTGCGTACTACACAGAGAATTATTTTATATTAAGTTTTTCATTCGTAGCATGTATGGATTTTATCTTCAAAGATGTGCATTTCAAAAATGCATAGCAGAAGCATATGCCTATTATATAAGTCACTGTGTAATAGTATATTCCGGTGTAACTTACTTTTTTCAAAATATGTGGTTTATTTATTAAATCCATCAGAACAAACTCTTTTCACCTACTGAAATTTCTGCTTGGAATGTCATTCTATTTGTAAACAAAAGAACCCCACTTGCAAAATGAATATGTCATGCTGTGAAACAAGCCGGAAATATTCGTACCATTGGTCTATTCAAGCGTCAATCAATTACCAAATTGTTATTTATCTGTCATACTGGAAAACGGGTTGAAAAAATGAGTTTAATGCATTGCCGTTATCGAGTTATTTTAGCGATGTTTCATGAGAGAATAGTCGATGCTTGAGATTAAATATTTGGAAGAATGTCGAAATTATTGAAATTTGCAACACTATACTTTAAAGTTATCCCTTTCCAGACCGATGGTTATTGGTAATCTGTAGCTGAGAGTATTTGTTACAGCTTTCGGGGTTGCGAATCCAGGATAAAATTTGCGGAATTAAAATGCCGGTTCCGATATGACGCTGTGTGATAAAAAATTTAATATTCTGCAAATTAAAGAAATGCTGAATTGAAACTGCGCAGTAATATTCATTACTGCATGCAAATATGTGTGGTGAAGGATATTACAGCGATTTTAATTTTCCTTATATTTTTGACATGTTCGTGTTTCTCTGATTTATAAAACGTGTATCCAGTGAATAGTTTAAATAATGGATTATTAGACGTGAGTTTAAGTAAAACTAATATTTTGTTTTCATTTTTTGGGTTTAACAAAACCAACTTGGTTCCAAAATAATTGGCCAAACTTTTTGTTTCTCAATATCCACTAAAGAAATAGTACAACGTTGCTTGATGTCCCACCAAAATTAAAATCGATTTATTTTAAGGTCAAATGTTAAAGAATTCCTCATATATAGACATTTTTAACACGTTTAAACTTTAACAGACCCATTTAAATACTTTAAAAATCATAAAAATAAGTGTGTACCACGCGTTGTCAGATTATAGAGAGATTCACATTTACGTTAATGTTTTATAATGATGTACGAATTAAGATAGAAATTAACCACCGAAGGCGAGCTAGTGGAAAGTCTACCTGAAGTGGAAAATTTCTTGTCAAATGATAAGCCTCTTATCTGTTGACGTAATGCTTATTAAACGAAGCTTTTTTTTGCTTTAGTATATAAGTGGTTTAGATCATAAGGAAGTGAACAGTCCTTAAAATAAGAATATTCCTAGTGATTTTTTTTTAATTTGACGTTCTAGTAATTCAGTAGCCGTAAATTTTATCACAACATAGTATTTGTTACTATAGAAATATTGTATTATTTTTCAAACAACAAGTGGTTTGAGCACAGATAAGAACATATGTATGAATTGTAGAAAAAGGTCAAATTACACTAAAATATGAAAGTTAAAACATAAATTATTACAAAAATTTACGCGATTTCTGTACAGACAAGTTGTTAACTCTTATTTCATAATAGACCACCGACGGGAAATTCTTTAGAATAAATAAAAGAAAGAATTGTAGTCTTATAGAAGTCCAATTTGATAAAGAAAAAATGTAATTTTTTAAAAATGATTAAAATGATAACATTTAAACATATTAAACGGTGACGTGCCTTCTGAAATAAACGTTTAAAACGCGTGTAAAAATTTATACTTCAAAACGTTTTCTAGGCGGACATCGACACGTATATATCCACTTGCCTCATAAACGTTAAATAAATGTAAACCAAATGTGTACATTTATTGAACGATCGGGTCTTTATTGGGTAGAAGAGGTTTTATTACTCTTCGAGAATCGTAAATAGAAATTATTTTAACGAGGAATGAATAAACACTTTTTCCTTAATGAACGGTTTATTGCGATTAACAACGTTCGTAATTTAGAATATAATTAACAATATTGTTTTAAACGTGAAAATACAACTGAATAGTTTTCAAAGACTAATTCCGAGAAATTGAAATGGCTTAAACTAATTTTGTCGATGCGCAATTCAGAAAAGAGAGTCTTGTTTATGTTAGATCTTTCGACGCTGTGCTGGTTGATGTATTTCTTTCCCTTTGATGGTTTCAAGTTGCTGCTACTGAAAGATTTATTGTACTTAAAAAAATGGATAAAAGAAAAGTACGAAAGTAAACGATTTTTACTTCTATAAAGTCACTTTCTATCGTTTAAAAATTGTTTACATCTGACTTGAAATGTTATTTCAGATTCAGAATAAGATGGAAATGTTGTATAAAGAAATAAAATGTAGGGGAAAAATATTATTTCTAAATTCGATGAAAGTAGAATGGATATAAAGAAATGAAGAAAAATACTGAAACAAGGCATGGATATAATTAAAACTGGAGGAAACTAATTATTGAAAAGGGTCGAATGAAACAAATGAAGCAAAGGAAATTAATCAAATGAGAATGGAGTCACAAAAGGAAATCAATCCTATGGTAAAAAATAATTTAAATTACTGCAAAATAGAGAAATTCAAAAACAGAATAAAAGAAGAGAATACTAGGGGCAAATTAAATGTCTGAAATGAATGTATTTTATTATTTTTATTTGTTATTAATTTAATATTCATAATGTGACTCGATCATCATCTGTTTTAATGTCATGAGAAATTTATCTTTTAAAAACAACTGACATTGTAAGACAAACAATGATAGACGTATATCAAGGTACATTAGAATTAAGAAAAGCATTTTACGGTAGATGGCTCCATTTTAATTTTTAAATCTTTTTAAGTGTTCGAGACATAAATCAATAGTTTACTGAAACATTTTAACGTAATTATTTATAAGCGAATGATTATGAAGAAAGATACGTATTGTATTTATGAGATTATCTTATTTATGCGTTAAGTATAATGAGGGATTAAAAATAGTTGTATTATTAAAATAATATTCATGACCGTTATGTATCCGTTCTAAACTTTTTATTTATTAATGTCACTACTTCAATAAGTCGGCATTTGATGTAATTTTGTGTAACTTTGATTAAAACAAGAATTCCAACAAATCAATATTTTCATTCCTATTATTATAAAAAATTGGTATTAATTATTTTAATAAACTGTCGATCTAAACATTTTAAATCACATGCATTTATTTGATACAAATCGAAATTGTATAAACAGTGAATTAAAAAGTCATAAATGTCTAATTAAGAATTAGAAGATAATTTACAAAAATTGAAACAATTTATTATCTGAATGATTTAAAATCAAATTAATAATAAATTCTGTTTTTGTTTTTATAATTTCAATAAACTGTTTATTTAAAATAATCGTTTATTTCTAACTTGAAAGGTAACTTGAAAGGTAACTGGAAATGTAAGTAACACCCCGGCATATTTTACTTCCTCAAATTCTGGTGTAAAATCGAATTTTACACTCGCTGTGACGAAATAAATATTAATTAAAAACTGTTGTTTTTTATGACACAGTCATTCATTAAAATAACAACATTTTGTTGTAATTTCATATTCTCGTCTTCTATACGTTATAGAAAAACTTTACTTACATACGTGTACTATGACCAAAAGAAGAAATAATAAAACAGTTAAATGAAAACATGTAATTCTATTCTTTTTTGAAATATTGTCTTTAAGAATCAATTCAGTGAAATAGTAAAAACTGTGTTTACAATGTAACGTACTTCAACTGATGCTTTAATAAATCCTTGGCCTATTAGTAATAAACTGAAAGTTCTCTTAAAAATTGCTTTTTTGTAATTTATCGGCAATAAAGTTCAAATTTATTAGTTTAGCTCCTGTAGTATACTACCCGCTTATTTCGGATTACTTTTTCGCAAAAATAGTTATGTAATACACTTCACTCATAGTGTAAACAATGTAAAATTGAATTTTAGCTTGCTTTTAGGGAAAGAATACATATGGTTATTACACAGAAGCCATACATTGTACCAGAGGTAATTTAGACTGTAATGAACATTTTGTTACATTATATGAGCAGTATAAACGCGTTGCATTACATTAAAGTAAATTGACAACCTGACATACTCGACAAATAATTCCAGTAGTTTAAACTAATCTCCATGCAATTTTTTTCTTGTCAACAAATATAGTAGACAACGATTTATATTCTAAAATATTTCGAAAAATACAGCTGTACATTATTGACAGGAAATGTTTCTGTATAGAAATTGTTATTTTTCCTAATAAAATCAGGCATTTTGCAAAAATCGAAAATACGTCTTGTAAAATTATTTACACAATTCCGATTTCAAGTTTTCTATTACAAAAAATCTCAGAAATCACGAAAAATATACGATAAGTAATATAGTATGCCTAGTGTAGAAAGGTAATTTTTCTTACAAGGACACAAAAGTGTAGTTTACGTCCAGAGTGTGTTCGACGTCATGAAGGCTGGTAAGAACCCAAAATAATTAAAATCCTTATATCAAATGTTTATAATTTATGACTGAATTGTGTAAATTTAACTATACAAAAATTGAACAAAGAAATTTTTATATTTATTTTGCGTAGTTTAAAATTGGGCATTAATTGAGAGTTAATGTTAATTAAGTTAATTAATTAATTTTTCCTTATTTTATCACCCGTTGTTGTAAAATCGTATTTTACGCATCGGTACTGCCAAATTGTTTTTTTCGTTACTAGGGCGTAAAATATTCTTTTAGGACCACAGGCATCATGTGGTCGCCTTTGGTCGAAAAAACTTTCTATTTTATAAATAACGGGGTTAAAATTTGAGTTTATTCAACTCCATGACATTCCAATCTAATCCATATCATCTTTGAAGGAGTAAAATGTGATTTTGTGCCCTGCCGTGAAATCTTTGGACACAAATTATCGAGCCCCACGAAATATCGATCTCGACGATAGTGCTTTCCTTCTCTCGATAAACTTCGCCCTCGTCGAAGATCGCTAATTACTCCCTAGTTGCATAATATGCTATTACAACACCGTATGACGAAAAGCATATTTTGGCCTTTGGAATTATGAAACTTAGATTACATACAAGCAGTTTAAATGAAGAAGTGTTTGCAATGAAAGATTTATATTTAACTTCGAAGGTTTTGAACCGTGATATTATTTGTTTTTCAACACATTTTTTCAATATTGCAGAAGATAATAAATTAATTTACAGCAAACTAATTACAACTTTAATTTTCACTGTCATTCATCAAATATATCGGGAGTAATTTAGAGGCGAATATTTATATGTTAATATGTTTTTCTACAGTTTATTGTTTGGTTTTAATATTTTTAACATTTGGAATTAGGTATTCTGTGTACTAATTGTAAATAAGTTTACTACATATAAAAATAATAACCAAATCAATTAAGTAAGTTTAGATACTGTGAACAAAAACTTTATATTGATGTATTTCTCAAATAAAATATGACAAATATCTGTCACCTAAGGGAATGTACTATTGATACGAGATTATTACAGTATAAGCTTCAATGTTCAATATATACCCTAGAAGACTATAATGAGCATAAAGATGAAAGAGCTTCTCGAATCTCCTATTATTTCTGTTTTACATGACATATTGCCCAGCTAAAATTCTTGTACACAAAGATAAATTAGAAACCTTAATTAAGGTGACTCTGAAAACCACGTAATAACCACCGTGGAGCCTCTTTAGTATTCAAGAATTCAAGAGGGTTGTTGGTTCTTGAGTTAGATATGAGTCATTTCGTGTACTCTCACGTATGGTTCTTCACTCTAGTTTGTTCCCCATTAAACATTCCAAGTTATGAATTTTCTAAATAATAGAAAATCATAATATAAATGATATAAACCCAGTAGGGGCATATAAAATAATTTACATATGAAATAAAGATTCGAAGAAAGTTTTGGTGGCATGAAAAGTTATTTGGCCATATAAATTTCAAGTTTTCTAGAATTAATTTGTATGTGATAAATGGCGTACAAGACGTGCATGTACAGTTTTCATACTTTCTATCTTATAGCACAAATAATAATATAATATAAATAAGTTCATTGTACGCGAAATTTTAAGACATTAGTACTGACACTAAGAAATGTTATTAATGTGTGTTAATTGTTATGGAAGTGGGGTTACATAAGATATTTTGTAAGTGACAATCGAGGAAATCGGATTATTATCAATCTGTAAATCCAACGATTTTAAAAATTTATACAGTAAACCATAAAAACAAACATAAACTGCATGCTGTATTGTTACAAATTTAGAGAGTCTCTGTGAGAAAGAAATGTTAAAGCATGTAGAAATAATTTCGACGCAAATTAAAAGCAGCAAATCTGTTTTTTCAAGTCAAATTCTGACCGATTATGACTATTGACTATTTACAGTGTGGAAAATACATTAAGTTTCGTTTATTATTAATGAAGCTTCATTCTTCTAAATTTACTTTAATAAATAATCAATTTTGCAAATAAAAACATATCATTGAAGCATTTCCAAGTACATTTAAATTAATAATTTATTCTTTAATTGCTTTAGCAGTTAATTGATTTTCAGATATCCTTCACAAATATTCTATTAAATTATGCAATTGATCAATACTATTAAAATTCGACCACGTCTTACATTTAAGCCAAATCAGATTTTTTTATATTTTCTCTAAACTATCATGGACATGGTTGGTTTTGGAACCTAACGCTTCATATTCCGATGACAAACGAACTGTTGTGGTATTATGTTACTATTGTTGCTTTGTCAATATCAAAACGTAGTATCCATTCCATTTATGCAGTTCAATTACAACTCTCATCATTGCATAATATGACATTTTATTAATGCGTTATATTGACTCAATTTCCACACGAATTAATATTCCTGTTAATTTAAATAAAATTACATTATAAATGAGCGTTCAAATCAAATAAATTATATGGAAGATTTGTATTATTCCCAACCAAATAATATATCCAATTTGTATTAAAATACGTACGTAATTTCTATTGAAAGTGAAAAGGGGAAGCTTCCTGTCAAAAATTTGTTCGTTCAAAATTAAAACTACCTGAAAGTAAAGAGTTAGTTCTGCAGTTTGAAGCAGTGAATAGCCTGAATAAGTTTTATGTTTACAAAATATTTGAAAAATATTTCCTAAATCAATTCAATTTTTTTGTACTTTCACGGTACTTTAAGGGGACCACACCTGAAATTTCAGCTATATTAAGTTATCATTTTAAAAAATATTATTATTTGTTTTCTAGCGTTAGTTTATTCTAGAAATAATGTCGTAACGAAACAAAATTCCAATGTATTTTTTTTTTATTTTTGACATTAAAATATGTGACAGAATTAAAATTTCTCCAAATCAAGATCCCTATTTCTTACTGAGGGGTTTGAGATACAAAATAATACGAGAATCAGAAGAAAATATTGTTATGGTAAAAATATTTGTGGAAGAAGCATTTTTTACTTCTGATAATATTTTCATAGCATATCCGAAAGTTTCATACTCTCTTTGAATCTGTATTTTTCTTCGTAAATTGGTACGCTAAGTATGAATGTCTTAGTGAAAATTGGACAGAAGGTCAATTTCAAGGTCAAAACAAATAAAAACTTTTTATTTCTGCCGTTTTTGACTTATTTTTAAAAAGACAAATATGATGAAAAAGTGTTTCATAGGAAATTTGTTGATCAGTTTATGGGACTTTTATATTGATGAATAAAACATGTTCTGTTGAAGATTAAAAATATTCCTATCTTGAAATTTTAGTGCTTCTAAAAATTTGCAGAAACTGTTTGGGAAGAGACATTTTTTGTGCACTGGGTTCCGAAATGTAAAATATGATCCATAAAAGTCTTGTACCATAAGAACAGGAAATGAACGAGCTCTCAGTTGAAAATTAGGTTTAGGTCCTCAAAATTCTCTCACATTAAACTCTAGCTTTCAACGCTGATTAAAAATTAAAAATTCTAAATGCTTTAATTGAAGAAAATCTTTTGACATTAAAATTGCTTAATTAAAAAAAAATCTATTAAACTTCCCTTCACCGTATAAGGGACGATTACGAAGGACGACCTTCTTTTTTCGTTTTGTCAATGTAATGCTAACAATGTTTATTAAAAATATTCGTGGCTCCAACATAATTCTAAGAAATATGATAATTATTTGCATTTGATTTCTATTTGATGGCAACTTGAAATAGGTACTTAAAAGGGTACTTTCAAGTCCAACGTCGAAACAAAGGTGAGAACTGGTGACACCATTAACTTTTATTATGCCAATAACCCCGATTATAAATTTCAGTTTTCGGTTCACTCTCAACTCCTTCACTTCACTCACTGCCACTCCTATTTTGCATTACAATTCTATTAGACAAGTTTGACGAACATTTTTATTATTAATTAGAATACCATCTTCTTGCATGGTTTTGTTCAAAGAGAAATGCTTCAATAGATTTATACACGGATGGAAATATTTAATCACCACAGCGTATTTATGGATATTTCAGCAAATATTTGTCGTAACATAAAACGGAAATGTTTGACTTGTTTAGCGAAATGTTTTTGCTGCTTTTGAATTTATACTCGTCGATATAACTAAAATGCAATGAAATGTGAACTGGTAACACTGATTGATAGAACGTTACTTTTCGTGTGCCTTTGATATGCCAGGTACAATTTTGACGTTTTCTAAAAATTTCCAGCTTGTTTGAAAAGATAAAATCTTCGTTTGATATTCACAATGTCATAAGCCGTGTTCAGCATGATCAAATACTTCGAACATGATCCTGCTATTGTTAATTTCGGACGCCATTTTATGGACGTCGTGATAAATTTGCTGAAAATGTATTCATTATTTTGAAGCTGATTTTTTTCGGGTTATTTATATCCGAGAAATGATAAACAAAAATAATGATAAGAGCTCAAAATCGTTAAAAATCGCTATTAATCAGGTGTTTTTTTTTTTATTTTTGAATGTACAGTATTTTCTGATACGTCATTGGAAAGAGCTAAAGTTTCAGCCATAAAAAATATGTATGACGAATTTTTTTCCTTGGATTTTAATACTAAAATGTACTGCCAAACTTTTGTACATTTGGCGTTTGTTGGGTTATAGAGGGTTTTTTCGGGTCGCTGATTACTAATTTGAATTCCGATTTCCACAATTAAAAATGGCGGATAGTCAAAATGTTTGAAGACTTAAAACGATAAGGAAATATTGCAGAACTTAATATTAAGGGTTTTTCTAAGGTAGCTGAGTCGGAATTTGAAGCCAGATTTTGAACATTTATTTTGTTTCTGTACCAAGTTTTTTTTTGTCATTTTTGTTGTCATATATTCATCTTTGACGTTGTCAACTGCTTTCAATTTGAGATCATTGAAAGTGTATTTTTAAACTTCGCGTATACTATCTTTTTTCTATGACTGAGTTCTTTGCTTATGTTGCAGGATACTTGTATTGCGTTATTTTTCTTTTACGTTGTACGAAAGTACTTTATTCAGAGTTTGCTATGACAATGCAGCTGGTACTAAGAGCGTAAAAGCTGAAATATTGGGTTGACCGTAAGAACCGATTATGTAGCCATACAACGTCCGAACATTTCGAACGTTTGCTAACACTTAACATGGGAGCCATTGGAATTTTTTCAATGTGTGCTCGGACATATTGAATATATCAATTTAAAACTGAGAAATTTGATTTCAAATCCGCATTGAGTGACTTAAAAACCCATTAGCACCAGGTTTTATAAAAGTCTATTCGTCGAAAGAGGAGCATGTTTTGAACCCACTTTTTGTTGTTTCAACAGCACAGTCATGGCCTTACGAAAATTAACAGTTTCAAGTTGAATACTTTTGAGAGTATAAGAAAAGTTCTGAAATCTTTGGAACGCTTCAAGCACGCTTAAGTAACGTGTATCATTACGCATGAATTTGGACTCGTTTATTATATTTTCTCTACATTTAGTATACTCTCCCTTAAGGCTCTTCCAAGATGTACTTAATCGTGAAATAATCGTTTTTTAGAGCTTGCTTTTATTTAGACCACAAGGAAGCGTACAATTCTCTTGCATTCCATCTTTTTGCAGAACTTTTAAATCACTGAGTATACTTTATTGCCGATCAAATTGTTAATATTATTGAAGTATTGAACTCTCCGTGCATGCTTCCTTAAAAAAAGAAAATAAAAAAATACATTGGACGCTTAAGGAAGTAGATCCCAGGATATAGAATGCTTGGGAAAAATATTTAATACCGTTTCCAAGAAATAATTATTCATGATAATGTGGATGAGAGACATCATTACTGCTCTTAAAAAAAGTGTAACCTGAAAATTAATTTGTTAAACAATTTTTATTGATGACTCCATTTTTCTCCTTTTTGCCAATTAAGGATGTTTAAAAAATGAATGGATTTTGGATTGAGGGCTTATTTTTTCTAGAAAAAGATTCTCCTCAACTTTACCATAAGATTTTTTCAAATTTCTGAAGCTAAAAAATAAATAAAACATCTCAATTTATGTAAAAGAAAATTATTACTGTTCACCTGAATAATTTTAGTGATAAGATAACAAGTTTGAAAAAATTCATTCCGTACAGTTTTTCAGAACCTTTTTCTCGAAAATATAAGTCGTCATTCCTTAAAAACCATCCAATTTAGAACTGGTGATAAGAAGAAAGTTTGAGTATGTAACAAAAGTTGTTCACAAATTATTTTTTTGCATATCTCCTTTTTTTCCAAAAACCTTTTCGCTTCGATAATGTCATTTATTATAATTAAATTCTTGGAAACGTTAGTAAATATTTTTCCCATATATACTTCCTGGGGTATAACTACCTTAATACACTTTTCACTCATTTTCCATTCAAAGGTAATAACAAATATTTAAACGCTTCATCCACGCTTAATGAATCCTCTATCAAAAAGCAAATATCATTTTTAAACTCTCTAAAGACTCTTAAAAACGGTTATACAACTTTTCATACGCTCTTCAAACTGGCTCTGACGCTTCAAAAATAAACGACGAAACGTTCAAAATTCATTCTTTAACAACTCTATTGACACGCTTATCGAAGTGCATTTAACTCTTTTGTCACTAATTAATTGTGAACTTTATCTTTTAGTCACGCTTCTAATATACCGATAAACGATCCCAAACGCATCCCTTATAGTGTATTTCGCTTATAATACGCATATCAGCAAAGTTCAATGCAGACTTTTATATCAAATGAGAATCGATTTTTTGGATTGCGAATATACAGAATAATTTATTCGCCACCTGTTGATAGTAACGAGAAACGAGAATGGAAGCACCGAAGTCAAATGAACTGCGAAATATGAAATGAGGCATTCGTATGAACAAGAACTAAATTTCTTGAATCGAGGAAATATCATTTGAATTTAAATAAATATTTGATTATATTAATGTTGTCGAAGGGAATACATTAATATTACGAGGTAAATCTTTATTGGTTTCAAATAAATCAAAATAAAGAAAAGAAATATTATGTAAAGGAAGAAATACATTTCTTCACTGTAAGAAAAATCCACTGGAAAATCCCCATACTTTTACTGGAAGTAATTAACCCATACCCGGTACGGTATGCCATATCAAAATAAGGGAAATTTTCCATACACGTTACAGTAACTTTCCAGTATACATGTGGAATAATAAATTTGTTGTGTATGGAAGAAATGATACAAATTTCCAATTACTTTTTGGACATTTTCTAAATGCGTACTGAAAAATTTCCATACAAATATGGGAAACATTATTTGGAAATTGCCTACTTTGTAAACACATGTATTATTTATAGAAAGAATTTCCCTAGTTCCTAAATACGTAGATATATTATATATAATTATATATTATAATAACATAGTAGATTTATTGATTCGCTTTTCTCACCTACGCACACTTCACATATATTATACCACATACGACACGCTGTACATATGTAACTACCACATATCACCTCTTATATGCGAACAACATGAAGTCCCTCGCACTTGCGAGTAGAAGCGACATCTATTGAGAGTAATGAGTACTATGGGCAACATGTGCGCATGCGCGATATGTAAATATGGTAAAATTCCAGTATAGTATGGAATTTTTCAGTCATCTATGAAGTTGAATAGAAAAATTCCCACATCTGTGTTGAAAATCTTCAATACATGTATGGCGATTTTATAGATACGGAAAAATTCCCATACAAAAGTATTCCAATTATTTTTTACTGTGTTGGATCAAAGAAATATTTAGTGGAACGTAGTAAATATTTAGTCATTTTTAAGAGAACATTTTGAAGGAAATAAATCTTTTTTTAAACCAACGAAAATTTATTTGACTCACAAAGATGATTACTTGGTTCAATTTCATGTAAATATATATTTCTTTAAAAGAAGTACATTTTTTGTTCAGTGTAGATGAAAATTTCGTTTTTCTAGTGTTATTTCGAAAATTTGAAAATAAATATATAATGGATAAGACAATTAACAGGATTTCAGACGACTAAGGCTACTCGAATTTGAGACTAATACGTTATTTGAAATTCGAGCTCTCAAAACCTTTGTTCGACGAAAAGCACATTTACCCCTCGATTTTTCACCATCGACCTAGACAGCGATGGTTTCGATGTCGGTGTCAGTGTCGGGGTTGGCTTCTTTGACGACGACGAGGAATTCGTTCCCGAACTCACTCGAATGGAAGAGTCGGGTTTAGGATCGACGTCAACGTCAAGGCTGGGATCGTCGTGGATGCCCGTCGGGGTGACATGTCTACGGATTCGGTCTATAACAATATTATCTCTTCTCCATTCCAACCCCAAAGTAGGCATTGTGCTCAGGGATTTCATACTCTAACATATGATTTACGACCAAATCGTAAAATCCACGAGTCCTCTAATAAAACCAAATTCTAAACTTTATGAATAATTTATAAAATTTTGGGTCACGGAGAGTATCCAACAAGAGTAACGACACTTTTAACACATTTAATAAATATGAAATAATAAAGTTTTGATATGTTTCGGTGAATTATGAATAATATATTGACAAACAAAGATATTTTTATGTTTTTTTCTTAACCCTTAATTGGCCCAACCCCGTGTTTGAGTGTAAATAGCACAAATGGGTCTGATAGACCCGACGTATTCCAACGGCTATTGCACAACCGTCTTTGAATATTTTTGCTGAAAACTGTTATATAAGGCAACTTATGATATGTTTTTGAAAATGTAAAGGATTTCACAGAGTTTATTTCAGAAATATTAGTACACTTATCTCGAGTTTGAATAAACCCTTGGGTCTATTGGACCCATAGTGCCAGCTAAAGGTTAACCCGAAGTAATGAATTTGTTCACCTTGGAAAAAAATAACCCAATAAATTTTCATCAAATATCGACGTTTCAGACCCTAAAGAAAATCAAATGCATGACTTTAACAAAATTTCAGGCAAATAATTATCTTTAAAACCTTTTGTTAGTTCACAGTTTTCATAAATCACGTTGCAATTACTTCGACCCAGACGGAGTGTTGAATTTGGTCACGTACGGCTGTAGATAGGTCCCATTCTTCTTGTCTCTCGATATCTCATAAACGGTATAACCGATTTTAAAGTTCGACCTTTTTTTGAGTTTGGCATGCCTTAACTTAGATCTGATTAGTTTTTGGAGTCGATCCATACTAAGTTATAATAGGTCCAACAAAATACATTATAAAATTTATTATATAAAAAATGGTCGAGAAAGTAATCCAAAATATATATCATTGTCATTTAATTTAATGTTTCAAGAATGCATTAATCTTCAGAGGTCAGAAACCTAGTAAAGAGGTTTAAAAACAAACTTTTTCTTTTTTGTTTAAATATAATTATTTCGGCGTTTTTGACCCCACTTATTACGACGATGGCGGATGCAATATAGCTGACGAATCTTTTGAAAATTATTTGATTTTCTAATATATTTATATCTTAGGGTATTTTGAGGTTGTTGGTTATGAATCTGAAGTCTCTAATCCTATATTTGATCTTCCATCTTCAATCAACCATTTTTAAATCACTATTGTGCAGATTTATAAAAAAGGCAGCTTCAAATCATACTTCTACTTCCCAATAAAAATCTGCTCATGTAATAAATGTTTCTATTTGGATAAAACCTGTGGAATGGTGAACGTTTCTCTGGCCGGTGGAAATTTTTTTTAAGCAGGGGGGGGGGGGATAACTTGAATCAGAGGTAATTGATCCTACCAATTTTTTACCATTGACAACGAATCCGTTACCCAATTTGACCCATCAGATCAGAGTTTTAAGATGTCAGATCCGGAAAGTAGTCAAAAATATCCTTTTCCACAATTGAAGGTTAGGATAAGTTAAATATCTGACGTCAGGGGTCAAATTGGACAACCAATTCGTTTTCAGTGACCAAGAATCTGTAAGATCAACTAGATTTTATTCACGTTATCTCTCAATATAATGTTGTTGTTCTTTGTAATAGTTTAATTTGTGGTAAACGTAATAAAAAAAAAACTTTATTGGGAACAAAGTGTTAGTTTTTAGACTTTGTAGGATTTGCAAAATTGTAGGTGCCAACTGTTTCGAATATTATCATGATTTTTTAATTTTAGAACTGCATTTTGATATGTCATATCACATATTTTTGTCATATATATGATATATTTCACGCTTAGTTAGGTAATATATTAAGCATTTATTGTACGGATTTTATGGCATTTTAAAAACAATTTCTCAATGTTTAAAACACGTATCATGTACTCGTATCCTATACAAATTATAAACGAATGTCAAACGTATATTATATGACTGTTTAATACGCGTGTTACCATAAAAGGTTCACATTGTAGATCTGCACTATTTTTAAACCAAACTAATTGCGTTTAATAAACGTATATTCAATTAAAATTTAGCCAATCCAAAGGAAATCTGATAATATCTTAGATTAATATTTGTATTGTTTTTCTTTTATTCATTTTTCATTCTTTTATCAATTTTCTCTAACTTTTCTTTGATAAAAGTTGACAGTATTAATGTAAAATAGTAAATGTAGTAAATATTGGATTATAATTCTAGCGAAATTTGAACTACACTTCCATTCTGACGTACCCCATTAACATTTTAGTATTACTTCTCCAATGTTCTCTTTTTTAAACTATATAAAACCACAGTAACATTCTGCAATTTCTGCAAGATATTTGTTGATTTTTAATTCCAATGCAAATTTTCACTATTGATTTTGGAAAATCAACTGGGCAGAACTGCAGAGAAAATGTTAATGATCACCTGTTAGATAATGATATGTGCATTTTAAATTCTGATGAAAAAGTAAAATCGTTTGCAATTACTTTGAGGCCGTGCTATAACTTTTATTTAAATTTTGCTCTTCGTTTACCACGTGAATGAGAATTTAATTACTTTTTAATAATTACTTTCAAAAGTTTAACCTTTGAGATATTGCATGAGGGCTTTAGAGCTTTTGTCTTCGTAAAAGTTGTTAAAAAAAACGTAGGCAGGACATATAGTTGTTAATTTTTCTTGATGATATCGTGTTTTCTTTCATGTCATTGAGCGAAAGTTATAGAAAAACTTACTAGGATTTGGAGAAAATACCCACAATTCAGTTAATATATGTCGATCAGTCTTGATAGATTATGTTGCTTTGATACCGACAAAATTGGATATCTTGTTTATTTTTAAGTTATTTTAGTAAGTTTAAAAGCATGAACGTTATTCTTTTTTTAGAAATACTTCTCATTTTCATTTGATGGAATTCATTTAATACATTGTTCTGCTGTGTTCTCTCCATTAGGCGACGTCATTGTGCTATGGCTCACCTCCGTAATTTGTTTTTTACCGGTCTTAATTTCGTAAACAGTTTTTGTACACATAGAAAGGAAACTAGGAATTTCCTTCGAAATAGGACACGATTCAGAATTCCAATCTAAAAAAAGGCACGTTTCGTGTTTTTTGTTTATTTTTTTGCTAACTTCAGCTGTAGCTATTACTTTCTTTTTGTTTAAAACGTATTTTTTAGAACATTTTGACTTCATTCTTCTTTATTCATTTGCACTTCATTACCTTCGTTTTCTTTATTCGTTTACGTCAACCAAAATACTGCAGCTTTGAGTATTTTTACATACCAAAAACTATTTTATTTATTATTTTCGTTTATAAGGAATAGCTTCAGAGATTTTCAATACTTTATAGAAATTAAATTCTCTTATAATTTCTGGTATTTTTACAAGGCAGGTTGTTTAAAAATATTATCTCTTGTATATTTTTGATTGCTTAGATCGGTACATAAATTAACACAAACGATACTACTTGCTTCCAGAACGAATACAAAAGTTACTCATTGACATATTGAAACTAATAATGTCATCTCTTAAGCAATGAATTCTATTTTAGTTGCTTTAAAACATTTGTTCAAATCCACTTATTTTAAATCTGTTAAAGTCAATATTTTGCGATAAATTAATGAATACAATCAGAATTAACATTCTGATTTCGAGAAGTTCCCTGGTTATTATCCGCTGATATATGAAACGCACTTATGATAATTACAATGTCGCATTGCTCTAATATCGTACAGTGTATAGCTTAATTTTAGATCGAAATGTTAATTTTCTATTATTTAAATTAAGATTTTACTTTCATATTGAAAATCTAATCTTTAGACGATATGATGGATTAAAATAATATTGCTTATACCTTTCAACCCTAAATTAGATAATAATGATATGATAAAACTGCACTATTGTATAAAAGTTCTATACTTTTTAAGTTTGCTTATAGTAAGTAGTTATATACTTTAAAATGTGTAGGTTACCTTGCGTAGTTTTATTTTTATTTTTATAGTTTTATTTGTATTTTTAGTTCTTCTCCCCCAGACCGTCTAGTGTACTGTACGGTAATTGCGTGTGCGTTATTGTTATTTTACTTGTATGAAAGGCAAGCCTGTCGGTCGTGTAATGTAATCTACTGTTTGTATTTTTATTTTTGTAATTTTTTTTCCTCTCTATTGTGTACTCCACCCAAAAGAATTTATGTATATTCACTTATGGGTCAATAAACTATATATACTACTATATATACTTTAAAATATTATAAGGACTACTTCAAATGTAATCGGTAAAATGTTTGGAGCAAAAATGACTTACACTCAATTCGTAATAACTGTCCGAATTTTTTTTTTTCAGAATCAACTGTTCTACATGGATAACACTTAGAAGAAAAGATATCCTGAAGAAGTTATGTACAATTATTTTGCTCAAATTTTTTTTCTCTATACCTTTCAAAACACTGTTAAACTTCAACGCGATTGCTGAAGTGTGTCCTACAGATTTCGGCCTTCATTTTTGAACTCATAAAAGCTACTTCCAAACTCAGACGATATCAAATTCGAAAATTGTACTGTTTCTCTCCACCATAATAGTTGTATCTATGTATGTATATTTTTAAATGAAACTTAAAAAAATGTTTTTTTTTAAAACAAGAACTTTCGTTTAATTCTTCATTATATTTTCTATTAAATAAAGTTTTTTTATTAAAAATTGTTAATTCACTTATTATGTATAATGTCGACATTATTTGGCAATAAGTATGATACTCAATTTACAGACACTAATGAAGTGCTTGTTAATTTCGAGTGTATTATTAAATCTTGATCAGATTGTAATTAGATGTATTCGACAATGCATGCTTTCTATCACTGCCGGACGAATCTCTGATCAATATTCAGAAAAGCTGAAACGATTTCTGCTTGGGAAATGCCATTCAAACTAAAAGTGGTAACGATTCAACTCTTTCATATGTATTTTTATGCTTAGCTTGAATACGAGCATAAAATGCTTTTTTATTCTAAAACAGCTTTGGTGTTTTACGCAATATGCAGCTGTGTACGATTTTCTCTTACGTTCTGGAAAATATTCCAAGCTCGTATCGAAAAATTTCAATACAAGTAAATACTTTTGGAATGTGGTAACCTTTTTACAGATTTATATTGGAATTTTTCACAGTGTAGCAACATAGAAGGACTGAAGAGCAGTTCGCTCGTTTAATATACAATACACGTTTCACTTCTCGTTGATGAAAAATAAAATAGTCATTAGTTGGATGTTAAATAAGTACAACGGTTAAATCCTGATAGTTAACATGTTGAACATGCAAAGCGTTTAATTGTACAATTTCTCTCGTTACAGCACTGATTAATAATTTATATTTCATTTTTAGAATAATGTTTGCGAGCATACGTATACAGAATATTTGCATTACATGCTGTAATTTAATTAATAATTCGTTTTTGTTTTCGATTGTCATTTCAATTTGGGATTCAAATCTTTTTCTAAAAATTATTTTCTTAAATTTTAAGTTAATTAAGCATTGACCCAAAATTATTGAAAATAAATAAAAATCATGTATTTCCAACACTTCTCGTTTTTGGCATTCATTAATTGGTCGCATATAGTAATTAGAATTACCCCGTTAGAGTCCGAATTTTTACAAATTAACTCATTTTTACTTTTCGATTTTCAGAGGAAATTCCTACCTTAACAGCAGACCGCCTTAAGTAGTTCCAAATAAGGATTTCCATTTAAAACACACAAATTAGTCTTGAAATTACTTTCAAGGTATGTTCAAGGTCATATACGGTCTTAAAATTGGTAGCTCTTTCCTTTGAGTTTAGTTAAATAATGTTCAATAAATTGATTTTCGAAGAATTCATTTTTTATAAAAGGTACTAAAATTTGTTATTCTATTTTAACCGTATATTTTAGGTTGACTATGTTGAAGATCGTTTCAAGGTCAAGTTTTTTGAATAGAAACCCGTATTTTTTACCATGGAAATAGAAAAACGGAAAGCTTCGCAACGACCCTGACCTTGATAATGACCTTGAAAGTAATTGTAGTCTCTCAATGTTCAATTAACGGTGCAATTATTGAAAAGGTCACAGTCGGACGTCATATTTTTCGGTCTCTCCATTACTGTTGTCAAAAATATAGATTCCCGTTTAAAGTAGACAATATTTAACCTTGACGTGACATTGAACATCGTGGTCGAGGTACCTTCTGTGGTCACCTTGGAAACTTCACTACTTGAATGTTTGCAATCAGCTTGTTTATTCTCACCCAGTGACCTTAAAAACCTTTCGATATAATTATTTAACGCGGTTTGATAAAATAATGTTAACTGATGCGACTTAAAGGTAATAAAAGAAATTTTGGTTTTGGAATTTTATAAATTTGACTTGAAATTCAGATTTAGCATTAAAAATGCTTAAAAGTTTATTTTTCAAACTTGTTTGTTTCGACGGTTTTATTCTAAATAATTCCGTTGCTTAGTAAATTTCTATATTGAAAACTAATTTAACTGCATTGGTGTTGCAAAGAAATATTCATAAAAGAGACTTCATAGCTTTCCACTACCTAAACTAGCAATAACTGAAAAGGTAATTTGCAATTCAATATTTCCTCGTAAGCTTACAAGCTTTAAAGTACATATATTTTGAATTTAACTCTTAAAATATACTTCAAAAGTCTCGAAGATTTACAATCCGTTACAAGAATTTAAAATTGTGAGATACAATTTCAGAGTAAAAAATCAATGTCATATAACTGGTATTATATTTCTAAATGTAAAAATTACATAACGAGTGTAATTTAGTGCGATTTTTGCTTATAAATTACATAGAATTCAAGTTACTCCTTTTCTTTAATATCAAATTGGTATGAAAATGTAACACAATTGCAACGTCCCAGCGTTGCTGGTTTCACAAATTGGGAAATTTACCTTATGAAATATAATAAACGTGTACAATGAAAATGTTGGGAATTTCACGTTGTCATTCCTCTTTCCCTTTATCATTTGTTGCATTCACTTCGACTTTGCATTTGAAAATGCGCTTCTTTTCGTGCCCGTATCAAAAGTAAAGCCATTAAAGCGACCGCAGGGAGACGTGGCTTCGTAGCTGCGGGCGTTTTTACTATATTCACGCCCGCTGGTTTATTTGCGTTAACGTCTTTCCTCTCATTTTGCCCGGATGTCGTTTTATTATTTTTCTATCTATTTTAAAGAATAATTTACGCATTTTGCAGACGGATTTTCACGCTTCGGTCGCTGGAGAAGCTTTACTGGTCTTAAAAAAAAAGAGCTCAGTAGCGACAAAAACTAGTGTTTGTGTCACAGGCGAAAAGGTACATACAGCTTCTATGTGGCCGGAGAGTATCGTACTTTTATTGCGACCCTCCGTTGACTAAAATATCTTTTCATATCTCTAAAATATACTATACAAAATATTCTCCATATAATATACAAACACTTTTGTTTTTTGCGATTAATTAAAAGTTGAATTAAAGGCAGATTACATCTTTTAATTGAAAGTTTGGTTTTTGTATTTATTTTAGCCATAAAAATTTATAATTATATAAATTTATAATTAGAAAATATGATAGTAAATAAAATGAATTTTATGATATTTTTAACAAAGGAATACTGAAGTATTAAGGTTTCGAAATACTTCACGAACAGAATGAAATCGTTTAGAAATTTTCATCAATTTCCAATATTACGTGGAACTACAGCAGAGAGGAGGATGCTCGTAGTGCCAGGAAATTGCACCCTTTAAAATACGTTCGTAATATGCATAGTTCAATAAATGAGACACACCGCTTTCAGAGAAGTGAAGTGAAAATAAAAAAGGAAAATAGGTCGGAAGTTGTGAATGTCTGACCACTAGCGACTGTTTTCACTTAATATTCATGCATTTGATATAACTACTTCCATACTTTCTATTCGATACGTTGAATTGTCGAACTTAAATTAGGTTTCAATTCAGTTTTATATTCTTTTGCAAATTATGTCACTGCTTTTGAAATTCCTAGAATGTTTGAATTTGATATGAAGATATTACATACAAATTTCTCAAAAATTAGTTATAGAAAGAGAAAAGTTATTGAATTTTTTGTAATGTCTTATACAATTTTAATAGCTTCAAAGAAGATTCTATAATTGCAATGAAAGTAGTAATTTTTTAATAATTAACCATTTTTAAGAAATTTAAACTCAGAAAAGACATAAAAACCTATCATTTTAAAAACGGATTATAAGCTCATATTCGCTTCTTTATTCTATAAAATAAAATTCTGTGATTCTTTTTTTAACTCCAACCAGTAGCATTATTTTTGGTATTCCACTATGTAAAATGTAAAATATTGATTGAATTTAATTCACTTTTCTGTCTATATCCAATGCCGTGGTTTATGGAACTGGAATTCTCATTCGCTTTGTCGATAGAATATATCATAAAAAGAAATAATATACATTTGTTGTTTCTATTGTAATTTTTGAAACGCATGGTTCAATTAAACAATTTTCATAACGAACAAAAATATCATCCAATGAAGATAGCGTAGTATTTACTTTTGCCGTTTCAAATTACTGAGAAATGTGTGATTTGTTAATATTAAAATATTTTGAAAATACGAACGAAGGAATGTTAGTCGGTCGCTAATTGAATTTGTAATGATTTTTAATAGTCAACAATAAAAATTTAAATAGTTCAATAGTAATTGTATTTTTTTAAATCTTATTACTAACCTTAAGTAGTTTAAGGTTAGTAATTAATTAGTAGCCTTATATTTAGTTGTTAGTAAAAACCAGTAGTACTTCAATTAGTGAATGCCTTTTCAGTCCTTCGTTAGTAGTTTTTTCACTAATTCAAATTTAGACATTATATGAGAAATAATTAAAAGAAACGTTTTTTTATATTAATAATAACTTTAAATAGTTCTAATGTATATTTATTATTACGTTCGAACTTTATCCTAATTGGCGTACATATTGTGTACCAAATATTAAATCTACATGACTTTTCTTTTCTAGAATATGTTCTCTTAATCTTGCAAAATTATTAAGTATTTTATAGGTATTTAAATGTATTTTATACATTTTAGAAGTTATCGTCTTAATTAGATGCAATTTAATAAAACTGGTTAACATTTTTTTCAGTATTCGAATACAATTTTTCGATATTTACGTCGTTTTAACATCTCTGCCAAGACTTATTTAATTTAGCCAACAGTTTTATTATTTTCTACCTATTTCAGGAACGTCTGCCCCACAAATCATATGATATACAACTGGCAGGTGTCACACTGACATACGACAATTACGTGCATGTTGTTAGTAAAGAATAGAACTACCCTCAAGGGATACACATTGTATGTCCTATTTAGACCAGGACGAAACCAAGCGTGCGTGTACTCCTAACTCGATTCCATTTCCTCTAAAGACAATAGTAATTACTACGTTTATAATATGTATAATCGCTAGACTAATTCAAAGCTTTGTTATGCACTTGAAAAGTTCATTTGTATACTATTGTTACATAATTAAACAGTTATTTTAAGATGGATTAATTATTTTGTTAGTCATAATACTTTCACTATACCTGTTGCCAATCCAATTTTCATGTTAAAAAATGTATTATTTTCATCATTCGTGTTATTGGTTAAAGTAGATGTTCTAGTTTTTACCCATGTGAGAAGTATGTCATGATAGAAACTGTTCGAGTACACGTCTAAAATAAAATAAATATGATATTATTTTTCTTAACATATTTTATTAATGTATTTTTAAAATTCAATCTTACTATAAAATTTTGGTTTTCAAAGATATACAATTCAATTGTTCAGCCGACTTAAGTGCCTATAATTATTCCTTAAGTTTGATTGGTTTTAGGGTTTTAATATTTTTTAAGATCCCAAAAGATCGAAAAACTGCCAGCAGAATTTTCTTTTCAAGCCGCATTTTTTTTGAAAAAAGTGACGTTAAATGTGTCCAAGTAAGATTTTTTGAGCATATTTCGATTTATTTTATATCAAGGAAGAATTTCTTTTTCAAAGCGAAGTACTTTTTTTCATTTTCTGAAAGTTGTCTGATATTAACCTTAACTTTTATCCAAAATACAACGTGGTACGAAAATTCTACTTCAGCACTAAAGGCAGGGAAATGGCACTTGTCAAAGGTAAAATTAGTGTCGAAGAGTTTAATCGAACGGTTTAGTCGTGATAACTAAACTTGTTTAATACTGAAGACCGATCTGGTATTGTTCTCTTGACGAGTATTTAAGTGCTCAACGAAACATAGAATGTAACAAATTGGTTTTTGCTTAGTTCCAATTTCTGACCCTAAAACGTATCATAATAAGTATTTTTAGTGACTAATTTAATCCCTTCATTATTTTGCTGATTACAAAAATTAATAAAATGTTTTTCCGATATATGAAATACTAATGAACATGAAGATTTTTATCGTAAAAGGCAGTAGTATTACTATATTACACATATTCATAATGTATTATGATGTACTGAGATTTTGAAGTATCGGTTTTTTCACCTGTCTTCTAAAGCTCAGGTTTTTTGTTGAACTCTGATAAAAGATGACAGGACTTTCTTTTAGAATAATTGTTGAAATACTTTTTGTTTTTGTAATTAAGAAATTCATAGTTGTGCCGATAATATGTAGAAAAAATAGTTTCGTTTATTAAACTTCTTAAAAGTATTCTGATATCCTCGACTTTAGACAAATTCAGAAACATTAACAGGTAAGTTTTTTCTTCTGGAAACTATTTAATAAAACCAAAATCAGCGAAACTAAAAAACGCAACGAACCGGTGTTTGTGTTAGATTAGGTTAGATTAGGGATATTTGTTTTTCTTCTGTTTGAAATCTTGTTTCGTAATTTTATAATTTCATATTTTCTTTTCATAAATAAATCGTATATTAAGCAGAAATAATTATGTTTTACTAATGATAATAAATTGAATTTATGCAGTATTTTGTGTAAATGTAATGTAATTTAATAATATTATAAGTAATATTGCAAGTAGCTGAAATGCTGATCTATCTTTTTTGGTACGCCGTAAAGCTCTCATAAAAATTCTATTAAATTAACTATTTCCTCTGAGAAATAATTTCATGCAAAGCAGCTTATGATGTATTTTAAAATTAATTTCCTACTACATACTTCACCATTTCATATTAGAGACTAAGTAGATTTAGTTAATTTTATATAACTGGACAGAATTTAGAATAACCCTGCAATGTAGAAAAAACTGCTGAACATTTTCATTTAATTTAAAAAAATTTAGCCGTTCTATTGGATCCAGCGACTCTGAAAACCTCCGAGTACCAATTTTAAAGTTTAGTCGGTCGATTGAGTATACGCGACTATGATTTTGAATAAAAAAATGGATTTTAGTAGCCATTTTTGAGTCGCCATTTAAAAAAAGTGAAAAGAATCCCTTAAAAATCTCTATTTTTGTTAAATAAATGTTCGTAGTTTGTCTATTTTTTAATTTGCAGCAATTTGCGATCTACCATTCGAAAGAGCGGAGTTTGGACAATAAAAAACGTCCATTCCAAAAATGTTGTCATTGCGTTTTAATACAAAAATTTACTGACAAACTTCATGTTAAATTTATGTAATTTGGTCTTACTGAGTTAAAGTAGTTATTTTGTTTTTTTGAAAAAACTGCAATAGGAAAATAAAGAAATGAGCAAAAAGATAACATTAGTAGCTTTCTGATTTGCAGTGTCAACATACGCGATTTTCGCGAGAAACGTCAATAAAATCGGTATATTCTCGAAAAAAATTATTTTTTTTTAATTCGACGGCTGATTCTAACTGCGGAATTCAAAAGAGGAAATCCGAAATTTTCGATTTTGATTTATTTCAATTTTTTCATGGCGTTTAGAACAAAAGGTACAGTGTTGACATTTTCCTCCAGATTTTGGACTTTCATTCCCAATAGAAAATAAGATTTTTGTGAAATTGTTTTTGTGTCAATTACACAAAACTTTAATTAGAGAATTTTTTGTTCTTATTCAGAATCAATCTGTTTTAGTTTATTTTTTGATGCAGTAGGCGTTGATAAGAAAATAATTATTTCGACACATTGATGTTTTGAAAAGGTTAGGTTGATTCTGGATAAAATGAAAAATTCTCTAATTGAAGTTTATAGATTTTGTGCACTTATGGTTGCAAATAGGCATCGATCCAGCAATTTTATTCGAGCGAAAAAAATTTCACAAAAAACGAAACAAATGACATTTTTTATTTAAAATAGGCCACATCGATTTTTGATGCAATTAAAATTACTTTTAACTATGCCAATCGAAAGAGTATA